>CM046727.1:22033720-23250622 GCA_025584915.1 Monochamus saltuarius | reverse complement strand
GGCCACAATGTTCCTGCAAGAAAAACAAATTTGTTGCAATGGGTCATGCAGATGAATGGCTCAAATTATACATGTGCAAATAAAGTAAAGAAAGACTTAAAAATCACAAATGCTTCCCAGAATATGTTATCTGATAGTGAAGAAAATTCTGACTAAATGTTGTAAAATAATTTTGTAAGAATATTCTTATTTACCAATTATTATTTGTTTATTTACAGAAATAGAAGAATTTACCACGGAACATCGACTCCACAAGCACCCTCGGACTATTTTAACGCAAATTTTAACATAATTAAATGCTGTACCTAATTGGTAACTATAATTAATGAAATGATTTTATGAAATAATATTATGAGTTAGTTATGATTGTTTATTAATATTTAACTGCTATTAATTGATTTAAATAAATTTGAAAAAATATTTACAAATACCTGCTCAAATACATAGGTACACTAAAAACACTATTTTCTTATAATGTGTCTTAGATTACCATAACGCTCGCTATAATAGTGTATATTTCACTGTTTTAAACGAAAAGCGACCGTCTAGTCTTGAACATGCATAAGGACGGCATTATCATGCAGATAAACGGCGGGCCAAGCGAATTTCAACCATCGTCGCATCTCCGCGTTAGAACGCGGTGGTAACTACATGCTTTGACATTTTACAGTTTTTTGACGAAACTATTTATCGGATTTTCAAAAATAAAAAAGCATTTTAATCCTTGATCTTTAATCTACAACGTTTGTAGAAGGTGTTTTTTTTATTAGAATTAGCATTCTTGACTTATCTTGGTGTAAATGATATTGCAATTTCGATGTTTCAGCGCGAGCCGTTTTATATTAAGGAACTCCATATAAGAGCGTGTTGCACGGATAATTTAAAATTAAAAATAAAATAGTTCCTCTTGGAATTTTAAGACAAAACTTTCAGAAATGATTAAACATGTTGTGTAGATCTAAATTAAGCAAAAAAAATTTTTTACAATTTTTTGGAAAACCACCCCTAACTACCTACCAGGCAATTTTGCTTTCTAAAGGCATAAGGAATGATATAAAATAGGTTTTACATTTTAGCAATAAAGTGCAAACGAAAATCTTTTCTAGAAGGAATATCTTTGCGTTTAAACTCTACTATATGGAGTGACGATAGATTACTCTGTCCGTTTATATTTTGTTTCCATTAATTCAAATAATTCTGCCATTACTGAAATTGGTATCGTATATTCAACAAAATAAATAAGGAATCTAATAAAGGGCCAATTAAAAAACGGTGTGCTATTAAATAATAAGTATAGAAATCGAACTCATAAATTAATATGAGCCTGCCTCTCATATATTTTCATTATGACAAAAAAACATTTATAAAATTATTTCTTTTATTCTCAGTATTCCTCGCAATACGGCATATGTAGTTTTCTTTTTCTAATTGGGCCGTTACAAGAAATCATCTGTTCATTAATCAAATGTAAACTTAGTTTAATATAAAATTTGGGTTTTGCCCTACAGCAATAATTCTTATGTTAGATCATAAAAAACAGACTTTTTTACTATTTATCTATGTTATGTTATTTATTGCAATTAATATATTTTGTGCAGATTTCCAGGTGCATGGTTCATTGATTCATGCAAAATTACAGAAATGTATAATGTTTCTTTAAATTTTAGTTATGTGCTGGTCTTCAATATGCATATAAAAATGGAATAATAAAGAGGGTATTTCTGAATATTTATTGATTTATTAAATATTTAGGTTTTTACAGTACATAATATATTTTCATATATTTTTATTCAATCTCATAAAATTTTATATTACCCTATTTTTTAAATCATTTATCTCGTAACGCTAGCAATATCTAATAATATTAAAGCTAGTTACGGACGGTGAGCTATAATATATATCTGATATATTACAAAAATATCACTTGTGATTAAAATGCATAGAACGTTACGCACTGACGCTATAATATATATTTATATCTATGCCGTTTACTTGTCTGTAGAAATATATCTCATTACAAAGAAATACATATATATTATATTATCGCTCACCGTCCATAACTAGCTTAATAGCTATTGAGTTTCTATAGACAGCAACTGCGTAGCGAAATTTCTTAATTTATATAAAGATTAAATATAAAAACATAGTCGGTATATATAAGACATCTATGATCCACCCTACTACTGCTGAATCGTGCATTACGCATGCATGGGATTTAAAATTCTAACTCTGGTCTCGGAATGCACGGCACGAAAAATTTGACAAAGCACCTGCAGAAACAACATTCACGCATGCGCTTTAAATGTCACTACCATTTATTAGCCATTGGACAAAACATTTTTGTTCATTACTCGTATTTCTGTTTTAACTCAGGTTTTTAAATAGGCAAATTTAAATCGTTTGTTGCTGTTGTTGGAAGGATGTGAGTATCAAAAAGTTCAAATCATGTTTAATTACACGTCATTGTATAATTATATTTAAAATTAAGAAAAAGTATCGGAGCTAAATTTCATTTTTTAATTAAATGTTATATGCAACATTTTAAGTATGTATTTATATTAGTGCACTTTAATGTATTGCAATTTTTTTGTTTTTTTTTAATTTTAAGCGTAGTTGATCATAAAACTACATGATATAGTAATAGAAAAAAATAGCTTGTGGTTGATGCGCTATTATACTATCGGATACTTATATCCTTCAAACAATTATAATAAAATAGAATAGTAGAACCATACGCGTAGGTAACTAAATATTTAGTCATATGAGTAGAACTCATTCCACATGGGTCCAGGTGGAGAATTAGCTGGGGACAAAAAAGATGCACCTGAAGTGTTTTCTCATGATGACTTTTGTAAAACTGTATTCTTGCGATGAATCCTTGGCCAATTTTTAAAACTGTTTTGAATATTCTACAGCCAGAAAACACGTATGAATTCAGTGACTGCTTTCGTCGATTTGGTTTGTTATACAGGGTGTTATTCAGTATTTATCAAAAAAAAATCTTTGAATGTGTAGGTGACTTACAAATACAATTTTGTAAAAAAAAATCAAAAGAAGGCAGTTAGAAAGTGATTTAAAAATACACTTCTGCACGGCACAGGAAACTGGTCCACTGTAAAACCTGATAAGGCGGCAAAGCATGCAATCGGCAACCGGACAAGAATCGAAAGAAATTTCCAAGGAAAGAAATAAATATGTAACATTTTATAACACCTATTTTATACAGCTAATTCAATACTTTTGCTGCTATTGTTATTAATTATTAATGGAATTACTTTCTCTCTAATTTATGTTTCGCATTTAATTAATATTTAATAATCCGTCGGTCTATGGTCCCATATATGATAGATTATAGAAACTCTAGACTCTACTGTATATTCATTTATATAAAATAAAATGTATTTTACCGATGATGGCCGCTCGACCAACGCGGTAAAGGCGGCACGGCACGGCAGTGGCAACGACGCGGTTTTAAAAGCCATGGCTGTATATGAGTGCATTGTAGGATTTTATTTTCTTGATGCTGACTTGCCGCGACCGCGTCATTACTACAAAGTGTCATCCATAGCTTCATTGATGGATAAACTAATCGATTTAATTTAAAATTATCTAATTTTATTAAACCATAATGCAGGGTTTCATAAATATTGAGTCATAAACCACCTGATAATAGTTTAAACTAAGAATACACGTATACATGTATGTATCTGGGCTATTGTTATTATTATGGCAAATATAATAAATTGTTATTTATTATATACCTAGATTAGGTTTGTTTTTACTACCTAATCGTTAACTCAAAAAAGTTCAGCTAATTAAAAGTTTTATTAAATACTTTCGCGTGGTTACCGTCGCACAGTGTGACAAATGTAGCGGTACTTTATTCCCAGATGATATGAATAGGTCTTACAACTTATATGTTGATACCTTGTAATATTTTGGTTTGCAAAACACTATACAAATTTTTAACAAAATATATACAGCGAGAACGAGAAATGCTATATGAAAATGTTCTCTACAATAATAGATGTAAATATTATTTTGTTTCAACTAGTCAATTATTTGATAATTTTACAATTTTTATGGATTTTATAATTTAAGGAAATTATATCTTAGGAAATTTAAAAATAATGTATTAATCTTAGAGATTACACTATTCTAATTAAGTAATAGATATGAAGGACGGAGTCCTAAACACCAGAGCCTTCTAAATCTTCATTAGATATTTTTGAATCCGTACTAGATTCTTCTGAATCCTCATCAGATGTCCCTATAGCTATAAATAATTTAAAAACAATGAATAATATTTTGGTGGATATTTTGTAGTTTTCTTCGTGGGGAGTGCCTTAAAATGGCTACAAAATGATCAGAAGAGATTAAATGTAACAAGCCCAGTGCATCACAGTTTGCAAGTTGCTTTCTCTGACACAGCATAAACTAACAATTAAAAAACACTGGGACATCTTTATATAAGAAAGTTCTGAAATATTTTTATTTCGAAAACTTTTCAGTAGGAATGCATTGTTAATTATGTTTTTCGTAACATACATCACGCTTGTAAATTTTATTAATGTTTTCACAACTTTATATAAAAAAACACTATGCGAAGAGCTGTGTTAAATATTGAAAATTTATACATAGTCATATCGAGTCAAATATAGTCAAGGGTATAAAAAAAGTTGTTTAAAAAAAAATACTTCACTAGGTGTAACGGTTTTCAAGAAACTGAATTTACTGCACTCTCCCGCTGCGGTATATTTGCAGTGCAAAGGACAGCGTTTTCATTCGGCGATTAGGAGTTTGTCAGAAACATCTATACCTACTTTCCTTAAGGTCGCCGCATTTCTCGCCGTAAAATGATCAATTTTGTAATGTTTTTTTGGTGTACAAATTTAGAAAAATAAAACACGTAGAGCAAAAGTATTATCAAAAATAAAGTTATTGATGTTTTGTTTATTCACTATTACTATTTAAATTTTCCTGAAATAATATAACACCTTATAAAATGCATTTGTATGACACACATTATTATGCTATTCTGACATTTTAACAATTATTTTCACATACTTATAAAGAAAAGTGAACAATCTCATACGTAGAACTATGTAAATTTATGTTATAACAATATTTACATTTACAGTTGAATTTAAAAATACGTATTTTTAAAAGATTTCTGTACCTAAAAATTTGTCGGTTAGGCCTCTTTCTGCCGTTAACATTCCTGTTATCTGCTAAACTCTATTTTATTCAGTTCTTAAATGTCTAAAATTACTTGTATTATATTTTATTTATACCTATATTATCATTGTGTTAAATATATGAGTATAGGTTGATTCACGGCAAAGTGTCGTTAGGAGTTTTCAGAGTTGTAGTGATTTTTTTTTTAATTTGATACCCTACATAATCCAATATGACCTATTCAACGAAAATATTTTCAAGTAGCTGTCGCTTCCGATTATACCGGATGTCGTCACCAACTTAGTTATTTTAAATGGAATGATATAGTTTTTATTCAATTTTTGCATCCTCACGTTATTTCCTATACACATAACCTTTGTCGTTTCCGAGATATTTAAAATATTTCGGAAAATAATAATGTTGTATCGCTTTGTTTGAAATTAGCTATGTATATTGAATGCTATGCAGGTTAAAGAAAAAAATGTTATTCAAGGAATAGTTGAACCTTTAAGCTTTCTAACAATGTCTTACAAGTGGCTTAATTTCATACAAGGTGTTGAAAGTCAAGTGCTGAATTTTATATAACTCGAAACCGTTAAAACCAAGACTTATAATAAATCTATGGTTAAAACTATTTTATTTTTAAATAGAACGCTGTGGATATTTTTTTATTTTTTATTCTGTAGATATTACACATCACCATACCTATTTAACTTACTTTCTGTGCAAATTACGATTTTTGTTAAACTTAACTGGCGTGAATGCGCCGTCTTTTGCTGAAATAGCTATAAAACGACAAGAATAATTAGAACTATTATCTGTGTGTTTTCAAAACGTCAAATTATACCTGCACAATTATAATGGCAAGCAATGAAAATATTATTAAAAAGATAATGTTCACAATTACCACCAGTAACCGAAAAATTAAGCATACATTATTATTTTAGTGATGGTTTTATTTTTTTTAAACACCCTGTATTTTTTTCCATTATGTAATGTTCTAATAGACCTTTGTTGAAAGTTTAATCAAAACATTTTTTGAGTACCATGAATTTTGAAGGTTTTTAGAGACTGGTTCGTTTTTTTTAAACAACCTTTATTTTTTCGTTAATTAGTGTTTTAATAGACCCTCGATAAATGGTTCATCATTTTTTTTTAGTTCCATGAGTTTTTAGAGATTAGTTCGGTTTATATTAAACGCCTTTTATTTTAAAAGTTCAATCATTTTATCTTTATTTTTTGATATTAAAGGATTTTTTAAACACTGTATTTTTTTCGTTATTTAATGTTCTAATAGACCCTTGTTAGAGGTTTCAACATTTTTTTTTTGTTTTCTTAATTTTGAGTTTTTTTTTAACACTTTGCATACGGAACGGTCTTTCGCACGTTTGATAACCATCGTGAAGGGCAAAAACCAAAAATTTCCTCGAATGTAATTTTTATTTTTTCTCGGCAATTTGTATTGTAACACTCTGTCTATTAAGCTTTTTCGAATATATGACGTTTACGTCTTTGTTTAAATATTTATTTTAATTTAAAAAAATACATTTTGCAGACTTTGTTAATTTTTAAAAAATTCTTCAATATTATGATTTCACTAAACAAGGAAATGTTACATTACTTCTATATTAATAAAATAATAAAACCCTATTGAATATAAGAGTTTTTGGTGCCACAGTGTAGTATCTACAAACCCCACTTCTAGTCCGAAACATTCCGCAGTTATTTATGGTGGGGCGCGATAGAATGAGAAGCTTCCAAAAGGTGGTGACTTTAAGCTGACGAGCATTGTACATCTAGCCTAGAAATGTATTGTTTTTTAAGTAGTATGATACTAACCTGTTTACAGCCCACATAAGTATAACTGCATTTATCCGTCCATAGCACTTTATTAATAAAATTCAGTCGCATTTCGTAAACATTCTCCGTATAACACTACCATTTCCACATAATCGGAATTTGTAAAATTATGCGTTGTGAATTTACGCCAAATACGTGAGGTTAGACCGAAATAAACAAACTACTGCTTGTATTCTCTAAATCCCCCTCCAATGTGTGGCATGATCTACAAATTTGAGGGGGAAGAAATGCGGAAAATACAGAGTGCTAAATGGAGGTAAATTTGAATAACACGCTGATGTGTTAGATGATATTATGTATGTAAATGTGGCATCCATGGTTAATACGGCAAGTCTGTGACATTAGAATTTCGTCGGGTGCGCCATCGTAGCGTACCAGGAGCGTCGTGTTACTGATTTTTATAGGGTGATTTGTTTATTTTTTTAAAGGTCGAGTAAAAAATTTATTTTTTCGATTTTCTGCCTTTATTAGGCCTCCCGAATACGTGGTTAAAATTAATGACATTATGACTGACTCACCCTGTAGTTGACAGCCAAAATTTTAGAGACTGACTCATGTTATAAACCTGCTCACAATTTATAGCAGTCAACACAAAGAAATATACATGCAGCCCATATATTTTTCATCCATAAGTGATGGAAAGCGGAAGGAAGATTTTATTTTTAAAATGAGTTTTCGACGAAAAAAAATTCGATTGCTATATTTTACAAAATGCAACTTAGTCCGTATAAATAAAATCAAAAACAGTATACTGATAGAAAGGACGAAATAGTGATATGGCGAAGAAGCTATTTAAAACAAATATCTGGATCGAAGAATATATTAAATTTTGACGAAATATGGACGTATGAAGGCCATACGGAAAGCGGTACGATATGATATAAGTGTTAATGTGTGACCGTTGTAGTGACAGTGCTGGTAACCAATAGTGAATAGTGTGTATGTATTCTAAAGCCTTTTGTCCGTTTGAATGCGGAATTTGCAAATACTTGTGCGATTTATTTAATGGTGGAAAGATCTGTATTTGTAACAATTTTTGTCAACTACTTACCTATAACATTTTCTATCATTTTCATCATGAAACTGCCATGGTAGATTATCAGAAGCTCAAAACAAATTTATTAAACACCACGTAAAAATGAAAGGGACAATAATATTTATAGTGTTTGACAGTTTCGCAAATTGCAATTGTCAAAAGTTGAGATTTTCCCGCCATAGGTAAATAATTAAACAGAAATTGCAAAATTCGTTCAAAAATCCGTGAATTTCGCGTCCATGTGGACAAGGCTTAAGTATGATATCCGCGGAGTGCGCATCAGGTAGGTGTAAGTGGGTGGTAGTGGGCAATCGCCGTCCAAAAGAACGGCACTCTAATTTGTAGAGAGGATGACACAGGTGGCACATTTAAAGTAAATTGTTAATGTGCTAGGTTCAGCCGATGCACAGTGGCGCAAAGCGCTATTGTGCAACCCAAATTACTGTACACCCCTTAGGACTGGGCCGTTTGAGTTGATTTCTTTTTAAAATGTTCGTCATAAAATTGCCTATCGATCCCTCTTTCTCAATTTTCGCTTTGGGTCTTCGTTTTCGAGGAATTTGACCCCAAACATGGGTTTGCATGGAAAAAACTATATTTTTCGCACAAAAATTACCCTACGGAACACGAGATTGAGATTTTGCCGGACTTTTTTATGGGGAAATGCTCGTCTTGGAAAGCCCTACAAGACTTTCGACTTAGATTTCGGGGAGAAATTTTCATACATTTCCATCCGAACAGTTCCAGGAAAAATCAATCATTTCTCATTAACAAATAACTATTGTATCCAAAATGGCCACTTTTGTCAAAAAATTGAATTCTCAAAATCATTTATGGAACCTTTCTGACCTTTTTCAGAATTGAGGGAAAAATCAAAATGTGTCCAAAAATTCTGGAAATTGTTTTGCAGATTCCTTGAATGTGTACAAATAATTTTTGTGAGATGAGAGTTTTTCCAATACTTTCCCAGTTTTCTGTAGAACGATTTCTGATATGTGAACATTTTTGGATGATTGTGGCCATTTTAAGAGCAACGGAAAATTTCTCCCTGAAATCTAAGTGGACAGTCTTATAGGACTTTCCAAGACAAGCATTTCCATAGAAATGTCCGGCAAAATCTCAATCTCATGTTCCGTAGGGTCATTTCTGTGCGAAAAATCTAGTTTTTTCCATGCATACCCATTTTTGGAGTCAAATTCCGCGAAAATTGAGACCCAAAGCGAAAATTGAGAAAGAGGGATCAATAGAGAATTGTATGACGAACATTTTAAAGAAAAATCACCTCAAACGGCCCAACCCTAAGGGGTGTACAGTAATTTGGGTGGCACAGTGGCGCTTTGCGACGTCAACTTATTTTTGATAATTTTGTGTGCTTTAACTCTTTTCAAGTGGCACGCTTAGGTAATCATACCACCCGTATCTTCCGTACTCAACTCTGTGTTGTGAATTAGTCACTCTCTATTATTTTCGACGTTGGGTAATTGATATTACAAGATAAAAACTTTAAATTTTGAAATATTCTTATTATTTTTATTATACGTTGTTTTATCAGAATACATTAATACAAAACAGAAAGTTTGTGAACGCGTAGAAGATATCAGTTCATTTGCCCATGATTACTTTTTCCAACCTGCAATTGTAATGTTCCATCTCGATAATATCTACGTGTTAAAACTATTACAATAATAAAGTTTTATTGCCCAACAGAGCCAGTTGCAGGGCTAAATCTTAAATTAATTCAACACTTAAATAATAATAATAAATTAAAAATTCATACATGAAACATTCCCATATACAATATAAAAATCCCCAAAAAACCCAAAAAAAAGTAAAAAGAAAGTCAACTGTAAAATGAATATTAATAAATAAAAATTCATACATGAAATATTCCCATACCAATAATATAAAAATATTGCGTTTATAAAAAAAAAATGAAAAGAAAGTTTACTGTATTGCTCATTAACTAAATTAACAAGGGTATTCAATGAACAGGCAAAAATATCACAAGGTTGCTTTAACCGATTAAAGTTATCGCACATAATGTATATCGGAGACCTTAATAAATAATTATTAGTTTTAGCAGTATCTCATTTAAAACTTAACGTAATTCTTGAGTTCATAAAAATTCACAGCAGAAATCTGTTCGCAGCAGTCAATAAGGTTGTTTATGATTTTATATAAAAACTATATAGAAATACATATTCTTCGACTCTCTAAACTAGTGACATCAAAATGGTTATTTAAAATATCCATCATTCTTAAATACCAAATACTTTAAAACTTTCTTTGAACACGTTCCACAATTTTCTTTTGTATATTATAAAAAGATAAGAACTGCATACTCTATCCTCGAACGTACGTAAACGTAATACAAAGTTTTAATAGCTTTTGTATGGCTGTAAATTGCTTACAATTCCTAAGAATAAATCCATAAAATGTAAAACGCTTCATATGTCTTAGTTACATGATCATGACCCGAAAATTTGTTGTCAAACAAGACACCCAAATCCTTACAAGAATCATAACGAGAAAGTACAGAATCACGTAATTAAATTCATAAGTAGACATTTTTCTAGAACTTACGGTCTTATGCCTCATCCACATTCGCCGAGACATCTCGGCGAACGTTCTATAGCAAGAGCGCCACTCGAGGAGGGCTCCATCCACACTCGTGCTCAACTGGTCTTGGACTGTCTCGCCCAGAGTGTGGATGCGCCATTACATTTAGCAGTATTGAGATATAACTTATTTCTAACACTCCAAGCTGTTTCTGTAGATTATAACAATCATCAAATCTAGCAATAGACGAACATTAAAACGATATTTTTAATATAAATATGGCATTTCCTAATAAAACAGAAACCTAACTTCAAAAAGTTGCAGCTACAATAAAATTGCAACACACACTGCTACATTTGTTGCTTCCATTCATTAAATGGCAACTAGACACAAATTTTGCCCCAGGAGAAACTTAAATTTCCAGTGTGGTTAAGGTGGTAAATGGCAACTTCTTGATGACACCCGGACATTTTTACTGGCTTCTTAGTTTACCTTAACTGTTCGTGTCTCTCATACTCGGTAGAAGGAAACATGAATACGCGAGATGTAACACTCGTAGCACCTATTTATATCTAGTGGTCACTATATATTTTTCAAGTCAACTCAATGCTGGCGGGGGCATTATTCCCCGGAGTACTTGTTTCCTGAAATGTTGCTTCTGGAAGGAAGAACCAGTTTGAAGCAATTTTGAGTTGGGTCCTTTTCGTTACTGAATACATAAAACGGAACGGAATAATAATTCTTCTGTTCTATTTTAAAAATTGTCCCAATCGACTCATAATTGTATGTGTAATATTTTCTTCCTGTGTAGACCAGTATAATCGATCAAAAGTATACATATTTATGATAATGATTATGATAATAATCGGTTTAGTGCACCAGAAGTTCGAGGTAAAGCTGCGTCTGGACCCAACGAGCAAGCACAGATGAATATTTTTTCAAAATATTACTGTTGCTCGCAAGCACATGATGACTTCTGTCTACATCTAGTGATTATTTTCATGTTCATTATTAATCGAGGCGCTCTGTGCTCGTAAATATGTCTGACAAAATAATTGTTTATAATTCTATTATGTTTTATAAATAATTTATTATTAAAGCGTTATACAAAGAGAAAAAAACGACTGCAAACAAGGTGGTTGTGAATTTTTGCCGAATGTCACTTGTTGATTTTGAGATCATATTAGCCTTACATACATGTACAAAATCTTAGAATACGTAAACAATAAAGTAGCATTCGTTTAAAATGTGTTCTTGCTCTTTAAATGCTAAACTGAGGGTGTACTAGCATTCCCAGTACTAATAAGTGATGTCACTGAATTATGCAACTTACAGCACAAAATTTGTGTTCATTTTAGTAAATATTATAAAACTTGTGTGTAAAGTTTCCTGTTTGATTTCTCTCAAAATTTCCATTAACAGAAAAAGTGTTACCTACTTCCTACTTTTATTCTTGTTGCATTGTGATCCTACATTATAAAAAACATAAATAACTGGTAGTAAAAATAAAATATTTCTAAATCGATAAAGAATTTGGATTTTACTCTTGTCATAACAGATTTCTGCTCTGTCGAAAATTATATATTCCGTGATACATCCTGCACAGCTAAATCTGGCACAAATAAATATTTTTATTTTAAAAACGTTTTCCCAAAAGATATTTCATTAGCTGTCACAGAAGAGTCCAGAGTAAATTTATAATCTGGCACAGCTGCTGAAAATAATTTTTATTTGCTCTCCAAAATGAAATATTTGTCACACTATTATTTGCACATCTTGAAATCAGCCCATACATACCTTGAAACTGGAGCAGTTTTAATTTATTACTACTTTTCAGCAATTTTGAATAATTGTATAAGGCGAAATTTCAGCTTTTTTATAACTTTATGAAATATAAATGTATGATTGTTAAGTATGAAATACTTATTACTTGTTTTCTACTATACAATATGTTTATTTTGAAATTTGCCAATAACCATTTAAATCTATCCAACTTTAAATGGCTCAAGGGCGGCTGTGAATAAAATTGCAGCTTTGAGGGTCGCGTCATAAAATACTTTATCAGTGATTAATAGGTACAACAAACATGTTTATTTAATTACTTTTATTCCTTCAATAAATAATAAGGAAAATGGGAATCTCATTGCGTAGAGCGGAAATTTTGCAAACAGTTTACGGCTCTTAAATCATAAAATATATAAAACTCCAGAAGCCTTTACATTAGGCACTCAAAAATAGTCAGACTATGAAGGAGCTTAGAAAGAAGCCAGCTAGGGAAAACTTAATGTAAGATGTTGGTTGGATTGTATTTTAATCCCAGCATACAGCTGGAACCAAAACGGAATGTTTATAATTGGACCGTAAAAATCATATCTTTCTACGAATTGGACGTAAAATTTTCATATTTTGAAGTTCCCGCTCATTGGTGCGAAGCTACCCCGTTAGTGTAACCACCTGAAAAAAGCTAATTTACTGCAATATTATTAGATTCGCGATTTCTCCGTAACTAGACTATCTTTCGGTATCTTTTTTGGCGTTCTATATATTTTATGATTTCCATGCTCGTAACCAACGAATATCGGTGTGAAGAAATAAATTCCCATATGTAAGCATCTACTTGGGCCAAAAAATCACGAAATTTCAGTCAAAGCGCGATTGCGTCCTCTTATAAATATTAGTTGTTTCCACTTCCATGAATGACATTCATTTGACGTAAGGTATTTCCACATAGGGTCTCTTGATAAACAATGCAGTGTATGACAGGACAGTTGATATTGTTTTAAGAGTCCTGCAAGCTTTGACTTCACCTGTGATGATAATACAGGAACATTTATCGAATCCCCCATAGTCTGATACCATCTTATTTACATCTTCAAAAATATCCGTACCCTTAGCTGTTACCTTGTTGAGGAATATTATCGAGCGACGACTCCTCTGCTACACTGAAGTCGTCTTGAATATGAAAATTACAAGTTGGCTGATTTTTGGATATACTTAGGCATTACTCGCATACTTGGAAAGAGTGATTGTACAGTCAACAAATATATATCTAAAAGTCCATCGTTTCCGAGATACAGGGTGTCAAAGATTCTAATTTTTTTTTATTTACTTAGAAACCCTTCGTGACAAAACAACAATAATTCTAGGTTGTAATGGGATATCTTAGGTATAACTATTCATTATGTTTAAATCGATGTCATCAGTGGCGTAGAAACCCTGTGCCACTCTTCTTTTATTTACAATAAAGATAGTACGCCACAGTCTTAATTATAACAAGACGTAAGACACTTTAAGTCTTGATTATTTTGAACAAATAATTTTGTAATTGTTTATTTAAGATATCTCTGCATTTCGTAGTTTGTGCATATTTGTAGCAAAAGCCAAAGGAAAATTGAAGCTCCACTCTTAATATTTTGCACATCGCCGTAATTTACTATATTGAGTGACTTTTTCAACTAACATTTTGTTGTATTATCAACGGAAAAGGCGTTTTACCACCTGAAACCTAAACAATTTTTCCTCGGTGTTTTACGAATATTTCAAATAGGTTTATTTCTATAATGGTTACTTTTAACGACTTCAACAAGGTATACCTTTTTCACATAAAGAAGGTAAAATTATCGATAGTATTAAAAGTCAGGTCACTATTAATTATGAACTCTGCTCGTCCCGCTTGACTATACCTTCTTATATACGCCCGCATGGCCAGTCGAATGTTCGAGAGCGGTCCAGCGAGATCTCCAGCATTCCAGTAACTTTGTCGGTGTAGGAATAACTCGCTTGTGTATACAGGGTGTTAAAAAGGAGTGTAAAATATTTAAGGAGTTTATAGTATGAACCAAAATAAGCAGAAAAGTCTCAATAAACATGGGTTCGCAAAGTAACGGTTGCGGAGATATGGAATGTTTTATGTTTTTTAGCCTCTTTTTTATTTTGCAAAAACGTTGTGTATTTTCTTATAATAGTTGGTTGATGTTTAGCGAAATAAACAGTACGTATTTGACAGTTGTTCTCAGTGCACAAGTTTTTTTTCGCTATGGCTAGTTACTCTAACTCAGAATTAACAGACAGGCATTTCATGTATGGTCGTGCTAATGGGAACGCCACCGAAGCGCGACGTCTTTATGTTGACGCTTATCCAAATCGCCAGATTCCTTCACAACGCATGTTTGGAAGAATTCACCAAATATTGCGTAATACCGGTTCCTTGAGCAAACAGTGCTATTTATCCGGATGACCAAGGTCGGTATCCACTCCTAGAGCAGAAGAAGAAATTCTAGCACTGGTAGAGCAGAATCCAGGTGCGAGTGTGCGAAGAATATCAGCCGAGGTAAGAATTAGTGGTCCTCTTGTTTGGAGAATCCTTCACGAGCAACTGCTTTATCCATACCATGTAATGCAATGCAACAAGTACAGGCCTTAAATCCAATAAATGATCCTCAAGCACGTTTGGTTTTTTGCCGCTGGTTTCTACGTCATGATGCTGAAGACTCTCGTTTTCTTGCAAACATTCTTTTTACTGATGAGGCCGGGTTCACAAGAAATGGAGTGTTTAATTTTCACAATACGCATATTTTGGCCGACGAAAATCCTCATGCTCTAATAGAATCTAGACATCAGGCACGTTTTTCATTAAACATTTGGATGGGTATTGTAGGTGACAGGTTTCTAGGTCCTGTTGTTTTACCAAACCGATTAACAGGCGCTGCTTACGTCAACTTTCTGGAGAACACACTGTATGAGTTTTTGGAAGACATTCCTTTGAATCAGAGGCAACAAATGTGGTTCCAGCATGATGGTGCTCCAGCTCATTTTTCCATGGCTGTTAGAGAGCCTTTACACCAAACTTTTCCACATAGATGGGTAGGAAGGGCCGGACCTGTTTTATGGTCTCCAAGATCGCCTGATCTGAACCCTCTCGATTTCTTTGTTTGGGGATATTTGAAGACATTAGTGTATGGTACTCCTGTAAATAGCCTGGAAGAGCTGCAGCTACGGATTAATAAAAAGTGTCAAGAAATCCAAACCAAGGAGGGTGTTTTCGAAAGAGTTCGAATATCGTTGAGACGAAGATGTCGTGCCTGCTTGGAAATGGACGGAGGGCACTTTGAACATCTTCTGTAACTTTATTTTTTTTTTTTTTGTTAAAATCTTCCTTTGTCGGTTTAGTCGTAATGAAATTAAATGTTTGAAAAACGAATAGTGGTCCATATCTCCGCAACCGTTACTTTGCGGATCCATGTTTATTAAGACTTTTCTGCTTATTTTGTACTTTATACCCTGTATTTTTGTTTAAAGCATATTTCAATATGTGTTGCAGCGAGTCGCATGCGACCGTCAATATGTTGACACAAATATTTAATACACTGAATTTGGCGAGATGTAATTTACTGAAGTTAATCAGTAATTTTAGCCAGTGATTAACAAGTACTCTGGCAGCATTAAAATACTCAAAAATCAAGAGAACCGGCTGATTAAATATGTATACAGTCGCTTGTGTTGGGCATTCTTAGATGCCATTGACTCGCGTGTACCAAAAGCGTATATTAATCATCTTATTTAAATGGATAAGGAGACCGAGGTACGAAACGGTGCTAATTAATATTCGCATGTAGTGTAATCGAGTCGACATATGCAGAATGCAGATGAATTATATAATCTTAATCAAAACATACCCTGCTGAAATTTTAATCAGAAATATACAAATGGCTCGAGCCTATTTCGGAATCTCCGTATGCGGCAGATATCTTAATTGGGTTTCTTTGCATACATTCTTTAGATTTATTGTAATTTATTTCGTGAATATTTAATGTATTGCACTGAGAAAAATGTTATATTCCATTTGAACACAAAGTTTTATATTATTTTATCCACGATACACTATATTTAATAGGTTTAATACGTCTGTTTTCCGTGGATTAAAGGCCTTATTTCTCGCCGTAAAATGATCATATTTGTGGTATTTTTTAGGTACAGAAGTCTCGAAAAATTGAACACGTAGAGCAAAAGTAATATCTAAAATAAAGTTATTGATGTTTTGTTTATCCACTTTTACTATTTACATTCTCCTCAAATAATATGACATTTAAAATGTATTTGTATGACACACATTATTTTACTATTCTAACCCCACATTTTAATATTTATTTTCACATACTTATAGACAAAAGTGAACAATCTTATATGCCGAACTATGTAAGTTTATGTTATAAAAATATTTACTTCTAAGTACAATTGAATTAACAAAAATATGTATTTTGAAAGATTTCTGTACTTAAAAATTTGTTGGTTACGCCGTTTTCAGCCATTATACAGTATGCGCCAAAAGTATGGAATAGATTCAATAAAAACGAAACAATTATTTTTTGGGAAAAATCCTCGAACAGGTCGATTTTTAATTTAAAAATACATATTTTAGCGTAAAATGCGATTTTCAAATGTCATTTGTTTTCGAGTAATGACGTCATCGATTTTTTTTAAATGGCAACACCATATTTTTTTCCTTGATTCTGAAAGATCGTTTAATTCTCTATCAGACAGTACTAAAATTTTGCCCTCTTACATAGGAAAGTTTTCGAGTAAATGACGATTGAATGTTAGAAAACGTAAATTTTATCCATGAAAAAGTAAACAAAACCATAATTTTTCACCTGCTCTCACACGGCTTTCACTCTCCTAATTGACCAGTTTTGGCCTTAGATAAAACGTTGAATTACATTCGGGAAATTAACCAGTCTCAAAACATGTAACTCGCCTGCGTCTCTAGTATTCATTTTTTCTCGTGGATTAAAAACTTGTTAATTCCCTTACATAATTAATAACTAATATAGTCATCTAAAGTTGAAATAAATTATTTATTGTAACCAAATAAATCGTTGAACAAATTGGTACAGTAATTAATATAACTGTTAATATAAGAAACAATATGTAACACAGTTTGAGTTACCAGACCAGGTTTTTCAAAGTTCCGGGAACGTTCGACTGTATTGTCACTAAATGTAAAAGCTTATAGTAACAGTAGTTAGACTGTTACTTCAGAGACAACTTCATTAAAATGTTTAATCTTCATCTTAGTAAACAGTAAATCTGCATATAAATAATTAAAACAACTACAACAATTGACAGGTAAATTTTATCGATAAATATGAGTAAGATAACATTGACAGTATTGATATTTCCAATGCATCGTTGTCAAAATCATCAACATACGTGATAGAGACTTTGTTTAATTTTTCTATACATTTGGTTTTATATCTTTTACACGAAAGGTGATATTGAAAAAAGGTTTTAAAGTTATTGATAAATATGAGGACTTTTATATTATGTAAAAAATAGGTATTACATTGGGAAAAATGATTTCGATGACGTCACTGTTCATTGGGTGTTAAATTTACCAAGATGGTATTTTCTCTTTTTAAGTAATGGCGGCCAACCATCAGTTCTGGGTACACATTTTATTGAAAAATTCTTCACAACTAAATAATTAATACTAATATTTTTGGAAAAAAATAGGTAAGGTGTTGAAAGTGTTCTCCACCTGCAAGAATACATGCTCCGCTCTTCTTCTCATATTAGCACGTACTCTTTGAAGAATGCCTTCAGTATTCCTCATTATGTCAAAGGAAGCTCTTATACGATTCTTAAATTCTTCTGCAGTGTTAACTGGACTATACTAGAGTTTTAAGATGTCCCCATAAGAAAAAGTCCAAACTATTTAGATCTGGGGATCTCAGAGGCAATGGTAGGGGTCCACCACGACCTACCCAACGATGATGGAACGTTCAATTTAAATATTCTTAAATAAATGTTTACTCTTTTAAAATGATTAAATTAAATTTGGTAGGGTAGGTATAACGTTTCTCAAAATGTTACCAGGTTACTTTTAAAGGTTTATTAAAAATCAGAAATTTTAATTTAAAGGTTTGAATTTTGAGAAGATTATAACAAGTATGTTACTAATCGTGTCCTATAATTAACAAACTACTAGTGTAACGAGTATACAGGATGAACCGTATTTAAGTACAAGTATTTTAACGTCATATAGATGAGTCTAGTGAAGTCCTTTTTAAAAATTTCAAATATTTACCCACCCAACACCCACATTTCTCTGGCCAGGTACTGACCTAACCTAATAAACCACATGATCTTGGTCGGTCAGTGGTCGCGCGGTTTAAGGCGTCAGTATTTGAATCAATGTGGCTAGACCGCTGTGGGGTCAATCCCCGCAACGTAAGTCGTTCCTGGGCGCAAATGCGGCCTGCTTAATAATATGCCGCCCCTTCTCCCGCACAAGTCTTAGACTTCTGGGCTAATCCTCGTGATTAGAATGAGAGGTAGATATATTATTATTATTATCTGCTAAAGGCGAGGTTGCCATATTGCCTCTGTTTTTTTATTTGTTTTAACGTAAATTAAATCATTGCGATTGATTCTCGTTTAAAAACACTTGTTTTAAGCGAAAGTAAAGTAAAATTGGGTAGTAAAAACATTTTTAGAACCGTAAACAGCATGATCTGTTATCGGAGAGGTTGCCATATCGCCTCTAAAATATACATTTTTACTTTAACGTAAATGAAATGATTGCGATTGATTCTAATTTAAAATCGCTTGTTAAGATGTTATGTAGAAACCAGTAGTGCATTGCTCCAGGGCAAAGGCACGGTACAAGTTAAAAGAAAACATTTAATATTTGTGGAAAGATATTCATAATTCCAATACATGTAAATTGAATGTTATTATGACATACTTTTGTATTTTCTAATACCGATCTAAGCTGTTTTTAAGGCTTACGGTGAGCGCTCGATCCAAAGGGATATAGTTTTCGCTCAGTAACTCCTCAACGAAAAATGATAAAAATATGCGGTTTTTTTAATAGACTACAAATACTATTTTACATCGGCGCTGTGTTTTGAAATTTTCAAAATATGCAAAATTCATTTTAAAAAAAATTATTTTACACTTTTTCAAAATTTCAAAACACAGCGCCGACGTAAAATAATATTTGAAGTCTATAAAAAAACCGCATATTTTTATCATTATCCGTTAAGGAGTTACTGAGCGAAAACTATGGGTTTGTTCCAACACAGCAAGAATCGATTCCGAACCGTCCAGAATTAGTCAGTCAGTTTAGTTGTTAATGTACTCTCGGCGAATGCGACGTAAAACGGTGTTGGTCAAACATTTCTCACGGTACTGAACAGTTCTCGACGGTTGTTGGAACAGATGTTTTATATCGTTTGATAGAGCGCTCACCGTAAGCCTTAAGTAATGCAATGCCTAACGCAACTGTTTTCAGAGATGATGACAGTGTTTTTCTTTTAAGTGTCTGAACTAATTCAAAATTTCCTTGTCTATTTAATTTTCTGTTTGTTACTGTATTATCGTAATTTATTATTACTGAAATGTTTCATATAATTATTTTTTTACAGGTGAGGACTTGCATAGATGTGCTCGTGAGTGACGTAAGTACATAATTTATAACGCTGGAAATGAATTTATTCTATCATCTTCCATTAGAACAGAATAGTCTGATGGGAACAAACTACGGTCCACCAGGAATTGGTGCAAATTTGTAAAATCACATAAACTTTGTATCAATCATTTAATCTGATATTTGCACCAATCTTCACCAATTATAGGTACTTAATGTAAATATTATTTTTTATTTAGGGACCCTGTAACCTCATTATATAGGGTCAAATTCGGGTAGTAGGGTCCCTGTTTCGTTACGTTCGTCTGGAACAGCTAAATAACAATGCATACTTAGGTACCAAATAAACAATAAGATTAATTTTTAATTCCTAATTAACAGAAAATTTTGGAACTAGACGTCACAACTTTGTTTGCTTATTTACTAGGGCATTAGTGATTTTTAGATAAACTATAGAGATTGATAGATTCTTTTCTGGCTCTTGTGATTATTTACAGTGTGTGTGACTACCTTTAGAGGTCTTTTGAAACAGTCAATTCAGTTTTCCGTTCAGTTTTAGTCCAATTGTCAATTATCGTAAACAGAACATTTCATTTTTATTGTTTCGCATCAAGACTGATAACTAAACGTAAAACTGAACTAATCCCTCAACAGACATTCTATACTAGTCTTTTTATAGCCAACGAAAGTTATTATGACCCAGTGGGCTCTAATGAAACATTAAAAATTAAAAAAGTAAGTTTTCTCGTATAAAGTTTTTATTTTTCCGGCAGCAGGCCGCAATTTTTCTTCTTTCGGCTTCAATTTCATTCATCTTAGTTCATTTCAGTTTATCGCGTTGACTATCAAAACGTCAAATGAATTATGAATGTCATGCTTGGTATTATAGGCGTTTTCATGGTAGACGTGGGCACTTGGGTCACGTGCATGCGTGATTCTGCGTTTTAGTTTTGAAACCACCACGGGAATGGGCGTGCGCGAGTCAGTGATGGGCACTTAACGTTGGAGCAAATCATTGCCATGACGATTCTCGAATGTGCGGCGGTAATTCCCAATTGCAATTTTGTTTCCCCTACCGCGGTCCGCGACGACTACTGCAATTCTGCAACTTATACCCAACTGTCAAAAATGTAGAGGGTGACTAATGTTTCTCCCTCTGAAAACATACTCGGTTATACTGCTTCTACTGCAGCAAATACGCAAGCGCCGTAGTAAATACACATGCGCCAGTTTGCCAAAATACGATTTCTATTGGTCATCTTGCCATATTGTAAAATTTTTGAAACCGTTCTACATGACTATGTTTACAATGTTACCAAAAATAAAAAATGTCTAAATTAACATGGTTTTGTATCTGGGAAGTTAACAACCACCAATCTTCTATGTATATCACAATTTTTAAGCGATGTACTTGATGGGGGCAGTCAGGCCGATGTAATATATATCGATTTTAGTAAAGCATTTCACACTTTGGATCATGGTATTTTGTTGAGCAAATTGGAAAGTTTCGAATTACCTCATGACTTGTAATATTTTTAGAGTCATATTTACATAGTAGATCACAATTTGTGTATTACCAAGGTTTTAAATCGTATCAATTTACACCTGCATCTGGTGTCCCACAAGGTTCAGTTCTGGGGCCACTAGTTTTTATTTTATTTATAAATAATCTGGTTTCCGATCTCCAATGCCATAGCTTCTTATACGCTGATGATTTGAAATTATACAACAGAATTGATTTTATTAGCGATTGTCAAGGATTGCAGTCAGATTTGAATAAAGTCTCTACGTGGTGTTATGACAACAGCTTATCCATAAATGTTGGAAAATGTAATATTGTTACTTATACGCGTAAGCATGAGCAGGAACATTACAGATATATGCTGAACAACAATATTTTGGAACATGCCAACGGTTTCAAAGACGTGTTCAATTTGACAGTAAATTAAGTTTTATCCCACATATCAACAGTATTACTGCTTCTGCTTTTAAGTCACTGGGTTTCATTCTTAGAAACTCCAGGGATTTTCGTAACCTCTGTACTTTGCAAAGTTTGTATAATACATTTGTCAGAAGTAAATTGGAATACGCAAGCGCAGTGTCTCCATATTACACCTCCATAAATTCCATAGAACATCCAGAAAGAGTTTTTAAATTATTTGTGCTATCAGTTAGACGAAGTGTATCCACCGATTGGGATTGATCACAATTACTTGCTCCATCGGTTTTCTTATAATTCACTTCAAAATCGTAGAAATATGCACGAGATTCTGTTTTTATATAAATTATTAAATAAAACAGTGAACTGTCCTAATATCTTACAAATGATTAACTTTCGAATTCCCTACACATCAACTCGTTTCCATGTTCCATTTGAAGTTAAAAAGTTTTGTACAAATGTATTAAAATACTCACCCATTATAAGTATGTGTAATAATTACAACTTAATCCAGGATAAACTTGAGATTTTTCATTGTTCAACTAGAGATGTCAAACGTGCTTTTATTTGTTAGGTCAATTTGTCTCATATTTATTTTTTTATTTTTCCCGACTCTGTAACTGGGATTCTGTCCTGTTGAGTTTGTGTAAATAAATAAATAAATAAGGATGCGAAATCATGCATAAGTTACGGTTACGTGTGTTCTACGGTCACGTGTGACTGATGGACGTCGTGATTCACCAACTCACGCATGAAGTGGGCGCCCACTTGTAATTCACGCGTGATCAAAGCTTCCAACTTACATACTCAACGGTCGGGTCGGGACCCGCCCGAGGTAGGACGTGAACGAGCTTGAGCGGGTATGTGAAACTAATCACGTGCCCACCTCTATTTCATGGCACAGTGCCAATACCTCGGCCAATAAATACCTACTTATTATGAATTAGAAATGTACATATTTCTTTTCAAAATAATAATAGTTATAATTTATTTGAAACATTTAATATATTAATAAAGTTTTGTATGCATTGCTGGCTTAACTGGTTTTTTAAGATACTACGGCGCCGTTCTTAAATTAAAATGTGAAAAAAATAATATTTTGTTATACATATAACCTTGATTATGTTATGCCTTGTTCCTTTAAATGTTTTTCATTTACCAATGTTTAACTCAATAAAATGGTATATGGCTGACGCCGTTTTCCTGATAACAAAGAATAAAAATAAGTCAACAAAAATGTATATGAGGCGTCTATTTTCACGAATTAAAAATACGGCATTGTTAAAAGATATGAATACCATACTCGCCTTTAGTGAACACTTTCGAATAATTATGTATTTGTTACATTTGTCGTTACTTTTTTGTTTAACCACTGCCACTGAAATATTAAAATACGGGGTGATTCAGAACTTATTCAAAAAAATAATGAATGTACAGGAGACTCCTAAAAATACAATTTAGTAGAAAAAAATCTAAAAGGGCAATTCAAAAATGAATTAAAAATACACTTTTGCACGGCACTGGAGACTGGTTCATTGTAAAACCTGAACTTGCGCAATGCTAAGCATGCAGTCGGCAACCGGCACGACGCCAAAGAATTTCTCAAGAAAATATTTAAAAAATTTACCTACTTTATATCAGCAAATTCAACTGCTTTTGCTGCTACTGTTATTATTAATTAATAAAATTAATTTATGGTTTTAATTAATAAAATAATTTGATATGCCTGGTGTTACAACTGTTTAAAATTTTGTACACTGACATGTAAACCCATTGGGCCCATCTTACCCAGTTTCTACGAACTAGCACAAATGTTTCTTGTCAGTTATTGACATAATTGAACCTCGTATATGACACGCCGCACTATTGATTGGGACATTTCTTGTACACATTTAGAGCACTCAGATCTATTTGCCGAATTTTCTTTATTCGGGGATTCTCTTCAACAGCCTCTAAAATGTGTTACTCATTTGGTGCAATACTCCTAAGTAACACAAGATATTTTATAGCAGTGGTTAAGAATGTTCCTGTAACTAACTTTTGGAGAGTTAAAGTTGCAAGGTTTAGTCGCATAAACATCAAGACAGCAGCTAATAGCGTGAAATAGGCACATTTTTATAAAACATAGTTGCTGTATAAAAATTATATAATTGTGTTTTAAGAGTTCTATATAAAAACAAGTTATGTTTTAGCAATGAGCTTACAGCATTGATACAACAAACTATACGATTCGAGTAAAGCATATCATGATAATATCTTATAAAAACGTTATACATAATAATAATAATAATATAACTCATTCTGCTTTATTTACAAGCCCATCGCAGCTATATAGGTAATATTCGACTTTCTTTAAATTTTACCACATATGTATATCTATTATAAGTAGTATGTTTATATTAGGTATACGATGTTATCCTTATAAATTCAAAAATATCTAATTCAAAGTTGAATTCCAGGTACGAAAAAATTTTACTGTGATAAACGAATAAAGTAAGTCGAAAAGTCATAACGCGCCTGCACAGTACTAAAAAATAAAGATACTATTTTCGTTTGCAAAAAAAAACTGAAAATTTAAATACATACACATTTGCTCATAAAAAATATATCCAGTCGAATTCCATAGAATAAGAACTCTTATTTTTGATGAACAACGGAAGTTATTTTCATGAATAATTTTACGTAAAAGTTGTTTCAATTTTTTTCAAGATGGACGCTGAAAGGCAATTGGAATTAAGTGAATAAATATGGCGCTAAAATAATAAAACAGTTTGGTCACTTCAGAAGCATTTAATAGTTATTTATGCAACAAGTACAAAAAGTTTTCATGTCGCGTGCAATAAGCACCTTTTGTACGAGTTGCATACAATATTTTTTCTACGTTCATGCAAAAACCAAAAAATGGTATTTAGATGACACTAAGTCTAGGAAAATGTGATTTATGTTTGTTATGATGACAAAACGCTGTAGTAGTATGACAGATGAATGCAATAAACATTTTATTGCAATAGTGCAATAAAGAACCACTTTTTCCACCAAATATAGTTCAATAAAGTTTTGTTTTTTGCATGAACGTAGAAAAAATACTTTAATGTTATGTAAAAGCGAAATATAAGAGCATTGGATCGGTCAGTGGTCGCGCGGTTTAAGGCGTCAGTACTAGAATCGAGGTGACTGGATCGCTGTGGATTCGACCCCTGCAGTCGGTAGACCGTATATAAGCTATATTCGTGGAGAGATTGGCACCCTCTCTACGGGTATGGTAGGGTGGAAGAATGTTGACTTGGGTCAATGTGAGAGATTGATACCGGTTGGCATTTAACTACCCCCCTAATTAATGAGGTTTTCCAGGTTTCCCTCATTCCTGCACTGAATGGTGGTTAGGGCCTACTAATGTAAGTCGTTCCTGGGCGCAAATGCGGCCTGCTTAATAATAATATGCCGCACAAATCTTCGACTTCTGGGCTAATCCCCGTGATTAGAATAAGGGGTAGAGATATTATTATGTTTTGTAGAAAATCGTTTGTTCGTGTTAACTACGTTTAAGCTAAACAGCCTTTTGAAACTAAAGTGATGCATAAATGACGTAAGAACTTTTTTAAAGTATTTTAAATAAGAATCTTCTCAAATATTTCTATTACAACCACTACAAAATTGATTTATAACGCTTTATAGTCAGTCTTGTAAATTGCTACTATAAAAAAGTAAAATGACCTCCTGGAGGAAAAATACTGTATACGTGCAGACACAAGAACGTTCTGAAAATAGTTTATATAATTTCTATAAAACGTTTTTCTTGTTGGGATTATATTATTCTCACAGGTACTTTAAACAGTAAAATAGCGGTTGTTAACAAAAAAGTATCAAATGGAACAATAACATGATGAAATTGCTGTCATGTAACCTCTATATATCTTTTATATAAATTTCTGGTCTTATAATTTTGAATTATATGACTAGTGTGCTACTTAGGCTTGGATATACATACTAGACCTACATTTTTCCACGATTTTGTTGCAAATTTCCTGTCTCAAGCCCGTGTTGCACTACTGCACTACTAGGGTAGCTGTATTTGGCATGTCTACCGGAAAATCGTTCTGCGTACAAACGAGAAACTGCTAAAGCATTTTTTCTTACTTCATCATAAATTAAAACGTTATCCATCATGAAAATTGTAGTTACGTATACATCGTACTCGGGAGGAAAAGGCGTTATATTTCTTCATACCGGTAAATGCTTTTGTATGTACTTCTCACATTACGTTAGTCAGCAGTTCTGTAACTTATTTACAACGATTTTCAATATATCTTCCTCATTCCTGATTCTAAACACTTTTTTCTATTTTTTTAATTAAATCAACACCTGCAAGGTACAAATTAACGTTCCTAGAAGGTGATTATGAAATTGATCGACGTATTTCCTTTGATTGAAATTTATTTCTTTCTGGTTAAGGTTAAGAACGACACGGTTCAGAATTGTACACGTAAGTAGTTCGAAAATAATAATTGTTAAAGAGAATTTGAATTTATTCGCCAATACGTCATGACAGACGTATATAAAATTACGTATAATAACAAATAAAAAATCTGGTCATTAGGATTATTTGATATACATAGGTACTCTGTATATCGGCTTTTCAAATACATTACACTATACTTTTGCATAAATTTATACATTCCGTGTTAGGTTGGTAATCAATCTTATTTGTTGAGCCATCTAAACTTCTTTATCTTTATCTGTACCATCGTGTTTATTTTGTCAGTTAAATAATGTAGTCGATTGGTGTAATTTAAATATATTTAAATGCAAAGTTGTCTCATATTTCCATTCAAATTATGATATTGATTCAAACGTCTTGACACGAACTGGGAGTCTAATTATTATCATATTCTGCATTTAAATCGTTCAAGTCTGAAGATGTTAGGGGTAAGGTCACGACTTTTATGATATGATGAATTAATTGAGCATTGTATTATGCACAGACAACGTTTGGCTGTATATTCACAACGATAAATAAATACAGTCTTCGAAAATTTATAAACTTAAAGATTAAAGGAATTTAAAGTTGTCAAAAATAAATTTTATTTAATTGATAACTTCTTAGCCCGTTTACCGATTGCGTTGAAATTTATAACATTTATTTGGACTATTGGATTTGGATATTATTTCTTTAAACTTTAGTGAAATAGATATACTGGGTGGTAGTTTTCTCCGGCCACCATCGCATTTTAGTGCTGAAAACTTTTACAGTGATAATATTTTTCTAAAACTGCTTTTTTAAATTTATTCCTTACAAATTTCGTATTTTGTATAATTTATGTAAATCATTTAAATAGTTGATGAATCTAATTACAAATGAAATGATGTAGTTCTTTTCATATGTATATATTGTAGAAATAAAAAAACTCTTTTATGTTGCCAACAAAGGAAAAACAACATAAAATTCAAGTAAGTAAGTAGTAACTAAAATCTTTCTTAGTTCTGTTACAAAAATACCCTTTAGGTGTAGAAAGTCAATAAAAATAGAAAAATCACAATTTAGAACATAAAACTTAATATTAAAGCGAATGAAGTAAATAATGCAAGCATTATTCTTTAAATAAATTTATACAAATTCATATATTTTCAAAATATAACTTAATATTTGTACCTGAATACATTAGTTTCACTCAATTTAGCAATTAATCATTTATAAAATATTTTTACATATCCGCCCACCTAGGGTAAAGTAGATCAACTTTTAAAATGAATATCTGATATGATATGTAATTATTGATTAATCAAATGAGATAGTAGTTATTTATGCAACAAGTACAACAAGTAAGTGTTTATTGCACGCGACGTGAAATTGTTCAACGAGGCCGTTACGTCGAGTAGAACAACACTACGAGTGCAATAAGCACTTATTGTACGAGTTGCATACAATATATTTTCTACGTTCATTCAAAAACCAAAAAATGTTATTTAGATGACACTAAGTCTAGAAAAATGTGACGTCGATTTGAACGTTTATGTTTGTCATGATGACAAAACGCTGTAGTAGAATGACAGATAAATCCAATAAACTTTTATTGCACTAGTGCAATAAAGAACCACTTTTTCCATTAAATATAGTTCAATAAAGTTTTGTTTTTTGCATGAACGTAGAAAAAATATGTTTATTTGCCCAACAGAAAAAATATTCATTTACAGGACAAAAATTAATCCAAAAGTGATGCACAAATAATAAAAAATATATAAAGACAAAAAAGTAACTACTTAATATGCACGCATTCTTACAATATGACTAATACATTAATGAAAATGACTTAATTATTAACAGGAAACGTTATATAAAAAGAAAAACAAATACAAAGTAACTGTAATTACAAAAAACTTATAGCTCTATTTATAGATTTAATGGAAGAATAATTTATATCACAATGATCAGATATGATGTTAAAATTATGAGACATGATATAAGCTGGAGACTTTCTTAAAATATTCGTATTGGCTGCTGGTAAATAAAAAGTATCATTTTGCCTAAGACGAAAATTAGGAACTCTGATATTAAAATATTCTAATAATGGCATGCAAATGTTGTTGGTAAACAAATTGTACAAAAATAATACACTATTTCTAGCCCGTCTTAGTTTTAATGTGGAAATATTCTAATCTAAAAAGCGATAATAATAATAGCAGCTCTTCTGGAATTTTTTGTGACTCGTCGTAAATTAGCAACATATTAACTATTGCTGAATGAGAAAACATTCTTGAAGCACAAAACTATACGTTTTAGTCATTTCTGTCAAATCTCAAAGATAATACTTTTGATTGAAAATGGAGATTACCTCATCGCATGTAACACCACGTGTCGCAAATTTTATTTAAAATTTTTGTATCCACACAGCAGGCCCATACTTTCGAATTTGAGACACCCTCTGCTATTATATTCTATAAGTAATTTGCACAGTATATAAAACTTGGCAATGATGTTGATGTGTTTTCAAATTTTCCGATTATTTGAAAAGATGTGACAAATTTTATTGCACAACGTTGTGCGGATATCAATTAAGCGAATTCTCTAAATTAAATATATCTTTATTATATATTTTTAGGTATTAATAATATTGTGTGAAACTAACTACTCTGTGGACTAAAGCCCCAACCAGCGTTGAATTACACCCACAATATCTATGGATTGGGCTTTAGTCCACAGAGTAGTTAGTTTCACACAATATTATTAATACCTAAAACTATATAAAAAACGATTACATAAAGGGTAAACATTATTTAAGTAGGTATTTGTCATATTTAATTTAAATTTGATTGACAGGCTAAAATCACTTTTGACATTGTCGATATTTAATTTCAAATAATTTTAATTTATATAATAAATTTTATAGTTAGATATTTGACTGAATTTAAAGAAGGCCACCTGAATAAGCAATCCTAAAAATGTAGAAATAGGTCGGATCTCATCTGTTATGGTTGAATTTTCGAGTTCCCACTGTTTCAAAAGTGAAGTTGGAAATTTAAAGAGTGTTTTCATTAAACCAGGTTAGTAAATTTAGCTAGATTACTTTCTTTAGATAATTATTGAATAGAGCTTTGTCTGTAGAATTGTTCATTGGCATACCTAGATGTTTGGTATCAGAGAACATACATATGACTTCATTGATGGGAATTGTAGATTTGATTTATATTAGCTTAAAATACCTTTCTAATACAGTAAAAAATGAAATATATCTATTCTTCTTCACTTAGATATTCTAAATTCTCTTAAATAGTAATTTTTTGCAGGTGTCGAATACAAGCAAATTTAGATGCATAAGTCAATTATAATTATTTATTTACTGTAAATTGTTTTAATTATTATATATTAATTTTAATTAGTTGCTAATATATGCAAGATATGATACTTATATGATTAAAATATATTAGATTAAAAAGCAGGTCTACGACTTTGACATTGACGAGGTATTAATTCGAATAATTAAATTAAAAAAGTCGCTCTTAGATAAATATCTCAAAATGTAATGGATACAAGACAGTGTTTAGAAATGTTATTTCCATAAGGAACAATAAGAACATAGATAACTACTTATTGTTTGGAATAGTGTTATTAAATAGAAGAAACTAGAATTAGCAATTCAAATAGGTGTGTCGGCATTAAAAAAAAATATATAGTGTAATCTCTCAGGAATTCATTAGTTACATTCATGTACGCAGGTGGTTTGTGTTTATATGGACATATTTATTTATTAATATATACTCCAACGGTAAATGTTTTATCAACAGATTTAGATAAAATCAAAAGATTACTATCTCTTTTAATTAAAATATTGATATCCGAATTTGCATATGAACTAATTTGCAACTTAGAATATTAATTTGAAGGTGTTTCTGTGTCCAAATCCGAAACAGTAATATTATTTTGAAGCTTCCAGGATGTCTTATCAAAATAAAAAAATATATAGGATTAACTGTTTCTGATAAACAATCACTGTAGACTTCAAACTTGATATAGTGCGGCTCAATAAAAAAAATGGGAAGCTTCCTAAATATATATGCTTTTATACAGTGTTTCACATTACTTGAATATTCACTTTATTATTGCTGTATTTACTTTATTACTTTGTGTATTTGTGAAATTTAAATACAGTAATGTATCGTACTAACTGGCTGGTTTATTAAAATAAATTTAATTAATGTACCTAACTAAATCGAGTTCGGTAGCTATGGCATGAGATATTTCTAAGAGATTTAATTAAATTCAATTTAAAATTCCTTTGATAAACCAACTTTAAGTTTATAATTTTAGAAAATATTTTTTTTCTATACATTTACTGTATTTTGTTTTCAACATACAGATCGTTAAGGTTTATTAGTCTTAACAATTTTGTCAGTATTTTCAGAAGTAACGACACATTGTAGGGGCATTCCACGCCAACTCAGCAGTCGATCCCACATCACCCTCTCAGATCTGGTTCAAAATTGGTACATCGATTAGTACTATCGAAAAAAGGATATTCCCAAATTTTCAGCCCCTAAGACCGCTTCCTGGCACCAGGGGCCCATAGTGAAGTTTTCGACCATCATTTCACCTCCACGGGTCTGAAATCGGTTTTTCGTGGCATTTTGGTCTAAAAAAAATGATCAAAAATACATAGGAGATGCCAAATTTCCCGTAGAACACGATGCCGCCATCCGTTTTCCGATATCTAGCAAGGGGAGCCCGGAAAACGCGAAAAACCGCGCTTGGGTAAAAAATCTGATATCTCAAATACGGTTGCTTCAAACTGGCTGAAAATTTACCAATAGGCTTTTCGATTATTGCTAATTTGAATGTTCATAAGCGCGTGGTGATCATTATGTGTAAAAAAAAAGTTACACGCGTTTTACGGGTTTTATATGGGATTTTCTGTAATTTTTTCATTATACCGCTCCACTGGCCCTATCCAGTTGGGTAATAATTGGATTTTTTTCTCTCACCATGCGTCTCTTTTGTCCCCCTGTCTTTACAAACACAGAAATTTCTCTCTCCAGCCAGTATTAGAGGAATTTTTCGTCAATTTTTTGATTTTTGAGCAAATTTACATTTTCTGCAGCTTAATTCCATTAATAATAAAGATACTATTTCATTATTTGTTATTAAAAAAACGAAAGCATTTTGAACCCAGTACCATTCGGATAACGAAAATAATTGGTCAGTTGGGTATATAGTCGAAATTTCAGAGAATGAGCTTACTGCTGAGATCTCATTGCTGAAAATGATAAAGAAAAATATATATGAATGGCCAGAGGGGGATATTAACTCAGATTGTAGTTATTGAAAAAGCAGGTGAATTCACCATAAAACTAGGCCACACAATTAGCAAATTCAAAAAATATAAGGGTCAAGGTACTTCGATAAATTAGATAGAATGCTGTTTCATGTATAAGGGACATTATATGTAAAATAGTGAAAATAATGAGATGTATAGTGTCAACAATAATTGTAATGTGGGTTTTCTTATTTCTTGCTGCGATTTTCATTCGTTATATTATATTCATATTTTTTACAAATAATAGAAGTAAGCTGCAGAAAATGTAAATTTGCTCAAAAATCAAAAAATTACGAAAAATTGTGAAATAAATCATTGAATAAATAATGTTTTCTCTAATACTGTCTGGAGAGAGAAACTTCTGTGTTTGCAAAGACAGGGGGACAAAAGAGAGGCTTGATGAGAGAAAAAAATCCAATTATTACCCAACTGGATAGGGCCAGTGGAGCGGTATAATGAAAAAATTACAGAAAATCCCATATAAAACCCGTAAAACGCGTGTAACTTTTTTTTTACACATAATGATCACCACGCGCGTATGAACATTCGAATGAGCAATAATCGAAAAGCCTTTTGGTAAATTTTCAGCCAGTTTGAAGCGACCGTATTTGAGATATCAGATTTTTTACCCAAGCGCTGTTTATCGCGTTTTCCGGGCTCCCCTTGCTAGATATCGGAAAACGGATGGCGGCATCGTGTTCTACGGGAAATTTGGCATCTCCTATGTATTTTTGATCATTTTTTTAGACTAAAATGCCGCGTCAGTACACGAAAAACCGATTTCAGACCCCTGGAGGTGAAATGATGGTCGAAAACTTCACTATGGGCCCCTGGTGACATGAAGCGGTCTTAGGGGCTGGAAATTTGGGAATATCCTTTTTTCGATAGTGCCAATCGATGTACCAATTTTGAGCCAGATCTGAGAGGGTGATGTGGGATCGACTGCTGAGTTGGCGTGGAATGCCCCTGTACTGAATAGTATACGCTTGTTTTAAAAGTTTATAAGTAGATTAGATAAGTACAGTGCAGGTTAAGGATAATTTGAGGTGAAGATGTTAGGAATATTAATATATTTTACCAGAAACGTCCGGCGTTCTTTAACTTTTTAAAAGTAGCTGGCATTTCATTTTAAAAACGTGTCTCAACACTCCGTATTTTTAAAGTTGAATCAGATTGTCTTTATTTGATGTTGAATATTTGAAAATTTTTTTTAAATTCTATACATTTTTAGAGATGGGTTTACATATCGTAAACACCCTCTTTTGGTTCGTTAATCAGTATTGTAATAGACCTGTAATTTCATAAAAAAATGTTTTTTAAGTGAATTTTGAGATAGACCAAAATACATAGATGCTACTCGCGTCTCGTTTTTTGAAAACGCCCACACGAATTAAATATTGGTACATAGTGAGTGTCCCCACTAGGATCTGTAGGGACAGATCTTCGATCAGTGTCTCTGGGCTGATTTCGACTCCTATTGTTGGTATTACGACTCCTACGGTTCCAGTAAACCACTAAAGCTTCGCCGCCACTGAGCAAAGCCATTAGAAATAAGTACTGCAAAAAAACGTAAAACAAATGAATAATTAATACTAATAAAGAAATTATAGATAATCCAGTTAATTTAAATAATAAAGTTTTTTTAGAGAAATAACTAAATTATGCCTTGATAACGTTATAAATAGGTACTATATTTTTGTATATTGTTAAATAATGTATTTTTTAAATAAATTTATCAAACTTTTGTCTGTTTTCTACACTGATTAAATTAAAAATTAAATAATATATTTTTTTCTACGTTCATGCAAAAAACAAAACTTTATTGAACTATATTTAGTGGAAAAAGTGGTTCTTTATTGCACTAGTGCAATAAAATGTTTATTGCATTCATCTGTTATTCAACTACAGCGTTTTGTCATCATGACAAACATAAACGTTCAAATCGACGTCACATTTTCCTAGACTAGTGTCATCTAAATAACATTTTTTGGTTTTTGCATGAACGTAGAAAAAATATTGTATGCAACTCGTACAAAAAGTGCTTATTGCACTCGACGGGTTGTCCTATTCCACAATTTCACGTCGCGTGCAATAAACACTTACTTTTTGTACTTGTTGCATAAATAACTATTGTTTCACTTAGTTTTTGCAATTATTTTCATAGCTTTTTATTTATGGTAACTACAGTTTTTTATTTATTTCTGTGCTCTTCGTGTTTTGATTTCATTGGAATACGCTAAAGCCCGCATTTCATTGAGGCTGGTCCAGCCAGGCTGGTCCGGCCTAGACTAGTGGCTGGAACAAGTGCAAAGGCCGCATTTCATTGAGGTTGATCCAGCTAGGCTGGTCCTGGTCTACTGGTGGCTGAGATTGTACAGCGACGTAGATACTCACGTGGTATAAAAGCAGAAATCTAATTGGTCTATATAGGATCCCGCATAGCTGGTCCCGCATGAAAAGTTGTCAAAATTCAAAATTTGTGTCAACTTTTAAGTATACTGGATTAACTATGACTAAGTGCAACAATTTTAACCACGTGCTCAGGGAGATCTAAAAGACAATAAAAATGTATTTCGTATTAATAAATGAGGCAAAATCCTCTTCCTTCGGAAAGTAGGCGCCTATGACAATCAGTCATCGTCGAGATGGCTAGATATGCAACTACCGTGCGGTCGTTTTTTGCAGCTTTGTCAAATGTAGAAACGACAAAGATAAACATTGTTAATAATAATAATTCCTAAGTACCTGCTAGATAACAGTTAATCCGGTTAGCTGCAGTATTTTGTATTCGTTCTTTCGTTGCACACTGCCAAAACTACATTTTCACTCCATGCAGATTAGAAAGAATTCGCAAAAATTGTATTTAAAATTTAGATATACATAATTTGTTATGTGTACATTAATTATATTTTATTTTAAATATAAATTTTGCTATATAGAAAGAACTGAAATTAAATCTATTTCCTAAAAAACGGAAAGGCCATATATAAATATACAAAAGACATATATTGCGTTCATTAAGTTAATAAAACTCTCTTTCACTATAAAATACATTATATATAGAAATAAAATCAATACACACTAACCCAATAACTTTGCACACCAATTTATTGATCAATAAATTACAAAAGGTAACCTTCAATGTATACGTGCAGGACACAATTGGCCAATAAATTAAATAATTAGAACATGTTCCTATTTTTTATCCAATTTTACCTATATTTAGCCTGTTTACGTTTACATATCAGCTCAGATATGTATTGTTCATTTGACTCATCAGTCATCAACGAATGTGAGGGAATACAAAAGGTATTTTATAAAGTATCTTTTCAAGTAACTGTTATTTAATTTACTATTTTCAACCAATAAAGTGCAAAAAAACGGGTTTCCTTTGTAGCATTTCATTATTATGTTTTGCTTCATGTTTCATTGACATGCTGTGTAAGAAATTGTGAAAATAATCAGTTCCTTGAAAAAGCCTTGACGATTAATTGTGATATAATTCTATCAAGTGAAGTAGCTATAACATCTTAAATTTATTATCGAATAATATATTGAATAAAACCGTATGAACTTGAAAGATTAAAGGGAAAGACGTTCTTTGTATTAGGATCATTTAATTAATAAATTGCTAAATGTAAAAGCATACACAAATATAAAGTTTTCTGAAACCTATTAAAGTGATGATACTGATGATTAATATGAAACTTATTTGAACGCTTTGAGTTATTTTTAAGTCTGTCAGTATTGCCCCCACCTTCAACCAGGAATTAAGAGAACCCAAATAAACACGGAGTGAAAACTGTCGATATCTCATACACTGAGAGAATACTTTACTGGCCACTATTAAACATTTGAATAGCCTTAGGAAGATATCTCATTAACATAGGGGACAGATACGTATGTTGTATTCATATCAAATATACACAACGTCAAAAGTCTTGGACTCCTTCTCATTCCTGTTAGAGAAATCTTGTCGTCAGAAAAACCAAATAGATTTATAAAAGTATATTGTTTTCTGAATCTTTTTTTGTGAAAAGGATATTTTTGATAAACTGAGTACTTAGAAATTTAAAAACCAAATGGTCTTCCAGCACGTAATTTTGCATTGTGGAGTGGTCTTTGAATAGTAGGTGTCGATATAACACGGCAAAACGTACTTTGAAAGTGGGCTCTGAGAGCTGAAGCTAAAGATGTGCGGTGTCTACGGGCATATTGCACCAAATACCGATCCTCCCTTCCATTAGATACTCGAGGACGTCCACTAAGCGATCTGTTTTCTGTATCAAATTCTTCATATGTGTACTATTCGTACAACAGATAATCTAGGAATGCCCAACATGTTCGATATTTGATGATTAGAACGTCCTGCATCATGTAAAGCAGTCATTTGGCACGGGTAAACGCAGAAATTTCACAATGGATTGCAATTTGTTATTGTCTTTTTTGTTTCTTAAGTACATGTACTTTTTTACCACATTCAGAAAAACCACTAGATTTAATCGAATCATTTTATATACGGGGGTCCAAGATTTTTGACGTGTGTATTATGAACTATTCTAGGCACATTTTTCCATTGCAATAGTTTCTTAATAATATTATAACGGAAACACCTTCGTAATGGTCATTAAAATAATTTATAAAGGTATAATAGTTGCATTTGATTCTTTTTTTCACAGGAATTTAAAATGTTACCTTTATTAAAGATGAACAATTGTGATTAAAATATTTAATAATCCTTAATAGTGCTTGCATTTGACTAGTTATATAAACAAAACAGAAGTTACACTTACAATGATAGTCAGAAATTGTTTATTTGTGGCATTTTTTAAATATTTCTAGTTTTGTAGGATACCTATAGCGCCGTGTCCGAAAATAAAACTTTAATTTTTATGGAGAAGAATAGCTTAAATAAGTACAAATATTTTAACGAGCAGTATAGTTCACTGTGTAGAACACAGTTAATAGTTTATTTTTACAAAAAAGTCAGAAATAAAGATGTCAAATTTTAAATAAATTTCGTGATTTTTTCAATCGGAAACTTGTTGAGGACCGCTGATCCGACTACGATACTAATATTTTTAGAGACACGGTGGATGTGTATTGTACAGCGTTGCCAGTGTTACACTAATGTCTTGGAATAGACTTCAATAAAGTTTACTAACCTCTTCGTCGACCTCGCTGACTGTGACTATCAATCCCAGAGGATAGGTTTGATGCCGGACATTTCGCCTACTGCCTGTGACACCTATCTGTTACCTACGCCTACAACAGCAGCTTCTTCTTTGCATGCCATTTGATACTGCTTTTAGATATTTTACTTTGCCTTCTCTTGATATTGAATGTATACAAAAAGCTGGTTATTTTGGTTGTTTTGTTTTGTTGTTATTCTTCATAAAATAATTTAAGGATAATTTGTATATCTTTCAACTGTATACAATGGTATTAATTTGTGAAATGTGGATAACTGTTTAAATAGTTGGTTTTTCAGCAAGTAGGTAAACTTTTATGCACCCTTGTGGGTAATTTTTGGAATTATTGAACAAAGTAATGATAAAGCCAGTTAAGAGGTACAGTTTGGGTTAATATTATTGCATAGCGTACTACCTACCCAATTTTAATTTACTTATTGCTAAAAACAAGTATTTTTAAAATAAAATCAACCGCACAAGTTGAATTTACGTTAAGGTCGCCGTATTTCTCGCCGTAAAGTGATCAATTTTGTGGTGTTTTTAGGTACTGAAATCTGGAAAAATAAAACTCGTAGAGCAAAAGTAATATCAAAAATTAAAATTCTTGATCTAATTTTACTATTTACTCTCCCTCAAATAATATAATAACTTTTAAAACTCCACATTTTTACAATTATTTTCACATACTTGTAAACAAAAGTCAACAATCTTATATGCAGAACTATGCAAGTTTATGTTATAACAATGTTTACAGCTATAGTTGAATTAAAAAAATACGTATTTTCAAAGATTTCAGTACATAAAAATTTGCTGGATAGATCGCTTTCTGGCGTTATATATTGATTTTACTTCGGTACCTTAGAATATTCGCAGGTGGCATGAGATAACATTGTTGTTATTTGCTAAACTCTATATTATTCAGTTCTTAAATGCCTAAAATTACTTGTATTTGTAGAAAACACTATTTCAAGTATACGGCGCCCTTAAACAATTATCTTACAGATAATATTTCAACCTCGCCTTCAGTAATTCATATGGTTTATTAGATTACGTCAGTGGTCTATCTGATCAGCGGATCTCAAAATGTGGGTATTTGAAAAATATTGATATCCGTAAAAATTTATTTATAAAGCACCCCAAAAGAATCCAATACCTACCACGTCCACGTCGTAGTTTCTGGGTAACGCTAAAAGTAGTTTCAATAAAATCAGCGGGGGGGAGGGGTACTGTTTGGGGGGGGGGGCAGGGTATGAGTGAATTAATATGTAAAAGGGCTCAAAGGTAGTAGTCTGGCAAATAGTTAGTCACTTACAAGGCGTTTATGCTACCTTATTATTTTATCATAGGGACTGTGGAGTGAATAAGGGGGAGGGGGGCATTTGAGGTTCCGTTTAGGGTCAAATCGACTGTTTATGACCTATACTTACTGGCGAAAAAATTTTATTTTAAACAAAAGGGGCTGAAAACCGGCCTTAGAGGCCCACCTTTTTAAAAATGACTTTCAATTGACGCTTCTACATGACGAACTACACCTGCAGTTAAAATATTTGTACTTATTTAAGGTTCACCCTGTGTTTGGTGTAAGTAAAAATGCCACAAATAAACAATTTCTGACCATCATCGTAATTATAGCATTCTGTTTTTTCATAACTAAAGTTAAATGTGCACTATTAAGGATTATATTAATGGACTTTATTAAACATTTGTATTCTAGTGTTAATAGTAATTACATTTTATTATAAAAAAATATTAAAAAATAATCAATTAAACAATTGCTTATTTAGGCAATGACTTATTGTTTTAATTCGAATAAATTAACCGATTAAAAATTCAAATTACAAATACTTTTCTCAAACGGAAAAAAGGTATACTTGTCATTAGTCACAAAAGTTGGCCATTTTCGAGAAAATAGTTTTTCAACAATCAGCTGCATAGTTTATTGTACAATATTTTAACATAGTAGGCGCGCCAAAATTCTCTTGAAAATTGGATATGTTGAAAAAAACGTGATAACGTTAGATTCGAAAAAGTTACACTCATATTTACATCATAAATATGGCTGATGTGGCGCCCTCTAGGAAATACGCCGAAATAGACAACAGATTATGATTTTTCCTATTCAAAAACTTCTAATCTCAAATTTTTAAGTTGATACAGTCAAACACAGTGTAATTGCTACAAAAAATCACATTTTAAAATCCAACTTTGACACTCTCTATCTTTTTTATTATCGACATTTTATTAAAGCAAGCTGTCTTAAATCGTCATATTTTGAAGTGAAAAATCTGGTATGTATACATGGGCCATTACTTACAGACCACCCTGTATGGTATACATTTGCTTAACTGGAATTATTAGTCTATTTTTTGAATATGTATTTTATAACTGCAACATGTACTTTAATAAAGACAGCCTACGTACCTTTATTATAGTATGTAGATATTTATTGACTGCTGAAATTAATATTAAAATAGTGGTTATTAAGAAATAATATAATGTGAGTAGTAGTAAATACGGTTCAACAAAACGATTGTTAACGTTAACGTGATAACGTTATCATAATTACAAAAATGTATTAAATAAATAAATAAATGTTTATTTTCCACAAAGACTTCACAACAAGTATAGGAATAGTCAATATAAATTTATAAAGTTACATGGTAAACAAAGTGAGCAGTGGCATATCTACATCTATCTATTAAATAATATTTTAATTTAGATTTTAATTTAATTAGATTATGAGTATTTTGAATTTCTACCGGTAAAAGATTAAAAATTTTGTATCCAAAAACGAATGAGACTAAACAGTAACATCATATTTTGAATATGGTATATAAAATGTATTTTGTTGTCTAGTTTGATATGTATGTACAGAATATACTTCATCAAAACTATTTCTATTATTAAAAACAAAAACACATGGTTCAAAAAATAAAGGTTGGGAAGTGTTAATATTTTAAAATCTTTGAATATTACTATTATTAAGGGCGCCGTATTCTTGAAATAGTGTTTTCTGCAAATACAAGTAATTTTGGACATTTAAGAACTGAATAATGTAAGTTTAGCGAATAACAGGAATGTTATCTCATGCCACCTGCGCATATTCAAGGGTACCGAAGTAAAACAAATATATAGAATGTTAATTAAGTATTTGCACAAACATTAAGGGGTTAATCTATGATTGATTTTAAGACAAAAAGTTCATATAAACATGGGTCCGCAACGGCTTTGTTTTACAGATACAGAGTTAAAGTTTGAAAAAAATCAAGTTTTTGGATTTAGTTTCTGAGTAGTAAGAGCCACTTAGTTGAAACTTGGCACACCCTAATAGGTATTTAGGGACTCCCTTTTGCGGGTATTAAATTATTTTTGATTTAGCCGTGAGCGCATATATGGCTAACGTTTACAGACATTTTAAGAAAAATATGGCACTCCAACCATTTTTTCAAGATTCTAAAGCTCTGTCAATTGAACCAATTAAAATTACACAAAAAATGTCTCTTGGTAATTTTTGATACGATGAACCGTTTTCGAGAAAATTTCTTAATTTCATTGTTATGCACGCAATTTATGTTAGTGTTAAAATTGGTCAGAAGTCAACGCAAAATTATTGCGAGGTAAGTAGGTCTTTCATGAAAATAAAATGAAAAACGTGTCAGGACTAATTTAAAATTAGTAATAACAATTGCTAGAAACTAAACAGTAACATTTTGCTAGATTAAGTGCTGGAAATGACCTCCTTCAGCCTCAATACCACCGTATATTCGCCTCATCATTAAATTACGGACTCTTTCTAAATACCTGGTGTATTTTGGATTATTACACATGAATCCACTATTTCATTTCGTAGGTCTTCTTCATTTTGAACAGGAGTTTTGTATACCAACTATTTAAAGTGTCCCCATAAAAAGTAATCCAAAGGATTTAAATCGGGCGACCGAGGAGGCCACGATTGTGGACCTGCTCTCCCGATTAGTTGGAGTAATTATCGTTTAAACATTGACGCGCAACTAGATTAGATTGACCCCTTAAAGTTTGTGCACATACTTAATTAACCCTGTATAACGACAAAAAACGGTCTAACCAACAAATTTTAGGTACAGAAATCTTTCAAAATACAGATTTTTTAAAATTCAATTGTAGATGCAAATATTGTTATAATATAACATAAACTAACATAGTTCTGCGTATAAAATTGTTTACTTTTGTTTATAAGTATGTGAAAATAATTGTTAAAATGTAGGGTTAGAATAGCAAAATAATGTATGTCTTACAAACTCATTTTGAGGTATTATTTTATTTGAGAAGAATTTAAATAGTAAAAGTGCATTAACAAAACATCAATAATTTTATTTTTAATATTACTTTGGTTCCATTTGTTTTATATTTCAAGATTTATGTACTTCAGAAATTTTACGGCAACCTAAAATTCTGCTCTGCGACACAGTTTAAAAACCGATTTCTCTCAGTGTAGTATCTACGTGACACCAAATAATCTCGAAATAAAATTATGTAATTCGTAGCCGATCCGCGAGCTCTGTTGATAAAACAATCTATCACAAAGCGGCAAACAAAGCGAGTGACAAAAATGTGTGAAAACCACCTCCACGCCGAAGTCGCGCTTTATTAAAACTTTAAGTTTACGCTAGTGTGTATAGTTTTCAGGCGGTGTTTTGCACAACACGCGGCAAGGAGGTTAGTTAAGCGCTAGCCGCCGATCGGTACGCTGTGAATTCATTTTTTCAAAAAAGGGCCCACCGTCACACGATTTTCTGGTCAGTGCCCTAATTGCCACGTACAAAAGTGTTTATTTTTGCGCGGTACTTACGTTATCGAGGAACTCACACTTCAAATTCAAATTTTCTTAGTGCTTTTTGTATTGTGCTAGTGTTGTGGTGTGCTGAAAAGTGCCTTCTGGAGTATCATTTTCGAAACAGCGCATTGTGTAAGAAATTTCTGTGGCCTTGGTTGTAGTTGGTATCAAATCAAGTAGTCATTGTTTGCAGGAGTGCAATTGTTAATTTATGCAACAAAGCAACGTGATTTTTTCACAAGGAAGTGCTAGAGGTTTGCGATAAAACATGCTATTTGCGGTCTTATGTTTTGATATCCAATTTTTATCGCTTGTTTTTATTTATTTTGTTCGCTAGTAATGCGTCTAGAGCAATGTGAGATGAGAACAATTAATTGTGTTATATTTTTACAACTACTTCGGTAATGTAGAATGATACTTAAATATTTGTATGTCAAATAGAAGGACAGTAAAAATCGAAATATTTCTCATGAACGTCGATATTAAAATTTGCAATAAATAACTGAATTTATATACAGGGTGTCCGGGAAAATGTGCGAACTCTCGGATGTAGATAGAACAAGAAAAAATAAGATGACAAGTTTCTAAAAAAAAATTCTACAGGAGATATGTGTCCCTGAAGCACGCAGCTGGAAATCGGTTTTTTTTATAACTTTTAAAGTACTTAATATATGTAATTTAATAATAATTTAATGTGGCTGTAGTAAGAAGCTTTTAAAATAGTGTCCTTGAAACATATTTAGATTTCTTAATTTACAAGGGGCAGACTAAGCTTTACAACTTAATGCCTAATTTTTTTACACCCTGTATAATAAAGACTTGTTTATTGTCGATAAAATGAACCGTTTACGAGAAAAAGTTCGACCTATGCATATTGAACCCTCTTATGAAGTTTTTCAATAATGTATTTAAGCTGCCTCCTGGGACGTCACTGCGGTTTTTTAAATTTTGTATTTTTCGGATTAAAATCTTATAATGAAACTTTTCTATTGTTTGAATGACTTTCGTATCGCACTTTGTTGTCGAGAAAAAAAATAGAAATCTTGGCTCTTGTTATTAAAAATAAAACATGAATTCGTTTATTATTATTTTTCTCGTAAACGGTTCATTTGATCGACAATAAACAAGAGCATCTTTTTTAATCTAAGGTTGAATCTATGCAGATTTATTCTTCTTTCTCATACAGGGTGTTAAAAATTTATTCATTAAGTTGTAAATTTTAGCCCGCCCCTGGTAAACTAAATAAGCTAAATATGTTTCAAGGGCACTATTTTAAGAGGTACTAGTGTCAATCACATTAAATTTTTATGAAATTATATTGAGTCCTTTAAAAGTTATTCATGAAAAACCGATTCCCAGCAGCGTCCTTCAGGGAAATATTTCTTTGCAAAGAAGGCCGATAGGAAAAAAATGTATAAGAACTTTCTTATTTTTTCATGTTCTATTTGCATCCGACAGATGTCCCACATTTTCCCAGGCAATCTGTATAATAACAATAGTTATTACTTAGTAATATTAATAATGTTTAATATAAAAAATACAAAACATATTTTTTATCAACATTAACCCCTAATAATTTTGTATCTAATAATCATAGAATTACTTACATACAAGTATTTCGTGTGGAATTTTAATTAAATACTTAATTTAAATATCTTTATTTTTAATTTTTTTTTAAAACCACAAACAAAATTAATAGTTATTTATGCAACAAGTACAAAAAGTAAGTGTTTATTGCACGCGACGTGAAATTGTCCAACGAGGCCGTCAGGCCGAGTACGACAACCCGTCGAGTGCAATAAGCACTTTTTGTACGAGTTGCATACAATATTTTTTCTACGTTCATGCAAAAACCAAAAAATGTTATTTAGATGACACTAAGTCTAGGAAAATGTGACGTCGATTTGAACGTTTATGTTTGTCATAACGACAAAACGCTATTGTAGGGTGACAGATGAATGCAATAAACAACATTTTATTGCACTAGTGCAATAAAGAACCACTTTTTCCACTAAATATAGTTCAATAAGGTTTTGTTTTTTGCATGAATGTAGAAAAAGTAATTTTATGTTAGTATATTTTATTTAATTTACCGCAATAGAAAATTACTGCTACAAGACGGGATAATACAGAAAATTATATACTGGATGTAACTAAAATGTTTGGTAAATCCGAGAGTAAATCTTTACAAATCGTAAATATTATCATAGACACCCGCTCAGTGGGGGGCAAACTCGGGGCCAAACAATAAAACGTGATTTTATGTTATTATCTAACAATATCTCAGCAGCAACGTAAACTTTCGCATTTTTTAATGTGAATATTTTAATCCCTATGTATATACAGTACATAGAAATATCTGTAAAATATGCCTCCTCTGCAGGCGCCTATGAATATTATGACGACTTCAGAAAAATGTTTTTTAAATGCAGGTTTCTGTATTCAGCATTTTCGAGATAAATCGTAGAACCAACCAAAAATCATATTACGTAAAATTATTTCTGAAATCATTCAAATAACTAAATAATTTATTAGAAATACAAAAATATTATTTAGATGACTTTGGCCGTCGACTCGAGAGACATCATACAAAATGTAAGGAACGTGACGCATATGTTCTTTTATAAAGACATCGATTTTTTATGTAGAAAAGTTTTTGTTACTTAATTCATATTAAAGAAAGATGTATTACACACGTCAAATCATAAATAAGTATTTCGAAATTTAAATTAATGGTAATAATTTGAACTTGATATGAGACAGTATTTTAAAGAATTAATATATTTAAAGATAACAAAATAAGTTAACCTATGTGTTTTAATATCGTCACAAATGCATTGTTTATTGTGAGGTAGGTCTAATATTTACTAAAGTGATTGAGAAATATATACTTATACCTAACTATACAAGGTACTAATTCAGAACTTATATAAAAACGAGCAGTTCAAAAATGATTTAAAACCACACTTCTGCACGATACTGGAAAACCTGATAAGGCATATAATCGATTTCCAACTGCGAGTTGCTATACCTAGACGTAAGCCATTTTGATATATTGTCTGAAGCTATTTATTTGTGGCATAATTTTAGTTTTTTACACTTCTGAAAAATAATAAAGATTAATTAAATAAGCCCTTGCGCCAAAACGGAACAGTCAGTGGTTATTTTCGAAACTATAAGTAAAAATAACAAAAATCACATCACTATCGCGCACTTCCGTGTTATTGACGTTTCGAAAACTCTCTGTTTTCGTTCTCAAAATCGTAATAAAAATTTTTAAACGTATGTCAAGTTTGACAGTTTAAAATTTGTTTATCTGCTTCCATAGAGATGTTAAATGATTTTTATTTTATTGTTACATACGTTTAAAAATTTTTACTACGATATTGAGAACGAAAACAGAGAGTTTTTCGAAACGTCAATAATACGGAAGTGCGCGATAGTGATGTGATTTTTGTTATTTTTTACTTATCTGCTTTTTTCAGTGTGAGATTTTTTTAATGCAAACTTAGTTTAAAATAATTGACTGTTCCGTTTGGCGCAAGGGCTTATTTAATTAATCATTATTATTTTTCAGTAAGTGTGGCAATTAACCCACACATAACCATTACAATTTGATAAGCTTTGAAAAGCTAATGTAAATAGTATGCACCACAAACATGTTAATACAATAAGTAATCGGATATTTCAAATCGCCTGGTTCGAGACTATAGTAGCCCAGTCGATGTAAACATTGAAACTACTAGAACTTCAATAATTTTTAAAATTATGCTTGTGAAACTATACCTGAGGATTGTACAACTTTTTTACAATATTGACATTTTTAATGATGCATCTATTTCCAAATCTTTTTAGATAAATTCTGAATCACCTTGTATAAACTCCAAACAGTTTAGTCAGAACGCAAAGTTTGCTAGACCTAACTAATTAAAATGGTGTTTTTTCTTAGTATGTTTTTCAATAGGTAATAGCTTAGTTTGTGTAGTTCACTTTGTAGGTATATAAGTACATGAAGTGTAATTACTATAAAAACCATCATACATTTTTATTATCAGAATTAATGAAGCATTTTATGGTTACCTATAAAAATAGTAATTTAATACAGGAATGATACCTCTGTAATTGCAAACATTATATGTATGTTATCTGTAAAAACAGTCGTTTATAGTGTACAATTTTAATTCTTTGTTAGTAAGTTACACAGATCAGCCAAAATGTATAAATATTCTTTAGAAATAGTACCAGTGCTTTAAAGTTTCACCTATCGAATTATAGAAAGATACATTTTTTTCAGTGTTTACATTATTCAGATTTTCAATGCCATTAGGTTATGAGCATAGGTTACATTTAGGTAACTTAAAAATATAACCGTGATTAATATTATTTAATATATTATATGCCTACAAATTATTTTGATTGTCACAGAAACCCAAACTGATCTAAAAAATAGCTACGAATATATGTATTAAATTCTCATACTAAAAAATTTAATGAATTCGACTACTGATATGCTTGTAAATATAAAGGGTAATAAATTATGTCTAGATATGTCATATTTATTTTTATTAGGCATATGTGACATTGGTTAGGTTAAAAAGATGATAGATCATAAATAGGTATCTTTATCCGAGATAGCTTCTTTCCGTTTTATGATTCGATTTTAAAGTGCACTTGAAATTTTCCACTGTGATCACTGACATTCTAACGTAATATTTTTGTAACCATTATTAATAATTTCATATACTAAATGCCAAGAAAATGTAGAATATTCATTCATTCATTTCGTGAATAAAGTGAAATCTGCGAAATTCTGTGTTTTGATGTGAGGACGATCCACCAGCTCGAAATTTTTGTGACATTCGGAAATACTGAAAGAAGGTCGTTGGCCTCTCTCAATTCAGGAAATAAATTTACTATACAGCTTTCTCTTTATTTATCAATAAGCGATCCCAAAACTTTCTCATTTTCCTGGCTTCTTTCCCCTCCTCTTTATAAATACAACATTGCTAAAATAAAAATTCCTTCTTCCAAGCTACACTCAACTACTACTTCAAAACTTCTGCCACACATAACCTGCTCAAAAATGTTACTGGTCCATGTTGGTTGTGCAGGTTTGCATGTCTGCGCTGTACAGGTCCGTGCAGGCATAAAAGATCGCGCAGATTATACCTGCACGGACCAGCACGAGCCTGCAAGGCCTGTTCATAAAGGTACCCATGTTATTTAATGGAGCATCACACACTAGACCTGCACCAGCACGTACCGTCACCTGCAACGACCGTCAATACAGGTCGTGTCGGTGACCTGCAAGTTCTATGTTTGTCAGCGCTGTTCCTACTAAGATCTGTTCCCACAAATGTTAGTGATTGGTTTTAAACTGCCAGAAATATTCGACCAGTTAAGTTGTGGATGTGTTCTAGCGTGGCTCTAGCAGCCATTCTCTACTCCATGCCGGACTAAAAAGCCAACATACAAAAAGCGTTCTACAACGCCGTAGACACCATTGAAAGCTAGCGACCTCTAGCGTGAAACGGCAATAACGTTATCTTGCGAATACGGAAACAACTACTCTGCATGTTAATGGCCCGACCAGCATTGAATTACACCTGAAAAACGTAGCCTTGTCAATAAATTGCTTTTCTTTAACTTTGCACCCCATTCCCAATAATATTTCTGAAGATTAAACTATTCAGCACGACAAATATTTCATTACTATAACGGGCAAGACATAAATATGACATTGTTGAGTTGATGGTTGCATAGCTAAGATAGCAAAGTTTAAATTCGTGTCTTACGAGCTGCCATTGTCATGCCGTGGTGTCGATAAATAAGCGTTTAATATACATATAAAAAAAGATTATTTCTGCTTTATAAATAATTTTGGCAAATTTTTGAAGGACGATTCCCTTAATTTATATTTTTCTCTATCTTTTCTTAAAATATTTGGACTTAGTAATAGTTAGCCCTGTATAGAAGAAAAAAGTAAAGCATTTTCAAATTTTATTTCGTATTTCAATTTAAATTCAAATTTTTTAATATTCTATCCTATGAAAAGAAAACTTTTTATATAGTAAAATATCTAGAACAATATTTTCTTCTGACAAAAGCTATCATATTTCATATGCACATATAAAACTGAAATTTCTTTATTTGTAAAGCATACTTTGTTTTTGTAAATTAAAATGAAAGAAAATTTATTTCTAACCATTTGGCGATATTCCAGCTTTGTTTGTGAAATTTTTGTTTTGTAGGTACGTTGTTTCACCTGTACATTTACACGATACTATAAACATATTTTACTGCGGCTAAAACTTTAATACCCGTATCGACGTCTTCTGGTTTATTACCAATTTAGTATCTTCACAAATCATACATAAGTAACAACGTGACGTTGAAATACAATCTGTTGTCGGAAATAAGCAGTTTTCAAAGGGATTTTAATTAATTATTAAATCGAATTAATTCCATCTTATAGATATTTCACATGCCGAGGCTAAAAGAAGCGCACATATTTTGTAGTGATGACTAATTGCTTATAATATTTATTGATTGAATATTGAACGTATCTATCTATTCCCTGTTAATATTTGACCCTATTTAAATTATTTGAAGGTTAGGGCCTCGGTTAAGGCATATGTTTTTGTAATGGGATTTACTTAACACCAACGAAAACATGTTGACGAAAAATCAATACTAATTGATATATTTACAACAGCTTTATATTTTTTAATATTCTTGCAACATTTAAAAATATTTTTCAGACCGGAAATATTATTTTTAGAAATGTTATATTTAATAACAATATTTCCAAGAACTATACTTATAGAAAATTAATTATTTACTCAAATCGGACTCATTAAAAATCATATGTTACTAATTACTCAGTTCCTAGAAGAATCCACCATCTCTCTCATAATATTTTCTATTAGATTTATCATACTAAAAAGAACCGATAAATAAGACAACCATTATTAACAACTAATAATGAAAATTAAGTTTGTGATTTACTTTCAAACGCGGTATATTTCTTACATCTTTTGTTACTTGCCCGAGTTTTTTGTCAAAATTTGGATGGTTTGCAGAAATAGGTCAGATCTCATCTATTAGGACTGATTGCGTGTTAATACGTATATGTTCGAATGCCAGTTTGGGTTTGAAAATCATTTAATAATTTCAAGATATCAGGTGTGTTCGTTAGTAATTTTAACTAGATTCATTTTTGTCTGAGATATTTATTGAATCCAAACTTTATATGGAATTGTTCATTAGCCATCGAGCATACCTATACAGGGCGTAACTAAATAAGTGTAAAACATTTAAGGGGGTGATTCCTTATCGAAAAAAAGATAGGATCTTTCATATAAAGAAACTTCATTGGAGCATCCCTTGTTAACATACAGCCCCTTAAAGGGGGTACATAAAATTTATTTAACAATTTTTTTCACAAGCACTAAACAAGTTACAATATTGAAATTAACCTGACATTTTCTGCTACCAAAAAGACACTTAGCCAGTTTTACCCCATGGTTGTAAGTGGTGGAAAACGCAACCCCTAAAATTTATTTCCAACGTAACTTTTTGTCTTATTATTTGTTTACCATTTAAAAATTTATTTCCGATAGCCTGTTTCATTCTAAAAAAAAATGTCTCTTGAATTTTTTGCCCAATATGTATAAACCAGTTCGCAGCAAAAAATTATTTTACGAACAACTACAGAGATACATCGTCATAAATGCGAACTGGTAGTTATTTTGTAGTTACTACCTGCATTAAATGATTAAAGGGGAATAATCAAAACTAATTTATTAATAACAAAACATACATGTAGAAATCATAGTAAATGTTCAATATGTCTACCTTCAGACATTACGCATGCGTCTAGACGTCGGCGCATTGAGCCACGTATTCGCTCAAATATTCCTGGAGTCTCTCTAATTACCCTGCACGCATCGATAATGCGGTTTCTTAAGTCCTCTATATCGCGAACAGGAGTACGATAAACCAAATGCTGCAAATGGCCCCAAGTAGAGAAATCGAGAGGATTGAGATCCGGGGATCGAGCGGGCCAATTCTGTGGTCCTCCTCGACCTATCCACTGATTTGCATTTGTTGCAGTTAAATGCTGACGTGCTACTTGACTAAAATGGGCGGGAAATTGAACGTATGCCTCACCATTTAATCGAGGAGGTAGAAAATGAGGCCCAATTAAATAATCCCCAATAACTCCGACCCACACGTTAAGGGAAAACTGTTCTTGATGGTTAGTTGCGACAATAGCGTGAGGGTTTTCATCAGCCCGTATGTGGTAATTATGAAAATTAATAATCTTGTCCCGAGAAAAACTACATTTGTCTGTGAATTCGATCGTCTTCAGAAAGTCACGATTTCTTCTAATCATTTCCAGCATCCAATTGCAAAATTCAAGACGATTCGGAAAGTCTCGCGGCAACAGTGCCTGTACTCGTTGCAGATGGTAAGGGTATATGAGATGGTCCTGTAAAATTCGAAATACCGTCATATGATCAACATTTAGCTGGAAAGCAATCTTTCTAGCACTGATAGTAGGTTGTTCTTCTATCAAATTAAGTACTGCTTCCTCAAGCTGTGGTGTTCTTACTTCTCGATGGCGACCACAATCCTGCGTTCTTTTGTTGAATGAACCATATTCTCGTAATCGTTGATGAAGTCGGGTAAATACTATGTGAAGGATGCTGCCGTTGACGATACATTTCAGCATATCTTCTAGAAGCTTCTAACCCATTCCCCTGCGACAGACCGTAAACGTAATGCATATCAGCCATTTCCTCATTTGTGTATGCCATTTTAAGTGAATTGAATTATTAAAGTAACAAATTAAGAACAGAACAACAATACACAATTAGTATTACTTCAATTTAAAAAATTTACAAACTGACAGCTTGATTCCAATTTAATTGTCAGTATCGCTAATAGCGGCCTACTAGATAAATTAGTTTCGTATTTTCGTTTTATGGCGATATGTATCTTGTTCGTAAAATAATTTTTTGCTGCGAACTGGTTTATTTTGGGGAAAAATTCAAGAGACATTTTTTTTAGAATGAAACAGGCTATCGGAAATAAATTTTTAAATGGTAAACAAATAATAAGACAAAAAGTTACGTTGGAAATAAATTTTAGGGGTTGCGTTTTCCACTCCTTACAACCATGGGGTAAACCAAATAAATTACTGGCTAAGTGTCTTTTGGTACCAGAAAATGTCAGGTTAATTTCAATATTGTAACTTGTTTAGTGCTTGTAAAAAAATTGTTAAACAAATTTTATGTACCCCCTTTAGGGGGCTGTATCTTAACAAGGGATGCTCCAATCAAGTTTCTTTATATGAAAGATCCTATCTTTTTTTCGACGAGGAATCACCCCCTTAAATGTTTTACACTTATTTAGTTACACCCTGTATATTGATATCATAAGATCATGTATTTGAATTAGCTTCATTACTTCTAAAACAGTAAAAAGTTTGCAGAATTTTTTTTTTAATATTATATTCTTCTGGGTTATTGGTAGAGATGATTCTGTTTCATGTCCAGCCGAGCCTGCTGATTTTACGCTTACGCTATCGGACATTTTTCTTTAGGAATATGATAGAGCATATTAAAAATATTTGTGATAACATTTCACTTTCTTATTAAAACTATTTAACACTTGCCAAATAGAGTTCAAGCTTATATTGAAGAATATTATGGGGTAGTTGAACATACTTGATTGATGTATTGAATATTGAATAAAGATGCAATTGCTATCAAATTTTAAACTAAATTAGGTTAGGTCATAATATCTTGGCTCCAGGGACGTGGTAGCGTTCAAATCTTTTAGAGACAGTCTGTACTGGATATACAGGATGTGTGTAGATACACATTTATCGTTAACTATATCTTTTTTGCGAAAAAACGTCAAAGAATCAGAATTATTGATTCAAAAATCAATACATCCAGGCACAAAAAAATTATGACGATTTAAATGGAAGTACTGTAGGTGGAGCCCTCTACAATTAAAAGCAAATTAGGTGCCATATTTTAATTTATTGTGTCAGAAAACTCCCCTCTACCAAGTTTTATATATTTATTACAATTTGTAACAAAGTTATTGAGGAAAAACTAAAATAACATTGTTTCAACAACTTCAACATCCTGTATTTTGGAAACTATACATTTTTGCACTAAGGTTGTACAAGAAACTGTGTAAGTTTAATGCAATATACAGGGTGTCCAGATACTTGTATATCTAACCAAATCCAACAAAAATTTTTTATGAAAGAAATGTCTGATGTTCGAAAATAAAAATACAGCTGCAATAAAGTGCAAAACTATGTTTCGAAATTACAAGTTAACGTACAAGTAAGGTTAAGTAAAAGCTCCTGTAACGTAATTTGTTTGTTATGTCAGTAATAATGAAGTAAACAATAAAAGTTTCCCAGAAAATCCTCAAAACTGTAACGTACGACAACATTGCAATTCATCAGCAGCTGTTGCTGTTGACCTAAAGATATTATTCATCATAGTAGTAGTGTGGCTAGTGTGTTTAGTTTTCTGTACCTAGTGCTTGCGTGATGTTTGTGCTTCTAGATAAACAAAAATGGAACCACTTTCTAAGTTAGGAAATTGTGTGGTATACATTTTAGAAATTAATTTACTTCATTAATTATTGTAATACTTAATGAAATAAAAGTTTTGTACGCTATAATATGTAGAATCGAGTATAGAATTATCTCTTGAAACATTATGAGAAGAATTTCATGTTGTTAAAATGTATTTTCTAAAGCTGTTACACTTTTACCAGTTAAGTATTATTGCGTTTATTTACCTATCTTTAATGAGTATGTAATATCTTAAAGAAATGTTAATGTTTCCTTTCTATAAAAGCTTCCCGTCATTATTTGCTGGAGAACTCGGTTTTATATTGTCTTAAAAACGGTATATCAAAGTAAATATTTTAACGGTAAGTAATTATTTATCAGGTTATTTATGATGACAGTAATGTGTAGTAATACATCTGATTCTTTCAACTCACACGAAAGTTGGCAAATAGATCAGACGTATAATCGTATATTTATTCCGATATCAAGTCAAAATTAATCTCGAAATTAATGTAATTCGGTATTAATTTTGTCATTTTTGTTTTATGTGCGCTTTAGCACTAAAAATCTGCTATAATTAAAAATGAGAAAATCTCACGTCTTGTCTAAATGAAATTTATACATGTGAAAATCAGTCATTTTTCTCTCTGTCTCAATGGCGTACACAATATTTTTGTACGATTAGAGGGTTAAGATTCTAACTTCATAACTATTAAAAGATTATTTACTCTTGCTTTTGCAAGTAGAGAAATGTACGGGAATAATATATTTTGAAGCTTTTGGTACTAAAAATCGTATTGTATGCATCACTCTGCGCCACAGCGTTCCATCAGGTGCAGTTATAGAAAATTAAAGTTGTCATTTTTTTATAACGAAGGATCGAACCTATGCCGTTTTTAAGGCAATGATATCTATGGCCACAAAAAGATGAAATAATGGCATTCTTTAATTCCTTTTGAGTATTTGAGCAAATAAAATAATTAAATGATGATTGATGTCTTTATTCAATTAAATTACCGGATGATAAAAATAATTGTAGTGTCATTTACGAGTAAATAAAAGCAGTTTTCACTAGTGTTTAAAATATTTTAAAAAATAAATAAATGAAAAATTATTAGTAGCTCAATTTAGCACATTTAGCATCTATTTGACGAAGCGTTCTAGATAAAAACTATTTGAAAGACACAAAAAATCGTTTTCTGTATGTATTCTTATTAATACAAACACAAAATCACTAAAAAATTAATTACATTCACAATTAAATTAGCTAAAAGTATACCCAAAAATTTCCCACGCATATGCCCATGCAGTGGGCTTTGCCACGGCATGATTACCAATAGAAATCGAGCATTCCGATCTGACACATGCGGATTTGCTGCAGCAGAAGCTGTGTAATTGGGTTTGCACTCAGAGGTATGCGACACTTAAATGTTATACGATAAATATTGGGGCTGCATGTAGTTATCTTTGTATTGACTTTTTGAACCTCGACCATAGTCCTAAACTCTAAAATTCGAATTATATATTTATTGCGTTTATTTGAGAAGTACAGTAATACAAAATAAATGTTTCATATTTAGTTTTGTTGTTTTATTGATGACATACAATATTATAATGTTTTGCTTATTGGAAGAAAAGTGGCACTGTTGTCAGAACTAAACAATAGTGTATCTGTGTTTTACAAATGCATATGCATATAAGTCAATATCTTTCGCACTTCGCAATGTTCTGGTGAGAGACATTTGACATTTGGATTCACCAGCGTCGAATGCATTTTTTAACTGCAGACGTTCGATAGTATATAAATTTTTCTTTCTATAGTTGTTAAATGTGGAATGACTGATATTGGAAACGCCTAGGAGCATTAACTAAATAGTATACTACTACATTACATTACATTTACAATAGTGTTGTCTGAAATAAGAAACCTTGCAAACATTTATGTCTTGTATTGTTCGAAGTTCCCACGTAACTGTCGAAATGGTCGAAAGTGGCCAATTGGTAGACGTGACCAGTTTTACATAATAAGTTATAACTAATAAACGAAATAGGCTAAACAGAATCGGAGCTCTTTCAGTCAAGTAGCAGTGAATTTAGTTCAGTTCAGCAGAACTAGACCTAGACTCAATAAAATGTATTCTCTTGCAAATCGAGCTGTTAAGTCTTGCCTTGGTCTTGTCTTGCGAGACACCAAGAAAAAGCAAGATTGCCAACAGTAATTTTTACTTTTTGTTTCTGAATTAGTTAATCTAAACATTGTAGATACATATATTAGTAATTATAAATATAACGGTTGAAACGTGGTTTATTTTAAAATTAATTACCAATTAATGAGACGAATACGTCGAGCCGTCTTAATAGTTTAATCGGATTAGTGAAATTATCTGATTATGTTTGTTCATTGCTAATCTGCAGGTGCAGACAGGATAAATGAACTTTCTACACGCTAAACTTACTCGATGCCATATCTAATATAAGTTGTACTTATTCTTACTTATTCGAAGCAAATAATGGAATCAAAGTAGAAGTTTGTGGTTACTTCAGCATTTATTAAGTGAAAAAAAAGAAACAACCTAGAAGCATAATTTACCAGCTCCTGGAAATTATTGATGAACTCGAATTTTCAAAATCTGAAACATGAGTCATCGCATTCCGTGTCAAAATAGCTTCATCTGTAATTGCTGTAAATTTGGGCTTTTGAGCATTTTCTTACAGCAACCATTCACAAAATCTAATTCGTAAGGTATAATCCCGTCGTATTATGCAAAGTAAACAAATTATATACCGGTTGTGGTCCGAGTTCCTGTACACATAAGCCATTTTTGACACTTGCAAAACTCATGTGAACACTATCGAAAAAACGTTAATAATAAAATCGGATTTCAGTATTCGGAATCACCTGCATTCCGATGATGCTAGAGACTACAAGTAGCCCAGCGATGTGAAGGTTGAAAGTATTACAATTTCCATATTTTTTTTCTCGGAAACTATAAGGATTTTACAGTTTTTTTTTTGCAATATTGACTCCATATTTCATGACGCACCTATTTCCAATTTCCGTACATAAGTATGTTCAATTACTTTATTACAGCACTTTAACAGAAATGAAGTTTGTTCCAAAAAAAAAAACACCTTCGTCGCAGTAGTTGTTTAATATCTAATTGGTTTTCAGCATCATAATTTTTCCTCAACATAGCACAACGAGGGAAACATGTTAACCCGGAATCCGAAGATGTACCATGATAACCCGAAGACCCCGGGTCGAACCTTAGATACAGCTGTACAGTAAAAAATTCAGTATTAAGTTTTACACTGAAAAAAAAGGGGTGATTCAATGGATCTATATAAGCATTATGGGCAAGTAACTGAAATAAAATATTTGTTATTAATAGTTTAGAGCTCTTGTTAACGTTGTTATGATGGGAGAACCAAGTAGTGGCATGTCAAATGAAACATGTACCTATGTCATTCTTAGTTTATTCTTTTATTAAAAGTACGTTTTAAAGGTGACTATGTGTTAATTTTAGTTGTTAATTTTGTTCACGTGAGTGTAAAATTTCGCACCCTTTTACCGCATAACATATGTATTACATAACATTCTTTTATATGAAATTCTACGGTACAGCTTTATTTTGCCGGCTAATTAAAAATGAAACAAACATAAACACTTTCGCTTATAATTAATGTGTATCTATCATGTAATGATAAATGTAATCACCATCACTCTGGACTTTGGATTTTGTGCCCAACTAATATTTGCCTAGTTTTGTTCACCACACCCAAATCATTTTTCATCCGATGTTAGTATGTATTGACATAATTTGATTTAAATTCAAAGATCCTGCCAATCTGCTTACATATCTTTTCTAATTGATGTAAAATTAATGTCACTTCTACATAGCAAAATATGATAGTTTCATATTTTGCTATGCTATGCTTTATTTTGACGTTTTCCGGAATATTCCAGGCTATATTCTATTTGTTTCTCGACACGTTCTCGAGATCGCAGAAACTTCCAGAACTCTAAAAACCTATATAAGCAGATCATTTCGCCGCTGGAGTCAGTTTACCTTGAGCAGGCAAACGCAAATGACTGAAACGTCAAAATAAAGCATTTGACAGTTGTGAATTTGTTGAAGGATATTTCTTGTGTAATCAAGAGTGACAATAAAGTTTGTTTGTCTACGTGACGTGTTTCCACGCAAAGTCAATTTAGAGGTTACAATATATTACTGCATTTCTCTGTTAAAACTTTCACATGATTTTTATCTGAAATAATTATAGATATACTCGCGACAAGAATTCAGACGACTTACGTCATGCGAACAAATAATGAATAATTCATTATATTTTCAACAAAATATTTAAGAAACTGCAATTGAGAGTAATAAAACTATATACTACACTAAAAGTTTGCATTATATATTGCATTAAATTGCAAAAAGTAATTGTTTTTAATGCGACCAAATACCGAAAATTACGTTGACAATAAAAACAATTACCTAACGTCAGTCATGACGTAAAACGTCTGAATATTTAGACGCGAGTATATATCGTCTGCGTAAGCAGTAAAATGACAATTTGACAAGACTGAATTAAGCTGCAAAACAGCAGAAGTAATGTCCATTATACTTTTTAAGAACTTGTTGAACAAGTGCATTTCTTTTGTCTCTAGTTGACGAAGAATTTGTTATGGGGCACTTGGTCGATGTATTTTAGTATAATCTTCAAGACGCCGTTTCCAGATTACTTATTCATAATACAGAACGACCTGTGTTTCTTGGTTTTCGTGTCGAGAAGAAAAACAAGCATTACAGATTGCCGATCATCAATGTTTCCAACTTCTAATCTGTACAATTCATCCAAACGGCAAGCTTCATGTAAACCCATTATAGCTATAACTTGTAAGCGAAACGAGTACACATTTATTTTAAGTTATTCTCAGTTTTACCTTGATAAGAAAATATTCATCATCTGCAGCAGTTTGTAGACATTTTACCATATCTTCCTGGTTATAAATTTTGAACTTTTTTTATTTTGTAACTGCTAACTGATTGTTTTAGCAAAGCTATGAGATTGCTATATGTACAAACAAAAGTTCAATTGATACTGCCACTTGATAACCACTTCATTAATAAAGTCAAGCCAAACAAAAAATCGTATGTTTAAGACCATGCAACAAAATCCAAATAATATGGAATTAAAAGCGCAGTACTAAACTTACAGAAATAAGTTAAACTCCTCAATACCAAAAACCAAATTTAATATAAAAACCAAGTATACAAAAATAAAAATGATGCAAAAATATTATGGAAACTAGTTCAAGAAATTACTAAAAGTACAACTAGTAGTAGCATTAAAGAGGTTAAAAATAAACTGGTAGAATCATTAACTGACATAACTGATATATCAGATGAATTTAATAATACTTTTGTAAAAATGGGGAAAACACTTCCAAATTGCAGTCCTAGCGTGCGTATGATACCCAATTCCATTGTTTTGACTTGCACTGACATAAATGAGATAAAAACGATAATTCAGAATTTGAAGAATAATAAATCGGTTGGTGCAGATAATATAAAGGCTGAAGTACTAAAAGTGCTCTCACATTATATTCTAGAGCCTTTAGTATATTTATATTTAATAAACAAATGTATGGATACTGGAATTTGGCCGTCAGCCTTTAAACAAACTAGTCATTCTAATTTATAAAAATAGTCCAAAGAATTGCACAACAAATTATCGTCCTATATCGTTAATAACGCATTTAAGCAAAATCTTTGAGAATGTTGTAAAAAGTCGATTAGTGTCATACTTAGACAAATATAATATAATCTCTGAAAATCAATTTGGCTTTAAGTCTAAGACCTCCACAGAAGATGCAATATCTACGTTAACATTAAAAATGTATTCTTCACTTATTGAAAGCCAGCCATGCGCATGCATATTTATAGATTTATTGAAAGCCTTTGATACCATAAGTCATGATCTGAAATCCTTGGAATGTATTGGTATTAGAGGAAATTGCCTTAAACTTTTTCAGAACATGTACTGAGCAAACCTCAAACTATTCAATATGGAGTGCCACAAGGTACTGTACTAAGACCGATACTTTTTAATATATATATTAATGACTTGTTTTCCGTTACGTGTAGTGGAGATGTATTGGGTTTCGCTGACGACACTGTCATTTTTATAAAAGGTGAATCTTGGGAAGAAGTAAAACTATCTATCCAAAATGACTTCCAAAAATTGACATTAAATCTTGAGAAAACTTTCTTCCTCCCTTTTTCGTGCCAAAAAGTAAACTTCCCCTGTTCAAAGAAATTAAAATTAACCATGGCGAAACTATATATACAATTTCTTCACTCACACATATAAAGTATCTAAGTCACTATTGATTGTAATTTAAAATGGGATATGCATATACTTTATACAGGATTAGAAAAGCCTGATAGTCCATCTGCCTTTACGTGAGAGAGACAAGTCATAGCAATTCGTGCAATAGACAAAGATGACTATATTGACGACGTTTTAAAATAGGATGCGCTCGGTTAGAAGTGGTAGTGACTGCGCAGATGTTATTCTAATTTATGAAACGTCTTCCTATAGCCATCCTTGTCTATCGCGCGGATTTCTATACTTTAACTTTGTCGCTCTCATGTAACGGCAGATGGACCATCACCGATTTCCAACCGTGTATAGTAAAAAAATTGCAGTGGCTTTTATACAGATTTAAACACTTGAAAAATCCCTCACCTTCAACAGCTTATAATATTGTACAAGTCACTAGTGGAATCTCATCTAAGATATGATATTGTAGCCTGGGGATCTTCTTTAAAAACTCATTTAGCACCACTGCAGATCCTACAAAAAATAATTTTGAAAATTATATTTTCGAATGATATAAAATATCCCAGTGATCTCTTGTTTTCCGAGGCGAATGTATTCGATATAAGACGAAAAATGTATTATTTTAGCATAAATGTAAAATATCACTTATGCAAAAACAATGTCTCATTACCATCACATGATTATAGTACGCGGCAGAAAAATAATTACTTATTTCATTTCATGTCAAAAACATTGGGTCAAAGGTCGCATACTTCTTGCTCCTAAATTGTATAATACATTACCTAAGAACATAACAGATTTATTTATTTATTTTAAATCCACTGGTCAACAGGTACAAATTTACCCAATTATGGACCGGGCATTAAAAGAAATACAATAATCGAAATACATACAAGAAAAAAGTCACCATACACTTATTTAAAAAGGAATTAAAACAATACATACTTTCAAATCCTAGAATTATGATAACAAATTATATTGAGTCAAAATTCACCTAAAGTATTGCTCGCAATTCAGAAAATAATAAATACCATTTTACTTACTTATTTTACTTATTGTGACTTCTGTAATATTTGATTGAGATATAAAGCGGTTCTGTATCTGTGCATTTAAGCTATTTTTTAAATTTACTTAGTTTTAATTTATTTAGTTTATTATTGTAATCCAAACAAGTGTATTGTCTGAAGCTATTTATTTGTGGCATTATTTTAGTTTTTCTTTAGTTTTATTGGGTTTTTGCCACACTTCTGAAAAAATAAAGATTGATTAAATAAGTCCTTGCACCAAACGGATCAATTAAGAGATACGGAAGTGCGCGATTTAAGTGATGTGATTTTTGTTATTTGTTACTTATCTGCTTTTTTCAGTGTAAGATTTTTTGGTTAGGCAAACTTAGTTTTAAAAATAACCCTTGACTGATCCGTTTGGCGCAAGGGCTTATTTAATTATTCTTTATTTTCTCAGAAGTGTGGCAAAAACCCAATAAAACTAAAGAAAAACCAAAACAAGGGTGTCAACACCTATTGAATCTGTTTATTCACATATTATTGTATGTTATTTACATTATTTTATGTGTTTGTTGCATTATTAGTATACTGTTTCACTTATGTTTACAAAGATTTCATGTGAATAAATTATCTTATCTTAACTAACTACGTACTATTGATATTTTCATTCACCAGTATGGTACTTTTAAGCATTGAATAATACGACCATAAACTTGAAAGCTGCATTTTCTTTGATTTTTCCGAAAAATATGCTAACAATATAATCTCACTCACTCAGATCGTTGACGGTCATGAACGTCAATTCTCTAAATTTTATTAGATGCGATGGTTGCATACGCATCCATTAGAAGTCAAATCAAGTTTATCGAAGCGGTCTGAATTACTTCAAAGTGCCGACAGCGGAGAGAAATTGCTATTCTGTGTTGATATTTTAGATTAATGTAGCTGTGTGTAAGCTGAAATATTATGGATATTTTAAATTAAAGACGGATTTAAAATTAAAAATACAAATAAATTTGCAAGTCAACATTTAACAATGGTTTGTCATTTGATAGTATGAGGTACCTGCGTCATAGTAAATTATAAATAATACAGTTCTCTATTTGAGAGGTACCAAATATTTCCAGTTTTAAATTGATTAAGTATGGTAATTTTGGTTCTCAAAATACATAGGGAGTCATGTGATTTTCTATTATGACAATTAGTAAAAAATCTAGTTATGCAAACATTTAATTTACACTTTTTGTGACAAACGGTTTGGTGTTTTCCGATAACAATACATACAATTTGGGAGTAGCTCTAGTAGATGTGTCATACATTATTTTATTGGTGAATTAACTGTTCAACATGGAATTATGATTTCATAAAGTGTTCCACTTACTACATAAACTTATTTTAAAAGATGATAGAGTCTGTAACTCTTTTACATATTTTACCTGTGCAACATAATAACAATACAGAGCAAAAACTTGTTCTACTGTTATATACCTATATTTAATAGCATGTTGGCAAATGTAGCAGCTAATTTTAACATTAGTCATTTAGTGGTCATAGACTGTGCGGCGGGGAATAGTAAATAAGCGTTAATCACTGGTTAAAAAAGTAGCTTATTTTCATTTTAACTGAGGTGGTAACTAGAAAAAATAAATTGAATCACATGCCGCATGAAATAGATATATGTTTTTTACGAAATGCATGTGTTACATAAAGGCTATTTTAGACATACTGCTAAACAAGTGCACCCATGATGCCGATCATTAAATTAGTTTGCGGTTGTGAGGGCTGCATAAAATACTTCGTATGCAACTTTATCAGCGATTTGTGAGAGGTACAAAAAACATGTTTATTTTGTATAATTATTTTTATTTACTCAAAAAAATAACAAATATACAAAAAAAGTAGCAATAATCTTGGTCATGTTGGTTTTCACTAATCAGTGTATCACATTGATATTTGTTGTTGACAAACGAAGTAAGTCACATACAGACAGGGAGCACCTAAAGTTTGACCTTATTTATTTATTTATTTGAAGTCCACTGGTCAACAGGTACAAATTTACCCAATTATGGACCAGGTACAAAAAGAAGCATTAAAAGAAATACAATAATCGAAATACAAGAAAAAAAAAACAAAACTGCTACAAAACAACAACTATACAGTCTACAACAAGTATATCAAGAAAAATTAAACGTTCTCAACTCATTTACGCTGCAATTAAATATATCAACAAAACTAGTATTACAGCCGTTACAAATTATGTGTAGTGGAGAATACTTCGGTATATTCGTTCGAGGCGTGTGCAAATAAAAAGTTGAATTTGCTCTCGAGTTAAATCTAGGGACAGAAAAATGTAAGTTTGTCAATATTTGCTGACAGTCGGTCTTATTATGTAAAATATTGAAAAGGAATATTTGGGAAAAATATTTTCGTCTGGTTTCAAGACTCGCAAGTGAATGTCTACTGAGGAGGTTCTCATGTGTGGATAGTAACCGTCTGATTTGAAACTTAAAAATTTTAGGAATCGACGCTGAATCGATTCTAACTTATTAATTTGAGTCATGCTGTGCAGGAACCATACAAGTGACGCATATTCCAGTTTTGACCTAACAAAACTGAAATAAAGTAACCATACAGGGCTATGACTGACTAAGTACAAAAATTTTAACCACGTGCCCAGGGAGGTCTAAAAGACAATAAAAAAAGGGTCTGCGTCGGACCAGACGGTGGAAATTATACTTCTTTAAAAAAAAAAAAAAAATTCCTTTCAAAGCCTGAAAGGAAAAAAAAAGTTCTTAAAAATTTGTTCTTCCTTTTGAGCGTGACGCGGTTTCTCGACCAACATCCCATCCCAATGTGTCTAAGGGGCGCAAAGAAGTATAACTTCAAAAATTTATTTCGGAATTCTAGCTGTTTAAAAAATGGGGCAAAACCCTCGGAAAATCGACGCCTATGACAATCAATCATCATCCGATATGGCTAGCGTTACAGTGTTGTCAAGTGTAGAAACGACGAAAATAAACATTTTTATTAATAATAATGCCTTAGTACCTGATAGATAACAGTTAATCCGGTTAGCTGTAGTAATTTGTATTCGTTCTTTCGTTGCACACTGCCAAACCTACATTTTTTTAACTTGCAGATTCGTCGTAATTATCCACTAACTGTTCTAAAATAACATAACCTAGAATACTTCATTGCTAGTTGCATACTCTCCAAAGTCCGAACCTCAAAGAACATGCGAAGGTTGGTTATATTTTAAGGGTCTAAGAAACATTTGTAGAGAACACTGTAAACATCTTGGAATGTTATAGTTTAAAATAGTACTAATTATTATATGCAAACATGTCGATTACTGTTAATATTTTTGTTATTATTAGTATTAACAGAATTTAATTCCCCAACAACACAAGAAGTTTAAAAATTTATCGGCGTGAAGTGCACCTTACAGGACTACAGATGGCGTCTGCATCTGATGTCAAAAATATTGCATACGGTACACTGATTAGTTTGAAATAACTTTTCAGTACTTGCTTTTCGCAAATTTAATTTTTCGCGTTTTTTTTTGTATATTTACAAACATGTCGTATTCAAATGCTTACATGACGGATACGGTGCTGATTTATGGGAGTGTAACAAGTGCATATTATCGTGTGGCAGCGTAACACCAAAGACGTTTTCCGAGTAGACAAAATATTATGCTGAATCCTCTTTGAACCACATTGAACAACTCTTGTAATGTCTTGAAAGTAAACGTGTGGCAGTTTTTATGTATTTGTGTACATTTGCGTGTATTTTTTTGTTATTATTTGTTTTCCCCGACCACCATGACCGCCGGACCAAGTAGGTCCCTCTCTTTAAACAGAAAGAACGGTAGAGAGAAGGAGAAGCCCTCAGCAAATATAAGAATCTTTGCAATGATAGGTTTTAATTTGAACAAGTAAGAATCAGAAAATGATACAACATTCTTAAAATCTCTCCAAATATCAATCCTGGAAATAAATGTTAGTAAGATAGGTGTTGCCTCCCTTTGCTACCATATCGTGTTTCTCATTAAATCATTAAATAATAATCTACATTTTGTAAATTTTTTTTCTTTCAAAGTGGCGTAAACTGATACACGTGTCAACGTGGCGACCTGTCACTACCTTTGAAACCTTTGACTTTGGCGGAATATACCTAACCTCGCCGCTGGCAGAGGGTCTGTGACGGCGACAAATAAGGATTTAATATAATTTTGAAAAACAAAATTTTCGCTTTATAAATAAGTGAAAATTTTTTGATAGATGATTCCGTTAATTCTTATTTTTCCCTATCCCCTCTTAAAATATTTGTACATAGTCATAGTTAACCCTGTATAAATTTCTTGTTGGAAAAGTTGCTTTCGCAAATAATCGTGCTTCCCAACATTGACTCTATCATAAGGCCTAAGTTCTGCCATTTAAAAGAACCATAATGTGCCACAAGTGGTGCCCTCTACTAGTCACGTCAAAATTAAAAACATATTTGAATTTATCGTCCGCAAAAACTCCAGATTTACAAATGTGTAAATATTTGGATTTCTTAAAAAGTTATTTACAAATATCGGAAATAAAATTTTAACTTTAACAGCCTGTAACTCCGTTAATAATCAGTTTTGGAAAAACTGCTATAGAAAGAGGTAGCATTTATTTTCGGTCGAAAATTATCCCCTGAATTTTTTGCTCATCATTTCCGGACACCCTGTATTTATTTTAATATAATTTACTATAATGGAAAAAGTTATTTTCACACATAAATATTTTGACGTAATGTGTAAATTATATGTGATATATCAGCACTCATAACGTGTGCAATTAAAATAACATTTGCGTTCGCATATAATTATGGTAATAGCCTAGTTCTAGAAAAATTGATTGTTTAAATAAATTGATTCCTAAAATGAGAACTAAAATATATTAAGTAATTATGATATGTAGGTATATCAAAATGCGTTGTAGGAAAATTTTCTCAAAATAGTTTGTTTTGTTTAGTTTTCGGTTAGGAGAAATTTTAGAAAAAAAATAAGTATTAATTTCCAGGTACACCGTTTACATGCAAAATTATGTAATGCAAGCCTTGTGAAAATAAATATTTTTAAATACTTGTAATAAATATTACAAGACGGCAAGTGAAAACGTTTCTATACTTTTCTGAAAAAATAAATTTGTTTAATGATACAATTAATTTACAGAGTGTCTCAAACTCGATAGTATGGACCTACTGTCAGAAGTCAGCCGAATATTGGATATGTATCTTAGAATGAGAGGAGGTCATATAAGGAATAGATTTTATTTGCGTCATTTTTTAAGTTTAGTTGTTGTTATCATCACCTTTTGTTTTAACTGTATTAAAGAATTATTGAGTTTAATCCTTTTATTTATTCTTAATGACATTTATGCACTTTAACGATAAACATTTAACTATTTTCCAAGGACTACTTGATCCTTCCACCGCTAATGTGATTTTTAGGTCGTAGCAACTTCTTTTGAACCTCTTTAGGACGATATTACTTAACATTTAAGGTATGATTTCCTAGCGACGTCCAGCGTTCGCGGCCCGCCGCGTACAGTCTATTGCAATAATAAAGGCACTGTTTAGTTGAATTTGGCTATTTATTTTGAACTGCTGACATATTCGTAATTAAATCTACTTTCAATTTTAAACATTAGTTCTTAGTTGTTCCACTCACCCACAGAGTAGTCAAAAAACTGATTTGAGGAAGAGTAATTATTTTTGCAATTGAATGTATCTAATTCGAATCACCCTATATTATTTTCTAAACTAAAGACTTACGAAGACAATAAAAGGCCACATAGTGGTTTAACAGTGCCTCCCAAAAATGTTAAAGAAAATATTTTTGTACCTATTTTTAATAATTTTTATATTTGCCATTGCGTCGGTCAGTTGTTTACTTATACCTAGTTAAACTGTGGCATCGTAATAAGGCATGCGCTATCGCCATTGTATTTAAAAATTGGCGGGAAAATACTAGTTTTCTCTTAAAATACCCATTATTACCTTGATAGTACCCAAAAAGACACAAAGTACCTAAAAATTCCGAAAAAATACCTATAAATACACTTAAATACCAAAAAATACAAAAAGTACCTTTAATTACCTACAGCTTATACAGTAAAATACATCAGGGGTTTACCCCTCGCCCTATACAGAGTGATCAGAATATCAATAGTGTTCGAGTAATTTTAATAATAATTTTCGTTATTTAAGATATGTAATTATTGTAATATTTAGTAGTAACTACAAACTACGAAACAAATACAATTTGTTACAAAAGTTTTAAATGTTTGCATGAATACAAATTAACACAAAGGTATTGTATACTCTAAAACCATTTGCATTTTTTTATTTTCTCAACATTCTGCATATTTCTGATAAAAATTATATTTATTTTAACAAGATGTAATTTTAGTCCCTTGATTATACTATACCTGTGCCACTGTTCAAACTTTGTGTTTCAGGTTAATGTCCATGAGAAATCAGTACATTCAGCACGTGATCCCACAGATACTTAAAAAATTAGCATTGTGCTGCTTGCATAAACCATTAAAATCTAGCGTCATATGTGTTCTCATAATAATACACGAAGTACTACCCACAATCTAAATGGCAACAGTACATTTTTTTTCTTATTTTTTTACTTACTTTGAACTGAAACATTCTCTCATAAAAAATGTGTTCATATAAATTGATTTATGTCGATTATGCAAATGAGTTGAATAGCAATGTCTCACAAAAAGCTGACATTAAAAATTTTATGAAAACTAATTAAAATATTTACATTTTTATTCAAGAGTTTAAGCTATGACCGTTTCATAAAACATATTGTGGCCCAATATATTTTTCCATATTCTATTCTTCTATTTTTATTATCATGATGAAATGCACTCAATAATTATTATATGATAATGTTTGCTACAAATTGTATTGTGCATCTTTCACTTTTGATATTGTATTTTGATGTATTTTTTCATTATCGTAACCTCTAAGGATCAATTTAATTAGTTTACTGTGGAACTTTGGATGTGGCTTGAAATAAATAAATATCAACAGTCGAAACTAATTTAATTGGCTAATATAATACTGAAATGTGATAAAATCTAAGAATATCGAACACAGAAATGAAAACATTTCATATTGTTCGTTAAATGACCGGAATGCAATGTTTTCATTATTTTTCAGTTTTGAGATATTCACTTTTTCCTATCATTTTTTTTCTGGGATAATTTTCCTGTTGCTTCCGTAGGTTTATTTAAAATCTTCTCCAAATTGTCCACAATATAAAACCATGCAAGATGATGGAATTATTTATTTGAGAGTGACTAGAAAAGTCATAATTAACTGTTGATAACATCGTTAATTTAACACCATTGTTTAGATTGCCAACTAATATATTTTTAATTTTAATAATAATTACAACTTTTTATTAATTTAAAAATGAACTGGGAAGTAAAATATACGATACACGTAAATTCGGTCATATTACAGAACTCGTTTATATTTATAAGGTACGTTTACATCTGACACTTGAATACGGACATGTAGGTATGTCAAGTGTCAGACATACATCGCTAGTGAATGTTAATATTCTGATAAAAATTGCCATACATTTGTATCATGGACGTGTATAATATCTCTCGATGCTTATTTACAATAAATAAGTATACAGTGCTTTCAAAAAGTAACGAATAAATTCATTATTTTTGAAATTGAGAAGTTTTCGAAAAAAATCCCCTGGCACGTCGATTTTGTATTTAAAAAAGGCACTTTTTGACATGCGACCCACATTTGTGACGTCATCGTTGTTCGAAATATGACATCGACATTTTTTTTTAGTGGCCAAATTTTGACCATGCCATTTGAAAGAGCGTGTCATTCTATATACAAATTATGAAAAATTATAGTGTTACATAACAAAAATTTCAAGAAAATAATGTTTGAAGATTTTAAAATTTAATTTTCACAATACTGAAAATGATTATGTAAAAAATCGACTAAATTAAATGTTCAAATTGTGCACCGTTGGCTGCCTGACAGTAGCCAAGACGATTAATAAATTCTTTTTGGACATTATCAATAACTTCAGGAGGTATACCATGTATCTCGTGACGAATTCTTGCTTTTAAATCTTCTAAATTAACGGTACTAGTTTTATGTATCCCTACAAGATACTATAATCTAGGGGTCTCAAATTAGGCGATCTGGCTGGCCACTCAATCGATCGGCCCCCTTCTCGGGTGATACATTTCGGTGAAAATTAAATTTTAAAATCTTTAAACATAATTTACTTGAAATTTTTGTTATGTAACACCATAATTTTCATAATGTGTGTATGTAGAATGACACACACTTTCAAATGGCATGGTCAAAATTGGGGGTTGCCATTTAAAAAAATTGTCGATGACGTCGAACAACGATGACGTCGCAAATGTGGGTTGTATGTCAAAAACTCAAAAGTGCCTTTTTAAAAACAAAATCGAACATTCGTTACTTTTCGAAAGTACTGTATGATATAAATTAAATACACACACATTCCTTGTAGAAAGATAAAGTTCAATCATGTCACGGTAACATTATCGAAACGAAAAATTGCTGTCAGTGCTATTGTCCTGAAGATGTTACAGCAGGAAAAGAAAAAAACGTTTAATATGGGTTCGAGACTGTGAGATGTGAAGAATTGGGTGCTTATAGTTAATTAATGTCCGAATTCAGTGTCGTAGATGCAGCGCAATTTTGAAATTTTTTGAGAATGAAACCAGCTGAGTTTGATAAACTTGTTTGTAAAATTGGTCATATAGCAAACAGGCAAGATACCAAGCCAGTTTTTATATAATTTATCATTCATCATTCATTGTACCAAATGACACTAATTACATGTAAAGGTTCTTCTCCCAAACCAACGTAGCGTAACATTCGCAGTCGCTGCAAATTTTTCACTGTGAATGATTCGGGTCGAATCCTTAATACCATTTAGTTGAAAAAAAATTGTTTTCTATTTTTTCCTTAAATCTTTTTACAAATTCAAATTCAATTCAGTTTCGTTTAAGTGTTAGTCTAATAGAAAATATCGCTAAAGTTGTAGTACTATCATTGACAAGAAAATTAATGAAATAAAAATATTATTTATTCTATCTGAATGAATGGCAGATGTCAAGTAGTGTTATGCGTTGCTGCTATAAATCCAGTTATGATCCGTTTACTTGTTAAAGACGAATTTTAAGGGACAAAAGTAAACGACTAGTCTACAGCGAGTTCGAACATGAAAATGATATGTGTTTACATCTCATCGTATAGATGTGTGCACATCACAGACAGTTGAAACATCCTTCTGGCAGAAATCCATCGCTCTTTAGATTAATATAGTATAATTTCTGTCTGACATAAATATATTGTAATTAGTGTCGAATGCAAACGTACCTTGATAACGTAAATTAGTAGGGACAGTTATTACAAAGAATCAAATAGATTCGAGTGTTATAATAAAATAATTTAGATGCCATGTACATAATGTTCTTCTTACATGTCTTTCATTTCCAATTTCTTTTATGTTCCTTAATTTGCGATTGTTCTATTTGTATATAGGGTGTGTGTTTCAGCAAACATGGAACAACGCTCATGACCAGATTCCTAATTCTATTTAAAATATTCCGTGCACCGAGTAAACACTGTTTTCGTTTCAGGTAAAATTCCTTTCCCGTTGAAAATATAGCAAAATGTACTTGATAAAATTATTCAAAATAGTAAATAGTGGCAATGTGCAAAATTTCATTAAAAAGCCCTCTCTACTAGTAATATCAAAAATTGAAACAAATTTGAATTGCGCGCCAAAAAATCGCTCAAAAAGCCCCGATCTCCAAAATTTATGTAAATATTTGGATGTTTCTAAAAAGTTATGTCTAGATAGGTTCTTACCGAGGGTTTTGAAAATGTGAGTGGTTGAAAGTTTTGTCAGATAATTGAACTGTATAAAGAATGGTCTTGTTTATAGAACATTAAAAATATTAACTTATTTAAATAAAAATTTAAAGTCTAGTTCAAAACAATATTTTAAACATATTGAAAAATAAAAATTTTAAAAGTATAATAACATTTTGACAAACTTCCTGAACTACAGACATGTGCCCATATTTATTTCCCTCATAGACCACCATTTTTTCATCCACTTTGTTCTACGTCGCTTTAGTTTATTTTAATAATAATAATTATTATTATTTAATCCTCACAGACATAATTTTACAATGTATAGGACAAGTCAAATGTAGGGGAACAAACAAAACATATGTATCACACACACACAATTACAAATTATAACAATAATAAATAATTAAAAATGGACAACAGTTCAACAGTTACACAGTCAAAAAAGCCTTATCTAAAAAATATTCGTCTATGCTATAATAACATTTAGTTAATATTTCCTAACTCTGCATTTAAAGTGTATTGTATTTAAATCTTTTATGTACTTTGGAAGATGATTATATAGCTTAGGTAATTACCTGCATATGAAATTGATTTCTCAAATTTATGAGTTCTCTGTCTAGGTAATACTAATAAATTTTGATCCCTTGTCGCATAATGATGCAGAGATGAACTAAGGAGATATTTGTTCAAATTTTCTTTGATATATAATAAAGAGCGATATACGTAGATGCAAGGAAAACTCATAATTGTATTACTAATAAGAATTGGCCTACAAGAATCTGTAGGAGAGGCATTGATAAAATAATTCTGACAATTCTTTTCTGCGACCTGAATATTCTTCCAGAGTCGGCGGCACTTGTGATTGTTTAATTTTTAATATCGCGTAATATGAATTGTTAAGCTTTTTAATTAAAAAGCTTATATGTTCAGACCAACTTAAATTGCCATCTATGTACATATAGTCCTAAAAATCAGGTGCATTTCTTTTAAGTTATAAGATTATTACAGACAGTAAAACTTAATAGAGGTTCCGGGGTTGTGTTTGAGAAGTGAAAATAAATACATTCGGTTTCTTCTTACACCAATTGACAAAACATTGCACCAAATTCTTAGTTAACAATTGGAGTTCTTCTTTTCTTCGTCTTCTTCTTCTTCTTTTTTTCTCTGTCTAGTACGCACAAACCCATTAGTACAACCTTTATTTCTTTTCTACTTTACTAAAAAGTCTTTCACAGTTGGCAGATGTTACAGATAGCGTCAATGCTAGGCGAATAACTATTTCTATGTTTGAATAACTGGTCACTAAATCCTATTCTTCATGGCAATTCTAAGAGCAATGTACTCTGCATTTTTTAAATCGGGCAACAATAATTTTATTTGGTGTTTGTAGCTTTCGATCTCCAAGCTTAGCTCATTGGCATTTAAATTATGTTTGTAGCTGCGGATTTTTTCAGTTCGTCATTGGGGATTGCATGTAACGAAAATCATGTAAAGAAACCAAAATCAGGAACTGCATCAGCTAAATTCTGAAAACTCCATTCCATTTTTTTTAAATGAATGTGTACAGTACATGGTAAAGTTGAATTTTAAACTTTTGAAGGGGAATTATTGTGTCCTCATCTTTGGCTATTCATCGAATATTACTTTAACCTTTCTTTTGTGCTTTTCGAGTAATTCTGGATCTATCGACAACTCGTTTGCTAGATTTCCTGCTGATTCAATACACCGTTCTATTTGATTATGTCTCAAATTATTGATAAAATTCATAAGACCCTGTAAATGTTTTGATGCAACTTCAATGGACACGGTTTTTCCTTGTAAAGTGCGATTAACGTTGTCAATGCTTCTGAGTATATGATTCCATGCAATCAATAAACAAATAAATTTAAAATTAATAATTTTTAAAATATTTTTAACTGACTGAAAACACGGAGTCAACTGTATATTTCCTTTCATCAGTTCCTTCTGCAATGGAATGTTAATAAGTTAGAACTTCTGGTAGTTCACTATGTAAAGTGAATTGAATGATCTCGTATCGGAATTGCCCTTCAAACTCAATTTTAAATTTGATAAAGTTAAATACTTCTGATTGAAAATTCTTTACGTCACAAACTCTTGTTTTATTTTGTGTGAGTGTCAAATTTGACCAACCCCTAGCTACGACGTTGAATTCAAATGATAGTTCTATTCCATCTCCTTCAGATTATGCTATAGAACAAGTGATTATTCGTTATAGACATTTTCTTTCGCATTCATGTCAGATAAATAATTTTTATCGCGGTCCTTATTATTTACCGTTATACACCTATATACATTTTATATATAACGTAGTAGATAAATGTTTAAATTAGTTACGTAATAGTAAACTGTGTACGCTCTATAAATACATAATTTATACTTACCTGTATAAATATTAGTTATCTTACCAGTTTATTTTGTTTACGGTGTGTATTTAGTATTTAAACAATAAATTGTATACTGATGTTGACAAACCTTTGCTTTAGATTTTTTTTATTATACAGGGCATTTTTAAAATACGCAACCAGACTTATACATTGGAAACTAGATATTAGGGACGATAACACAGATACAGTGGTTTGTGTTGTCTCGGTAACCGAAACAGCACAATTCAGGGGAGAGGCAATTCCTCTTGGATTAATATTGTTTGAATCTAATTTACCTAGATACGAAAAAGTGAGAAATCCCTTGAAGACAAAAATAGTACAAATATACACTTCTTCTAAAGATATTTTTAATAAACAGTGATGTTTTGAAGTGAATATCAATTATAACTGTTGATAGTATGAAAGTAATTTTAAATATTATTCTCACCCTAAACATATATTCTTATTTATATTTTGCTATATAAAAAAATATAAATTAAACAAGCAAACTTTAACAAAAGTAGCGGGAGATTTTTTTAAAACCGACATAAGACATCAATAGCATACAGTGTCGGAAAGTGTTTTGTCTTCCCATTGGTTTTGGGTAAATGGAACCATGTATCAATACTTCACGATTTTAATATTACTTTCCATTTGTAGTGGAAGAATCCCAAATCACTACTCGATAAAATCAAATCCTCCTCATCTTCTCTGTTATAATAGATCAGAGGGAATGGTTACACTTTCCGAATTTGTATACATACAGGGTGTCCCTGGATAGGTGAAACTACTTGTAAGAGAATTTTGATTTTTTTACTGTATTAGAAAGGTATTTTAAGCAGGTTGGGGCTTTTGTCCACTGAGTAGTTAGTTTCACACAATATTATTAATACCTAAAAATATATAAAGAATTTTGATGTTGAAAAATGACTTTCTGGAATTCAGTTCTGCTTATTATTTAAGAAACAAAATCTGCCATGGTTTCAAATCCGTAAAATGCAGTATGCCTCGGAAATTTGGAAATAACTGATTTTTGTTCACCAATAAAGTGTTGTTTCATGCCTACTTTGAGCCAGGGCATGCAAAACTTGTCTTAATAACATTTTGTTGTATCCCAAACAGAGCCGAACTTTACCAGTTTTTTCCAAGGCTTACTGAATTTAACGGATTTGAAATCATGACAAATTTTGTTTCTTAAACAAGCAGAGCTGAATCACAGAAGGCCATTTTTTTACACAAAAATGTTTTGTCTCTTACAAAAGTCGTTTTACCTATCCAGGGACACCCTGTATATTTATTTGCCGCTTTATGATTCGATTCTGTGGTTAACTACTGACAAAGAGACGATTCGACTGTGAATATGTTTGTACGTTTAATACATCGTCCAATAAAGTATCCGTGAATTAACCTGTCCTCAGAATACCGGCTCGAAAATTGCTAATAAATCTGACAACTGCAGATTCAATAACAACGTAGCACTACGGCAGTCACGCTTGCTTGTGCTATATAAGCTTCATAGTAAGCGGGATCATATGGTTAACATTACTTGAAAATTCATATTTATTTCGGGTTTGGTTATTAAGAAATAAATGTCTTTCTTCAAGGATACATTCAAAATTTATTACAAACAGCTTTTTTGTAGATAGTTTACGATACGAGAAGCCCAAATATTTTAAGAACAGATAACCGTAATGTAAATATAAAGTGTTTCGATATTGAAACCGTTGTCAATACTGGCATCAAAATGATTATTGGTTACTACCATTACATTTTTAGTATCCAGGATGTAACTTGATGTGATGGGGTCATATTCATACTGGGGTTACTTTTGACCTTTAAAAAGACGCGTCATTCCTTTGTTTTCTCAAGTTCCGATGTCAAAATTGTTTTTTTACTCTTCGTTATACCACAACACTGTAACTTTAAAAGAACGCTCGCGCTGATTGCAAGCGTAAACACACTTGGTAGCTACAGAATGCATTGTTACCAAATCTCATAATTTAAAAGAAAAACCGACAATTTTATTATTAGAAAGCAATTAATAAAGGATTTAGAGAGAAGTATATGTGCGTATTGCCCCCTGATGTATTTACTTCAAATTTTCTGTAGACATTAATAATGTAAGCTCAAATTTTCCAGAAGGTTGCGGCTCAAAAACAAGTTTTCTTTAACCGTCACTAAACTATGACATTTTTTGACAGTCAGGAGTCTCTAAGGTTGACATTTTCCTTATTGAGAAAAAAATGATATCAACAAAAGTATTCACTTTTAATCCTAGGAGCTAAAGTTGTCATTTTTAATTCTTACAGTATCCTTTTTGCAATATTTTCTTTAGGCAAAAGTGAGTCTTCAATGTAGCGTTTCGCCACAGTGATCGATCTCCATCCTCCGTATGTCTTTAAGGCAAGGCGCACACTGAAGTGGTCAGCAAGTGACGTGGCAGTGGCGTCACTCACTTCATACCACTTCGCCGCTATTCCATCGTCAGGCCAAATGTTCACCATGCCCATACCACGCACCATTCCAATACCACACCACTATCACACACGCAAGTGACGTGGCAGTCGCGTGGTGACCAAGTGGCAGGTGGAATCATTAAAGCCTATGTAAAGATATGAAGACGTACGTATCAAAACGGAGTAGCGGTGGCGTGGTATTTTGCAGGTGGTGTGATGCCAGTCTGGTGCCACTAATCTCGAACAAGTTTAATTTTCGAGTGGCAAGCGGCTGGTGACGACGTGGCATTGCAACTGCATTTTTCTTGTGAATTTTAAAACTAAAAACATGCGAGACGACCACGAATTTAACATAAATTTCTGAAGTTTGTATCCTTTTTTGAAGCATAGGTCGTAGTTTTGTCAGTAACTTGCAAAATGTCACTTTCTTCATTCGATAGAAAAGTTTAAATTTTTGGTCATCCAAGTTCAACTCCTTTTTATAAACGTTAAAAATTACAATTTTTTTTATTTTTTTTTCCAGGGGATGACCTTTTTCTTCCCCTGATTTTTAGTATTTAGGTTAGTAAGTTGCACAAATAAAAGAGCATATTCATCCTCTGAGGACTACATTTTAACTGACAAATTGGTAACAACATACGTTGTTTGCCACTGCAGTGCTCTTTAAATCACTTTCATACCACTTCGCCGCTATTCCATCGCCACTCCAAATGTTTATCATCCCCATACCACGCACCATTTCAATACCTCACCACTACCACACTCACACTACTTCAGTGCGCGCCTTGCCTTGGACAAGTGAGGTCGTCACCGCTGTCAACAAAAAAGGTAACAAACGTTTGTAGTAATGCGTGTCCCACTGTACTCTTTCCAGTTGTCCAGCTTCAAAAATTGTGCCACTTACGAGATGGTACTGATTTTATGAATACTGACCACCATGCGATAACACTTTCCATTACTGTATCTGAAAATAATCGACGTTCTTCCAATCCGACTGGACGTAAAACGATAAAAACTTGAACAAATTTCTCCCAGCGCAGTAAAAGAACGTGGTCTCTTGGTTTTGGTATTGGGAATTTTTGTAATTAAGGCGAATTTTACATCGTCAACATTATCAATTGTAAATTGACTAATTTACATTATTTTTTAAAAATGTAATTTATTTTTAAGGCGTTTTCCTTCATTATCAAATATAAATTATCAGGTGCACTATTCAAAAAGCAATCAACTTGCTGCTTCGTAAATACTCGATGTGTTCGGTACGTATCCCTCATTTTGTCTCGAGAAAAGCACGTAACTTTAAATACTTGCTTATATCAATCTCCTTCTTTATATCCAATGTTGACCGCAACATTGAATATTGCGATACATCTCCTGAATACAACTTAATGTTTTTTGCTTTGCACCCATCCATAAAACGTTGGTAGACACAATCATAAATTTCTCGAGATTTCTTTAGGAGGAGATTCAAAGAAACTTGAAATTTTGCACGTCTCCATAATTTACCGTTCTGAACAACTTTTTCAAGTAACAATTTGCTGTATTTTTAGTAGAACAGAGACTTTACCTGAAACGATAACAGTTTTCAATCGGTACACTGAATATTTCAAATAGGATTACTTCGAAAACTATTACTCCTAACGACTTCAACAAGGTTTTTCAGATATAACAGCTAGGAGAATCGATTGTTTTAATAGTCAGATGGATACACTAAGCAGCAGACAAGTTCTGCCATTTAAAAGAAACCATGATGTGCCATAAGTGGCGCCCTCTACTAGTGACGTCAAAATTAAAAACAACTTTGAATTTCTCGCCCACAAAAACCCCTGATTTACGAATTTTATGTAAATATTTGGATTTTTTAAGGAGTTATCTACAAATATCGAGAATAAAATTTTAACTTTGACACCCTGTATCTTGTTTATTATACGACTTGGGATATAGGCACAGATATAGGTATGTTAGGTTATATCGATTTATTTTCACCTAAGGAATCTGTGGGCTCATTTTTGCTTTTGCACTTCATTTAAAATACCCTGTATAAAAAAGTCACTGTATCAATTGAGGCTACTTTTAAACATACCTGTCTGATTTCAAGAAATCAAGTTATAAAAGAAAAAATAAATTATGCTGTCTTCGCAGGTATTAAATTAAAATACTTACAAATGAGCAAGATTCATTTGAGCTCAAGTAACAAAAAGTATTTTCAAAATGATGACAGGGGGCAATTATTTATTGCCATTCTCAATTCGGTGCGTTTTACTTTGGAACTTTTGTGATGTAATCAGCATACTGTGCATAGCTTTCACTGCACCCGTTCAAGTTTTTGATGGATGCGATGAACAATGGCGGCGACTTTTTCATTTGCCAGATTTACGACGCCATATTGTTTACCTAATTGGACAGCATATTCCGTTAAAAGTTGGGGAATGTTGTATTATTTTTATTGTATAAAGGAATTGTCGATCCTTTATTGATTTATTGGATATTTATCTTCGAGAGTACTGCTTTCCGAACCATATTATGCTGATATTCAAGAATGTTTGAAATATGTAACTGAATTATTGCATATTTAATTTCAACATGGATTTACTATATGCACAGCAACCCAACATAATGTTCACAAACATTACAATTAGAGATACTTAAATAAATGTAAGTACACAGAAACACACTAGTTAACAATAGTAGTCTTATACTCACTAGACTAAGAATACAATTGAATAAAAATAAACTCGAAAAAAAAAATATTAATAATAATATATATACCCCTCATTCTAATAATAATAATAATAATATAATATTTATTTGCCCATTAATAGTTTAACAAGATGTTACATAAATTTGGTGTTAACAAAAGAGCAAAAAGGAGCTGAGAACAATATAAAAGAAAAAATAAATTATGCTGTCACATGGTATTAAATTAAAATACTACAAATGAGCAAATTTTATATAGTAACAAAACAGATCAGGAAATGATGACAGCAATTTATCCATGTAATACAAAAATTAAACTACAAAACAACAAAAAAAACAGTAGATAAAAACCACAATAGGAGGATAGAGATGGTCCTTATCATACTTACATCTGATATGATAAATTTAGAAAGTATTTCTTAAGATTATACTTGAAGGACAGAAGGTTGAATTGTTTGAATAATAAGGGAATGTCATTATATAATATATAGACGTTATAAGTGAAGCACCTTTTAAACATTGCACTTTTGTATGTTGGAGGTGAAATGAGTCCCTGAAATCTTAAATTTAAAGTATGAACATCAGTCCTATATTTAATTTTATTATACAAATAAGGAGGCCGATGACTTATAATAATATGATGAAAAAAAGATGCAGCATGAAGTTTACGCCTTTTTGCATACATAACCACTTAGCGTCTTTTAATTTATATGAGATAGGCTGAAACTTTCTGATACCATATATAAAACGAAGGCACGATTTCTGGAATCACGAGGATTAGCCCAGAAGTCGAAGACTTGTGCGGGAGAGGGGGCGGCATATTATTATTAAGCAAGAACGATTTACGTTGGTAGGCTCTAACCACCATTCAGGAAAAAAATAATTAATTAGGGGGGTAGTAAAATGTCGACCGGTATCAATATCTCACATTGACCCAAGCTAACATTCTTCCACCCTACCATACCCGCAGAGATGGTGCCAATTCTCTTCACAAATCTAGCTGATATACGGTCTACCACATCGATTGAAGTACTGTCGCCTTAAACCGTGCGATTACTGACCGACCATAACATACTCGTATATTCGATAACAATTTTTAAATACCAGAGAAACTTTTTTACAAATACTGATATATGTAATATATCTATGTGATTAAAGAATTACCTAATTATATTGTTTTTGTAACGTACAAATAGGAGAGTTAATAGAAGCACACGTATTATATGTATATAACCACAGTTATTTTACCTGTTAACAGATGAAACAAAGATGATGTGCATAATTTAAAATAAATCCCAAATTACACAATTTTTTTCCTAGAATATTATTTTCATGGTTTTGGAAAGACAATTTGACATCTAAGGTCAATCCCAAGTAATATATAGATATGAAGGAATGAGTCCTAAGAACCAGAACCTTCTTGATCATCAACAGATGTCTCTAAAGCTATGAATGATTCAGAAAGCAGTGAAATTAAAGTTTAAAATCCTATAACTAATAAGTTTTTCTGTATTACTTCCCGTTTAAAAGTTATAAGCAATACCCTCCTAAAAAGTCTCAAAAGAAATACCATCTAAAAATCACATTAGCTGTGGAAGGTTCAAGCAATCGTTGGAAAATAATTGAATGTTCGTTGTTTAAAGTGCAGTTACAGTTTCTCGAAAACGGTTGAGTTTATCGATTTGTAACAGGTATACATTTTCTATTTGGAATTGAAGGTAGTTCAATAGTTTCTTATTAAAAAATTCAAAAGTGTAAAATACAAAAAGTTAGGCAGTACAGTATAACTAGTGCCTCCTAGTCGTGACCTCAACACTGTTTGCATATTCGTAACTGCCACCTCAAAAAACATAAGACTACACATTTTCAAAACAATACGTTCTTAAAATATAGCAAAAAATTGAAAACATTTTTTCAACTTCAACACCCTGTAGAATGAAAAGAAGCAACAATTCAATAAGGCATGTTGGGCTCAAGCGCTTTGATTTGACGTTAACAATCTGCCCTTAAGTTATGTAACATTATTAAAACTCACCCCGTATATAGCATTAGATTTGCAATTCTTCTTCTGTTAGTCCAATTTAGAATTAATAATTAGCTTTTACATAAAATACAATTACAATTTATTGAACACTTATATATCTAATGTTTTTATAAATGTTTGTGATTGATGAACAAATCTAGGAAAATTAATTATTGTCTGAGTAATAATAGTAGCAAATTATTTGTGTGAATCTTTAACATAAATTAGCGGACAAGGTCAAGAATAGAATAGACAGAAGTTGTTTGTTTAACTTGTTTCCATTTACAAATTGTCAAACAAACTATGGGAAGGTAAAAAGATTATTTTTGTTGTTCAGAGTTAATCGTTTAGAACTGAATAAAGGTCAGGTATAAAGTTCTATCAAGAAAATGCGTTTATATTTAAATAAAATAACCATGTTATTATTATACCCTCTAAACTTATCTGAGATGTTCTCTGTTTATATTTTACTAAAATTTTTATAAAAAAATTTAAATATAACTACAGTACATAATTATGTAATCTCCTAAAATATTCGGTTTGTGAGATACGTTATACTAGACGTTTAAATTTTTTCAAAATGAATTTATTTATTTTTCCAAAATTTTGATCACATATTCTTGAAGACATTCGAAATTAAATTTGACTTATCCATTACTGGAAAGTACTGAGAACATTATTTTAATAAAACTATGTACATCCCTGGTTGTGTAATTTTATTCTGCTATGCACAATTCATTCAGATGATTTCATTAAATAATGTACATACAGGGTGTCCGGAAACTTCGCGCAGAAAATTTAGAAGGTGGTAGGTATTAGTAAAAAAAAAGTGTCAAGTTCATGTAACATTCTCTCGAAAAGTCATTAACGAATTTAAAAATTTGAGACTCTTGTCTGAAGTCGAAAAAAACCAATCGTTTTCGAGAAAATCAACATTAAAATTTTTCGGATATACTAATGAATCTGATTTCGTTTACGATTAAGCAAGTGTACTTTGAAAACAATTGGTAGCTGCCATATTATTTTGACGGTAATTGCAAACATTATATATTTCGTTCATACAAGAAAAACCCAGAAAGGCATCATTAGATTTTTTTTGATATTTACATTTGATCTAGTCAAAGGAAAATCAGTATAGTTACCTGTTTACATCAGTTCTGTATTTTGATTTGAGGAAATTGTCATCTACTACAAATAAATATTAAAACATCAACCACAAAATTAAACTTTAAAATGTTTGTAGGTAGAGGTTATATTCATATTTGAATGTTGACGTGACGCGTTTAGAAAATACAAGTGCATTGCGTATGTTCACAACACAAAATCAAATACAAAGTCGAATGAAAATAGCTACCTAAAATCAAATACGATATCAAACCAATGAAATCAAATCTACAAACCAATAGTGTAAACATATAAATATCGCATTTGACGTAATCTAATTATATATCAAATAGAAAAATCCAATAATGTAAAGTACACTTAAAAGTGAAATTTCAAAGTTACTTCTGACGAAGATAACGATATGTCAAATGTCAATGAAGCTAAACTGACAACGTGGCGACCAGTCCGGAAGTTATTCTACCAAGGTTAGAATAAATTAGTTACGCTTCTGCTTTTATCTGGTACGAATGAAGCATATAAGGTTTGAAATTACTGTCAAAGCAATATGACAGCTATCATTTAATTATTTGCCCCTTAGGGTCCTGCAAATTTAGATAGTAAATATTTTACCTGAGACTGCGTCTCTATAAAAGTAACAAGTGTGCCAAATGTGAAAAGAAAATGGTTCTAGTATTAAAAAAGTTATAGCCAAAAAACAAATTGAAAAAATAGCTGAGGTTACGTAGCTCCATTAATATTAAATTTTCGAGAAAATGTTACATGAACTTGGCACATTATTTTTTTTAGTAGTATCACTCCCTAATTTTCTGCGCGGAGTTTGCGAACACCCTGTATATGTATAAGAACAACAAAAAATCTATTTAACAGTGACAAAACCTATTTAACAACCCATTTTAAGAATTTTATTTTTCATGGCTTTAGTAACTACCGAAATGACTTGTGTTGAAATATGATAATTCTACAGACAAAATCACCCCGCCATTGGCGTACACAGGGAAGTTTTGATGATCAGGCATATTTTTTTAATTCCTTCATAAGTCGAATAAATCATGCATTTGTTACTTAATATTGTTTGGAGTAATCTTATAGCTCTCGGAACATATCATATTATGTGTTCATGTTATTTCAAACCTTTTTAATTGTAAAAAAAAAGAAAATAAACATTAAAAACATCTAATTTTGGGACTACCGATATAAAAAGATTATTGAAGATGCATATGAAGCGTTTTGTTTAAAACGATGAAAATTTTCACACAACAAAAGTTTAATAAAATAATATTTAAAAAAAAAATTTACAAAATGTGCGTCAATTAAATATATACAGGGTGTCTCGCTTAAAAGTGGAACAAGCCTGTAACATGTCTACCGTGCGACCGATTTCAATAAACTTTTTTTTGTTGGATACACCTTCAAAAAGTCTATCTTCGACATACTTGGTGTTCTCTAAAATTCGAAACCGTGGCCGACTACGATACAATTTATGTGGCCTAAAAACGGAAAATCATACTAGGGATTTTTTTATTCGAAATTTTTTTACGAATTCTTGATCAGCACCCCAGAAAACCTTACCAACCAAATTTTCGTTGCCATAGTATACAGGGTGCTCAGGATAGCTAGGGTGTCTCGCTTAAAAGTGGAACAAGCCTGTAACATGCGTACCGTTCGACCGATTTCAATAAACTTTTTTTTGTTGGATACTCCTTCAAAAAGTCTATCTTCGACATACCTGGTGTTCTCTAAAATTCGAAACCGTGGCCGACTACGATAAAATTTATGTGGCTTAAAATCGGAATATCATATTAGGGATTATTTGATTCGAATAATTCCTACGAATTCTTGATCAGGACCCCAGAAAACCCTACCAACCAAATTTTCGTTGCCACAGTATACAGAGTGCTCAAGATAACTTGGGTGCTCGCTTAAAAGTGGAACAAGCCTGTAACATGCCTACCGTTCGACCGATTTCAATAAACTTTTTGTTGGATCCATCTTCAAAGTGTCTCTCTTGGACATACCTGGTGTTCTCTAAAATTCAAAACCGTGGCCGACTACGACACAATTTATGTGACTTAAAATCGGAAAATCATATCAGGATTTCTTTGATTCGAATAATTCTTACGAATTCTTGATCAGCACCCCAGAAAACCCTACCAACCAAATTTTCGTTGCCACATTATACAGGGTGCTCAGAATAACTGTCTCGCTTAAAAGTGGAACAAGCCTGTAACATGCCAACCGTTCGACCAATTTCAATATATTTTTTGTTGGATACTCCTTCAAAAAGTCTATCTTCGACATACCTGGTGTTTTGTCAAAATTCGAAACCGTGGCCGACTACGATAAAATTTATGTGGCTTGAAATCGGAAAATCATAATAGGGATTTTTTTATTCGAAAAATTCCTACGAATTCTTGATCAGGACCCCAGAAAACCCTACCAACCAAATTTTCGTTTTTATAAACTCATAAATAAATTATACATAAAACTATAACAAAAGAAATGGTGAAAGCAAAATAAGGTAGGTACTTAGCTTTCAACCAGTATTAATAAACTGCAGCTAGTAAAAACTAATTTATTTTATGTCTACTAACTATCGAAATTTTAATAGTTTTTTTGTAACTGCATTGTTTTGGAAATACAAGAAATTTAAGTTGTTAAAGTTTCAGATATTAAAATTTTTGTACTTACTCATAGTATATCCAACGAAAAAAAGTTTATTGATATCGGTCGAACGGTACGCATGTTACAGGCTTGTTCCACTTTTAAGCGAGACACCCAAGTTATATTGAGCACCCAGTATAATGTGGCAACGAAAATTTGGTTGGTAAGGTTTTCTGGAGTGCTGATCAAGAATTCGTAAAAAATTTTCGAATAAAAAAATCCCTATTATGATTTTCCGTTTTTAGGCCACATAAATTGTATCGTAGTCGGCCACGGTTTCGAATTTTAGAGAACATCAAGTATGTCGAAGATAGACTTTTTGAAGGTGTATCCAACAAAAAAAAGTTTATTGAAATCGGTAGCACGGTAGACATGTTACAGGCTTGTTCCACTTTTAAGCGAGACACCCAAGTTATCCTGAGCACCCTGTATAATGTGGCTATGAATATTTGGTTGGTAGGGTTTGATGGGGTCCTGATCAAGAATTCGTGGGAATTTTTTGAATAAAAAAATCCCTAATATGATTTTCCGATTTTAAGCGACATAAATTTTATCGTAGTCGGCCACGGTTTCGAATTTTAGAGAACACCAAGTATGTCGAAGATAGACTTTTTGAAGGTGTATCCAACAATAAAAGTTTATTAAAATGGGTCGAGCGGTACGCATGTTACAGGCTTGTTCCACTTTTAAGCGAGACACCCTGTAGGTAAGTCAAATAAACGTTTCCTTAGATTATTATTAATATATTTGCTTGTATGTAACAAGTTGTTTTAGATATGGCATTGTTTCCTGTAATGCAGCTGAAACAAGAGATATTTTGTTAAATGCAATAATTTTTTTAACGGTTTTAATTTTCAAAGATAGTTTTAAATAATAAGTTGTGTTGTCAAACATAACCATATAATTGATTTAGTTAAACTGAATATTTATTGAATTAATGTAAATATGCGAAACCTGACCACTTTGTTTACAATGAAAATCGTTAGAGTCAATCTTGTTTATAAAAAATATTTATTTCTGTCAAATTAATTTATATACATTTAAATAATACCACTAAACAAGTTCTCTAAACAATTACTTAAGTATTAGGAAGCCTCTCTGGTTAGGCAGAATAGAAGTTTCACTTGGTGTCATTACCGTAAAATACAGAACTAGGATTAATTGTATTATGAATATAATGTTGAAGAAAGGAAATGTAACAGATTCATGCTGACGCCATAGTAATTTAAATTGTTTGTATTTGCACACACCTTTATAAAAATGTCACAGATAAACTATTTGTATTGTTCAGTATCTCATTTTGCCAATCAATAAGACTATAAAAAGCACTTACAAGCACAATTTATTTGTGTTCCCAGGTGCTGTAAATGAAATAACACCTCACTTACAACAACTTCTAATAGCTAATAAGCATTTCATAAAGAATTCCTTGTTTCATGGGTCATAGGTACTTGCTAATCTATGGCTAAGAAGTTTCACTAGAAAAAATTACATTTAACGAAAGAAATATATTCATCCTTAACTAAATATGCAAAAAATGTAATTCTATAACAAACAAAAAGATACGGAGGAGTGTAAACGAGTGTAGGTACACACTGTATATTTCTCTTTATGCTGTTATATTGAAAATAAATTACTAAAACTCTGCAACAGAAATAAAATCTCGTTCAATTTATGTTACACTATTGATGACCAACTTTATTGGCATGTGTATAGCACACGCATCAATTGAAATTTTCCATTCAGTTCATATAATAATGTATTATTACGCTTTAATAACTAAAATGACCATTTAATTGAAAATAATAATGTTACTAGATTCGCAATTTGATATATTTGTTTTAGACATAATAAATCTTAATAAAAATAATCTGAAATTTTATGTATTAATAAAATAAATATTTGAAATTAATAACCTATTTCTATTTATCCTCAGTACGATTTTCCAATTAAACTATTTATTGTTTATTTGTAATTATTTTCTAATTACTTGTTGTATAGCATCAAAACTAGTATATGTCTAGTTGCGCCGCTGACGAAGGACCATTACTGCGTTTCAGGTTTAATTCTATGCTGGTCCAGGCATTCCCCGCAGAGTATTGTTTCCGGTTCTGCAAAAATAAATTATTATTAATTATTTTTGAAATTAAAATGCGTGTGGAAATATATACTTTTTCCATAGTTAAGTTAAAGTCATATTTTAAAAATCGTAGATAAAATACTTAGTACTTTAATCGTTTGGGTAAATAAATGAGGCTTTCAGACCAAGGGTAGATAATGATCTCTATCATTTTTTAAGTAAGTCCTTATGACCACTAATTTAAATCATTACCTTTTATTTGTGAACAAAAATATTAATGTAGAGGAAATTATTGCCTAGTGATAGCTCAGTAGATTTTTAAAGAAAAACAATTTTTTACATACTGCCAACGTTTCGGCCTATATTGGGCCTTCTTCAGGGCCCTACAAGTTACAATTATGTATTATACAATTTTTGTAAACATATTGTAAAATAATTAATATAAAAAAACAATGAAAATCACATTGCACACATTAAAATTACAATTACATATTACTTTGGTTATTAAATGAAATTGGTTAAAAGAGGTGGGCAAAATTTAATTAATAACAAACCTTAAAACAAAAACTTACTTTTTTATCTAACTACATATTATCTACCTGTAGTAATAGTGCAATGTGATTTTTATTATTTTTTTTAATTAATTATTTTACAATATTTTTATAAAAGTTGTATAATATATAACTGTAACTTGTAGAGCCCTGAAGTAAGCCCAATATTGGCCGAAACGTTGACAGTAAGTAAAAAATTGTTTTTCTTTATAAATCTACCGACCTATCAATAGGCAATAATTTCCTCTACATTAAACTGAAGGTCACTAGCAACAAAAATATTAATATTACAATTATCTTCTATGGAAAGGGTGATTTTTCCTACAAGTTGAACAGTGTATTCCTTTTGTCGATAGTTGATGAAGAATTGGTTATGGGGCACGTTCTGAGGGCGGATAGGGCGATGCATTTTCGTATAATCTTCAAGACGTTGTCTTCACATATCTTATTTGTAATACAGAACAAACGGTCTTCTTGGTTTTGGTGTTGACAAGAGAAAAGCATTAGAAATTATCGATCGTCAATGTTTCCAACCTCTAATCTGTACAACTCTCTGAATAGCTTGCTCCATGTAAACCCATTATAGCTACAGCCTGTAACCACCAAATAGCTAATATACACAATTGTTTTATAGGTTATTCTGAGTTTTTTTCTTTGACAAGGAGGTATCATCTGTAGTAGATTGTAGAAATTTTATCACATCTTATGGGTTAAAAATTTTGATTTTTTTTGGTTTGTAACCGCTAGTTGATTGTTTTAGGGAAGCTATGAACTTGCTGTATCAACAAACAAAAGTTCAATTGAAACTACGTGATTTGAAGCTTAAGTTCATCCTTACCCTGAAATATCGATATTTTCATTCACTTTTAAGCAATTAATAATACGACCATACATTTGAGGCTGCATTTTCTCGCTTAGATCTTTGCTGTTCTTTGCGTTTTTCCATTTTCCAATTTTTTTATATTCCTGTTCATAGATCAATTGAAGTGTTGATGGTAATAATTTGAATATGGCCTCTGACGCCTGAGCACAAATCTCTTATCTCGTTTTCAGATATTTCTGGCCTCCAACAACCACATAAAACGACACTAAAGAAGAAATAAATGTCGGCACCACAATGACCGTGCAATGGCAACCCAAAGGTGTCGATTTTGTTTAATAATCAAATTCCATAGAAACCAATGCTAACTATGCAGAAGTTTCCGTAATTTTAAATCACTTCAATTGATTTCTAAGGTTTTCTTCATACTAGACGCCTTTATCTGTGGGCTACATAAGAAAACATTGTTTTACACACAACAATAAAATACTATTATCGTCTTCAGATATTAATTCATCGCTCCTGAATTAATATTTTTCGGTCAATAGATAGTGTATAAAAAATAACTATTTATGCACGCTCGTAGAGGAGAGGTGGAGGAGAAGAAATAGGAAAGTGACATTGAAGCACTGTCTAGTGATTCTTAGTGAAAAAATGCAACATTATTTTTACTACGAAGTCGTAGTAAATAAGTGAATATTATAAATTATCTCTATTTATAAATATGTCTAGTTTTATATATTCGTAAACACTTTTCAAAGTCTTGATAACTTGTTATCTTGTTTCCTCCACCAAACTAACCTTGAACTTTATCTGTAATTTCGTGAATCTCAAACAATGCTTATTGAAGGTCCAAGTATTCACTCTATTGACAGATCATATACTGGAACTGTTTATGTATATCGGAATAATAGAATTGAAAATGTATCTTTACAGTTTCAGTACTTCTGAAATTCAAGGTTCGGCAAACTGAATGATTTTTTCCAAGTCATAAACTTCCTTCTTACCCTGTTATCCACACATTCCGATATTCTTTCTGCGTTTCTATAATTAGGACTTCCAATGCAATTCATCGCGCTTACATTCACGATCAGCATGATTGTAGTAACTATAGTCATAGCTTCTATCTTCTATGATGTATCGATTTCAGGATCGCGTGGATTATAACCATTTAATTTTGTATCTTATTAATATATTTAATAATCACCGTCGAACATATTCAAGAGTTTTTAGGTACGTAAATTCAAACATAAAATTTACAATTTCCAAGAACCGTTGCTATTTAGGCCCATTAGTTTGTGGCAAAATTAAAACTAAATTATAAAAGTTCCTGTAACTGTCCAATTGGACCTATAAATAAGTGATTTGACTATTTAACTAAATATTTATTGTAGTTGTACATTAAAAATTTGAAATTGATTAGCAGGAAACTGACATTGAGCTAGCGACTATTTTATATTTGATGTTATGTTACAGTTGAAATTGTGTTTCTGCAAACACTTCTCTGATAAAAATTTGTCTGTAATTTCACATAACTTTACGACTGTAATATTACAGAAATAAACGTGGATAAAGTTTCATATTATGTTTTGTGATTTTACAACTATTATGCTAAATTCCATGTTAAATTTCCGTCACTATAATTTGTATTGATTTTTATATTGTATCTTTTAGGTTGGAATTGTAAAATATAGATATGTAATTTTACACTATAATTATTTTTTTTACATTTTGTATATACTTACCTTTATAACTTACATTTAAAAATGTGGCCAGATGAAAACGAAACAGGGCCATTTTCAGGAATTGTGAGATAGTAAACAAACGCTCAGACCCGTCGATTCTAGGTTAAAGGGGGACATTCTTTGCTGGTATTTTTGACTCCTCCACTTTCACCCCAAGATATTTAAATGGCATTGGGGTTGAGTAATATTTATTTTGAAAGCTCTTACAATTTTTTTTTTACTGTTTAAGAAAGGTATTTTAAGCTAATATGTATCAAATTTCCTACAATTCCTATCAATGAAGTCATATGTATGTTCTCTGATACCAAATATCTAGGTATGCTAATGAACATCCAGAGACAAAACTCTATTCAATAATTATCTAAAGAATTTAATATATTTACTAACCTCTGGAGTTAGTTTCACACAATATTGTTAATACCTGAAAATATATGAAAAAAACTTACAATTCTTCTTACAACAGACTTTAAATTTTATAATTCCGCCCAATACTTAATAAGAATTTTGATTTTAAAGTTTAAACTTATGTACAAAAAATTACTAGTAATGGTAAAAATGTCACTCATTCGAGTTAAGTACGCCAATGATATAAATTTAGTATTTCTTGTAAAAAACAAATGAATACTACACACAACAAACGTAAAATTAGTGGATTCCAAATTTATTTTCTAGTATTTGGAAGCGTTGGTTGGTAGTTTATTTAATTTTGTTTTTAAAAATAAAACACTATGGTTTATTCCATTGCGGAAAGGGTGGATATCATTTCGCTTTACTATATGAACAATAAATGTGCGAATAGAACAGCTCAGTTATTTAATGAAGAACATCAAGATTGACATGTCAGGAGGAAGTATGTTCTAGCGTTAGTAAAAAATTTGAAGAGACAGGGAGCGTAGCCAATAAAAAACGAGAAATTGAAAAACCTATTAGTTAATGAAGCTAGTGAAGTTGCAGTTTTGGGACAAGGTCATCTTGATCCTACTGCCATACAAACCATTTTGAAGAAGAATAAATTCCATCCATACAAAATACATTTAGTCCAGGAACTTCATGAGGATGATTATGACCGCCGTTTGCAATTTTGCGAAATAATCAGTGAGCGAGCAGTGATCGGTCCACATTTCCTTGACTTGTTTTAAGACGCTATTAACTCTGCCTTATCTGATATTATTTAAAATGTTCCAGAGTATGATGAAGATCATTTGATTTTTCAACAGGACGGTGCTCCTCCGCATTATGCGTTAATTGTCCGTCAGTATTTGGACCAACGTTTTCCACGGAATTGGATTGGGAGGAGGCAGCATTGAGTGGCCTCCACGATCTCCGGATCTGTGGCCCCTTATTTTTTTTGTGGGGATACCTAAAAAGTAAAATCTATAAAACACAGCCAGCGTCGCTGCAAGATTTGCGTCAAAGAATCCACCGTCGAATCACTCCGGAAATGCTTCAAAATGTGCGCGAACAAAATCTTTATTTTTGTATGGAAGCGGGTGGTCATCAGCTTGAACATTTAATCAACTAAGTAGTAAGTAAGCAAAGCAATACCAGCAAAGAATGTCCCCCTTTCATCTAAAATCGACGGGTCTGAGCGTTTTTCTACAATCTTGACGCAATTCCTGAAAATGACTCAGTTTTGTTTTCATTTGGCCGCCCTGTATAATGTAAATTAAAATATTAAATTAATTTTAGTTAAAAAGAACATAACAAAACATGGACATTTTCATCCATTTTTATCAGTGTTCTTTTAATTTTCAAAATCTTGTAAGAAAATAAAGTACGAGAGTAGGGAATTAAAATATTATAAATATTTTACGTAAATCAAAAAAATAATGAGTAATGAGGACTAGTCAACTTCAGTGGTAATTTTATCCTACTGATGACACCATATCAGGTTGGAATACTGAATGGAAGCTCCTAATTGTCATATTCCACATAATTGCCGATGAGAAAAAAGTGCCATGTTATAAAAAACCGAGTATTTCTCATAATTTATTTAACCTTTATTACACAAATGACATATCGCTTAATAACCACCATATACTGCTATTTTTAGTACGGAGCGTCATAAACATAACTTTAATTTTATTACTGCAAGACGAATGTGAGGTGTGCTGAGAAATATCTGCCAGTTGTCTCATTTAATGGCCATGCAGAAATGATTCAGGCAGCTTCCAAAATATCCTAATTGGAGTGCATATAAAAGGATATGGGGCTGTATAAATTCTAAATGAGTTTTTGCTAGTGCGTTGGAGAACATGAGATATGAGTTCAGATTTATATTGTTTACTTGAGAAGGAGATTTCGAAGATAAATTGAGGTGAAGTTAGGAAAATTGAATTAGGAGCAGATTTTGGCACTAAAAATCATCATTAGCCAATACTTTACTTTTACAGTAAAGGCAAATTATTAACCCAAGTTTTATATGTCTTCTTTAAATACCTTCATAAATAATATATTTTAATTTAATAGTAAATTCGATGGCAAATATATTTAATAATTGAATAAGTGAATTTATATTTAGTTTTAGTTCAGCAGAACTGGAACTAGACTCGAAAACGTTTGTACATACATACAATACATGTATAGGCAATATATATTTTTTTCAGTTAATGTTAACTTAAATATTACTCCATCTTATATTTGCAATTTCTTGTCGTAGCGATATTTTTTGTCTCGCATAACTTTTTTTAATCTTGTCTTGCAATTCAAGCGGTCAAGTAATGTCTTGGTCTTGACTTACCTAAGACAAGATCAAGAAATAGCAAGATAAGATGAGGACTATTTGGGAAGCTTTTGAAATAGAAATAAATACAATATCTACGTTGTGACACAAGCAATATGGTTTTAAGGATTATGATTCAATTCCAGACACCAGATTCTTTTCGGACATGTATACTCTTAATAGCAATACACCTATCATTTCTTTGTAATATTCCTGCATATTTTTGGTTTCTGGTACTGTTTAATGAACTTTTAATGTCTTAAGAACAATAGTAGAACGGGCTTTAGAACTCCTCTGTAGGTATCTTTTAAACACAAGCATAGAAAAGTGAAATGTAGTGTAGGTATCCCAAAGTGCGGCTTTGGGCCCAGTGATACTTTTTAATATATTTGAATATCAAGTATTGTTATTGGTAAAATAATGTATATGGCAATATATTATACATCTAATAGGTTTAAAACTTACGTTCCCAGACGTTCCATATTTGCGCGCTACGGTCAAAAAATTACCAAAATTTAGCCATTACCTGGAAATAAGCGCAAAGTTTTATCTCCGTGCCATTGAAGAGTCCAAACATGAATCAGTTGATGGATAGGACCTCGCACATCCCAATTGTCACTTAAAAAATTTCAAATTATCAGAAAAAATCATATGATTTCACCGTATTCAGGATCGAATTGATTTAAGAGGATTGTCTTCATGTAGCATTGCACAGTGAATAAAGACATAAATAAAATAAACGTCTGGGCTATACCGACCCCGGGATCGGTTTCGGGAACCAAAAATACATGGGGAACCATAGGTCGGAGCTCGGGCACAGAACTTATTTTTTTTTGTGTGCCTGTGTTATCTGCCATTATAACCTAGTTATAATTATTTATTTATAGCTCTTTAGTTGAATCTCATATTGTTTATAGCATTATAACAAGCATGAAGTTAAATTAAAAGTACAACTATTAAATTGATATAACATAAAAGGTGATTCTAAAATGAGTATTCAGAACAAGTTAAAAGATGAAGAAAGCAGACAATTCATAACAGGGGTTTTTGTATAACAATATATTTTATATAAATTCGTTACTTTTTTGTATTTTGGTGATTCTACCTTGTCCTCATGGGCAAAAATTCTCGAGAATTATTTAAAGGAGAAAAGTCTCAACTTTTAGGCAATTTTGACACCTACAATATTTTCTATCATTTTCATCATAATTTGTCATTGACTATCGTGATAGAATATTAGAAGCTCAAGTTAAACTTAGTTATCCAACAAAATGATGAAAATAGCGATAATATTCCTGTTTTGCAAAATTCGTGAAAAGTTGACACTTTTCCGAAATTAATGATTTAAATCAAAATCTGCGAAATTCGCGAGAATTTTCGCGAATTTTGCGTTCATGTGGACAAGACTTTAGAAAGATACAATATTTTAGAATTTTTCTTACACAAGACAATTTTATTATATTGGGATGTCTGCTTGTAATATTGAAAACAGTGGCTCTAACACTAGACTATTAGTTTATTATGATATTTTGGTCTATATCTCGAATTACTTAAATAATTCTTTAGTAAGAAACGTGCTGGTTTATTAAAATTATTAATTTCTGACATAAACCTGCCCATTTGTTCGAAATATGTACTACAAAATCTCTAATAATGGTGAAATGACCTATAAATTCTTGAAATATATGAGTTATTTTTCATTGCACATGTTTTATTTATAGATAGTTTCCATGAACTTTGAAATTACCCACGTGCTAAGGTTTATATCTAAAATAATTATAAGTTACGGTCGTTATATAAGCCAACAACAAAGCCAGTATTCTGTAGATAAACAATTACATCAATTTGTACGCGTAGGTGTAAAATATGAAAGTCCATCTTTTTAGCTTGTCATTCATTATAAAGGGGCAATTAACTGGTACTTTGATTTTACTCTTTTGCTCACTTCATTGTAACCAGTTAAATGTTATTTTTTGATTAATTATAGTCTAATCACATTATCATTCATAAATATAAAAATATCGAAGATGTAGATAGTTGTGTTGTCAATTTTTCTTCCTGTTTTGTAGAAGGTAAAATCAGTCATGCATCTTTAAATTTCATTGATCTGAAATTAATCCCGAAAAAAATGTTCTGATAAAATCACCTCTTTTTGTGATATGATATTGTATGAAATAACTAATTTATGGTCAAAGTTTCACGTGCTTTTATTTTGGTTTCATATTTCAAATAAATTTTACAACTGATTTCGGAATTATTTAGAAATAATCATCAGAGTGGCTCCTTTAAGTGGCTATAACTTCTTTACGGATAATTTTTGAACCCACATTTACATTAATAAAAAGTTATCTCATTCAACATAGAATACCTTGGAAAAATATTACCCTTTAATTTCGGGACACCCTGTATTACGCGTATCCTTTTGTTCTTTGTATAACCACTTACTTTGATCTCGTTAGAGATGCAGTTATACATCTACTACAAGTGTGTACGTAGCTTTAGGCATTGAAAGTCTGTAAGTTATTAATACTTCTTGGATTGACTCTTACTGAAAAGCAGCAAATAAGTAATTGATATTGAATTTTTATAGATAAGTATGTTTATAAAAATTAATGAGTAATACATTGTAGATCTACTTATTTTAAAATTTAAATATACCGTAAGTTCACCACATCGCCACTAATTATGGTAATGTTAAAAACGGAAAATATACACTTGCTTGATTTGACTCCCCGTATTTCTGCATTAATGAAATTGGGATTTGCAACAATGAAGTTCTTAAGAATAAAATTACTTGAATTCATGCGTGGGAAATTGTTCGAGTATGTTTACACAAAACCCCCTTTCCTCATCGTTTGCACAACATTACCTACACAGTATTTATACTATCTATGACCCAAAAACAACAAAAACGCAAAAACTAACGCCTGTTTACATCATCAACACCGTAACACTGCACCTGTATCTTTACGGCTTTAAGCCGGCTCCACACATTCGGATATTTGACAAATACACGAATATTTGTATATTTGTTCAAATATTTGCTTTGTGGCACAAAAAGCAGCCTCACATTTGCCAAATAATGTTATTGGATATTTGAAGCGGGAAACCCAACAAATATTCTTGATTAGTTTCCAAGATGGAAGTGGAAAGTGAAGACGTTTCAGTGGACGCTGCAGCGGCATTTTTGGTACAGGCTTGTGCATAAGACTAAATTTTGCTTTTTGTTTCTAGCTTAAAAATTAAAAAAATAATGGAGGGGGGGGGGGCACTTAAAATGGAACACCCTGTACATGCAAAAGAAAACTGTTAAAAAAGTACTATTTACACATAAATATTATGTCAACGTCCATTTACCACCGAATTTATTGTGCTCCTTGGTTCGTCTTTATTTTTCAAAAAAGCAGCCATATTTTCGTATGCAAACCATATCGGTTTATACAAATCATCCGTACCCGTACCAGTTTTTGAACTCGCTCTTGCCTTTGCAAAACACTGGCGGAATCTAGCCATCAACAATTTTTTCTTTTTCTTAAGTTCTACTACGGAACAGTCGATGGTTAATTCTTTTTGTATTCTGTTCTAAGCGTCAAAGACCTTGTTCCTGTTTTTGTGGAGCGGATGAGACGCATTCCAAATGACACGTTCATTTTCATACAAATCTAAAAATTCCATTATGGTTTCGTTCCACCACTCCATTTTTAATTAAACACTAAAACACGAAACGTAAATAACTACAACACACTGCCACAGAACAACCCTGTGCACACTGCTACTGTCTGCTGTCAACTTCGCGTCGAATATGTGGATCAGACAGGGCTTTGCTTGTTTTGCAAATATTTGCGCCTTTGATTTATGGTCATTTACCGACTTTGAGCGGGAAATATTTATATTTGCCAAATATATCCTTTGGTGCGAATATTTGTCGTTAAACACCCAATACACATATTCGTTTATATGCCAAATATCCAAATATTTGTGACAAATATCCGAATGTGTGGAGCCGGCTTAAGGAAACATTCACCACGTTCACCACCATTCACCACGTTTCAAACCATAAAACCGTTGAACATCAACGTTTTCAATATTTTCAATAGACATATACATACACAAAATAAGAAAGTAGTTTGTATTTATACTCATTGATACTGATATAACTTTGGTTTTTTGACTCAATGTGATTAAAAAATAAAACAACTGTATTCATTTTAAAATTATCATTATGTAATAATATACTATTAAAATTCCCAAATAAATGGGAGTTCCTAAAGACATTTCTTTAACAAGTCCGGGTATGTTACACGATGCGTTTCTTTTGTATAATTAGCAGGAAATTATAATACTAACATGGAATGACAAAAGATTATTGTGAATCAATAATAGTCTTTTGAGAGAAGTTAAGATCCGGGAACTATTCGTGGTTAATGTTAATGTTCCTGATAAATTTGAGGAAACTGCCTAACAATGGTAGATAATTTAATAAATATGTTTTCTTGGTCAATGATCACACTTCAGTGAGCTAATTCATTACATGTTCTATATAGTAACAATAATACAATCGGCCAATAGTTAATGTATTAAAAAGCACTCAAAGGATCGAATAAATATATTTTATATACAGGTTCACAAGGGTACAAATTATTTTAACAAAACGTTTTTTGTGGTTTTTATTAGCGGTTGATATATTCATTCCTTCACAAGTTTTGAACATTTATCTTTAGCCGAGTTAAATAATTAAGATAAACTATCTTAAATGAAATAACTTTAACACCCTGTATCTGGAAATTGCTACTTTAAAATGGAAAATGTCATGAAATACCTCCACTATATTTTTTTAAAGGCAACTCACCCCAGTTTTTATTTTTAAGTATAATCGAGACACCCTGTATATAGTGATTTTGTTAAAAATACGATTTTTAGTACGACATAAGATATGTTCTCACAAGAGTCGGGGATTAGTTTCAAACTGCTCGGAATATTCGACCAGTTAACTTGTGAATGTATTTTCGATTAATGTAACTCAAGAAATAGTTGGATGTGGGAACATTTCTGACTATTTAAACAAGTGGAGTCATGAGGTAGTACATCTCATCCGCGACCTACATCTTCATGGTTTGATTGTAATTGTCCCCTGTCTCAAGTTCTTTGGCCATGCGAACGACATTCTCTATGAGGATATAACCTGGCAGGAAAACGCTGTGCATAAATACAAGCTATTAAGATTGAATTTTGGCACATCAGTGCATCAATAATGAAGCGTTTTACTTTCCATCTACAAGTCTGTTGTTTTAAGGATTTCTTAATTCAGTATATAAAAATAGTTTGAATTAATTCGACTCTAATAAAGTATTGATTGATATGCAATTTAACGATGTAATTATTAATTTAAAACAGTGAAGTAAGATTGTTAAGGGACATAGCGGTTCGATTTTTTTTCTGTAGAAACGGGTATTAGATTAAAAAATAGTAATGGTTCTTGTATATTCTACTATTCCAAAACAAAAAACAACTTTTTGTGTGAGGATGAAACCTGGTAGGAAACACTGTGCATACATACGAGCTACTAAGGTTAAATTTTGTAATGTAATATAATTATAAATTCAAAACGGTGAAGTGAGATTGTCAAATATTAGATTAAATTGTACAATAAAATGCTAAAAAAAATCGCAATTGTTTTTCCATGCAGAATATAATAATATACAAGGTTATCTACCACTAACTACAAAAACTTTTAAGTACGTGTTCAGGTGGCCTAAAAGATAAAAAAAATTATTCCGGAATTCTAGCTCAATATTTAAAAAATGAAAATCCTATGATAACCATCATCCGAGATGGCTTAAATCTGTAAACTACCATTATTGTAGAAACGACGAAAATGAACATTAATATTAATACTTGATACCTGAGGTAGGTAACAGCTAATCCGCTAATTTTTATTATAGGAAAATATTTGTACCCAACAGAAATTTATTTAATTACAATAAAACGTTTAAAATTGAAAAACTAGGCATTAAGAACTGAAGAAAAATAGAAAATCACAAACGTAAACACACAGGGTTTTAATTAATATTTTTCTCTACTGCGTCTTAAAATATTTGTACTTAAGTCATATGAATTGAATTAAATAGAGATAAAGACATCGACTTGAACGTTAAAAATTAAGTGGCAGATATATCAAATGCAATATATGTATAACTGAAATGTTTGTACCCAATTTACATAATAAATGCATATCTTGATTCGTTCTTATTCACGCTGGTAATAGTATTACAAACTCTTGACAAGCAAGAGCATTCGCTTGATTAACAATATGTACTTTTATGTTAGGGTGAGGTTTAAAAGAGGATTTAATGGGTGCAGTTCTTGTAGCCTGTCTGTATAGAAATCAAATTAAGATTCTATGTGGCAACCAAGGTGGCGATTAGCAGTGGCAATCGATTGTAGGCAGGCAATACTAGCAGCTAATATGATGCGTAAAGCTTGAGACAAATTATTAACACTAATGTATTAATTAATACATGTTGAAAGATGTTTTGAAAACACGTAATTTTTAATACTAAAAAAAACTACTTATTGTCAACCACATCGTATGCAAAGTGAGTATTTATTTATTTATTTATTTCAGTAAAATATCCAACGGGTACAAAGCCCAATTAAAGGATAAGTAAGTCAAAGTAAATACAACATCAATAAGAATAACAGATATAAACAAAAGAAATTAAAACAGATATTATACAATACAAAAAAATAAATACGAAAACTGAAAAGTACAAACGCACTCAGAACAAAATAAAAATAAAAAATAGCATCTAAAGAATAAAATGCAAATATAAATAACAGTAAATATAGTCTTGTAAAGAATTAAAATATTAATGAAGGTTAAAATGTCTAACAAATAAAAACTATTTAAAACAATTCTTTATATCATCTAAAGTACATGAAATAATATCGAGACAGGCAAATGCAGAAAAATATTAAACCGGAAACAACAAAATATATATTTTAATAGGGATATTATATAAGTTCCATATAAGGCAGTTGCCCCCTCTTGCTCCCCCACTCAAACGACGCTCATGATCGAGACACAATGCCATTGCAGGTGTACAACATTTGATATAAAGGAGATTTAATTAATAAGACATGTGTAACATGGGGAATGCCAAAACCATATTCAAGGTTTGATCTTACAAATGTTATATACAGTAACTTAAGTGTAAATAAATTCTTTAAACCGTTAGAGTTTCACAAAACAAAACCCAAACTCGTATACGCATTGATATGCTGCGTGAAACTCAGTTGGCAATCAAAAAGTATGTCTTTGACATAATAAGGTCTGTGGAGAATATTGTCATGTTGAATATGGGATAGGAGGTTTTTTTCGATAAAAGAGCATATTGTTGCTTTTGTTAATATTTAGTGGTAACCTATTTTCAATACACCAGTCATTAAGAGAAACGAGATATTGTTGAAGGTTCTTCACAATTCAAAAGAGAATTAATGCGGCAATATATTTTAATATCATCAGCATACAGAATATACTATACATTTAGATCTTCGATTATGTCATTAATAAAAATCAAAAAAAATAAAGGCCCGAGTGTGGATCCTTGAGGAACTCCCGAAGACTGAAGAAAAAGTGAGATTTAAAACCGTGATATTGTACATATTGATGCCGATCTTCAAGGTATGATTGAAATAATTTCATCAAACCCAACTGCAGTACTGAATTTCCTCAATAATATGGAATGATCAAGTCTGTCAAACGCCTTAGAAACATGTCATATATATAGTAATAATGATAATTCAGAAGTCGAAGACTTGTGCGGGAGAGGGGGCGGCGTATTATTATTAAAGAGGTCGCATTTGCGCCTAGGAACGACTTAATGTTGGTAGGCCCTAACCACCATTCAGTGCAGGAATGAGGGGAACCTGAAAAACCTCATTAATTAGGGGAGTAGTCAAATGTCAACCGGTATCAATCTCTCACATTGACCCAAGCCAACATTCTTCCACCCTACCATACCCGCAGAGAGGGTGCCAATCTCTCCACGAATATAGCTCATATACGGTCTACCGGCTGCGGGGGTCGAACCCACAGCGATCTAGTCACCTCGATTCAAGTACTGACGCCTTAAACCGCGCGACCACTGACCGATCCTTTCAACTTGCATCCAAACTAGCATAAATTAATTGGGTTTTACATTATATTTAGATATTATGGATTTACCTTGGATGAAACCGGGCTGTTCCGGAACAAAGCTATTTACGACAGGCGAAACTTACTAAAATTATTTAAAATAGCAATCAGTCTACAATTTGCGAAATCATTTAGCTCGCCTTTTTTACGTATCGGAACAATTCTGGATAATTTCCAAATATCAGGGAACACACCAGATCTGAGGATAAGGTTAAAATAAAATTACCAAAGGTTTACAAAAGACAACGGCCCAATTGCATTCATGTAAGTAGAACGGCAGTATTAGTATTGTGTAGACTCATTGTGAAGAATCAACAATTCAAATTCATTTCGGAGTGAATTACCTCACTTTTTTGTAAAATCATCCAGTCACAAATTAGCAAGATCCGTAGTAGACAACTTCTGGTATCCATAATGATTTATTCAAATACATTCAAATCAGTTTTAGAGTAATGCGGTCAACTTAATCGCTGCATCATGCTGTGACGTGACGTGTTGACATGTGGTAATCTAAGTTTACCTTGGCAATCATTTGATTTGTATTAGTTCGAGTAATTTTTGATAGAGTTATCAAATGTTCGTGAAAAATTTCGATTAAAGCAATTTAAAAACAAATTAAGGTAGCTATAATTATATATCTCTGTGTAGTTTGTAACAGTATTCTTAACCTTAAATAAGTACAAATATTTTAACCAGCAGTACAGGTCACAGTGTAGAACACATAAGTAATAGTTATTTTTACAAAAAAAAATCAGGAATAACAAAAGTCAAATTTTAAATAAATTTCGCGATTTTTCAACAGAAAACTTGTTGAGGACCGCTGATCCGGGATTCATGGTGGATGTGAATTCCACAACGTTGTCAGTGTTACACTAATATATTCTAATAAGCTTCAACAAATATGTTTATTTATGAAAATATTACTTACTGACCATCTTCTCCCCTTTGCCATTCCTATACCTCACCAATAAATTGAAAATATAAACCAGCTTCTCTACTCACAATCATAGTTTTCCAGAATTTGTTCATTATCCATGTTTACTACACTCCAACTTAGTTGGCAGTGTATTACTTAAAGAAATCATTAGTTTAGTTTGGTTTCAGAAGGTGCAAAGTGTATTGAAATTATCAAATCCCTTTCTACAAATATTACATGTTTTGTTTCCACTTGTAATTTACACAGTTTATTTCTTTGCGCTGGACCATACTTGTGGTGCGGTATCAACATCAACATAACCTCTTTGTCGACCTCGACTATCAATCCTAGAGAGTGGGGCTGGTACGGGACATTTCATCTACTGCTCGTGACATCTACCTGTTACCCTATTTTATTTTGTCTTCTCTTGATATTGAACATACATCAAACTAGTTATTTTGTTATTCCATGTTTTGTGTTTATTTTTAAAATCTGTTTCACCCACTACGAAGTACGAAATGGTTGGCACGGACACGTTGTTTGAGGTTATGTGGCTAAAATTAACTCTAAGGTGTTATTTGAAAATCATGGTTTTTTTTTTTTTTTGTTATTCTTCATAACATAATTTAAGGGTTATAATTTGTGATAATCTTTCTAACAGTGTACAATGGTATTGGATTAACTTCTGAAATGTGGGTAACTGTTGGTTTTTCAGTAAGTAGGTAGTAGCTTTTATGCACGTTTATGGATAATTTTTGGAATCATTGAACAAAGTAACTTCTTAAACACTTTAATTGATAGTATCGAACGTGCGTTTTTAAATTAGAAACAACCGCAAAAATTTAATTTACGTTAAACAATTATTTATCTTACAGACGATATGGCAACCTCGCATTCAATAAATCATATGGTTTATTTTAATAGGTTACGTCAGTGATCTGGTAAGCGGTCCTTAAAATGTGGGTATTTCAAAAAAAATATCCGTAAATATTTGAAATTTTTAAAAATGACTTTCACTAGACTTATCTATATGATAAACTACACTTGCAGTTAAAATATTTGTACTTATTTAAGGTTCACCTTATATACCAGGATCATACTTATAAATTTGTATGACTCCTTTCTTTTATATTACGGATTCAATTGCACCATTAATTACCGGTAGAATGTTATTGCCGTGTATGTCAACATATTTTATTAACACATACATATATGTAATAAATTTGTGAGGTATTCTTGGAAAAAAGGTATACTGGAAGATACAACAACAAGCTTTCAACAATTCCCCATTCAGCAAATGTTAGAGAAGTAGTCACTACCAGCGAGAAACATAGATCTGTGCCGGTTTAGAGGCGTATATGACTATGATTCATTATACAGAGTGTTACAAAAACATTAATCAAGCCATTAACCACAGAAGTTTTGGACGGAAACAATGGCATTTCCTTTAATAATAATAATAATAATAATAATAATAATAATAATATAAATGACTTTATTCACGATCTAGAAAAATATAAATTTAATATCAATCATCATTATGAAGTGGTGAAAGGGCGAAGTTCAGTTATCCACTCCTTTTGTCAGTTTTTATTAGGCTACTCTTTTCCAAGATACATGATGTTAAAGTTACGAATAAAAAATTTAGATAGGTACATGCTTTTGCAATAGTAATAACACTCCCTCAAAACCTCTGAACCTCTAGAAGTTCTGAGTAGAAATGTCATTAAATCTATTTTGTGAGTGAAACAACTATGAACAAATGTTAAAAGTTGAAAGTAGATTTCATTACAAATACGCCAGCAGTTCAAAAGAAATCGCAAAATTAATTTTAAAAAGTGTTATTATTATTGCAAATGATTGTACATACTTTTATACAGGGTGTTTGATAAGCGATATGGAGTGTATCGGGGAGGTTAAAATAACCCTAGTTGCCATTAAAAAAAAAAATATCTAAAGTGCCCGTTAACAGAGATACAAAGCCCATAAGGGGTACCCAGCGATTTACCTTTTGAACCAACGTGTGAAATTTTGGTATTTTATGTAGGCCATAAAGGCTACATTGTCAAGTGTCATGACAAATTATAAATAACACATGACAACTAAATAATTTTTCCTGTAAAAATATAACTGAAATTCTATTCACCACTTGGAAGACCGGAAAATCATTTTCCCGTCGTGGTGCATACATTTTGTATCGTACACAAAAAAAAAAATAAAGTTCAAAACTTTTTATATCACAGTTCTTAATTCATTTACAGAAAGAAATTAGTTCTTTGAAATATTAATATTGAATACAGGGTTATGAATAATACAATTAATTATCAAAGGAAATACCTTGTTTATATAAACCCGATAACTGAATATGTTCTGAAATACTAATTAAAAATAAATCATGATAATTTGTAACTTCTGAAAGTTATCTGATAAGCTTCCATACAGGTGCTTTTATCTCCTGGTTTCTTTGTACATACATTTTTTTTGCAAACAGAATTTTTAGTCCCAAGAGAATCTTCAACGTAGCCTTTCGCTACACTCGTAGATTTCCATCCACCGTTTATTTTTAGTGTTAAGGCTTACGGTGAGCGCTCGATCCAAAGGGATATAGTTTTCGCTCAGTAACTTCTCAACGAAAAATGATAAAAATATGCGTTTTTTTAATAGACTACAAATATTATTTAACGTCGACGCCGTGTTTTGAAATTTTGAAAATATGCAAAATTCATTTAAAAAAAATAATGTTGCACTTTTTCAAAATTTCAAAACAGCGTCGACGTAAAATCATATTTATAATCTATTTAAAAAACACATATTTTTATCATTATCCGTTAAGGAGTTACTGAGCGAAAACTATGGGTTTGTTCCAACACAGCAAGAATCGATTCCGAACCGTCCAGAATTAGTCAGTCAGTTCAGTTGTTAATGTACTCTCGGCGAATGCGACGTAAGACGGTGTTGGTCAAACATTTCTCACGGTTCTGAACCAGTTCTCGACGGTTGTTGGAACAGACCTTATATATCGTTTAATAGAGCGCTCACCCACAGCCTTCTCTATTTAAATTTAAATAGAGAAGGTTGTGGCTCACCGTAAGCCTTAAGGGCGCCGTATTCCTGAAAAAGTGTTTTCTACAAATATAAATAATTTTAGACATTTAAGAACGGAATAATATAGAGTTTTGCAAATAACAAGGATGTTATTTCATGCCACCTGCAAATATTCAAAGGTACCGAAGTAAAATCAATATTTAACATCAGAAAGCAATCTATCTAATGAATTTTTAGGTACTGAAATCTTTCAAAATACGTATTTTTAAAATTCAACTATAGATGTAAACATTGTTATAACATAAACTTACATAGTTCTGCATATAAGATTGTTCACTTTTGTTTATAAGTATGTGAAAATAATTGTTAAAATGTGGGGTTAGAATAGCGAAATTATGTGTGTCATATAAATGCATTTTAAAAGTTATTACATTATTTGAGGAAAGTTTAAATAGTAAAAGTGGATACACAAAACATCAATAATTCTATTTTTGATATTACTTTTGCTCTACGAGTTTTATTTTTCGAGATTTCAGTACCTAAAAACACCACAAATTTGATCATTTTACGGCGAGAGATACGGGCACCTTAACATATCCGCTCCCGAGCAGCAAGAAGTCTGGCTGACGTTCTTCTGAAGCAATGACTAATAGCTATTTTACACATTAATGAAACCAATTGTGTGATTGCCTACATTTTAAACTGCACATGTTTCCTTATTATATTTATTAAATAATCGTTTGGATTTTAAATTTTTATGTCGCAAATCAAAGTATCTTTTGCAGATTGAAATCGTGTCAATGAGTTTTCTTTTTTAGAATTGCAAATTGTAAATGTTCGTTGCTAGGAGGTTCTTACATTATCAATTGTCATTTTCGTTAGTTCGTCAGTTCTACACGCACCGGTAATTCCAATTATTGGTACCACCTAAAATAATTATTTTGTCTTATATTATAAAAAGTCAGATTTTAATTACATATACATATTGATTACCAATGTCATTAATTTATTTCATCTGGAGCTTTCATTAAAAATGTAATTAATTATATCTTGCTGATTGAACGTTCTTGATTTTTTAGCAATACATTATGGTCAATTTAATATCTCTTACTAACAAATTATTAGAAATACAGTAGATTTTATTATTAGAATTCAGTAATAAATACACTATGCGAGTCACATTTTTATTTCTAAATAGTTAAGAAGGCCTTGTCAAGCACAAATATAACTTTTGTGTGGGGAGATTTTTTAAGTGGAATTTGTCCATTCATCCTCTAAATGTGACTTATCCATCCTTCTCTGTAAAAATGTATTATTCATCCATCATCTAAAAACATATTGCAATGTAGGTATTTTATTCGCATTAGAAAATATGTTGAATATTTTCGCTGAAAATACTACATAATTCTTGAAACATCAGTATATATGATATTTACAAATATTTGTAGATAAATGTATGTCTGTGGTGAAATAAATATTTTCGAATTTTAAATACAGTAAATTTATAACTAATGTAACTGCAACTAACGTTAATATACAGAATCGGAAATTGCGGATCTTTACAGAGAAAGTAGAAATTGCCGCTTCATCCCAGGGAAGGTACGAAGTATAAGCGGCGCTAAGTATAGCTATTTAGTATTATAATAGAAAACTAAATTTTATTTGTATATCTGCCCTATTCTTCTCAAAGTCCTTTTATTGCATTTAAAATGCTGACGTGTATTAATTTATTTGGAAAGAGTAACGAATAAAACACAGCGTAAATTTTGAATGTCCATTTAGCGCGTCTACAATCTCCGATAACGGCCGATGGTAGGTGAGAGCTAACGAGAGCCGCACGGCAAAAACGGTATCCTCACAGATTACAGACTTCAATCCGGTCACCTGATGCCAGTGTTGCCAGGTCTCATGCTTTTGCATGAGATCTCATGCATTCCGAGGGAATCTCATTCTCATATTTTGATTACAAAATCTCATGCTTTTTAATAGACACAAAAAAAAATAATAAAATTATTAAAATTCTTTGAAATTTACCAAAACAAAGACCTAACGAGAAATAAAGGCAAAATCGAGGGCAAAATTGAATAGATAGAGGTAGGTATCTACAATATTTGGGTACTTGAAATGTCCTTTATTGTAGAGTGCTCTCTTAATAATTAGCAATGAATGCATAAACGGGCATGACAGTCGACGGATATGCGGTGTGTGTGCTGTATTCACGCTGTATTGCAGTGATTCTTAACTGTATTCCGTAAGGGTACCTACATTTTCTAGAAACAATAGATTTTACGACCCGTGAGTCACCCTGCGTCACGTCAACTGCGCCTCAACGTTCGCCCGGCCTAACAATAAAATAAATTAGAAAGGTGACGTGGTTAATAACTTTTAAGTAAGTACCTGTAAGTACCTACTTACAATGTAATATTATGATAAAATAGCATAACATAATGCTTTTTAATGAAATAAAAATGGCATTACAAAAGTAATTAAAAATTAAGCTGTGTCAAGAGGTGTTTTTTGATAAATTAAGCCATCTCATGCTTTTTTCTCCAAACCTCATGCTATTTTGAAATTATTCTCATGCACTGAATTTTTCCCACCTGACAACACTGCCTTATGCGAACAGTGGAAGCACGCTGCAAGTATGCGTGGAGCATGACACAAATACACGCAAGCGGCAAAACACAATTCACCATCAAGATCCTCACTTTCCAAATGTGTATGTTGTAAGGAATTACTATTTTTACGGTCTCAGAGAAAAGTATGTTGTTTGAAATGAATGTTGTATGGTTTAGTGACACTTGTAATGGCGTAGTTTTGATGCAAATACCTATCTAACCAACGTATCATTTCAGTTTCTATGATATTTATGAATTGTATAATATTTAAATTGACACTAGCTGCAAGTGCACACGTAACAAAATATCTTTATATTCTTACTGTCTTATGAATGTCCCACAGAAAGAAAGTAAGTTAATGAGCTGTATGTTTGTCTAGTACACGTTATCAACACAACTAAAACATCAGAGTTGATGTGCGCATGTGCAACAGAAATCCCTTGAAAGGTTCTGTAAAATTTCATAATAAATAGAGTAAAAATAAATAGATTGTAGTAAATTGTATTACCACACTATTTATGAAATTTCCAAATTTTATTAGTTAAAAACAAATTTGATTATTCCTTAATATATAATGTAAATTCAAATTTTCCAATAAATATTATGTAAACAGAACATAGAAAACAGCATTTCCACCCATTTTTATTAGTACAACAATTGCACATATAAGTATTATCATTTGTTTACCTAACATTAGTTTTACCCAATTACCAAGGCCACAGAAACTTCTTCATACAAAAATTGTATTGTGTAGGAACTAAAAACTTACATCCAGCATTTGTGATATATATTTTTAAAATGAATACGGTTTGCTCATTCAACTGAACAAATGAGTTGCTACACTTTCATCACCAAGCTTCTCCATCGTAATAAGATCGAAGCCGAATCTGAAATTTTGGAGAACGAGATGCCGCCCAGCGAAACGGAAATCATAACCTCGCTCAAACGCCTTTTAGAGGAGAAGAATCACGAGCTCAAACTCAAAGAAGAGACTATATCTTTACTGGAGAAGGAGCTCGATGATAAAGATGTGCTTATAAAACATCTACAAAATGAAATTGATAAATTCAGACAAGTGGTTCGACCTATAACCCAGAAAATTATCACCAAACAAATCAACCTAGGAGGGGAAATATGGCCAAGAGGAGGCGTAGAAAACAACAAAACACAAGCTCTGTCGGAACCGAGGATTAAAAGGCAGGCTATTAGTGCTGAACCTTTGAATTTGCAAGGAAACGATCTTCATATTACAAAAATACTTAAAAGCGCCAGGTGAGTATCTTCCTGATTTTATCATTATTTCGTTTATGTACACTCTCTACTATATTTTAACTATGCACGGCCGGTGCTATTATTTGATACATAGTGATTTTTCGGGTTGTTATGTTGTGACCTCGGTAAGTGGTTGTTGCCAGTAACAGAATTAAAGTGCACATTCCTAGCATTAGCTGGGATTCTTTGACTTGCCCTGGTTGTTATTGGGCTAAGCTCTGTGGAGGGGGGACAGACCCGCTATCGGTATCTTTGGGCCCACCCACATATCGATATCGGCTCCTGTTGTTGGTATTACGACTTATACGGTCAGAACCGTTCCTCGGATAATGGTGGTCTGCCAAGCAAAAGCTTCGATGCGACTTCAGCCGTCACAGCAGCTTTTGCGGAATCACCACTGAAGATGCCGACAGTGAAGAGCGTCGAAACGTTTGGAGGCATGTGATGCGACCGGTTACAGAGGCGACTATAGGACGTCTCGGAAGACCACAATCATCCGAGGACTGGTTCCGACCCTAGTAGTCGTAATACCAACAACAGGAGCCGATATCGATATATAGCCGGGCGCAGAGATACCGATATCGGGTCTGTCTCTACAGAGCCTATCCCGCGAACAACCAGGGCAAGTCAAAGAATCCCAGCTAGTGCTATCGATGTGCACTTTAATTATATTATTGGCAGCGACCACCGAAGTCACGGCATATCAAACCGGAAAATCCCTAATGTATCAAATAATTACATTTATTATTGCAAAAACAGCAAATACCGTTTTAGATGCAATTTAAATGATTTTTCAAACAGTGCCTTTGATGGCAGTATATAAAGTATTGTAAAACCAAAAACCAAAATAAACGTAAATGAACACTGAATTTTAACTATCTTGTGATGAGTTAGTGATGTTTGATTTCACAAATTAAGATTATGTACGGTGTTTTTAACGAATGATCTAATTTTTTTTTCCTTTTAAATATCATTATCACATTTTTCATCTTGTATGTCAATAATTTTTATTAGCATAATAAAATAGAATAATTTGAATCGTACGTAATACTCTCTGGTAACATTTGTGACATGGTCTATGAATGTCAAATTTTCATCCAAATATACGAGTACATCCAAATTTTTAGTAATGATAACAAACAGAATTATTTGACCACCGATGTGAATGTTTTCATTAAAGTGTTCACGTTTTTTCTTTGTGCGTAGATTATGATAAATCGTTAGATAAATCGTAATTTAAATAATAAAAGTTTTCAAAGCCTGATAAAATTTGTCAGCTACAAACTGATAGTAAAGCAGAGTATCGCCTGCAAAAATGTTTACATTTTGTAAGTACATTTGTTAGGTCGAACGTGTAAAGCAAAATTAATAAGAGTCCAAGAGCAGTACTCTGCGGCACACCTGACACAATTTGTTTAGTAGAAACTTTATGCAATGTTACTTTTTGATATCTGTTTCTTAAATAGTTATTTATAAATTTCAATGATATGCCATTAAATTCTAAGCAGCTGCTCTTAGCAGTAAGCAATTTATGATTAATTGTATCGAATACTTTCGTCTAAAAGCAGCAGTGTGGAAGCTTGAGCAGTAAAAAATGCAGAATAAATATGTACATTTTTCCAATCAGAACAAATGATTACACATGCACACAAAAAATAAAAGTTCTGTGACGAGCTCCGACCTATGGTTCCCCACACAGACCACCGTTCCCCATGTATTTTTGGCTGCCGAAACCGATCCCGGGGTCGGTATAGCCCAGACGTTCCATATTTGGGCGCTACGGTCAAAAAATGACCAAAATTTGGCCATTACCTGGAAATAAGCGCAAAGTTTTATCTCCGTGCCATTGAAGGGTCCAAACAATAATCAGTTGATGGATAGGACCTCGCACATCCCAATTGTCACTTAAAAAATTTCAAATTGTCAGAAAAAATCATATAATTTCACCTTATTCAGGATCGAATTGATTTAAGAGGATTGTCTTCATGTAGAATTGCACAGTGAATAAAGACATAAAAAAATAAATGTCTGGGCTATACCGACCCCGGGATCGGTTTCGGGAGCCAAAAATACATAGGGAACCATAGGTCGGAGCTCGGGCACATAACTTTTTTTTGTTTTGTGTGCCTGTGTTATTATATTATAGCACTACGAAATTAATTTTTGTTTCATTGCTTTCCCGCAAATCTACTGATATTATATTACTTTTTCCTCGCCATATATATTTGAAATCAAGGGAACTAAATGTCGACATTGCGAATTATGATTCGATAATTCTTTACAATTTAATTCCAATATCACTTACATAAAGAACCGTTAGACAAACTATTAATGAAACTCTGATCAGTAGATACATTTACGAGAGAACAACGAAGGAATGAAAGATAAGTGATCCGTCAATTCTTAAAAATCAAGTAAATAACTGTTGATTCTACCACTTAACAAATACCTTCAAACCAGTATATTTTGTACATAACTACTACTATTAAAAATAATGAAGTCTGTTCCATTAATGTAATTAAGTTAGTGTTTTTCGAAATGGTTTTTTCTACAAAATGCTCTCCGTAACATCTAATGAAAGTGGCTGGCTTTAAATTTGTTTTCATACAGGGTGATTCATTACTAATATAATATTAGTAACACAACTATGAGCAGTAAGATGTAAAATACTAATATTTAGTTTATTATACCATTACCAATTATTGGAATGTAAAAAGTTCATGTCAAAATTAAATTGTATTTTTCCCGTGCACCTAATTCAGCGAATTTTTAGGATTTTATTGACAAAATTGCTGAGTATGGGTGATTAACGCTGGGGCAACTATAATACGTCTTTAATTTTATCTAGATCATAGAGGGCGGTATGTATGCTACATTTAAAGTGTTCTGGTTTACGTTTAAGGGCGCCGTATTCCTGAAAAAGTGTTTTCTACAAATATAAATAATTTTAGACATTTAAGAACTGAATAATATAGAGTTTAGCAAATAACAAGGATGTTATTTCATGCCACCTGCAAATATTCAAAGGTACCGAAGTAAAATCAATATTTAACATCAGAAAGCGATCTATCCAATGAATTTTTAGGTACTGAAATCTTTCAAAATACGTATTTTTTTAAATTCAACTATAGATGTAAACATTGTTATAACATAAACTTACATAGTTCTGCATATAAGATTGTTCACTTTTGTTTATAAGTATGTGAAAATAATTGTTAAAATGTGGGGTTAGAATAGCGAAATTATGTGTGTCATATAAATGCATTTTAAAAGTTATTACATAATTTGAGGAAAGTTTAAATAGTAAAAGTGGATAAACAAAACATCAATAATTCTATTTTTGATATTACTTTTGCTCTACGAGTTTTATTTTTCGAGATTTCAGTACCTAAAAAACACCACAAATTTGATCATTTTACGGCGAGAGATACGGGCACCTTAAGAACGCCTTATTGTTAAAATAATGTACAAATACATATAATTTTAGACTCTCATATTACCTGCGAATATTCAAAGGTACTGAAGTAAAACTAATATATGACGACAGAAAGTGGTTCAACCAAGAAATTTTAGGTACAGAAATTTTTTAAAATACGTACTTTTTTTAATTTAATTTAGATGTAAATATTGTTATAACATAAACTTACTTGCGTATAAGATTATACACTTTTGTTTATAAGTATGAGAAAATAATGTGGGGGTAGAATAGCAAAATAATGTGTCTTACGTACGGCGACGTTAAGGCATACACATCGCACAAGTATTTTTCTGCATTTTCTTATCAAAAATATAATAATTATGATGTGCCTCTTACTTAATAAAAGAAAATAATTTTCTAAGAGGTTATTAAAATTGCTTGACGTTGTTAATAACCAATATTGCCTTGTTTATTAAGAAAATACAGAAATACAAGTTTTTATCTGGAATATGCCGTAAACTTATAGGTAAATAAGGTTAATAGAGTTAAAATTTAAAGTTTGAAATTAAATTTTGTGTGCATAATACTTTAATAAAATAGCATTTCAACGTAAAAAAAATAAGTCTCAACTCACATCAGTAGCGTAAATGCGATTAATTGTAATTAACTTGCATTTTTGAAATATTATAGTAATTAACGTGCAATAATTTTTGTGAAAAAGTAACCTACAGACTTAAATGGGCGATTTATTTGTTTTCCCCATTCAAAAGTGCGAGAAAGTTCGATCCTTTTCCAACAAGGGTCAGAGTGTATCATCTATTACCTGTATCATTTGTTTTCATCTACATTAGCTCTGGGATGTATTTGGAATTCTTGGAGAAAGGCGAGAGTGATTTTCATTCCAAAGGTAAGTCGCCATTTTTACAATTAGACTTTTGTCTTATCGTGAAAATGGCGTATGCATAACGCCCTCCTTTTGAGGTTGCAGGAAAGACTTATAGAAAGGCATTTACACTAAAGTCTACCTTGCTATACTAATATCAGAGAAATCTCAGGGTATTATCAGTGAACTCACTCTGAGGGCCCTAGAAGGGGTTTAGGTAAAACCTTCTGACGTTGATCTTGTTCTATTCACCAAGAGGCGGAAGATAGTTGGCTATAGAGAGCCTACTATTTTCAACGTTGTCATTCAGAGAGCACAAACGGTCAAGTTTTTAGAAGTTACTCTGGATGATAAACTAATCTGAGTACCCCATATTGACTGACAATTGCAAAAACCACTGCATCCTGTTGAATTTTCAGGAAGCTCTTTGGGAAATGGTGGGGGCTTAATCCTAAAGCTATGTTGCCGCTTTATACTGTAGTGCTGAGGCTCTGGTATGATGGCCTGCTTTTCACTATTACTCAACACCTAAACAGCGCGATAAGGTCCCATGCAGGCTTTAGAGGTTATCATATCTCTTTCAAAATTGCATCTCGTGGTTGCCTATCAGCTCAAAAATATGAGGGATGTGGGTGATGATTCTTAAAGAGCTAGTACATGGGGATGATATTCTTGAAGAACTTAGCGACAAGATAATCCCTACCTACGTATTTCAAAGGAGTTTTAATGTAGCTTCCGACTAGGGAAGCCTAGCTCGCTAATCCTGAGCTCAGGTCTCAAAAGGACTCATCTGGTTCTCGGATGGATCCAAGACGAACCAAGGTTAAGCAGAGTTCAGGCATGTATGCCGCGTTCAAGTATTTGCTATTTTTGCCTCCATCGAGAGAATATAAAGAGATATGCTAATCAACATATTCAAATATGCACTGACTGCCGGGCAGTTTTACTAGTGTTTCTTCCCTTCAGGTCAAGGTTCTTTCCTTCTTGGGAAGGAATAATCGTGTTAAGCTGACCTGCGTTCAGGGTCACAGTGATGTCAAGTAGTGAGAGTGCTGACATGTTGTCCACACAAGGGTCAAATAGTCAAATTGTGGGAGCTGAACTAGTATTGGGATTACTATCATGCTATCTTGCAAGATCCTTTGATGACTGGATCAAAGAGCGATCAAAGGAATATTGGTTGGGTGGATCCAGTCTGCGTCAGACCAGGTTTCTTATTAAGGTCCTAACGCAAACCAAAATTGTATTATGCTTAACAGAAGCAACAATATGATTGTCATGGGTCTACTAACGGACCACGGAGTTCTCAATAAGCACCTACATAGGATTTACGTAAGCAATGTCGCGAGGTGCAAGCTTTACGACAAAGCAGATGAGGATTCAATTCACATCCTTTGAATCTGTGTCTGTTTAATTGTAAAGACGCAAGTATCTTGGCGCGGTTTTTCTTTTTTCTCAAGACATTAGAGAGATTTCCAGCAGAGCTGGTGCTAGCTTTTGCGAGCAGCACGGGCCTGTTTCCAACTCTACAGTCAGCGACATGTACAATGGGTCTTCAGACCTGAGGGGTGCCGGTAATCCACGTCGCTTATAACAACAACATACATCATATGCAACAGGTTTAACTGAGACTTTCTTTTCATGGTGAACGTCATTTTGTGTTCAGGTATTGCACAGAAAATTTTATTTTAATATCTTCATCGATAAGATATTTATAGATGTATTTTATTCTTTTTGCAACGCTCTGAAGTCAAACAAAGAAACCTTTAAATCGAATGTTTGAAAAGTATTCTTAGATTTGGACAAGGAAAATACTAGTTACTTGATTTTGACACGTTATGAGGCTACACCCTGTATTTTACCACTAATCATAGTAATGTGCAGTAAATGGGAAGAATCCCAATAATTGCTTAATAACACCAATCATTATTTATTGGAGAATTATGTAAAACCCCGAAAATATAATGTGTTGATGTGTGGCTTAAGCTTCGGAGATACAGCCTCGATAACGCTAATGAGTGCCTTGAGGTGACGAATGGTGCTGGTCCACCCGATCCCTGTCATTATCGGGCGTTATAGCTGCTGCTTTTTCGCGGTCTCTCCAAGTGGCCGCACTGCCAATATTTATTTTAATTGGGCATGGGCTGGGAGGTGTCCGGTAGGCGCAGTTCGGCCATCGTCTCGGTTCCATCTGTCCTTTCTCTCTGGCGTAATAATGTTGTTTAAAATGCGCGGACTGACAAATGTGTGTTATTTCGAAAATTATTTGAATATTCTTGTCAATTAAGCGATATTTTTCATTTACTTGACGTCTGGTTACGCCTCCGATATCACTGGCGCGATGAACGAGGGAATATGTCGCTAATTATAAAATATGTATCGGTAACATATTTTAGTACTTTTAGTACGTATAACTTGTCCTAAGAATTTTCTCGATAAAACGTTGAAATATGAAACTGTAATGTATTTCTCTATGCCAATGATCTCAAGTTGTATCTGTGAGAGACTTTAGTAACTGTGTTTTGTTTCAGTCAAATATACACACAATGTCAAAAGTCTTGGACCCCCCCTCATTCTTGTTAAAGAAATGTTTTTGTCAGAAAAATCAAATACATTTATAAATGTATATTGTTTTCGCAATCTTTTTTTTGTGAAAAGAATATGTTTGATAAACTGTGTAATTAGAAAATTAAAAACCAGCAAATGTGTGTCATTTTTGATAAAATTTATTAATTTTTTACTGTTTAAGGCCGCATTCGCACGCTCCTGTCTAAAATCGTGGTGGAAATGAGAAACATTTCCCTATTAGTTCAGACGACCCTTTATAGATGTCGCCATATGTATAATCTAAATAAATATATTTGAATAATAATTTTGTCGGTGACCTTGGCTGCAAGACATCGTGCGATATTGCCACTGCCACAGTTTCCACTTTGCAGCCTGTTGTTTACATAAATCATAGCTCATAAGTTTGAGCTGCTCAAAATGTGTGCTATAAGTTTTATTAAAATGTTATTTTGTTTCTAATTGCTCAAAAAACATTTAATTTTTTTTTTGTTTATAAACCTTTCAATCATTCAATAAACACTAATAGAAAAACAAGTCAATTCAAAGTTAAAACCACAACCCAGCTGAATAGGCATTTCTTTACGATATTTTCGCAAGTCTTAGGAGGTGACTTATGTTTTATTAAAATTATACATATAGCGGCATTACAGATGAAAAAGTTAAATTTTGATATAATACCTAATTATATAATAATAGGTACTTGTAAATGTAAATTTTAGTCCTATGATAGATAAAAATTAACACTTCTTTCAAGAACAAATAAAATAAAATAGTTTCGACATCTATTTTATTTATCTAAGACTATGTAGTAACTTTGAATATTTTTGCACAACCGCGCAACACTTTTATGAAACCCATCTCTTCAATTGCCAAAACAACGGTGGCGACACGTGCTGGCAAACTAGCTCAACTAAATTCTGACATTTATTTGACAATTGACAGCATTTCTCTATTATGAATCCGATGTTCATTTAGGTATCATTTTCTTCAAATTCTTTTATAAAATCTCAATTTGTTGTGATAATGTGAAAGAATAATGAGTAATCCACGCGATGGACAGGTTAAATTTAAAAACAGGGTTGTGGTTTTTGTTATAAAAATACAATGAGTTCAGTGTTAAACAGGGTATCAAAAACCTCTTTCCAGACTTTAGCCAGATAATAATATATTAATTTCAAGTAGTGCACTTTGTTCTAGAAGCATGTATTTATCTAATCATGGCAAAAATTATTTATTTTTAGAGAACAGAGAAGAAATTGATACCTAAAAATGATGTCTAAATCACGTACTTTTTCAATATGGCGGCTCACTGAAAATGCTTAAGAAAGGTATTTTAAGCTAATATATATCAAATCTCCTACAATTCCTATCAATGAAGTCATATGTATGTTCTCTGATACCAAACATCTAGGTATGCTAATGAACAATTCCACAGACAAAGCTCTATTCAATAATTATCAGAGAACATACACATGACTTCATTGATAGGAATTGTAGGAGATTTGATATATATTAGCTTAAAATACCTTTCTTAAACAGTAAAAAATGTTACAAAAGCTAGTAATAAGGAATATATGGGTAGATATTGTGGGTGTAATTCAACGCAGGTTGGGGCTTTTGTCTACTGAGTAGTTATTTTCGCACAATATTGTTAATACCTGAAAATATATGAAAAAATTTATTAAATCAGAAAGAAGTAACAAAGCAAGTTCTATACTTGACTAATAGTCGGTATCACACATCTGTGTATTGGGATAATCAAGCGGTTAACGATCTCTTGCGAAATATTGTTCCATTCCTCTTCTCCCGCCACGAGTAACTCATCTGCAGTCTGAGGTGGAAGAATATGATTATGAATGGCTCTAGCAACGAAATCCCACGTGTTTTCAATAGAATTCATGTCAGAAGAGTTGGCTGGCCAATCTAATCTATTGATATATCCTGCTTCGAGTGTCTCTTGAACCCTTTTTGCGCAATGTGGTCGAGCGTTGTCGTTCATAAACACAAAATTTTCACGTAATTAATTACGTAGGGGTAGATAATAACTTGTTCGATTTAAATTTGATTGGTCATATTCTGTGGTATGCGAATTAATGGGGTGCGGCGGTTGAACATTATTCCACCCCAAAACATTACGGTACCTCTTTCATACGGAGCAACTTCACGGGTGAAATGAAGTCGCTGTTGATGACCTGGTTCTGTCCAGACTCTTTGTCGATTGTCATCAGCCCAATTCTGGTTTCGTCTGTAAATAAGACCTACCGCCACTGGCGTAAAAGCCAACCTCTATGCTCTTGCGCCCGCTGGAGACGAGCAGCACGATGCCATGGAAGTAGAGTGGGGACTCGTAATGGTCTTCTAGCACGTAAATTTGCGTTGTGGAGTCATCTTCGAATAGTAGGTGTCGATATAACACGGCGAAACGTACCTTGAAAGTGAGCCCTGAGAGCTGAAACTGAAGATGTGCGGTGTCTACGGGCATATTGTACCAAATACCGATTCTCCCTTCATTAGATACTCGAGGACGTCCACTACGTGGTCTGTTTTCCACTGTATCAAATTCTTCATATCTGTGTACTATTCGTACAACAGATGATCTATGAATGCCCAACATGTTCGATATCTGATTATTAGAATGTGCTGCATCATGTAAAGCAGTCACTCTTGCTCGTGTAAACGGAGACATTTCACGTCCTGGCATTATACTTGTAATGTACACAAATTCAAACGAACACTTGGCTGAATACACTGCCAAACTGACCAGTTTTGTAAAACCATTGGTAATAAAGTAAAGGTTCGTGGTCTGAAATTTTTTATTATCTTTTTTGTTTCCTAAGTACATGTACTTTTTTACCACATTAAGAAAAACCACTAGGTTTAATCGAATCATTTTATATACAGGGGGTCCAAGATTTTTGACGTTGTGTGTAGATAAAATTCAACATTGTTGTATGGAATTCACATTATGAAGTTGATAACAATAATTTAGCGAACATTCTACATAACTAAGTGAAATATCTGTGGTTTAAATCTATAATTGTTATTCTGGCCAACGAATATATCAACATATTTTACTTAGACGGTTCAATCTTAACGATCTTGTTTCATGACGTTTATGCAATTCTTTAACAACCCTACGTAAAATTATTATCAAGAAGATTGATTGCTCAGATTAGTTAAATGACTTATATTTCCATGTTTCCGCTGTGCGATTCGATTTTCACCTTTGATTTATCTACCGACTCCAAGAACTATTTTCACCGTTGTATACAATCGTTGACACTCATTTTCGGATGCAGAACTTTGTGGATATATTTTTTGATAATATTTCACATATTAAGAAATGTTTTTTTTTTTGTTATTGACAAAACTGTCTTAAGTAGAAAAAAATTAAGTTTTACGTCGAGTAACATAAGCTAGTCCATTTTTCGTTATTCAAATCACAGTCTCTAGTTGGATAAAAAAGTGTATTAGACCCTTACATTTTTTCATTCAACTATTTTAAATTTTATCAGCAAATTCAAGATTTATTAAATTTTTTATGTAAAATTCCTCTTTAAATCGACATTAGCAAAAATTTTCGAGTAAATTGAGCTTGGGATAAATAATAGTTCAAACTCAATTTACTAATTACTCAAACTACTTCATAACAACAAAAATACTTGATATATAAAATATAGATATAAAAATGTATATGATCAAATCCGATTTTTACTATTATGTCGGATTTATTATTTGATTATTATTGATTTCAACTGTAATATATTTATTTAAAATATATTCCATATTTACAGATTATTTATATTACAGAAAATATTAATTTTAAGAAACACTTAATAAGCTATTTTATTAACTTTATTGAAGCACGTGCAATAAATCTAAAATAAATCAAATGTTCATAACATGCAGAAATAAAGTTAGTGATTGCTAACATATCGCTTTAATAACGTCAATATTCATATCGATGACAAATTGTTTCTATCCGCATATTATGTATGCATTAGTTAAAGATATATATCACCGGTCGGCATCAAACATAACCTCGAAATGCTTTCTTGTTTATTAATCCGTCGAGGGAATCAGGTGTTACAATGATATGTTTACAAAGCATTTTGCGAAATAGAAGTTTAAATCTCACTTGTAGGTATCCACTTAGTTAAACATTATTTTGTTATATATGTATGTACGGCTGAATGAATAACACCCTGTATAGAATATTATATACGCATTAGCTAGTGGGGAAACTGTAGACGAAGAAATAATAAACACGGGAACGCTGAGCGAGATTCGGCTGGTAGTTAGTTGGGTTTTAGGACTTCGGCAGGTTGGCTGGAAGACAGTGAATGGTGAAGTGGTGCATCTGTTCTTACAGATCAGTAACTTGTTTTTGTATATTGTATTTAAGACTAAATGTCATTGTGTTATTTATATTATTTTCTTGTATGTTTAATATTTTATTACAGTTTCATTATTTTTATTATAATTTTAAGGTAAAACGATACTTTGTTGATTTATTGTTGAAATTATCTGTATAACTTTAGTTTGAATCGAAGTTATGCTGTTGTAAATGGTATTGTAAGTTATTATTAATCATCTACTACTACTGCTTTATTACTTGAATTAACGGTTTGCTTGTCAGATGTTTGTAAGAGCCTTAATGATTCTATTAATATTTTCTCCCGTGACTGGACAAACATCCGATAAAACATATGATGCATGAGATATGCTTTGAGATTGTTGTTCAACCCCTCAACTACTAGCTGGATAGCCTGAGACCTCAGTACCTTCTGACGCAAGTCGGCTAACTAACCAAAATACTCTTCAGTTTTGTATGTAGAATTATGATTATATTACCGTGTATTCAAGTACTGAAGTACAGATACATTTTTATTATTGTTATCATTATTATTACCATTGCAATAGCGACAGCGATTCTTTGAATTGTGATCGCGGTTTTCTCTGTCGTGCTCTTTTTCCCCGTGAATTCAAGGCTGGGTACTACACTGATAGGTGGTTAGGTAGGCTATTACACCATTGACAGAAAACTAATAAACGAGGTGTATTTAGTAATTTGTTTTGTTTTATTTAAAACTAAGTACTCAAATCTCCCCAATTTCGTAAATATGTAGCACATTCTGAGGTAAGTTAATAAATAATATAAATAAACACAATGTAGGTAAATCTTGTCGATTATTTGCTAAATATTTCCTCTTTCAACAATGTTGAACAAACCTGAGTATGTTACACTACACACTTTTTTCTAAATATTTCTAGAATGAGTAGATAAAAGTAAGATAATCGATTTTGATATATCAAAGTCAGATTCAATAGGACAGCTAACTGTTTAAGAACAGTTTAGTAATTTAATAATAAGTCAGAAGCGTTCCAAGCAGATGAGGTGTAAGATAAAAAGTACCCCAATTTCTTTCCTTAATATTTTTCCATTAAGTAGGTACTCAATATTGTGATGGGTCGTACATAAAAATGTCTTAAATTTATTACCTATAAAACTTTTTTTAAAATCGTTGAGGAACGATAATATAAAAGAGTGCAAAAAAATTGCCAGAAGCCTGGGTGGAAGATGAAGGCGTTAAAGTTGCAGAAAACCCGAGAAATTTGCATGGCAAGGTACAGTTCTTGCAATATGAACACAACCCCCGGATTCATGAAACGGGCGTAGCGTTAGTCGGACTAACCAGTTTAGGCCCGTGTAAAGCGCGTTAGTCGGACTAACCAGCTTTGCGCTCATTCACGAAACATGCGTTGCTAGGTAGCGAAGCATGCGTTGCTAGGTAGGCTGTTTATTTACGTCCATATTTGCGCCAAAAGTTAGACCCAGTATTGTGCCTGTCTAAAAATCGCGTAACTTCGGCCTCTAGTTCCTTGCGCTTCCCATTGTATATTTAGTATTTATATTCAAAAACAGTACTTTTCAGTGCTACGGATTAGTTAACATATCATAAAGTAAGTATTATACATAGTAGTGAATAGGAGTATGGCTATTATCTAAATTGGTGTAACAGAAGCGTAAATTTTTCGCGTAACCTCCGCTAGTCTGACTAACGTTACGCCTTGTTGATGAATCCGTATGTTAGTTTAAAGTTATTAAACTTAGATGAATTCGAATACGCTAAAGTGCAAGAATGCCGTATTCCATTGAACATTTGACATCAACGATTTCTAACCAATTATAAGCTTGTATTTTGTACCATTACTATGGAATTAGAAAAAAATCATCCTTCAAATAAGCTGCATGTGTGATGACACTGGAAATTTTTAGACGTTTATGTATAGATTACCTACTTTATATTGTAACCTCAAAATTAGGTTATCGTTGAAACACGTCACGTAAACAAACAATCTTTATTGTCACTTTTGATAATACAAGAAATCTGCTTCAACAAATTCACAACTGTCAAATGCTTTACTTTGACGTGTCAGTTATTCGCGTTCGACTGCTCAATGTAAACTGACTGCAGCGGCCGAAAATGGTCTGCTTATATAGGTTTTTAGAGTTTTCGAAGTTTCTGAGATCTCGAGAACGTATCGAGAAACAAATAGAATATAGCCTGGAATATTCCGGAAAACGTCAAAATAAAGGCATCACAAAAATTATAAATTCTAACATAAACAGAAACGTAATTTACAAACTAACGAGGTAGGTGAGCTTCAATTATAAATTCTAACAAAAACAGTAACATAATTAACCAACTAAAAAGGTAGGTGAGCTTTCGTAACAATATTTTAATCATTTTTGAGTTTTTAATGGTCTGTATGTAAACTAAAATAAACAAAAACAGCAAGTTATTATATTCTACATGGAATTATTTCCAATATAGACTGATTGTCGCACATGATCCCCATTTCTACCTTAAACTTTTTAGTTTCGTGTGAAATGTTCTTATAGAATATCCATCGAGTTTAAATTAACAACCAATGTTTCCAGCGTTTTCTAATTTTATTCTTAATAAGGCACTTTGAAATAAGACATGCAAAACACTTGCGCTGTGCCATTGTGTTTCGCCTAATTATTATAATGATTATTGACTAATTTTCTGAAACATGAAATTTGAGACCTAAGGATACTAAATGAAATTAGTTTATTTTTCGCATTCCTAAAATATTTAAGGTAAAAAGTATGAAAATTGTAGAATATAACAAAAATTGGTCCTGTTAATAATAAATATGATACATATTCATAATTATACTAAGAGTACCTATTTATTTTGATCTAAGAAATGACTCGGCAAACAAAATTTAGCATTTTGAGTATTTGAGAATACTTTTTCCGTCAATAAACCATTGAATAAGTCCTTAAATTTTACCAAGAACCCTTTAGATAAATCACCCTGCATACGAAATTGCTTACAACCTTATATGGCACATAATTAATTTTAGCATACCGGTTTAGTCATATACAAGTTCATTAATAATGCATTAGGTTACACCAATTTCATCGTGATACATGGATTATGTTTTAAGACAGACTTGATACGATAATGGTAGTATTAATAAAATTGCAGTTTTAATAGCATGGATTTTCTCGAAAAGAAAATATGCTTTTAAGTATTCATGTAATTATGTATTTGTTTACACTTATTTTTTATTTATATAGTATCATCGTGAATATTTATGTATTTTTTAGTGTGAAATAATTTATAATAAGTTTATGAACCAGCCTAGGCCTTTCGGCGCAAAAAATATTTATTTTATTTAAAACTGACGCAGATTGTTTCTCAATATAAACGAACTACAATCAAAATATAGGTATATAAATATATTTTTTCATGTTAAAACAGTACTGAACCATAAAATGGCAATACCTGCGTAAAATTATTTAATAACACGACAGAAAAATCATGTTTTTGAAGGATTCTGATATAAGTATCTACAAATTTTGAAGAGCAGTAATATGTAGATTTATAATATGTCCCGTTTTTTTTTCAAGTTAAGGTCACCGTATTTCTCGCCTTAAAATGATCGAATTTGTGGTGTTTTTAGATACAGAAAATCTCGAAAAATAAAACACGTAGAACTAAACTAAAATCAAATTCTTGATGTTTGGTTTATTTACTTTGACTATTTAAATTCTCAAATAAAGCAATAACTTTTAAAAAACGTTTGTAAGGTACACATTATTTTGCTATTCTAGTCCCACATTTTAACAATCCTTTTCACATACTTATAAACAAAAGAGGACAATCTTATATGCAGAGCTATGTAAGCTTATGTTATAAGATTATTTACATCTAAAGTTAAATTACAAAAATACGTATTTTCAAAGATTTCTGTACCTAAAAATGTGTTGTTTAGACCGTTTTCTGTCGTTATACACGGTTGGAAAACGGTGATGGTCCATCTGCCGTTACATGCGAGCGACAAAGTAAAGTATAGAAATCCGTGCGATAGACAAGGAGCACAGTAAAAATAATTAACGTACAAGAAATGTAATGGATTATGAATACTAAATTAAACAATGTAACTTATGTATCTAAAGTATTTGTAAATTTGAGAAGACCACTGGGAAAATGTGTTCGGCTGAAAGGAGGTTTGGTGGAGAGAACCAAAATTTAATTTATAGTTTTGTTCTTGCTTCTTAAAATGCTTACTACAATTTTTAGTTGTCGATCAAATTTGTATGTGGGTATTTTGATGGGTATTGAATAACCTGATAATATTATATTTTTGATAAAAAAATGTCTAATACCACTTTCTAGAAAAATTATCCTTTTCAAAAACTGTAGTAGACACAATTTCATATCAATAAAATGGTTAAAAGTAGAATATAACCTCCCCTCAGGGTATGAATTGCAAAAAATTGGCTTGCGAACCTTCCATACTCTTCTCACATTTCCAAAGGGGTTAACCTAAAAAGGGGACACGCTGTATGTACACTCTTTGCAAAATAAAAGTTCCCACTTCAAATCAGTATCATGCTATGTTTACGGGTGCATTCCACTAAGCGATCGCAACGCCCAGAACGACCAATGAGTCGTTCCACAAAGCGACCACGGGCGTTACAATTGGGCTTGCAACGTCATGAGTTGACGTCATCGCAAACGACCGCTTCGAGCTCACAACGCCCACGGTCTTGAGGTGGGTCAACACATCATTTGTCATAAATGACAGGAAAAATCAAATAATTAATATCATGTCTAAGATCTATGGTTGAGATGGAGAAAAAATAACTTTATATAACTGTGAAACAGGCACTGTTATTGAGATCGAGGTCCCAGTTGCTCAGGCAAGACGTGCAAGAGATGGTATGTAATTGAGTTATGCTTTCATATTTATGTTTTTTTATCAGTATTCATTTTTCTTACAGATGCCTTTGCAACAAAATTAATGAATGCTGCTTTACAACAAGAGTCAAATTCTTTTTCTGGTGAATCTATTGTGAAAGACGTTGCATCATCTGTAGTTGAAAGGGCATTCGAAGAGGAAATAAGTCACATATGCAGCTTAGAATTATATATTCATACATTACACTCTTAGTTATATTAGTAAAATCTATGAGTAACATCAATTTAACTTTTTTTATCTAGAATATATAAAAATTATATATAATTACCTTTTCTACCTAACCGTCAAACCATCTGTCAAACTAATAACTGACAAATATAAACAAACATGGATCCCAACTCTGTTCCACTAGATTCAAATCACATCCGTGAACAATGCACACAAGAGCAGTTTTAACCTAGTGGAACGGGTAAAATTGCGATGGTCGTTCTGGGCGTTGCGATCGCTTAGTGGAATGCACCAATTATGATATGACGGTTTAACCGCTTGTCTGTCACACATATGCCAAAACAATTATTGTCAGGTATTGCATGACACAATCTAATAAATAATGTTTCCTGAAATTCCTATTAATAGTGTGCCGGCATACCTTTTTGTAAGTATTATAGATGTTAGGCTGGGAGCCTTTATGTTGCGGCCACTGTACTTGCAACACCAACAGTAGTACATTTTGTTTCAATTATTTTATTGTGGTTAGTTGATTACTTAAAATGCATTTTATGTTCCATAATAGATAATAAAATATTTATTTTTAAAGACACATGCGTGTAGGTGGCTACTTATTAATATAGAAAGTCATGATTTTTTTATGAAATAAGTGACACTTACGTAACTTAACTCTTTTAGAATTTATTAATTACTTGAATAGTTATTTCTGAGAAACGAACGAATGTAACGAACTAAGCAAATAAATTAATACATTAAATCCAAATCAACATTTTCTTATCTGAAAAAGTTTTCGAATAGGTTTGCTTATTCCCAAAATTGTAGTAATATAGAGATTTTTTAAAGTTTTTATGAACATATCTAATTACTGTCTAAATTTGAATATTACGTGAAACAACTGAATTTTCAGGTTTAAAAACGATGAAATATGTGATCTAAATTCGATTAACTCGAACCTGTGGCGGGATTTTGTTCTTGCATATTTTCGATAATAGAATTGTATAGTCGAAAGCGAACGTCATTCTATAAAATAAACTTTGGTATTTCTACAGCTAAAATAAACACGTTTTGCTTAAAAATTACTTTAGTAAAATATTCACTATTAGGAGAGAGATATCTACGTAATTTGAAAACCAAAGGTGTACAAAATTGGTAGCTACCTTTTTTTAATAAAATTGAACTTTTACTGACATCTTGTGGAGAAAAATGATTTTTGTAAACTGACGGTGTTAATTTAGTAATAAGATCAAGTCACAATATTATAAAACTGTTTAAATCATATAACGTCAAGAGTAGTCAGTGGCGTATCCAGAAATTTGACATGGGGGGGGGTCAGTAAACAGAGTATTTCAGACTAAATTTTTTTAATAAAGAATATAAATAATTTTTATTAAATTGAAACAATAAAAAGTAAATAAAAAAAATCTCATCATAAACATGTAAATAATAAACAGGTACGAACAATATTTGTTACAAAAATGACAAAAATAAAATTAGAACTTAAATTTTCAAGGTCAAATTTCTTAAAATAAGTCTAATCGCGTAGGGGCGATCGGGGCAATCTAGCGTTTTGCGATACCACAGTCGTCGAAATGGGTGCGAGCGGGGCAAATTCTGTGACAATATTTTTTTTAGTAGTTCAGAATCTTTTATAATTTTTGGTAAAAGTGGAGCCCACAATCTAACGAATTGTAAGATTGACTATGCTTAACGCAGTGGTAGATTTGCCCAAGCTCTGCTGCAGTAACATCGATAGTTTCTTGAATATTTTCTCTGTTTGCAAAAAATGTTGTTAAAACTTGAGAAGATTTCGACATTTTCGCGTCTTCTATGCTCTTTTGTATTAGAGTGCTGTTTGACATCACTAAGGCCACCGTGACTAATTGAAAAATCCTTTTTGCATACATCTTGCAGAAAAATTGTTTGAACTCTTTGTTAGCCAAATATACTCAGTCTGCCACGTTGGTCGATAGCTGCAGAGGCGCTTTGCTCTTTTTGGTGGCGAGATGGTCCTTTTCCGAGGTCTCCATTGTCCCTATGTTTGTCGTGTTTTTCTAAATATTTATCCATATCCTTTAATTTTTAAATGATTTAATGCAGATGAACCCTAATGTAAGGTTGCCGTAGGATATCTAGTTCACTGACCGCGTTGCTAAATCTTGGCGAATAGAGTGATTGCAGGTTTGTAGTTCTGACCCCTAACCCCCTCTTCTGTGGCTACGCCACTGAAAGTAGTAATGTGATTTTTGTCTAGGTTTATTATATATGTCGTTATGTTGAAAAATTAAATTTAATATAAATATAAAATTAACAAAAAATAGATATAAAATTAGTTATTTTTGTTACAAGTAGATATGTTTCTACCTAACATACAATTTTTTTCGGACTAATTGTTGCTGTCTCATAGAAAAAAATTATTTGTTTAGGGTAAAACAAATTTCCTGATACCAAACAATTTTTTTAAAAAAAGCACGAAGGCATTTATTTTTTTTTCGACGACACACGTTTTTTAATGTACAGTTTCTCAAAAGATTATTTATAACCTAATAACACTTCATTTAAAAACTACAAAAAAATAATAATAAAAGATTACATATTTTTCTTTTCCACATCCCTCAATTAAAAATATCCAAGTACGCGGTGTAGAACTAACTACATCTATCGGCCGTTCGCTACTCCATGCCGGACTGAAAATGTCACAGGCACGAAGCGTTCTACATGCAGTAGACACCATTGAAAGCTGTCGACCTTTATCGCGATCGGCGAGAAACGATATTTTGCAAACACGGAATTCCAGGAAACAACTACTCTGCGGGCTAATGCCCCGACCAGCATTGAATTACACCTGGAAAACCTATAGCAACAGCTAGAGTCATTCGTCAGACACCCACCAGACATATACCGGTTTCGAGCTTATTAGCTCTCATCAGTATGCCATAGGTGAGGTATCCGACGAATAATCCTAGCCTAGCTGCTTTCGTCTGTCTAACCCGACAGAAGGGACCATGAGTACGCGGTGTAGAACTAACTACATCTATCGGCCGTTCGCTACTCCATGCCGGACTGAAAATGTCACAGGCACGAAGCGTTCTACATGCAGTAGACACCATTGAAAGCTGTCGACCTTTATCGCGATCGGCGAGAAACGATATTTGCAAACACGGAATTCCAGGAAACAACTATTCTGCGGGCTAATGCCCCGACCAGCATTGAATTACACCTGGAAAACCTATAGCAACAGCTAGAGTCATTCGTCAGACACCCAGACATATACCGGTTTCGAGCTTATTAGCTCTCATCAGTATGCCATAGGTGAGGTAGCTGTTGCTATAGGTTTTCCAGGTGTAATTCAATGCTGGTCGGGGCATTAGCCCGCAGAGTAGTTGTTTCCTGGAATTCCGTGTTTGCAAAAATATCCAATTTTGAATTAAATAAACGCATTATTTGATTCGAAATGCACATTCATTTCAATCAAAAATCATTATTTTATTTCAAAACACTATTTTTATATAGATTTGAAAAATTGTTTAAGGAAATGAAAAAAATCATTTTTTAAAATTAAGTTTTCATAAGACATTCAAAGGGAATGGATGGAAATAATTGTTTTATTTATTTTTGACAGATATACCAAACAAGATTTGTTTCCCGAGAATAAATTATGTGTTTCTACGGTCATGCAAAAAACAAAACTTTATTGAGCTTTATTTAGTGTTGTCCTACTCGGCCTGACGGCCTCGTTGAACAATTTCACGTCGCGTACAATAAACATTTACTTTTTGTACTTGTTGCATAAATAACTATTAAATAAATAGATTTTTTTCTGAAAAACAATTTTTTGCGGTGTATGCAGAATTGTATGCAAAATTACCAAATAAAATCTATTCCGTTCGTTCCGTAGGACGTGAGTATGTGCTAGCTTTATTTGTTATCATCAAACATTCATTTTCTGCCGTTTTTAGTTTGCATCCTGTTCGGTCTCTTTCTTCTGTTTTTGCTTTCAACTTTATTCTTTTTGTCTTTTCCTCTTCTCTTTACATACATGCTAATCGAACTGTAATTTATTATCTGTAACTATTCAGTGCAACCATATCTTCGTTTCTAATAAACGTCAGTGAACATTGAAACACATTTCCTAATTGAAGCGGTATGATTTTATTTCAGATAACGTCTATTAGACGTAACATTTGCGTACCGATTACCCTTCACACTTTACGGTATTAATATATAGATACTTAATACGCCAACCGGTATGTGAGTCCAATTATAAAATGCAATGACGGATCTCGGCGGGCGGCTACTTTTGAAACTCACCGTGGATGTGGTGATCTCATAAATATGTCATAAAAACCTGCATCGAAATTCTGGGAATTCGTTCCTTGTTTTCTGATTACTTCATTTTGTATCTCTCGTTAATTAGCAATGTAGTTTACTGCACTTCGGAATGTGTAGTGTTAATTATGTATTTGTAATGAAAAACCACTAAACAAAATAATTGTGGGTTTTTACTTAAAATCCATTGGAATATTTTAAAAAATTTATTACCCACAATATATTATTACTTAAGTTATATACCGAGGTGAAATGTTTTTCATTCTTGTCGAGGGAAACCATTTGTCGATACAAGAATGAAACTTTTCACAAAGGTTTGTATACTATTACCATACTTTTTAAATGGTTTTTGTAACAAAAATAAATACATGAGAAATTAATAAAGTAAACAATGAAAATGGTTACTATGGTGCTAAAAAAAATCTAACATACAAACATTTATATATATACTTTTCTACGTTCATGCAAAAAACAATACTTTATTGAACTATATTTAGTGGAAAAAGTGGTTCTTTATTGCACTCAAATGAGTGCAATAAAATGTTTATTGCAATAAAATGTTTATGCAATGGTTACTATGGTGCTAAAAAAAATCTAACATACAAACATTTATATATATATTTTTCTACGTTCATGCAAAAAACAATACTTTATTGAACTATATTTAGTGGAAAAAGTGGTTCTTTATTGCACTCAAATGAGTGCAATAAAATGTTTATTGCACTCATCTGTCATTCTACTGCAGCGTTTTGTCATCATAACAAACATAAACGTTCAAATCGACGTCACATTTTTCTAGACTTACTCATCTAAATAACATTTTTTGGTTTTTGCATGAACGTAGAAAAAATATTGTATTCAACTCGTACAAAAAGTGCTTATTGCACTCGACGTGTGACAATTTCACGTCGCGTGCAATAAACACTTACTTTTTGCTCTTGTTGCATAAATAACTATTTTCTACGTTCATGCAAAAAACAAAACTTTATTGAACTATATTTAGTGGAAAAAGTGGTTCTTTATTGCACTAGTGCAATAAGATGTTTATTGCATTCATCTGTCATACTACTACAGCGTTTTGTCATCATGACAGACATAAACCTTCAAATCGACGTCACATTTTCATCTAAATATCAGTTTTTGGTTTTTGCATGAACGTAGAAAAAATATTGTATGCAACTGGTACAAAAAGTGCTTATTACACTCGACGTGTTGTCCTACTCGGCCTGACGGCCTCGTTGGTCAATTTCACGTCGCATGCAATAAACACTTACTTTTTGCACTTGTTGCATAAATGACTATTAATCTGTGATACAAACTTAAATTAGTTGCAATTTTGACAGATTGTCATCAAAAAAGTGTTCAGAAGAAATTATTTATACTATTCAATTGAGAAAAACCGCTGAAAGTTTGGAAAAAGTTTGTTATCTAAGTACATGCAACGTACGATAAAGTTCATGATGTTTTCAAGAGTTGGTGCTCGCAAGAAGGTGTTCAGAAACTTGTTTCTGAAACTAATATCAAAGTTTACAGAATATTTATTCTGTAAACTTTGCTAATATGCTGGCATATTTTAGCGAACTTGCCAAAATAAGAAACCGTCAACCCTTTGGTTTATTTACTCAAGGTGGCGCACTACTTAAATATTACCTGGATACCTCCAAAATTTCGAAGTTATTAACATTTTTGAAGAATGCACCTGATTATTATGCTACCTATAAAGGTTGCACTCATAATTGGTGTGTCAGGTGTATGTCGAGATAATATAATAATAATATCTCTACCCCTCATTCTAATCACGAGGATTAGCCCAGAAGTCGAATACTTGTGCGGGAGAGGGGGCGGCATATTATTATTAAGCAGGCCGCATTTGCGCCCAGGAACGACTTACGTTGGCAGGCCCTAACCACCATTCAGTGCAGGAATGAGGGAACCTGGAAAACCTCATTCCTGCACTAGTCCTGCAGTAAGGACTGCCCTTCCAAAATAAGGATAGGTTGCAACCCTACTGTTCACTTACAATTTGTGTGTTCGAGTTCAAGATTTGTATACATACTCGTATAATACATACGCATAACAAGAACTGCTATAGTTGCGGCAAGAATTCAAACGACTTACATATGTCACGCCTGATGTTACGCAATGGTCAACATAATTTTCGATTTTTGGTCATTTTTTTCAATTTTAGTGCAGTATATCGTTATTTTTTATTCTGTTGCAGTTTGTTTTAAATATTTTCATGGAAATATAATGAATTATTCATTTGTTTGAATGACGCAACTCGTTTCGGCAATTATAACAGACAACGAAAAATCGAGGAACCGTAGAAATGATCATCGTTCATATTCGTAATTCATATAATATACTTGTCGTAGCTATAGATCAAAATAAAATTTTGTGTTGACGGAATGCAGGACAGTCGTAAAATAATTTTAAAAATTAAAAAAATTGAAGTTACTAATTTTTGTGTAAATGCAACATATATTTTCATATATATAATAATAATAATAATAATATCTCTACCCCTCATTCTAATCACAGGGATTAGCCCAGAAGTCGGAGACTTGTGCGGGAGAGGGCGGCATATTATTATTACGCAGGCACATTTGCGCCTAGGAACGACTTAATGTTGGTAGGCCCTAACCACCATTCAGTGCAGGAATGAGGGAACCTGGAAAACCTCATTAATTAGGGGGGTAGTTAAATGCCAACCGGTATCTCTCACATTGACCCAAGTCAACTTTCTTCCACCCTACCATACCCGCAGAGAGGGTGCCAATCTCTCCACGAATATAGCTTATATACGGTCTACCGGCTGCAGGGGTCGAACCCACAGCGATCCAGTCACCTCGATTCAAGTACTGTCGTCTTTAACCGCGCGACCACTGATCGATCCAATTAAATTGATAATTAAATTAGCGAAAAGATAAACCCGAAATTTTGCACGTTCGAACGATATACCTGGCCATGATAGCGCTGGAAATGGAACAGGTGGATCCGTCAATTCGCCACAGCCAATAAGAAGCTGCGGCGTATGCGACTTACTGAAGCAGAAGCTGTGTAATCGGGTATGCTCTCAGATATGCGGCAAACGATTCTTTGTGTCATAGACCTTATAAATCATGGACGCGCCCGAAACCGTTTTCTGCCTATACAAATCGTTGATGCTCAGATGTGTGCGACAGAGATAGAGCTAGTCCGGGAAAAACCCACAGATCATTGGCCGAAAAAAACAAAAACCGTAAATGACAGACGTATGACAGACTTGTGACAGACCGAATTATATTGGATATTTATTCATTTATCCAGAATTTTAATTTATAATTACATTTTCTTAATAACAATTTGTAAGGAAGGTTTTAATTATTTAGGAAAGGTTTTGTCAGGTTATGTTTATATATTTTTCTGTCATAGAACATCTGTTTTTGCCCGGGCTAGCTTCATCCCTCTTGTACACATCAGGGCAGCGGACCTCTCTTTCTGGGGCCAGTCCATGATTTATAAGGTCTATGCTTTGTGTCGACTGCTATAAATTGTGAGCAGGTTTATGAGTCACTCTCTAGATTTTCGGCCGTCTAGTATTATAGCTACCTATAAGTTTAGATATTTATTGTACCTTTATGATTTGCCGTACTAAAGAAACGTTTTTGTTTCAGTTCCCGAGAATTAATAAAGGCTGCGATACTCGACAATGACTTCATGAAAAATTTGGAAATTACACAAATCAAAGAGATTGTGGACTGCATGTACCCCGAAGAGTACAAAGCTGAGAGCATCATTATTCGCGAAGGCGATGTTGGCAGCACTGTCTATGTTTTAGAAGGTAAGTGAGCAAATAGCAATCAATATTTTTCGCAGATTACTTATTATTAATTTAAAATATGTTCACTTGAGGCCAGTATTAAATCCTGATTAAGACGAAGTCATCTAAACAGATGATTATACTGTGCGGTTTAGTTTATCCATAGTATAATCTCGATTAGTAAACCAAAACTTAACTGGCACTTCATATTCAACATACCGGCCTTAAACCCGCTTTACAGTGTGCAATTCTTTCTGCAATTTGCAAATCTCTTGCACATAGGCATTGGTGTACTTATAGCTGTAAAATAGTAAATATTCATTAATTCACAGCATTTCTCATTGTTTCAGTTTTGGAGAGTATCATACAGAATAAGTTACGAAAAAGTGATTTTTATCGATTTTTTAGGTTTTCTCAAATATTTGCTGTGTAACTTCCAATTTTAACTTCAGATTTGTGTTCAGCGGGAAAAAATACAACATAAAAATATAGTCTAACTCCCAGCACATATGACTTTTTTATGGACCTGTGTAAACTTTTGATATGATTCTTATCGTTTTTATGGGTTTTCTCTCGCTATTTTCATTATTTGGGGTTGGTAAATTTAACTTGAGCTTGTGAAAATCTACCATAACAGTCAATGACAGTTTTATGATGAAAATTATAGAAAATATTGCATTTGGCAAAAATCGTTAAAAGTTGAGGCTTTTTCCGTCATAAAATAATTCGCGCGAATTTCGCGGTCATGAGGACAAGGTTTTGGTCTTAACAATAATTTAATTAATTAAGTTGTTTCATAAAATCCATTATAAAGTTCCATCAAGCATTTTAGTTACACTGTATGTACAGTGCGTTTCAATAACTTTGATAACATTTTGATCAGCTGTAACTTTTTTGTTTTTAAATATATCGGAATGAAGCAAAAACCATAATGCATAGTAGACTAGCAAGTTTTTTCTTATTTGAAAAACAAAACAAAAGACCAACGATTATGAGAGATCTTAACCTAACTTATATTTTTTTAAATGGAACGCCCTGTATATTATCGGATATTTGGATTCTACTCAAAATTCCAAGCATATTTTAATAAGCATATCCTATACCTATCTTCAACTGTTTCTGAGAAATAGTTTTACAAACATGTCAAATTATCATAAAAATTGCTCTACCTGTTCATGGCACACTTTGCACTGAGCTAAAGCTGAAGTTCAGCATTGCTTGAGCCGTGCTGGTAGCAATCGAGCCATAGTGTTTTGTTCTGTTGAGGAAAATGGCAGACAAGTAGAGCGATTTTTATGATAATTTGACATGTTTGTAAAACTATTTCTCAGAAACAGTTGAAGATAGCTATAGGATATGCTTATTAAAATATGCTTAGAATTTTGAGTAAAATCAAAATATCCAATAATATACAGGGCGTTCCATTTAAAAATATAAGTTAGGTTAAGATCTCTCAAAATCGTTGGTCTTTGTTTTGTTTTCAAATAAGAAAAAACTTGCTAGTCTACTATGTAATATGGTTTTTGTTTCATTTCGATATCTTTAAAAACAAAAAAGTTACAGCTGATCAAAATGTTATCAAAGTTATTGAAACGCACTGTACGTATTTGGTACAAAATGGATTTCTAGTCGTTTGTGCGGGTATGACCTAGAAACCAGTATTTTCATTTGCTAATCACAGCTAATAAGTTACATAAATATTTTCGGGAAGTTTGTGTACATCGGTTTATAACTATTTTCATAAACATAAAGTTAGTTCTGGTTTCTGGTTTAATATTTTAATGAAATGTACAGCTGAATATTTATGCATGTAATTACTTGGATAGCTATATTTATTTTGTACTGAAGTAGTTCAGTGACCTAATAATGGACTATTATTAACTTAATCAATAAATAGAAAAATTATTTAATATATTTTCTTTTAAATAATTTTGATTATTTCCCTGTATTTTCATCAACTGAGGTAAGTAATTCGTGTATACTTTTATTAATAGTACTTCAAATAGCATAGAGTATCTATTGTTTATATATTTATAACATCAGTGGTATTAATTTTGAACAATCTCGTATAAGTTGCTAAGCCATGATCTTTTGTAGCGCCATTTTTGAGACTAGATTCAATTAATTTTCATGCCAACTATCAAAATCAGCTCTCTTTATCTGTAAACATTGCTTTGTGCTACATTCTGTTATAAATAACTTTTTTTAATAATTTATTTTAATAATTTATTTTTTTTCTATCCATTAATCCCAAATTCATTGTTAACAAATAACTTCCCAATAAATTTACAGTATAACAGAACATACACACTTGATAAGAAGTCGTAAATATTTTGGAGCAAAAATCCAATTTATAACAACTTTTCAGTGCTATAATAATTGTTTAAATGATATTGGCAAAATTGGGATCTATGATTTGTAGGAAAAAATTGTTTCACTTTTTTTGTTGCTGTTTTGTTCCGTGTGCCATTTCAAGAAAAAACACCTAAATAATAACATAATTAGAAACAAATTTATTACACTATTAATATACAATCTTTTTATGCCGTAATGATCTGGATATTAGTCGGTAGAGTAATTAGTTTCGCACAGTATTGTTAATACCTATTTTTGAAAAATAATAGATATTCAGATATTTTTACAACAATCGTTATAAGGTACTAGCATGATTTATCACTTCCTTAATTGGCATTGTTATTTGGTTTAATTAAATGCATGGTGTAATTTATGTTTCACCATGATTAAATGGTAATCTAATGCGCCATCTGTTGGCAACAGCTTAAAATCGATATACTCTTTAAAGAACTCTGCATTGGTACGATGCTGTTGTATAGGCAACCGGTCATGAGTATGCGTAATGCAAAATGCATACATACGAGTGCTACTGGATTTTAATGAATTTACATTAGGTCTGTTCGAGCAAGGTTTACGGACTGGTTTCTTAGTATGTATATAATCGACCATTATGTTATTACTTTGTTTTCAGTAAATGTAAATCTTGAAGTAGGTAGTTGGATGGACATTTTTCAAACTATTCCTAGATGGCTAGTTGGACATAGCTATTGTAAAAAAGTAATGGTTATTTATCTCCGAATTTCATTACTTTAAATGTTATTCTCGATTTATTGAATGTGTAGGTATAAAGAAATATAGCTGTTCCCATTATGTATCATGAAAAAAAGTATTAAAATCATAAAATTTAAAATCTAGAGAATTAAAACTGGCCCGCTACAGACTATGCGTGAATTTGCGATTCGCGATGCTCGATGCGTGGTGTGTAAGGAATCCGTGCATCACCTTCTGAATGGATTTTTAACGAACAAGACCCTACACACTATTCGCGAATTCCTCTCATATCACGAATCGCGCATAACGAATCGCGAATTCACGCTTAGTCTGTGGCAAGCCTAACACCTAATCAACGTATTGCAGCGTTTTTTTTGAGTAATAAAACTGTTTTCATTGTACAAACATCTTATGCCCGCTACAGACTGCGTAAATTCGCGATTTGTATGGAATTCGTGCATAGCATGTAGGGTCTTGTTTGTTAAAAATCCATTCATAAAACCCTACATACGATGCGCGACATCTGTCAACGTTGCCTTGTTCAGCGCCCTATAAAACCTAAAATATTCCAAATTTGCTTAAATTATGTTTTAAACTAACTCTTACACAGCGCTTTCAATATTACGAGAATTGGGAAGTATATTTTTAGTATAAACGTCCAGAAGGCTTTAGAAATAAAACAAATAGATGCAAAGTATTAATGTAAAGATCCAAGAACAATTTTTCAATATTATTGAAAACAATATAATGTAATTTATTTACTAGTGTTTAGTATCTTATTTTTTTTTAATTGCAGAACAACTACAAATAACCTTAGCCACTAAAATATTAGATTAAAACTAAAAAATAATTCTACCCTAAATTTAACTAAATCGCATCCCTTTCCACTAAACCTTCGCCAGGCCCTATGGACTCTTTATATACGGTTTGTAATATTAATAGCAATTTTCCGTAACTCTTATTCTGTTATTTCTTAACATGCTTGTAGAATATTTTTACAGAGGACTCTAGTTTCAGTAGGATTTTTATTTGAATTATTATTTAAAGTTCATATAGTTTTGATGCAATATTTTTAGGTTATTAATTTATAATTAAAATAATTTTCGCATTTAAATGAAACAAATTTAATTTTCCACTAAATTTAGTTATGTAACCTAAATAACATTTTATGCCAACAACAGCAAAAACTTCTGAAGATTCCAAAAATGGCAAAAAATATTGGTTGTCATTTAAAAATATATAATGTTTTGGTATTCCGGCGCTGACACTTGAGGTACATTTGTTTGGCACATTTCTTTGAAAAATTAATGGTTAACAGGCTATGGCCATATTGCGTTACTTCTCTTCACCCCGTTTACAAATCTATCAGCTATAGTGGCGGAGATACCGAGTAGGTACCTACTGTTAGTGTCACTAAGAACAACAAAAAATTTTGCCCACCAAGTCTCTTGCAAATTACATATTATGATTCCTAATGTATTTTATAAGAAATAAGATCTTCCACTTTATTCAAAACACGAGGTATTTTTAAGTTCTGTAAATGTTACATTATTATAAATTTAACGTATATTTAAAACTAAAACCACGTAACGTATATAGATGTTCTTTGTTCAGAATATAATATGTATTAAAGAAGTTGTAACCATCAAACGTTCGACAAGTTATTGACGTATAAATTTCAAATTTGTTTATAGTGCTTCTGTTATTATTTAAATGATCAAAAAATTATGACAATGTTTCTTTAGACTTCTGGGCTAATCCCTGTGATTGGAATGAGGGGTAGAGATATTATTATTATTATTATATATATGAAAATATATGTTGCATTTACACAAAAAATTAGTAACTTCAATTTTTTTTAATTTTTAAAAATTATTTTACGACTGTCCTGCATTCCGTCAACACAAAATTTTATTTTGATCTATAGCTACGACAAGTACATTATATGAATTACGAATATGAACGATGATCATTTCTATGGTTCCTCGATTTTTCGTTGTCTGTTATAATTGCCGCAAGAAGTCAGACGAGTTGCGTCATTCAAACAATAAATGAATAATTCATTATATTTTCATGAAAATATTTAAAATAAACTGCAACTGAGAATAAAAAATAACGATATACTGCACTAAAATTGAAAAAAATGACCAAAAATCGAAAATTATGTTGACAATTGCGTAACATCAGTCCTGACATTAAGTCGTTTAAATTCTTGCCGCAACTATAGCGGTTCTTGTTACGCTTATGTATTATACGAGTATGTACAAATCTTAAACTCGAACACACTAGTTGTAAGTGAACAGTAGGGTTACAACATGTCCTTATTTCGGAAGGACAGTTCTTACTGCAGCCTCTGTCCTTTCGTCCTTATTTGTACTAGAAATGTCCTTACTCGGAGGACATGATTAAATTCGTATTAAAATAGAATTATCGGGACACAAAGACAAAATATGTAAAAAAAAATAGTTCATATACAAAGTAAGTAAAAAGAATGTACTTACTTAAGAATTTAAAAGATAAGAATATCCTACCTGCGCATATGAAAAGGTGGCAACCCTAGTAAACAATGGAAAAAAAATCAATTAAATAATTTGTTACTCATATAACTGATAACCGAGTGATTTCGGTTATTGCAATAACCGAATAATCAGTTATTTTTCACTCGAGTGATCCCAACACTACTATTTTCTATGATTAACCGCACGAGATAAAATAACTCATCCGATGTTTTGAAGTCAAATAATCAAGTTCGCTTTCTTTCTGTGCTATACAATTTTAAAATAAATACATATGCAGGAGCTTATTAGTTAGGATTTTTTGTAGAGAAATTGCTCGCGGTATTTCTTCACAGCAATTGACTGCATGAATATGTTTATAAAAAGTAATAATTACTATTGCTTTCTACAGAAAATTCTTAAGTGCAAGTGTTCATTCAGTGAATAAACAGTGAGGTAATAACTGTATTGAAACAAAGTAAATAACCATACTCTCACAAGGATTAATTGACCTGCTCTGATTCTTCCGATAATAGTAAAGTATTATCATTTCTCGCATTGAATTTTAATTTTATTAGAAACCTCTATTTGTATTGTTAATCTAACGGTATTAGTTGCAAAGAATAAAATTTAAATTTACCTTGTATACGGGGCATTCCACGCCAACTCAGCAGTCGATCCCACATCACCCTCTCAGATCTGGTTCAAAATTGGTACATCGATTAGTACTATCGAAAAAAGGATATTCCCAAATTTTCAGCTCCTAAGACCGCTCCCTGTCATCAGGGGCCCATAGTGAAGTTTTCGACCATCATTTCACTTCCAGGGGTCTGAAATCGGATTTTCGTGTACTGACCGCGGCATTTTGGTCTAAAAAAATTATCAAAAATACATAGGAGATGTCAAATTTCCCGTAGAACACGATGCCACCATCCGTTTTCCGATATCTAGCAAGGGGAGCCCGGAAAACGCGAAAAACCTCGCTTCTGTAAAAAAATCTGATATCTCAAATACGGTCGCTTCAAACTGGCTGAAAATTTACCAAAAGGCTCTTCGATTATTGCTCTTTCGAATGTTCATACGCGCGTGGTGATCATTATATGTAAAAAAAAAGTTACACGCTTTTTACGGGTTTTATATGGGATTTTCTGTAATTTTTTCATTATACCCACACCACTGGCCCTATCCAGTTGGGTAATAATTGGATTTTTTTCTCTCACCATGCGTCTCTTTTGTCCCCCTTGCTTTACAAACACTCAAATTTCTCTCCCCAGCCAGTATTAGAGAAAACATTATTTATTTAATGATTTATTTCACAATTTTTCGTCAATTTTTTGATTTTTGAGCAAATTTACATTTTCTGCAGCTTACTTCTATTATTTGTAAAAAATATGAATATAATATAATATAACGAATGAAAATCGCAGTAAGAAACAAGAAAACCCACATTACAATCATTGTTAACACTATACATCTCGATATTATTTTCACTATTTTACACATAATGTGATACTTGAATCAGCATTCTATCTAATTTATCGAAGTACCTTGACCCTTATATTTTTGAATTTGCTAATTGTGTGGCCCAGTTTTATGGTGAATTCACCTGCTTTTTCAATAACTACAATCTGAGTTAATATATCAGTGAAGGGTATCGATAGTCTGGTATCCCTCTCTGACCATTCATATATATTTTTCTTTATTATTTTCAGCAATGAGATCTCAGCAGTAAGCTCATTCTCTGAAATTTTGACTATATACCCAACTGACCAAGTATCATTGATAACGAAAGTTACAAACATATCCTCTGCCCAGTCAAAGAGATTTTTATTCAGAAGGTCGAATCTGATTGAATGTTCTCGATGAAAACTCGTGATTTTGCGTGCAACAACTTGTTCAGTAACAGGAACAAAATGATGATATCCCCTTGTCTGGGCATTCATTTGAGTTGTGGCCCGCTCTTGAGTTGGTTCCTCCTTAGAAACCAAGATAGACTTCAAGTTGGGCAAGCCACGTTGGCAAAAATCGTGCAATTAGATAGAATGCTGATTCATGTATAAGGACATTATGTGTAAAATAGTGAAAATAAGACGTAAGCTGCAGAAAATGTAAATTTGCTCAAAAATCAAAAAATTTACGAAAAATTGTGAAATAAATCATTGAATAAATAATGTTTTCTCTAATACTGGCTGGGGAGAGAAATTTATATGTTTGTAAAGACAGGGGGATAAAAGAGACGCTTGGAGAGAGAAAAAAATCCAATTATTACCCAACTGGATAGGGCCAGTGGAGCGGTTATAATGAAAAAATTACAGAAAATCCCATATAAAACCCGTAGAACGCGTGTAACTTTTTTTTTACATATAATGATCAGCACGCGCGTATGAACACCCGAAAGAGCAATAATCGAAGAGTCTTTTGGTAAATTTTCAGCCAGTTTGAAGCGACCGTATTTGAGATATCAGATTTTTTACCAAAGCGCGGTTTTTCGCGTTTTCCGGGCTCCCCTTGCTAGATATCGGAAAACGGATGGTGGCATCGTGTTCTACGGGAAATTTGGCATCTCCTATGTATTTTTGATAATTTTTTTAGACCAAAATGCCGCGTCAGTACACGAAAAACCGATTTCAGACCCCTGAAGGTGAAATGATGGTCGAAAACTTCACTATGGGCCCCTGGTGACAGGAAACGGTGTTAGGGGCTGAAAATTTGCGAATATCCTTTTTTCGACAGTACCAATTGATGTACCAATTTTGAGCCAGATCTGAGAGGGTGATGTGGGATCGACTGCTGAGTTGGCGTGGAATGCCCCACACATAAACATATTTAAAAAGAAAAAGTTGTATCTGGTTAAAAGTGAAACAAAATTTGTCTAAAATTATTAAACATTCTCGGGCATTAAGCTATTTTAATGATAGTTTGAGAAAAAGTAATAGTGCTTAATTTGCATACGTTTATTTTAAATACATATTTATATCCATAAGAATCAAATACTTACATTAAATTTTACATAAAAGAGGTATATTTTACAAGAGAAAACGGAAACTTCTCAAAAACATTGTGATAATGGGAAATGTAAGTTTGTAGTATTTCTTTTCACTTTCTTCGTTAGTTAATTGGAATATTTCTTGTAAAATGTTTTTCTGACCTTTTTGACATAGTTCATTCTTCTTAAATCTATTTTATCGATACGACGGTTATTCGATTGAAAGTAAACGTTTCTATCTATATCCATCTGTTATGTTTTATGTATACCCATTACCATCTGTTATGTATGTATGTACTCAAATCGTGTGAGAATAGTAGTTTATACAAAAGCAGATATGATCTCCATACCTATCGCAAATTTGAAAATTAATTGTTTCCTTAATACACACTGTGGTTAGTGGTTGGTGGATTTCAATTATAGTTGCGGCAAGAACTTACGTCGTTGAGTGAGAAATTATAGATAGAGGCGCAACCTTAATGGCGAAATGCGTATACGATCTACAAGTTTAACGCCCTGTATCTTGAAAACAAAGGCCCTAATAGAAAATATCTATAGGGCAAAATGTTTTTAAAATCGGACAAAAAATAAAGGCCTTCATGTTTGACGTTCCGTTATGATACACCGTGTTTCACAGCAGGGGTTTTTGGGCCCGAGATTTGTCCGTCTGTGTATTCCTACGCATTTCGCCATAAGGTTACGCCTCTATCTATAATTTCTCACTCAACGGTCATACGAACAAATCATATCTTCATCAACATGTCTAAGAATCTGTATCTAACAACGTCAAGACAACAAATCTGATGACGTCACAATGAAAATAACGAAATGATTAAAGAAAAAACATATTATAAATGATTGCCATTTTACATTTTGAGGTCGTGAAAGACACATTTATTTCAATACGTTCACAAGTTTTTACTATAATGTTACGAAAGTTCACCTACCTTTTAGATGGTTAATTATGTTCCTGTTTTCGTTAGAATTTATAATTGAAGCTCACCTACCTCGTTAGTTTGTAAATTACGTTTCTGTTCATGTTAGAATTTATAATTTTTGTGATGCCTTTATTTTGACGTTTTCCGGAATATTCCAGGCTATATTCTATTTGTTTCTCGACACGTTCTCGAAGTCTCAGAAACTTCGAGAACTGTAGAAACCTATATAAGCAGACCATTTTCGGCCGCTGCAGTCAGTTTGTATTCAGCAGCCAAACGCAAGTGACAAACGTCAAAGTAAAGCGTTGACAGTTGCGAAATTGTTGAAGAATATTTCTTGTATTATCAAGAGTGATAATAAAGATTGGTTGTCTACGTGACGTGTTTCAACGATAACCTAACTTCGAGGTTACATTGGTGTCAGAAGTGTGACGTTCCACGAAGAAGACATTTGGAGTAGACAAGTGAATGCCAGTGACGAGATCTAAAGCAACAGAAATGGAGGAATCATTGAAACAATTAATGGGAATGATGAAAGATATGAAGGAAGACTTAAAGAAAGAAATGAAAAACAACCAAGATGAAATGAAAAACAGTCAAGACGAGGTGAAAAACAGTTTAGAAGTAATGAAAAATAATCAGGAAGAGTTAAGAAACGAAATGAAAACCAGTTTACAAGAAAACAATAAGAAGTTAGAAGAAGCAATTAAAGTTAAACTCAATGAATTTGAGGAAACTGTAGAAGAGGAGATTAATCAATTAAGAAATGAGGTACAAGATAAGGTCCAGGTCGTAGAAGAAAATATGACTAAGTTACAAAGTGAAGTATCAAATCTGAAATCCCAGTTGTCGGTAAAGGAGCCCATTAAGACCGAGAGCAGTTTTCTACCGTCGTCAAGAGTGAAGCCACCAACATTTGATGGAAAGGTGTCATGGAGCACTTACCTAAAACAATTTGAAGCAGCTGCCTTGGCAAATAACTGGTCAGAAGAAGAAAAAGCCACATCACTTATAGTTGCTCTGCGGGGTGAAGCTATGGAGATATTAAGAACACTAGCTGACGATAAACAAAAGGACTATCAAATGCTGAAGGGTGCTTTGGAAATGAGGTATGGCGACGCCCATCTGCAACATGTATACCAAGCACAACTAAAAGGCCGAAGACAACGTTTCGAAGAAAATCTGCAGCAATTTGAGGCGGATATAGCACGTATGGTGAAGCTAGCCTACCCCACCGCACCGACAGAATTCCAAGAACAGTTAGCAATAAGTAGCTTCATTGATGGCCTGCGAGACTCCGAGATCAGCCAAGCGTTAAGGTTAGCCAGACATAAAAACATATCTGAAGCTCTGGCCCAGGCACTGGAAATTGAAGCCGCCCGACAGGCTTCCAGAAACAGTCAAGGCAGAACAAGGCAAGTTAAGTTTCAAACTAGCAAACAACGAGCAAGTGAAAATAACATGGAAGGATTTATGAAGAGTTTGCAAGATTTAATGAATAACTTCCAGCAAGAACAAGACCGAGCTAATTCCACTGTATATAGCAGGAGAAGACCCATTCAGTGTTGGAATTGTGGAGTTGAAGGGCATCTTAGGAATCGATGCCCTAAGAATACATCTAGTCAGGACCAGGAAAACGCCAACTAGTCAGCTTTGAGGGGCGAAAGCTGGCTAGGTGCTACCAAGCCCCACCAATTATTAAGATCAAGGTAACCCGTCTGCAAAATAATGGAACGAGTTTGGGAGTACCAGGGCGTATATGCGGACGGGATTGTGAAATGGTCCTTGATACAGGGTCTAGTCACACCATAGTGAGACCGAACATCGTCGCTCACTGCAGAATACAAAAGCCAGACCGGAATTACATCTTGGAGACAGCAAATGGAGAAGTCATATCAGTGAAGGGCATCCATCTAGCTAGAATAACCCTGGGGGCAACCACATTCCAACACAACATCCTAGTAGCAGATATAACCGATGATGTCATTCTTGGACTTGATGTAATGACTCAACATAATTTTGTATTGAATCTTCTACGAAGACTATTGAAGACCAAAGATGAAGAAATCATCATGCAGTTTCCTGAAATCAGAAACCTTCCTATTAGAACTGTGAAAGCGTCAGCAGACATAGAACTTCCAGCAGGTTCAGAACTAGTAATTGAAGCTATTTGTAGCAGTCCTTCGGCAGTTGAAGAAACTGTAATCGTAGAACCAGAACCAGAGAGCAGCCTCTATACGAAGGGCATATTAACCGGAAAGACATTAACAGAAAGGAAAAACAATTTGGTATTGGTGAGAATGCTTAATCTAAAGGACTACCCACAACAGATCAAGAAAGGCGAACCTTTGGGAATTTGTCAAACAGTTACATCGGTGTTCAGCAATATGGAATCATCAACACTTCGAAATATTCAAAAACTACCCGAAGTCCTGCAGACCCTTGTTAACCGGTTCAAGTCCCCATTACGAGCTGATGAAGTCCAAAAATTGGAAGATTTGTTGAGGCGCTACCAGGATGTATTCTCGTTAACAGAGGATGACGTCGGAAGGACTAATCTTGTGCAGCACCGCATAAATACCGGCAACACCACTCCAATTAAACAAGCTCCACGACGTATCCCTTTAGCGAAGCAAGAAGAGGTATCGACGATGCTTAGAGACATGCAGCAACAAGGAGTCATTGAACCATCCCAGAGTCCATGGACTTCGCCGGTTGTTCTGGTAAAGAAGAAGGATGGCTCTACCAGATTTTGTGTGGATTATAGAAGACTAAACGATGTCACTAAAAAGGACAGTTATCCGTTGCCAAGAATAGACGATACCCTGGATACCCTGTCTGGATCCCAATGGTTTTCCACATTAGACCTGAAAAGTGGCTATTGGCAAGTGCAACTTCACCCAGATGATAAAGAGAAGACAGCGTTTTCCATTGGAACAGGGTTGTGGCACTTCAACGTCATGCCCTTTGGCCTCTGCAACGCACCAGCCACCTTTGAAAGACTTATGGAAACCATTCTACGAGGAATGACCTGGAAAACTTGTCTCGTTTATCTTGATGACATAATAATACTTGGCAAAGACTTTGAAGATCATTTGAAGAATGTTCAAGAAGTTTTCCAAAAGTTGAGGGAAGCCCGGCTCAAGCTAAGTCCCAAGAAGTGCATGCTCTTTCAAAAGGAAGTCAAGTATTTAGGACACATTATTTCCTCTGACGGAGTGAAGACTGACCCAGAGAAAACTGAAACCGTCTGGAAATGGCCAGTACCGAAAGACAAACATGAATTAAGGAGTTTCCTTGGACTTTGCACTTACTATCGCAAGTTTGTGAAAAATTTCGCCGAGATTGCGAAACCCTTACATCGACTCACAGAAAACAATCAGCCATTTATCTGGACGGAACAATGTCAACAAGCTTTTCAGAGATTAAAAGAAGCTTTGTGTTCTTCTCCGATTCTGTCATATCCCAAGCCTGGAAAGACATTCATCGTTGACACGGATGCTAGTAATATTGGAATTGGAGGAATATTATCACAAATTGAAAATGGGCAAGAAAAAGTGATTTCCTACTTTAGCAAGGTCCTCTCTAAGCAAGAAATGAACTACTGCGTAACCAGAAGAGAGTTGCTTGCCATAGTTAAAACTGTGGAGCATTTTCATAAGTATCTCTATGGTCAGTCGTTCGTCTTGAGGACCGATCATGCTTCTTTGAAGTGGCTACTGCAGTTCAGGAATCCAGAAGGCCAAGTGGCAAGATGGCTTCAACGGTTGCAGGAGTATGACTTCAAAATTGAACACCGTAAAGGATCTAACCATCGTAATGCTGATGCTCTATCCAGAAGACCATGTCCTTCAAATTGTAAACATTGTGTGCGACAAGAAGTGAGGGAAGAAGATGAATTTCTTTGCAGAAGAACTACCATCCAGTGTCCAGAGGATTGGGATATTAAAACCATTGCTAAAGAACAAAATGAAGACCCGGATTTTGGACCAATTTTCCAATGGAAGATAAACAACATGGACAGACCCACCTGGCAGGACATTGCTGATAAGTCACCATCTCTAAAAAGTTACTGGGCGTTATGGAATTCTTTAGCCATCGAGAACGGCCTATTAAAAGAGTCTGGGAGAGCCCAGACGGCAAAGAAAAGATTTATCAAACAATACTGCCCCAGAAAAGAATTCCAGAAGTTCTTCAAGCACTGCACAGTGGTGTCGGTGGTGGGCACTTTGGAATAAACAAAACTCTGAATAAAGTTAGAGAACGATTCTACTGGCTTGGCAGTCGGTCCGATGTGGAAGAATGGTGCCGACGTTGTGATACCTGCGCCTCTAGTAAGGGACCCAGGACTCGAAGCCGAGGACAGATGAAGCAGTACAATGTTGGAGCTCCATTCGAGAGAATAGCTATTGATATAGCTGGACCATTTCCTCGTAGCAGCAGTGGGAATCGTTATATTTTAGTAGTGATGGACTACTTCAGTAAATGGCCAGATATATATCCCTTACCGAATCAAGAAGCTGTTACCGTAGCCGAAGCTTTATTCGAAAATTGGATATGTCGTTATGGGGTGCCCAGAGAGATCCATTCCGACCAAGGACGAAATTTCGAGTCGGAAGTATTTCAGAACGTTTGTGAGCTGCTAGGCATTCACAAAACCAGAACTACACCTCTTCACCCGCAATCAGATGGAATGGTAGAAAGATTCAATCGCACCATCGAAAACTTCCTGAGAACGGCCGTCAACGAGAAACAGACCAACTGGGATACCTGCCTTCCTCCATTTTTACTGGCATACCGGGCAGCAATTCATGAGACCACGGGTAAAACACCAGCCAACGTGATTTTCGGCACAGAATTGCGGCTACCCATAGACCTAATTATGAATCGACCGCAACACGAGGAAAACTTAGATGATTATCTCAGCCATCTGAAAGATCGAATAAAGATGGTACATGAAGAAGTACGAGAGAAGATAAAAATAGAAAGCGACAGAATGAAGACCAGATACGACTTGCGTGCCAACAGCAGCGGGTTTCAAGAGCTTGAGAAAGTGTGGCTCTATAACCCAAAAAGAAGCAAGGGTAAATCTCCGAAGCTGCAGAAATCGTGGGAAGGCCCTTATACCGTCGTGTCACGATTGAATGACGTAGTTTACAGGATCCAGAGGAATCCCCAAGCCAATATGAAGATTGTCCACATCGATCGTTTGACACCTTATTAAGAAGGCCATGCGGACAATGGAGTAACCTGATCGGGACGATCAGTTCTAAGAGGGGGGCAATGTTACGAAAGTTCACCTACCTTTTAGTTGGTTAATTATGTTCTTGTTTCCGTTAGAATTTATAATTGAAGCTCACCTACCTCGTTAGTTTGTAAATTACGTTTCTGTTCATGTTAGAATTTATAATTTTTGTGATGCCTTTATTTTGACGTTTTCCGGAATATTCCAGGCTATATTCTATTTGTTTCTCGACACGTTCTCGAAGTCTCAGAAACTTCGAGAACTGTAGAAACCTATATAAGCAGACCATTTTCGGCCGCTGCAGTCAGTTTGTATTCAGCAGCCAAACGCAAGTGACAAACGTCAAAGTAAAGCGTTGACAGTTGCGAAATTGTTGAAGAATATTTCTTGTATTATCAAGAGTGATAATAAAGATTGGTTGTCTACGTGACGTGTTTCAACGATAACCTAATTTCGAGGTTACAATAATTTTATGAAATTAAAGTAGTGTTATTAAAACACAAAATAAGTTAAGTTTCACCAGACACAAACCTGAACGTACTTTCTGATAGTATTTACAGTTCCATTAGAGAAAACACATTGTGTAAATTTATTTACTATTCGAATTTTATTGTTTATGTGAAAAATATTCTCTTGTTAATTGGCGTTTTCTCTTTAAGTATGGATCTGAGCAGGCATTTTATAAACCAAAGAAATTATCATGTACCTATTATATTAATTAAAATTAATGTTTATTAGTGAAGAGTATATTCATATGAATGAGGGTTAAGATCAGTATTTATCGAATCATGAGAAAAATAATTTTACCTCCACAACTAAAATTTCGCCACAGATGTTGTCATTAGTTTTTGAAAATTTGGAATGGAATTTTTCCATTATTATTGAATCATTATGCATTTAGTAATATAAACAAGACTGGTTTTATGGCCTTTACTACTTATGTTTTAATTAAAACTAATATGTCTAGCCATAGCTAGAAATCTTTGATCTGTCCTTGTTGTTCTCGGAGTAGATTCCGTAGAAAGTGACCCGCTATCAGAACCAGTCCACATCTCGGTTTCGGATTCTATTGTTGGTTGTAAGGCTATACGGTTACGTGTTCAAAGCCTACCTTACTTAACATGAATATTTTAACTACCTACTCCGTGTATTGATGGTTTCCTCAAATTTCAATTTTTAGCTAAATTGATACTACTATACCTAGTAATTTATGATCAAGTACAAAACAGTATTAAATCCGTCAATTGCAAATGCAGTAAGTGCATTAAAGTTATCGGTACCACAGCATATCTATGTTTCAATTCAAATTCAGCAAATTCGTGAAATAAATATCACTTAAAATTTAATACTTTTCAGTTGTGTAGTTTATAAAATAAAACTGAAATTGAGACTAGTGTAAATAGTTCCATTATAGGAGATTATTGATTGGTTCGAGAGTGTGATAAAAAATGATATTGTTATTTTTTTATTAAAAGTAGGTACTGTGGTTTTTGAGATCTTATGCCGTGGTATAAGTAACTGGGCACCACTAGACATAGAAGTACTATGCACTTCCCTAGTCTTAGCTAGGAATCCTTGGCCTGCACTTGTCTTTCCCGGACTAGGCTCGGTGTAAACGTATTTTTTATTAGAACCCTAGATCTCTCCATGTATTAATTTCTGTCCTTACTGTTCGTTCTAAGAGCACTACTGTAAAAACCACCCTTTAGACAACGGTAATCTGCTGAAACGTCCATGCTCCCCCTAATGTTTCATAGCTTGTCGCTGTCAGCATATTTATTGATGACCTCTTAAAAGCTTCACCGCTTGCATTTGACGACAGCATTAAATGTGACGTTGTAGCGAATTCTGTAATTGGCGGCAACCATAATAGTTTGAATATAAGGAACATCATTTTTAGGTGTTGAAACAACTTTAGATGTTGAGGGAATATTTTCGGCTTCTAAGGGAATATTCTCGCTTTCACCTAGAATTTTCATAGCCCTTAGTTTCTTGTTTTCAGAAGAAGTTTTGATGTAGCCTTCAACGACAGAGTTAGACGTCCAACCACTACAAAAGCTACCCAATAGTACCAATAAGTTGTTTGGTACATTTACCTTGCCAGTTTTATATCGCAGAAGGAAGCAAACATAATTACAGTTTTTATTTCTTAGTTTGACGTATTTTCTTACCAGTTCTACTAAATTCATGCCATCAATATTTCCAGATGTTACGATAAACTCTAGACACTTTTGTTTTGGTCTTGGGTATGACTTGGAAGCATTCGTTTTTCATCTTTCACATGTTCTACAAACAGATTTGAGAATTCTTCCCAATAACTTAATATAAGTATTGGTTATAATTTTATTTACTAAAAGAGCATATAAATTATGTATGATAATACTAATTTTATTATTATTATTAGTATTATCTCTACGAACTACACTTGCGTACGGTAATTAATGTTTATATCCCACTTATTGCGTAAATAGCTGTTATAAGTTTCTGGTAATACTATCAACGTGCATAAAATTAATATTTTACATGTAGCAGAAAAATTGTGTTTACTACTCTTTTAATCGTGGAAAAGTATGCACAGTATTTTTTTTTTTTACAAAACTTCATATAAGGTTAAGAGCCAGATGATTACTTCTTGCTAGACCAGTAACGGTACTATACGGGAAGATCAGAGATCAGTTTTTTTATCGTCAAAGGACACATTCTACCTGCGTACTGTTTGTATTAAATATTATTCACCATATACAAATTTATGTTAATTTAAATCGGAACAATCAGCAACTATTTATTTTTATCATTCTTCCACGATAATTTATTCTTATGTAAGTAATTAAGCGGTGTGAGGTTCAATAACATTATATATAGCCTGAAATTACCATTTTCTAAAAAATGTTGGTTGGCAACAGCCTTGATCTTTCAGTTAAGCACATTTGAATGTCTTATCCTAGAAGGTGGTATATTACTTTCACTGTTGAACTCACTGAACACTTTATACGAGTTAAATACTACTTTAATAAATACATTACTTAAAGCTCTGTGGACAGTAAGCACTTTAAAGTGCAGACCACTGTATTATTTGCGAAGCGTACGAAAAAGTCAAAAATATTCAAAACAGTGTAGAATAGTATATTGCGTACCGAGGTGGAAAGCGTTTCATTCTTGTCGAAAGAAAAGGATGGTTTTCCGAATCATTTCTCGAGACAAGAATTAATCTTTTCACCGAGGTTTGTATACTATTTTACAACCATACCGGTTTTTGTAACAAACATAATTACGTGAGAAATTAGCAAAGTAAGATCCCTGTATAACCAGATTACTGATAAAAAAACGTCAAGTTAACAATTTGACGGTGATTACTGTGGTACTAAAAGAATCAAACATATACAAACTTAAATTAGTTAGTTGATAGATTGCCATCAAAAAAGTGTTTTCGAAGACAATTTGCAATTCAAAAGAAATTATTTGTACCTACTTCTCCTCACCTGAGAGAAACTGCTGAATGTTTGGAAAAAGAGTCATTACCTAAGAATCGTGCAAGGTAAGTTTATGGTGTTTTCGAGAGTTGGTGCTCGCAAGAATGGGCTCAGACAGCTGAAACTATTGTGCTGACATATTTTAGCGAAAATGCCAAAATCAAAACGCCGTCAATACTTTGGTCCATAATATCCAACAATATCTCCTATTTTCTGGAACAAATATTTTGACCAAAACAAATAAAACAGTAAATAATACTTAACATTTGGGAAAAGAAAGACCGAAATTTTAAATCAAATGAAATTCATTTTTTCAATCTTTAAAAATTTGATTCTTTCTTAATATGTCGCTAACGAATGTTATATATTATTTAAGTTTTTTTACTGTATTATAAAGGTTTTTAAGCTAATATAAATAAAATCTCCTACAAAAGCTAATAATAAAGAATATGTGCGTAGATATTGTGGGTATAATTCAACGCTGGCCGAGGGTTTAGTCCGCATAGTAGTTTCACACAGTATTGTTAATATCTAAAAATATATAAAACAATATTTTAGTTGTTATTAACATAAAATAGATATTGCTTCCATAATTTTAACTATTATTAGTAACCTGTTAATTGATCTGTATTTGTTTTGGTAAACACCTTATCAAATTTTATGCACAATCGAATGTTGTTTTCAATTTTTTTGTAAATATCAAAAGAGTAAATTAAAATTATGCTAAAATGCAATTAATTGTTCAGTTTGGTTATTTTAATATATTGCCAATAGGAATTTTATGTATTATTTTATCTGAAGAGATAATTGCAGTTCTCGAAACATGTCTAATTAAAAGTGATAAATTTAATAAAGAAAAAATTTCTTCGAAAGTTTTTATTGTATGCCACACATTATTTCACTATTCTAGCCCCACATTTTAACAGTTATTTTCACATACTTATAAACAAAAGTGAACAATATTATATGCAGAACTAGGCAAGTTTATGTTATAACAATCTTTACATCTATATTTGAATTTAAAAGAATACGTATTTTGAAAGATTTCAGTACCTAAACATTTGCTGGATAAACCGCTTTCTGAAGTTATATATTGATTTTACTTTGGAACCTTTGAATATTTGTAGGTGGCATGAGATAACCTTCTTGTTATTTGCTAAACAATATTATTCAGTTCTTAAATGGCTAAAATTACTTGTATTTGTACAAAACACTATTTCAAGAATACGGTGTCCTTACTTTAAAATGTTTCCATGAATTTATTGAAAGCTTTTGTTGAGCAAATTGGAAAGTTTCGAATTACCTCCATCACTTGTAATATTTTTCGACTCATATTTACATAGTAGATCACAATTTGTTTATTACCAAGGTTTTAAATCGTATCAATTTACACCTACATCTGGTGTCCCACAAGGTTCAGTTCTGGTGCCACTACTTTTTATTTTATTTATAAATAATCTGGTTTCCGATCTCCAATGCCATAGCTTGTTATACACTGATGATTTGAAATTATACAGCAGAATTGTAGGGATTATCAAGAATTGCAGTCAGATTTGAATAGAGTCTCTACGTGGTGTTATAACAACGGCTTATCCATAAATGTTGGAAAATGTAATATTGTTACTTATACGCGTAAGCATGAGCAGGAACATTACGGATATATGCCGAACAACATTTTGGAACGTGTCAATGGTTTCAAAGACCTAGGTGTTCAATTTGACAGTAAATTAAGTTTTATCCCACATATCAACAGTATTACTGCTTCTGCTTTTAAGTCACTGGGTTTCATCCTTAGAAACTCCAGGGATTTTCGTAACCCCTGTACTTTGCAAAGTTTGTATAATACATTTGTCAGAAGTAAATTGGAATACGCAAGCGCAGTGTGGTCTCCATATTACACCTCTCACATAAATTCCATAGAACATCCAGAAAGAGTTTTTAAAATATTTGTGCTATCAGTTAGACGGAGTGTATCCACCGATTGGGATTGATCACAATTACTTGCTCCATCGGTTTTCTTATAATTCACTTCAAAATCGTAGAAATATGCACGAGGTTCTGTTTTTATATAAATTATTAAATAATAAAGTGAACTGTCCTAATATCTTACAAATGATTAACTTTCGAATTCCCTACACATCAACTCGTTTCCCTGTTACATTTGAAGTTAAAAAGTTTCGTACAAATGTATTAAAATACTCACCCATTACCAGTATGTGTAATAATTACAACTTAATCCAGGAAAAACTTGATATTTTTCATTGTTCAACTAGTGATGTCAAACGTGCTTTTATTTGTTAGGTCAATTTGTTTCATATTTAATTTTTTTGTTGTTTTTTTGTTTTTCCCGCCTCTGTAAATGGGATTCTGTCCTGTTGAGTTTGTGTAAATAAATAAATAAATAAATAAAAAGCTATATGAAATTTCTTGTTATCGATACTGTTCTTCGTTTTCTGGTGTGAATGATGCCAAATGACAAGCATATGAGAAAGTGGGCAGAAGACGTAATTTATTTATGCTAAAACGACAAGTATTGTTGTGGAAACCACTTTAATAATGTGAATGCAAAAATTTTGTTTAAACTAGAGTTAGAAATAGAAATTTGTATGCTAATTGTTAGGCAATCATGTCATTTTGTGGTTGTGAACGTGACGACAATTTTTTATGTAAAAAAGGTAATTATTTATTTAACTAATTGCAATTAATGTTGCTGACGCAAACAGCAGAAAATGTAATAAAATACAGCTAATTTTCAGCTGCAACCGTGATACTTTGAAATATATTAAAATTTGATGAATTCTAATATCATCATAAATCCTAAAAAACGTTGTAAATATGTAAATAATAATGCATTCAAATAAAGACAAATTTGGTTTAAACGTTTCTGCAGAATTCAATTTTCAATTCTTTATATATTTGGTTTGAAATGACTAAACAAAATACTGAAACTTTTAGTATAATTATATTTTCTAAAGTAAAAATCAAAAGAGATGCGAAGGATAGAATATTACATACAAATTCTGTTTACGTACTTTTTTCATTATTAAATAATAAAACTGGTAGGTATGAAAATACTGTTTATGATTAAATTCATATTGTAGTAATCAAGATGATTAATATTAGATACTATAAATTATATTACTATTATAAATAATTGCTCCACTGGATATATGTATTTTGTAAACATCTTACCTTACGGATCATTTAACTTCACCTTTGTAAAAAATAATTATACAAATTAACGATCTCTAATCAGCAGCATCCTGTTCCATATTTCATTATTTCGTTTTATGTAATATCCATTCTGCCCTGTAATATATCAACCGTAAATATTACCAGACTAATATTTTAAATTTCCGCCAAAGAATGTTTTATTTTAAAATGATTTATAACTTAGTAATTTCCTGTCGTAGGTAGTTTTGTATTAAAGATATTTTAAATCGGTGTCGCTGTTAACACATCACTAAACAAATGCTTTAGAAAAATATGTCCTTGCATGTCTCTAGGATGCACAGTTTTGGAAATAAATTTGATGTATATAAAAGAAATTATACCATTTTAGAGAAGGATGCATTTCAAGTTTGAGTTGTAAATGTGTGATCTCCATAATCTCGGGTATTCATAAAACAGTGAGCCATACTTTAAAACTAGCTTCCTTAGACGAAAATAAGATGGTTTTTATAGCTTACCTTAGTACAATAGTAGGTACAACTTTTCTTCCTTAAGAAATTATAGGTTTGAGAAAAATTTTTAAATACTTTCTCGGATCTATAACTTTTTAAGTAATACGATTGCCAAAGAATAAGTTAGCTTAAAAAATGAAAAAAAAAACTACTTTCTCGGCCCTATAGCCTCTTAAGGAAGCAAGATGTGAATAAGGTAAGTTGATTTAAATCACCTTATTTTCGTCCAAGGAAGATAGCCAATTTTTTTAGCAAACTTCCTGTATAAATAACCCGCGATTACACTAAAAATTGGAACTATGTTTTTATTAAGGTTTCAGTACATAAAAGTTTATATCTTTTGTGAAATTAACTTTGTTCATATTTTATAAAAACAAACACCCGTTGTACAGGTGTTTGTATTCTGTAATGTATAACCTAAGTTTATTCTTGTCTACCTGCTACTAAAGTCATCAAAATAAAATTTGTTATATTATACAGGGTGAATCAAAACCTATCTAAAATAATATTTTTGGACGTGGGACTCTTCAAATACAATTTCGTAAAACAAAAATAAAAAAGGGCATTTCGAAAATGATTAAAAAAGACACTTCTGCACGGCACTGGACACTGGTCCACTACAGTATAAAGGCACGGTCTATCTACGACGGAGTCTGCAAGCGGAGTACGCAATGCGGAATTCGCATGCAGGGTTGCCAACAGTTGAAAAATGAAAATCGCAACTGCGCCGAAAATTTGTAGCCCAAAACCGCAGCCACAGAAGCACAAAATAAATAACGTATTCTGTGCCGCAGTCGTGACGCGTTTACCCACAAACCTAGAAAAAATATAGACTTCGTCGGTTCATGATATAGGTCACGTGACAGGTGCCGCATTTTCTAGGGACCTAAGATCCAGAAAGTGGATATTTTATTTGCTTTATGTTGGCGGTTGTGCAAATATGATGGCTGCATTGCAATCTGAAATTAACTAACTTGCTGTCATTTTAAATGTCATTACAGAATGTGACCAATCGCAGTAAACAAATGAGCTTCACGCTACAATACAACCAACGTAACTTGGCATAAAAACCAAGTTTTAGCGATTCTGGACCTTTTAGGGCAGCCATGAATTTGCGGTCGCCGGCAATATGACACTGGCACAGTCATCTTACATTTCAAATTGCAGAAGACAATCACAGACTACAGATTACAGATATGAAAAAGTATAAATAAATAGTAACAGACAAACAGAGAGAGAGAAGGCGCCGACTCTTGGATTTTTAAAGCCCAATTACCATGGATTTTTTGTTTTAAAGAGCCCAATTTACCGCAACCCGCAACTGAATAAATTTCAACCGCAATTACTTATTTTCTGTAGCCCAATTTGCGGTTTATAGCCCAACTTGGCAACCCTGTTCGCATGGTTTGCTTTGTGTGTTTCTGAATGCGGCTGTTTTATGTAAAGCGCACGCTCCGCACGCGCAACACGATTGTCCGTCGCGCACGTAGGTCGCTATTGGCTGTGTGGCAATTTCGACGATTGGTCTGCAGCAGTTGTAACTTTTGTTCGTTGTCTTTTAAATGGTTTTTAATTAAAACTTTAAAGGTTCCTTCAGTTCTCCTCTTTTTAAATAGACTACTAATGTCACCTCTGTCATCTAATGTTGATAGTAATACGAAATCATCATCTTCATCCTCTTCTTCTAGTAGCAAACATAGCAATCTTTTTCTCTTCTCCATAGCACACACAATACAGACAAAACTAATAAATGTAGTTATCAAATAATAAATTCAATTGTATTGCGCAATACGCATTCAGAATAGACCACCACATATGCGGAGTCTGCCAGCGCACGTAGGAACGTGACGCAACGCTTAGTCCGCTTGCCGACTGCGCAGTAGATAGACCGTGCCTTAAGGCGGCAAAGCATGCAATCGGCGAGCGGACGAAAATGGAAAGAAATTCCCAAGGAAAAAATTAAATAGTTTTTTATAACACCTATTTTATACAGCAAATTCAGCTGCTTCTGCCGCTGTTATTAATTATTAATAGAATTAATTTGGGGTTTTAATTAATAAAATAGTTTGACATACTTGATGTTACAACAAAATTTTGGGTCCGTCTTACCCAGATTCTACAAACTAACACACATGTTTCTGCTTCTTGTCCGTTTTGAACTAGTAAGTTATTGGCAGCAACTATGATACGATACTTGTACTGACTGCACATGGCGGTAAAAGTAGCTGCATTTGGCACATGTTTACCGGGAAATCGTTCTACTAAAGCATTTTCACATCACCGTAAATTAGAACGATATCCATTAACTCCGAGTTACTACTTATACACGTAAGCCATTTTTGACACTTGCAAAACTAATGTAAAGACTGGCGTCACAAAAACTTTACTACCTACAAAAAGTAATCGGAATTCAATACTCGGAATCGCCTGTCGAGGACTACAGTAGCCCAGCGATGTAAAGGTTGAAAATACTACAACTTCAATAATTTTTTCTCGTAACTATAAGCATTTTACACATTTTTTTTGCAATATTGACACTATTTTTCATGATGCATCTGTTTCTAAATTTTTTTAGATAAGTTCTGAGTCATCCTGTATATACTGTTGTAATGTTGTTTAGCTACTTTTTTAGAGGAAATAGTAGGTAGTAATCTGTAGGTTCTTTATGTATGCAACTTTATTGTTAGTATTATGGAATTGACTATAATATTAGGTTTATTTTAAAACGCAGCGTTATTTTTAGAACACATTCATTTGTCGCAACATAACATGTAGGCACATATTTTCGTCAAGTTTATAATGCTGAAACTATTCTTAAACAATGCAATAGTTAAGAAACATGAAAAATATATTTTCTACATGTCGTCTTTTCAATCTTTGATCGGCCTAAGAAATATTTATTTGTTTTTAACCTATTGATTGATTACACGCAAAGCAACAAATCAGAAGATCTTAAGAAATAAAAATAATAGTGTAATTGTGATGTTGTATAACTGCTATTATACTCGTAACACACTTTAGGTTTATATAACTCATTCTATGGATTATAATTTGTTTCATTGCTTTTCAGTGTTATTATCTATTATAGCTGTTGATTAATATAAATTATAATCGTTTTCAACATTTTTTCTGCGCATTTTTTTAGTTACTTTAATACGGGACAAAATACATTTCCTGATTATTGTAAAATTTGCCGATACTGCATTAAAAGATAAAAAAAACACTTTTCACTTGTAATCTCTCTAATGGTTGTATTATTACCGGAAATTTTTTCGAGTTTACGAATGTTTTGAAAATTATTTTCTTAAAATATTCTTGAAGATACAAAAATTTCGGGTTATTAATGTGGGGGATCAATAAGAAAATTATACACCTAAAGCATTTTAAAATTAATCTATTTTTATTTAGCAATAAGATTATGTAGACATGGAAAAGGAAGAGTTAGTTAGCCATGAATGTTTATTAATCAAACTAACAAAATAAGTCTATTTGACAGTTGCAACCTAAGTTTATGTTCACTAAAGGGCCGGTGTTTTTTACATTATGTATCTTCAAGTGTTATATAGTCTCAGGTACAAAGTGTTTAAATAAAATTATGAATATGACAACCCATTTTACTTTAATGAAATTACTAAAAATTGTATTGTATTGTAAAGCAAATCTATATTAAAACTTTGAACTTAACTGAAGTTATTTTTGCGAAAATAGGTGAAAAATTGTTTTTTTTTATATTATTTATCTTTAAGTTGAAAAAACAATGTTCTACCGAAATTAGTTTAATTAACAACAAAAAATGTTTAAAATAAATCTATTTTAGTTATAACCTAAGTTATGTTCACTAAAGTAGGTGGAACGTCGTTTTTAATTAGTTTGTAAGTGTTGTATTTGCCAGTTCTAAATACATAAAACAAAATTATAGCTTATGTGGCTTTGGAAAAATGGTAATATCAGTTCAACTGTAATAGTTGTTTTACACACAACAATTTATTGAACAATAAATTGAACCCGTTGACCGTCAATTTATTTTAAGCAGTGTAAAACAGAAGTAAACAATTTATTGATTTCAGTACAAGAAATTGTAGATTTTAGATCATGCTCTAATTTATTGATCAATTTTAGGGATATCTAGTCACATTTTGTATTTGTGTTTAAATACCAACCTATTGTGTTGATGAATTTATAATCAAATCGTCCAGAAAATAGTTAAAATGACAAAAGTTTGTTAGTTTCTAAACAAATGATGCTAAAAAAGCAATTATGCTTTCATTATCTTTAACTACTTAAGAGTCCGTCGCGCGCTTAAAATAAACCGAATTTTTACGCTCGGCCCATAACACTTATTTAGACAACAAATAAACATAACGGTGCAAATAATCGGAAGATAAAGTTGTTTCCTAAGGCTGCTGTGTAATATTTTTTTCAAAATTAGTTTTTAATTATTTAAATTTAAAGGGTAAACTGTGCAAGAAATCGTCATATTTACAATGTATTTACTTAAAAATAGAGGCTTAAATCGAAAATTGGTTACACGAGGGAAGTAAGTCTGTCTTTTAGCTTTGCAACGATACCAAAATTATATCGAATTGATAAAAATTACTCAAAATTCTATGGTAAATGCCGAACGTCTACAACTTCAGAAACGAATATATTTTAAATGCTGCAACCACGTGTGTTTCACTCAGTGGGATGGGCTTAGACATTGGTAAATGCGGGCAGGACCGGAGTTCAAAGAAATACATAGTCACTTATAATCTATACGTTCTCAGTTGAGACAGAATTGAATTAATCGATCTTATGGAGTTCTATGCTTTTATTTTCATTGATAGAAAGTTTTTGCACCCTATGGGGCAATATTATAAAAAATTAATATAAGTTAATATTGAGAAAAACAGTGCGGTACAGCCAGGCAATGTTATTTCTTGTAGCGGAAACTTATGAAAATAAATGTTGTAGTAAATGTTTTTAATGCACTGTTTGTAATTATTAGTTTTCGATATCGGTGAAGACAATGAAATTTAATAATACAATTTTAATTAATTTAACTATGGTACAACATTTGAGCATATCTATCTCCGCCCATGTTTAATAAAGGAAATGCCGACACTAAACCTAGTTTTCGTTTTTATACCGTTTTTATTTATTGGTGTGTACTGTGAGAAGTACTGTAGTTTTTTATATAAGCTGTCAAAAAACTACGAACAGTAAGTAAAATCGTTGATTTACAAGCGCGATGGAACGAAAAACCTAATAATTTTCAAATAATGTCCTAAGCATTGATAATTTAAGTTTATTTTTATAAAATGCGGCCTTACTAAAAAAAGTTGTACTAGTCCATTTTGGATACTAAAAATGTCCTTCTACAAGATGGTTATATTTTCTTAAAAACAAAACGGCTTAATTGCTAGCCGATTTTACTCCACTAAATCTAAATATTCTAAATACGTCCGCCGTAAAGTCATTGTAGTGGGAGAGCGATAATCTCCGCCTCCAGCCGTAACGCCCGTGCACCCGACCCCGGAGCGCTACCCGAGGAGTGTACAGAGAATGGACTCTTAAGTTGAAACTAATAAAAAAATAAGGAATCAGCAGATGATATATGCGACTACAAAATTGTTGACGAGGTTTGAAGTTGGCAGTTAGCAGCAATGAAAAATTGTTGTAAATATTGGAATGTGTAAAGGCCTCAATAATTTGTGAAATTAATCAATATCTTTGGAAATAAATTGTCAATTTATTGTTCAATAAATTGTTGGGTCTAAAATAGCTATTATACACTCAGCGGCAGCGCAAAGTTATAACCTGTTAATGTAATTTGTTGGAGAGTTTTTATGGCAATAATAGTTAAATTAAAAAAAAACTTGTTAAATCGAAAATATATGGAAAAAGTTCAGAAATATACTTTATGTATAAATTGCGAGCAATCTTGTAATCTTAAAGTGTATCACCCAAATATTTGTCGTACCTTATTGATGTATACAACTTGGAGTGCAGTTTAGAACATCTATTTAGTACAATTCAGAAGAATTTACTCAATGCGTCAATCTAGTTTTCTCGGATTTGTTTAGTTAAGTTTAACAGATTTGTTTCAGAATATTATATTTATTTACTGCATACACATTTATTTTTGATAATACGAGGTTCAAACTTTGTTACTCACCACTGGAAAAAGATTAGACAGATGTAATTAATAATAAAAAAAATTGGAAAAAAAAACAGAATACTTAATAGATGTTTTAATTATTTAATTATGATTTGTACAGAAAATAAACAAAAAATTCTATTTATTATTAATATCGTCCAGGGTACTTTGCAGGATGAATATTTCCGGAAATATTTTGGGTTTCCATGGTAACCCAACGAAAAACAAGTCTCGGATTGTCTTAAAAATATGTGTTATTTAGACTAAGAAATGTCCCCTGCTCAAGACTGGGCACATCTTTAAACCGAATTACATTCAGTTCGCAAAGGAAATAATTCCACTTTAATTATGGATTACAGGTGTACATAGAATGAAATAAATTGTAACTGTGACCATGAAATGCAAGCGGTACTTTCATATATACACAGAACTAATTAAGAGCGGAATCTCTTGTAAAAATAAATCCGCGAAATCACCAAAGGCCTAACAAATTGCAGCTTCAGGCTATCGCCGTCAAGGCTGTCTAGATTTAAACGCTTATGTTTCAGTGGCGTAACCTAGGGGTTCATTTGAAAAGGATGTGTTGTTATATATTTAAATTTCATCAGAGTGTATGCGAGTGTATGTATAATTATTCGACTTTGTTTCCCCAATAAACAAAACAACTTTATCGAACTTTGATTATCTACGTATTAAAGAAAAATACACCAATATTTATTTTTAATTAAGAAATATTTAAGTAATTTTTATTTTTCACATTAAGTATGTGTCTTTAAAAAGTATTTTCATTTATCCACTCCAGATCCCATTTTGTAATATTATATAGGTACTAAATTCAAATATACAAGGTCTGACTTAAGTTCAAGAACATACAACCAACGTGTCACGAATTGTTTCAATAATTTTGTCAGTTCGTTATGGTCAATTTTTCTAGAACATCATTAGAAATGTGAGAACTTGGTGTTGTTACCAACTTATATATTTATATATACAGGGTGAGTCAGTCATAATGTCGGAAGGCCTAATAAAGACAGAAAATCGAAAAAAAATTTTACTCGATCTTTAAAAAAACAAACAAATCACCTTATAAAAATCAGTAACACAACGCTCCTGGTGCGCTACGAACTTTCTGAAGACGCACCCATAAGACAATCGAATGCCGGATTAAACATCGTTGCCACATTATTGAAATATTTGCTTTCGTATCCGGAATGAGTACTGCCTTGTCTTGGACGTGGGTGATATCCAAAAAGGGTAATTCATTGCATCGACAAGCACCTGCGACTCCCATGATCGTTGCAACCTGTAAAGAGGTCAAAATAAAACGAACAATGTATAAATTGAAATATTAAAATCGTGTATTTTCCACCTTAATTTGTAAATATTCCTCATCCGGTGCTTTTTCAAATATTCTTCGATTTGGTTCGTCCTCCACATTGAAAAAGTAGGATAGTAGCACCTCTTCTGTAATTGCTCCTTCTCTTATGCCCTTTTTTTCGCCAAATATCAAATTCCACCAATTTCCTCTCGTACACACTTTTGCTTTGCGTTAGAAACAGACATAATGTTACTTCTAGGATTTCTTGCTGGATTTTAGTCGGAATAAAGAAATTCTCAGCATTCTCACTCATTTTTTGTATCGATATTGCAATTTTGTTTACTCTTAACAAACGCATGTCAGGAACGATTCCAAGACTTTCTAGTATTCAGTTCACAATCACAGCTGATCATAATTTTTCACTTGCTCTGACAAGGCATAAAACGTTGAATTACATTAGGGCCAGCCTTTAATCCTTCCGAAAATATCTAACTTGCGGCTGCGGCTCGAGTGTCCATTTTTTCTCGTGGATTATAGGCTTGTAAATTCTCTTATATAATGAATAACTATTTATTTTAAAAAATCATTACAAATACTGTATAGAACATGCGATACGATAAACGTTTGTTAGGTTATACTGTAATGTCACCTCGTAAGACAAAAGAGGATTTTCAAAAGGCCTTACAAGCCAAAACAACAAATATTGCTACGGCAACAAGTCTTGCAAACATAAGGAGTGGTAATATAAGTGGACATTAGCTGAAAAAATAAATATTGCATTTCTATTGTAGGTATATACTTTATTTAAAGCATATCCAACATATAAGTTTATGAGTCTAGGTCCAGTTCTGCTGAAACAAAACTAATTATAAATTTACTTCCACTTGACTAAAATAACTCCTATTCTGATTGGCCTATTTTGGCTATTGCTTGCCTGGTCGTTTCTGTACTTTATAACGTCTACCAATCGACCACTGTCGACGACCTACCATATCGATAGTTACGTGTGAGCTCCAAGCGGAACCGTAACCGACTGAGAGTAACCACCAATATCAAGAAGTTTGCGAACATGATTTTACAAGATCGAGCAAAAATAAGACTAATACTATATGCCACTTTTACACTGACAGCTGTATCTTGACACATACTTAGCTATAGAAAACTTACACCTAATTAAAAAAATATATACCAACCCGTTTCTACAATGCGTCCAACGTAAACGTCCAGTGACAAGTCCCCAAACTTAATTGAGACCTCGTGTATGTAAAGTAATAAATCTACTTGAACACGATTTAGTATCATTTTATGATTATGTTTATGAGAACATGTTATCGATATTTCTTTCTGTTTGGAAAACATTCATGCCGACAATATACAAACTCATGACAGAAAGTGGTGGCAATGAACTATTAAAAAAATACTCGTTCTTATATATCTATTGAATGTTGGAGAAAGATTTTCTACAGTTAAAGGCAAATTGTACATTAAAACAAGACCAAAAATTTCCAATTTAGACAACAGGTGTTTTATGATTATTGTTGAATGTTTCCAAAATATGGTTAATCGAAACAACACATGTAGATCGTTGCTTAAGAATTATAAAATAGCAAGTTGATTATTTTAAAAACCGTGTCAAGTTTTACGACTTTTTTAAATAGGTAGTTAAAATAATATTTATAAACTTATTTGTTTAGTAAACTGTACTTTCAGTCGCTTCTTATTCCTATTTGAAAAAAACAGAAAAAAATATTTTTCTGAATTTACTTCAAGATTAATACACATTTTTATTGTTAATATTTTTACAAAAAAAAAAGAAAAAATAGGTACATAATATAGAAACTTACTTTAAACTAATTCAAATTAATTCTTAAACCGGTAAACGCTTGTTGCAAGCAACATAAGCCATTTCGAACAGGTGTAACCATTTCGCATTTTATTCTGTGTTATGAAAAGAGCTCTAAGAAAACCATTTCAGTAAGTATGTTTAGGTGTTTGTAATTATTATGTTACCATTGGTCAGAGAAAAGAAATTGTTAAGTCAAATATGTTTTGTTTGGTACAATTTATCATACAGCAAAATAAAGGCACTCATATTCTGGACACCCTGTATATGTATATGCAAATATATAAATTTGTTTTATGTAACTATAAAAATACTTTGGAAATTTATTTGAAGTAGGTCAACACCATCAAAGTAATTGGTTTTCATTGTTATAATAAATATTCTTCACTTTATCAAAAATACATAAAATGTATGAAACAGTACTACTGTAATAATAACGTGACGATTATTATCTAATTAATATTATTACTTTAGTTATATTGAACAGATATATTTCCATTCTAAACGAACACATTAGTTAATTACTCTAAAAAAGTGTATACAAAAGAAACATTAAAAGTCGTCTATATTATTATCACCTACCCCTACTACGCCAATGAACAGGATATTCAATTCAATATGAATTAAATTATTCGTTTCACTGCATTGCATACATATGCACCAAGTTTTGATATTTGTCCCATAAGTCGTTTGTATCTATATTTAAAAAACTTGATTTATTTTGCTACTGTAAAACGTCTGTATTTGAACTCATATTTGTTTATAGAAAAATTCTTTCCTATTTTACTACCTTTAAAGTTATTCAACGAAGTTGATATAAACATTCAGTTCTAACGATTTTGAGAGTATTTGCGTAAAATAATGTAATACAAAATACTAGAAGACAACAAAATCCATTTGTTGCAAAACAAAATGTTCTATCTAAAAATGATTTCTACTTTTATTATTATTTAAAGGGCCGTACTTCTATTTTAATAGAATTAGAGGTACTGATATTTCCATCTGGTTAACTAGATATTATTATTATTTCTGTACTAAATTTGGTTTAATAAACTTAAGAAAAGCGTTTTCTTTTAGATAATTTCAACCCGTCTATCTCAAAATCGAATAACTATAGATCTTATGTTTATATGAACTTTTCCCTGTCCTCGTCAATAAAACCGAAACACCCTGTATATATTTAGCTGCGTTAAATCGTAGTACTATCAATAACACACCCGCATTAATATTTGAATAAGTTTTAGTTTATGGAACATATGTATTTTGAAATAATTGTTTTAAATGTGTCTGATACTAGCAATTACTAACGTGCCAAAACTGTAAACCATTTAAATGTTTTAAATTTAATAAGTGGTTAAATTAATAGCATATTCTTAGTAGTGAAATTTTCAACTAAAAGTGAATTTAACAAATTGTGTTGTGGTCTACGTTTTGTTTTTATAGTGAAATATTCATGGTTCTAGATAATATTGAAACGTTGTTGCTTCTATATAAAAAAGGTAAGTTTTAAATTTTAGTTGTGCTCTCTGAAATGATTTATATTTATTTCTGTGATTATTTTCCCGATTATCCAATAAATTAAAATTAAAACAAAAAGTCAGACGTCCAAAAAATCCACCTATTCTATTTTTCATAAATTTAATTTTGCGCAGTCAAAATTCTTATGACGCAAGGTGTAATTTACGCCGATAAATTTTTAAACTTCTCATATTGTCGGGGAATTAAATACTGTTAATATTAATAATAGCAACGATATTAACAATAATCAACAATGTTTGCATAAAATAATTGGTAGCTACTATTTTAAACTGTAACTTCTCGAGATAGTCCACGGCATTTAGAATTACCCGGGGATGGCTCTATGGGGGTGAATTGGGGAGAAATGGCAGCATGCATGAAAATCACTCCAAACTCGTTACTCGGGACTTTTCGGGGATGCTGAATTCAATTCTGGCATTGGAATTACCCGGGGGCGGCTCTGCGGGGGTATCCGGGGGGTCATGCTGGGGGGGAAATTGCATAGTCCATGGCAAGCGCCCCAACCTCGTTACTCGGGGGTTTTCGGGGACGCCGAATATAATTCTAGCATTAGATTTCCTCGGGGGTGGCTCTGTGGGGTTGTCTGGGGGTAACGAGTAACGAGTTTGGAGCGCTTCCCATGGACTATGCAATTTTCCCCCCAGAATGACCCCCCGTATATCCCCGCAGAGCCGCCCCCGAGCGCCCCCGGGTAATTCCAATGCCATAATTGAATTCGGCATCCCCGAAAACCCCCGAGTAACGACTTTGGAGCGATTTTCTTGCACGCTGCCATTTCTCCCCCAATTTACCCCCCGCGCACCTCCACAGAGCCACCCCCGTGCATCACCAAGTAATTCTAATGCCAGAATCGAGTTCAGCAGCCCCGAAAACCCCCGTGTAACGATTTCCGAGTGATTTTTCCGAGTTTCCAATCGTTTCTATAATGGTGTAATGCATTTTCCGACCAGAAGGCATTTTTCAAAAAATGGGTAAACCAGACGATATAGACTTTTTTCCTGGGACCTTCCTGAACACAATGCAGAGAACGGCATCTCGATATCTGCTCTGCCTAAAAATTTCCGCTATTTTTCCTAACTTTCCTGGACTAAGATGTTTACAGTGTTGTGTAAAAACCCTTTCTTTGACCAGTGTTCTTTGGCAAAAAGACGTTTGTTTGATGTTTGGAGAGTACTGCAACCAGCAATGCAAAATTTGTTGTCATAATTGAAACCCTGTGTGTTTACGTGGTGATTTTGTGTTTTCCTTAAATTTTTAGTGACTATTTTTTTCAGTTTTAAACGTTTTGTAGTAATTTAGGAAGGAATTTATGTCGGGTATATATTTCCTAGGAGCCTACGGTAATCGTACAAGATTTTCTAATTTTAAACTGCCACGGATGCATTCCGAATTTTTTATTAGTAGATATTCCTTACATCAAATTTCTGTTTTCTTAGAATAAATGGGTATTTTATTTAACTGTATGCGTACTGTGTATTCTGTTATTAGTGTGTAATTCTGACGGACCTGTAATGAGTGACAGTGTAGTTTTGGCAGTTTGCAACGAAGAACGAATGCAAAATATTGCAACTAACCGGATTAATTGTTATCAGTCAGATAGGTATTGTTTAACAAAAATATTTATGTGACAGATCTCAACCATCTCGGACGATGATGGTCATCACACGCCAATTTTCCAAGGAAAATAAGGTTTTGTCCCATTTTTTACACATCCGAGCTAGAATACTAAAATAATTTTTTTATTGTGTTCCTCCCTGAGCTCTTGGTTAAAATTTTTGTACTTGTGATAGTTAACCTAGTATATGCAAGTACATACAGATTCGGAAATTGCGGATCTTTACAGAGAAAGTAGAAATTGCCGCTTTATCCCAGGGAAGGTACGAAGTGTAAGAGGCGCGGCGACGTGCATTGGTCTAGCATTCCCCACTACTACGGTAATCGGTTTCGTATCGCCAACGCCAATTCGCCGGTCAACTGATGCCAGTGTTGCCAGGTCTCATGCTTTTGCATGAGATCTCATGCATTCCGAGGAAATCTCATGCTCTCATATTTTGATTACAAAATCTCATGCTTTTTAATAGACACAAAAAGAAATAATAAAATTATTAAAATTACTTTTTGAAATCTACCAAAACAAAGATCTAACGAGAAATAAAGGCAAAATCGAGGGCAAAATTGAATAGATAGAGGTAGGTAACTACAATATTTGGGTACTTGAAATGTCCTTTATTGTAGACTGCTCTCTTAATAATTGGCAATGAGTACATAAACGGGTAAGACACTCTACGGATATGCGGTGTGGGTGCTGTATTCACGCTGTATTGCAGTGATTCTTAACTCTATTTCATAAGGGTACCTACATTTTCTGGAAACAACAGATTTTACCACCTGTGAGTCACCCTGCGTCATGTCAACTGCGCCTCAACGTTCGCCCGGCCTAACAATAAAATAAATTAGAGGTTACGTGGTTAATAACTTTTAAGTAAGTACCTGTAAGTATCTACGTACAATGTAATATTATGATAAAATAGCAGAACATAAGGTTTTTTAATGAAATGAAAATGGCATTATAAAAGTAATTAAAAATTAAGCTGTGTCAAGAGGTGTTTTTTGATAAATTAAGCCATCTCATGCTTTTTTCTTCAAACCTCATGCTTCTTTGAAATTATTATTCTCATGCACTGATTTTTCCCACCTGGCAACACTGGCTTATGCGAACACGCTGTGGTGGAAGTATGCGTGTAGCATGACACAAATATACGCAAGCGGCAAAACACAATTCACCATCAAGATCCTCACTTTCCAAATCTGTATAGTGTTTTATATGAATTTAAAACTAATCAAAAGTTTGAGGGGTCATACTTGCTTTCATTCAATTGTTATACAAGGTGTCCTGGAAAATGTGGGAAATCTCTCGCGTGCAGAGATAACATGAAAAAATAAGATGACAAGGTCCTATAAAAAAAATTTCTACAGGCCCTCCTTACAAACATATTATGTGTCCCTGATTGGCTGGAAATTGGTTTTTCTTTAATAACTTCTGAAGAACTCAATAAAATTTAATAAAGATTTAATGTGATGGACTTCTTTAAGTCTTCTTGAAACATATTCGTTAAGGTGTCTCCTGGGACACCACTGCGTTTTTTTAAATTTTGTATTATTTCGGATTAAACATCTTAAATTTAAACTTTCCTGTTTGAATGACTTTCGTATCGCATTTTGTTGTCGAGAAAAATAGAAATCATGGCTTTTTTATTAAAAATAAAACATGAATTCGTTTATTATTCTTTTTCACGTAAACGGTTTATTTTATAGACAATAAACAAGAGTACCTTTTTAGTCTAAGGTTGAAGCTACCCAGATTTATTATTTTAAAGTCTTTATCATACAGAGTGTTTAAAATTTGGACAATCAGTTGTAAAGCTTAGCTCGCCCCTAGCAAACTGAAAAAGCTAAATATGTTTCAAGGACACTATTTTAAGACGTCCTTACTAGTGTCCATCACATTAAATTTTTATTAAGTTATATTGAGGACTTTAAAAGTTACTTAAGAAAAACCAATTTATAGCGGCGTCCTTCAGGGATACATATCCTCATAGGGAGGGCCTGTAGGAAAAAAATGTACCGGACACCCTATATAGTTTTGAATACATTTTTTAAAAATTCCAAAAAATTTCTACGGCTTTCATTCCCGCCATTTATTTATTTTTTTTTGTGAAAGTAGTATCCTATTATAAATCCTTAATTACAGTCCAAACCTACGAGATTATCCTTTACATTTCACGTGGATTTAAATTTATTCGCCTCCAACACCCGCCATCTCTCCTCATACGCCTCTGATCGGCGCTGCTTGGACTTTCCTGTCGATTCTTTCTTTCCTGCAACCAGCAGGAGTGGTATTAGTGTTTTGTTTTAGTCACCGCCGAACGTCGTGAGTGATCGCATCGCCCGTTTCAGCGCAGTCCAATCGACCTCGTGTTCTGAAATGTAGTTCCGTCACTGAAATCCACGGACAGAAAACTCTCCAGTGATAAGTCGTAGACATTTCTGGATTCCTGGGTGCTTCAGTTTTGTGCCTACTGAAAATTGTGCTAGTCAGTTGTGTAAGTTCCGGCAGTGTTTTTCTTTCTTTATGAGGCATAGCAGATTCGTTCTTGTTCATTTGCTTTCGTTTTTGACTCAAGGTAATGCTGCTGGTCGGATATTGCACGTATATGAGTTTTATATGTATATATAGGAACGATACACATTTAGTTTGGTTTTATTGTTGCAAAATAATGATTCTTCATTCCTTTAGAAAAAACGGTTTCATACCAGTTACATTTTAATAATACATGCACACAAGTTTTTATGTTTATTACATTATGTTGTACACTGTTAACTTTAATAGTGATGGTAAAATGGTTTTTCCAAATACTTGGCAACGAGTCAATAAGGTTAATGTTCGGTTTTTGAAGCATTCATATTTCTTGTATGGATTCGAACTTTTGAGAGTTCAATACCATAATAAAATTCTAGGAGCTAAATTAAATCACAGTTAATGTATGACAAATACAAAACAGTGGAATATATACAGGGTGATTCACAAACGGTGAGCAAAAGTGAAACCTGTCCATGGATGAATTTAATCTTCTTAGTCTTTCATATAAAATTCTTTGTCTAGTGTTAACTTACAAAATTATTTTTGATTTTTTAAACATATTTTAGAAGCTAGTGAGTGAAATAATTTGTATTTGGGCACATGGATTAATGTAAACGTTGCCCAAGATCTGAAGGCTACAATTTAGATGTTCCAGTGGCGGAGATATAAGGTATTGGTGGCGTATATTAAAATTATACGCCACAGCTTTATCAAGTATATCAAATCATAATATCTATGGATTCGTCTTTGAATTTTCTACAAGTTATTACTTTATATTTTTCGGAAATGGCCTAGTCGTCTACACATTTTTGTAGTAACAAATAAGTGTTGTTATTTGTTCGAAATTTATTTTAACTTGAATCTGATAAAAAACAAACACAGTGAACAAATTAATGCAACTAAGCAGTTACAAGAAATAATAATGCTTTTCATCTTATTCCAGCAACAATAGATTTCAAACAAATTACACTTGTTACTAAAATGATGTAGCGCCTATGTTAGTGTAAATTGAGGCATTTTTGAGCATGTATTCAAATAAAATCATTAAAATGATGATTGGTGTCCTATTCGATTGAATAACCAAATTATTTAAAAAAGTATTTGTAACTTAAATACCTAGAAGTGTTTCAGTTTTACTTGAAAATCAGGCTTTTTCCGAAAAACATAAAGATGTAGTAATTTATAAAAAAAATAAAAAACAAATATAGAAAATATCATTATTGTTACAATATAGCAGTAACGTACTATTTTATTTATAAAAATATGCTATCAATACCCTGTCTTCGCCACTGGAGGAAAAGCCATACATTCATGTTACCAATTTCAAATGATTTCACTCGCTTGTTATAAAATATTTTGAAAAATCCCTTTTTAACGAAGTGTTCTAGTTCAAAACTTTATATGTAAGGCCGCCAAAGAAGTCGATATTAAAATTTACCACCCCATTAGGCAAATAATTGTCAAAAATCAAATCACCGGTTTTATAAAAAAAAAATAACCATGTTGTAACACTTAAAGTAAATAAGAAAATTCAGGGAGGAACAAGTGCCACCCCTTGTTCCGCCTATGGGCGTCCCTGTAGACAAAATTCACCAAAGAGCACGAGCTTTTACTATTGGCCACTGTTTGTGAATCACCCTGTATATACTGTTCAAGTTTATTAAGAATGCTTCTATGTATAAATATTTTTGAAATGTTTGTTTAAGCGTTATTGAAATAAAACGTATAGCTATACATATTTATATAATAAATTATTCATTTGAATGTAGGCTGAAAATATTAGAAAAAATTTGTTACTAATCAAATTTTCTTCATGTGTCTGCATAAAATATATTACATCATTTCTATTTATATGTTTGCATCATATTGTTTTTGAAAATACTTTTTATAGTTATAGCTTTGACATACTTTTTCCGTATTCGTTTCAATTACAATTTGTGTAGAAATATTCAATTTTAAGTTTATAAAAATTAAACCAAAATAAATTAAGAATACAATATTCCAAAAAAGAAATTCAAAATCACTGTGAAAGCATAAGTATATGGGCCAAATTCGTTAAACTGCTTTCTACAAGGTGGCGCAAACGTTGTTACCCAATGTTTTTTGGCTATATTTTTTTTATGAATGAAAAACTTTGATTCTGCTTTTAGATTATGTTTATTTGATGTCTTACATTTTTTTTACATTAAGTCGAGAAAATGATATCGACGAAGACGCCGCCGCCAGAAGCGATGACTATACGGACCCAATTTATGGGTCACTCTTGCCAGAACTTCGGGCGATAGATTCTCGCATTCTTGACGGATATTCTATTTGAGGGCTTCAAGACTGTGCGGCTTGTTCACATAGACTCGTGACTTTAGAAAACCCCACAAAAGAAAGTCTGGAACGGATAAATCGGGCGATCTTGCCGGCCAGGGCAACTCGCCAAAACGAGAGATTAGGCGACCCGGAAATGCAGCCCTCAGAATTTCGGTTGTGGGTTGCAGTCATATGCGTCGTTGCTCCATCTTGTTGGAACCACGTATTCTCCAATCCCAATTCATCCAATTGAGGAGAAAATCGTTGGGTCTGTAGCGCTCGCCATCTACAGTAGTCGTTTGGTCCGCAGCGTCTTCGAAAAAATAAGTCCCGATGACGTCTCTAGCGTAACAGCATACCATGCTGCATGCTGTCACTTTGAGCGAATGTAATGGCTCTTCGTGGGTTATACGCGGGTTTTCGATGCCCCAAAGCGATAATTTTGTATATTAACATATCCACAGGGATGGAAATGGGCCTCGTCGCTCATGATGATTTTCGAGGAAAAGTTGTCTTCCTCGTGGTCGAGATTCAGGATTTCCTGGGCGTAGGTTACACGCGTTTGACGGTCAACACCTAACAGCTGATGTACTGTCTGTACTTTGTAAGGGAACATCTTCAAGTCGTTCACCAAAATTATCTGTAAAGACCGTCGATTGATGCCCAATTGCGTGGCACGTCGTCTGATCGATATTCTCAGCAGAACGGCTGCTCCGGGGCCGGCCAGACCTGGCAGCATCTCGTGTTGTCTCATACTATTCAAGGCGAGCTGCCAATCGACATAGTGTTTGTCCAGTTGGTGTTGGACGACAGAGAAATCTGCGTCGAAATTCACGCTGCGCCAACTAACACCACCGACGAATTAGTCCGCAAAAAAATCGAAACAATTATTCCGCCTTCTTGAGGAGTATAGCAATGTATATCTTGTTGACGTGTATTTTGTATCTGTTTACTTCACAAATGTCAAAGCAGAATTGATATTTGCCGCCATTTGCAAAAATTATAACAACTAGGGTGATGACTTTTGCGCCACCTGTTATAATATAATATGAGAAGCGATCTCGGAAGTTTGGTATTTTAAGTTTTTTGATAGTCTACAAACGTATGTGTGTACAAAATTTTTTACATACAGGTACTCTTCGATATATTTTTTGTAATTTGACAAAACTTCACGAATTCTGCATACGTTGTCTTTTTTATAACCTATCTTTGCACGATTGCAATTTCTTAAATTAAATAATTTCCTTGTTATGTCAGAAATTCCCACTTAGTTAAACGTTTTTATATAGATGCGTACCTAAGTGCGAAAATAAAGGTATTTTTGACTGAAGTCACTTATCCTGTACAGTTTGATTTCATTTTAAAAATGTTGTGACGATGACTTTTAATTTGGATGCTAATTTTAATCGTGCTAATAATTTTATATCTTATCGAAATACAGATATTTATAAATACTTTTTTACACGCCAATTAACATATTTGTAACTTATTTAACAACCAGTTTGGACTAATTAATGGAATTGTGGAAATATGGAATTACATTTTCGATTTTATTCCATAATTAAGATACATAGATGATTAAATTGATTGATGGCGAACCAGTTTGAAATCATTAAAGTATAAAGTTTCATTATTTTATTAATTAAAATAGTTTATTATAAAATATGTAGGTATCTTATAATTCTACTAATAACTTATTTGAACGATGTAACGAAGAATATGTCATCCATCAACTCCGAGCTGCTATACACATAAGCCATTTATGGCACTTGAAAAACTAATGTAAAGAATGGAATCACAAAAACTTTAATACTTACAAAAAGTAATCGAATTTCAATATTCGGGATCGCCTAGCTAGAGACTATAGTAGCCCAGCCATGTAAAGGTTGAAAATTCTACAATTTCAATAATTTTTTACTCGGAAACTATAATGATTTTACGATATCGACTCCTTTTTTCATGACGCATCAATTCCCAAATTTTTTAGATAAGTTCTGAACGGTTCTAAATCACCCTTCATATATTTTTTTATAAATAGTACTTAATTTTTACCACTATTAATTTATTAATTTGCCTTAGATATCTTACATATAACTGTTATAGAGTGCCATACACCTGACGAATATAAATATATAGATACCTATGAATCATGTTTCAGTAACTCAGTAACTTTCATGTTGTTTATAAAACAGTTGAATGTATGTAAAAAATATATTAAAAGTATTACATTGTACATCATTGCATTTTGTATTGAGTTCATTAGAAAACCCAACAAATTGGTAGCAGAGCGTGGTTGTGCAAAGGAGCAGAAGAAAAGAAGATGGCATCTGCAAATTATAGGATTGAACCTCTTGGAAGAAAAACCTATGACACATGGAGTGTCCAAGCTCAAGCAGTTCTAATCAAAAGTAATCTGTGGCAATATGTAAGTGGTGCTAAAGTTAAACCTGAAGAAAGTACAGAAGCAGGAATAAAGTACGAACAGGAAGATCTATTAGCACGGTCGGAAATATTATTACTTATTTCACCACACGAACTAAAACAAGTTAGAGGCTGCAAGACTTCTAAAAAAGTTTGGGACACATTAAAATCCATTTATCAAAGTCAAGGCCCAGCTAGAAAGGCAACACTTCTAAAACAGCTAGTTTTAAAAAGAATGAGTGACATGATCTTGACATTGTTGACAAGCTGAATGACATGGCAGTTGAAATAAATTCAGAGTTATTAAGTATAATGATGTTATACAGTCTACCATCTAATTTTGAGAACTTTAGAATCGCCATTGAATCAAGAGATAATTTGCCAAAGCCAGAAGATTTGAAGATTAAAATAATGGAAGAAGCTGAAGCTCGAAAAAATAAAAAGGACCATGAGAGTACAGAAGGGGCATTTTATAGCAGAAACAAATATTTTCACAAGAAAGAAAACCCAACAATAACTTTATATTTTTTCCATTTTATACATATTTCTTTTCCAACTATTTCCTGAACGCCTTAAGTAGAGTAAATATTCGCAAGCTTGAATGGATTTTTTTTATTCAAAGGCTTCCTATTGCTTTAATTCCTGCGAAATGTAATAAATTTCAAAATCAATTGCAGTGACCTGTATAATTAACTGCTGCGCTGCTTTGAGACTACCAGCTAAATTTCAGTAATTATGACTGTAATTCCCTCATTTGTATTCGAATTGAACAGTAATAACTGTAATAACTTTGATCATGTATATCATAAAACAAATAGAATGCGAGGTAAATCATAAACTTTTATATCGACTATTACTTTTTAATTAAAATGAGACCTTGTTGAAAAATCAGTTAATTAATGTCGACGAGTTATTTTAAACTTTAATAATTTGACATTTATTATGTGAAATCTATTGAAAATCATTTAGGTATAGCTGTTTTAGAATAGATTTTACCACAAAATCCTTGTTACATCCTATATAGATTACTGCTATTGATATTTTAGTGTTAAAATTTATGTATCGTAAACCCTTCCGTTTTTACTATGTATAATAAAATGTGTATTCTGTCATAGGAAACTGTGCAATGTGCCTGTCTTTTGATATTAAATAATGCCATATGTTATTCAAAGGTACATAATAAATCAAAGAGCCATAATGTCAGACGAATTTATGTTCGAAAACAATCATAAAAGTCGATATGTCAAAGAGAAACAGCATAAATTGTATCACATAATATATGCGTAGCTATAAATATATTATGTGATTGTATGCTTACAAAGATGAAAATTATACGTACCTTTTATGCGTCGATTTGTAGCAAATATTGTGCATTTTAAATGTACAGTTCGCGTTGTAAATATACAGAGTGATTCAGAACTTATCTAAAGAAATCTGAATGTACAGGAGACTTACAAATACAATTTTGTAAAAAAAACACTCAAAAAGGGCAGTTCGAAAATGATTTAAAAATACACTTCTGCACGTCATTGGAAACTGTTCCACTCATGGACGAAGTTAGGAGAGGGCTTGGGGGGTCTTAGCCCCCCCCCCAAATATTCGTAAACAACTCACACACATTTCACAAGCGACATTAAAACACAGTCCACCCGGGCCTTTAGCCCCTCCAGATTTGATAACAAAACTTCGCCCATGGGTCCACTGTAAAACCTAATAAGACGGCAAAGCAAGCAATCAGTGGTCGTACAAAAAATGGAAAGAAATTCTCAAGGAAAGAAATAAATTACATTTTATAACACCATCTTATACTGCAAATTACCGCTATTGTTATTAGTTATTAATAAAATTAATTTGTGGTTTCAATTAATAAAACAGTGACATACCTGATGTCACAACAAAATTTTGGACCCGTCTTATCCAGTTTCTAAACTAACACAAATGTTTTTGCTTCTTGTTTGTTTTGAACTCGTAAATTATTGGCATACGTTTGCGTAAATCATCCACTTCGGTGAGATACACTTGATTTTTTTAATATTCCCACAAAAAGAACTCCAAATGATTTAGTCAGGAGATCGTAGCGGTCATGGTACCGGTCCTCTTTGTCCAATTCTTTGGTATTAATCCTTGGACGCACTGTACGTATATAATTGATTGATACACCGTAGACCTCGTGGACACCCATCTCTTCCACAATTTAGTTTCAAATTTCCTGCCTCATACTCGCGTTACACTACACTTGCACTCAGTGCACACCGCTGTAATTTTGCTGCATTTAACACATATTTATCGGGAAATCGTTCTGCTGTAGCATTTGTTAAAACGATATTCATTAACTCCAAGTTGCAACGTCATCAACGCCGTAAGCTGCACCTGTATCTACGAAAACATAAACACCGCTGAGCGTCATGTGGCGTCACACCAATAACGTCTCATTTTCGACCACATGGTTTTGTTTATATTCCATGGCAATTTACCCTGTAATACAGTGCCTTCATAAATGATTACAAGCCACGTGACCAGGACTATGATTCTTGAAGAACAACTCGTATGCAAATAGATTTCCTGTCTCTCTCAATTGCCGTAGTGAGGAAAAGGATATTCGCATATGAATTGCTCTGCGATTGATATGGGAACCTCGACCCTGATCACGTGGCTTGTAATCATTTATGAAGGCACTGTATATTTGAAACACATATAAAATTCATGCAACTTCGTCATTACAGACATTCTGGTATACGGGTCTAGATATCTACAAGCCTCGGTACAAGCTAAATTAAATAAACACACTTAATAGATGCTAAACATTCATAATGTACTTTGTATTTTAAGATGAATCGCCTTATAGAAACGTCACCATATAAAATAGGTATGATTGATAGTTGATAGCCCTACTTTTCAAAAGGATACTAGCAAGCAAACAAACTTGCTACTTTCCAATAAAATACTCACTGACCTACTCGTCGTTCACCTAGAATTTTTATATGTACTTGCAAAGAAAAATTAGTGCGATTCTACTTATAAGAACGTTATTTTTACAATTTGACTGTAAAATAGGTAACGTGCAAATACCTACTTCTTTTTATGAGCGGTGAATGCAAACCAAAGCGTTGACGTATTTAGAGCCAATAATAGATGTATTATTGTTGGACAAGGAAATCCTTTTAAAGTTGGTATTTTCACAACGAAGTTCTTGCTTAATTTGCATGCCAGGAGGTTTGCATTGAATAATCTACTAGGTTGTATACAAGGTGAGTCATTAATAATGGTAGATAGCTTAAGGATATTCCTTTTCATTCTACAGGGTGTTAAAGTTGAAAAAATGTTTTCGATTTTTTGCTATATTTTAAGAACGTATCCGATTGATTGTTTTGAAAGTTTGTAGTCTTATGTTTTTTGAGGTGGCAATTACGAATATGTAAACAGTGTTGAGGCTACGACTACGGGGCGCTAGTTATACACTGTCGATGTAAAAATATGTATGTCTAACTTTTTGTATTTTACACTTTCGAATTTTTTAATAAAAAACTCTTGAACTACCTTTAATTCTAAATAGAAAAGGTATACCTGTTACAAATAAACTCAACCGATTTCGCGAAACAGACGATTTAAGTTTTTGAGATTTGGCGGGAATTAAATTAGAAAATTAGGGAGTCTTAAGATATCAAAACTGAATTAACAATAAGAAATGATTAACCATAAAATATTCTCGAAGTGACCACAAGCGACTTCAATGCACTTTCTTAGTCTCTTATTTAAATTTTGTCTGACGTTGAATTAAGTTCTATACTTAGTTAGAGTACTTCGATGCTGCACGATGACTACAAAAATTTTCTTGAGTATATACACATATCCTGATTTCAATGTTCGAAAAATTATTATGACGGGGTATTTCTCATTTATGAATTGAGTGGTATTGATAGAAACAATATGATATTGTAGTGACAGCTATCTACTTATTATTTCCACGCCTACTACTTTGGAAAAAATAATTTTCTAATTTAATTGTATCGGTCAGTGGCCGCGCGGTTTAAGGCGTCAGTACTTGAATCGAGGTGACTGGATCGCTGTGGGTTCGATCCCTGCAGCCGGTAGACCGTATATAAGCTATATTCGTGGAGAGATTGGCACTCTCTCTGCGGGTATGGTAGGGTGGAAGAATGTTGGCTTGGGTCAATGTGAGAGATTGATACCGGTTGACATTTGACTACCCCCCTAATTAATGAGGTTTTCCAGGTTTCCCTCATTCCTGCACTGAATGGTGGTTAGGGCCTACCAACGTAAGTCGTTCCTGGGCGCAAATGCGGCCTGTTTAATAATAATATGCCGCCCCCTCTCCCGCATAAGTCTTCGACTTCTGGGCTAATCCTCGTGATTAGAATGAGGGGTAGAGATATTATTATTATTATTAATTCCCGTCGAATCTCAAAAACTTAAATCGTCTGTTTCTAGAAAACGATTGAATTTATCGATTTGTAACAGGTAGGTATACCTTTTTTATTTAGAATTGAAGGCAGTTCAATAGTTTCTTATTAAAACAATCAAAAATGTAAAATACAAAAAGTTAGACATATTTTTACATCGACAGTACAGTATATCTAGCGCCCCCTATTCGTGACCTCAACACTGTTTGCATATTCGTAATTGCCACCTCAAAAATCATAAGACTACAAATTTTCAAAACAATCGTTCCATACGTTCTTAAAATATAGAAAAAATCAAACATGTCTTTTCAACTTTAACACCCTGTAGACTGAATTGAATTAGGCATGTTGGGCTCAATGGCTTTATTTTGACGTTAACAATCTGCCCTTAAGTTATGTATCATTGTTAATGACTCACCCTATATATTATGTACGTTGAAGTTGAAACAAATTTTTCAATCAGTATGAGATGTATCAAAAGTTGTAAATAGTATTGTTTACAGTTGTCTCCCTCTAAAAGTTATTCTAATGCTACTTCTACCCTTTCCCGTAAGATTAAAAGTCAAAGCTTCACGCGAGAACGAAGGTGGATTTTTATTCAGAAAGCCGCATTATGTTTCTTAAATCTTTCTAAAAATGTCATTGTATTATCAGGAATATAGCCTTGGTAGTGCAATCTTTTGTTTTTTATGAGGACATACTTGTATACCAATAAATGAGTACTTAAAAATGCTATATTGAGATACCACTTAGAAATATTTAGGAATCCAAATATTTTTCATTGTTAAAAATTTGTAATAATACATACGAGTAGTGTGCACGATGTTTTCATTTATTTAAATACAGCGTAATGTATACTGTAAATGGATGTATCTAACAGAACTTTTAAAGAATACTCTAAAATATTCAAAGCTGTGTATAGTCACGACCATTTTGAAAATACATGGAACTGAAAGGCGTTATCCAACTACTAATTAATATCCTTTACCTCAAATGTTATCAAATGACCGGTAAAATAAATACACACATATATAATTTATTTGAAAATGAAAATATCTACAATTCAAACTTTTTTACATAAAACTTTTCTATTCTAAATAATATCAAGAAACTGTGTTATGTCTTCAAATATTATATACACCACGTTCCATATATGGTATGATATCAAAGAAGGTTCAACCTCATTTGTCCATTTTACTACCTACTGCTTAGTATCCAATTTTTAATATCTGAATAGTTAAAAATAGAAAATATGTCCAGATTTTTGTTTTAATGTTAATGCTACAATCCAATTTAGAAATGACATTAAAAAAAAATTTCTTCTTACCTAATGGCTTGACACCGTTATTTACAGATATGACATGAATGTGAGGAAGCTGGCTTTGTCCATTTTCTAGGAATTAGACTATTACTCAAGCAATCTTTCCAAAATGTCTTTATTAGAAATGCTTATCTGAGAAATAATACGAGCAAAAGCATTAAAAAGTAAGACAGAAACAGAATTACATTTAGTTGATACTTATATTGTTACTCATTTTAAAATTGATTTGTAACTGATTGGAATTTGTTATTGAAATAATTTTCTATGGACAATTTAAATGTAAGAGAATTATGAAAACTAGTTACCTGATTCAAGAAACAGATTTATTTTTATACATGAGAAACATAACAGTCTTTTGTATTTTGAATTTGCAAAACTATCTGGCGCTTTATTTGTACAGCTCCTTGTACATTGACAAATTTAATTACAGAATTGTACTTTCTCTGGACATAATTTTCGAGCATGAAATGATCACATTCGTTCCTACTTTATTTAAACGTCCCCGTAAAAAAATTATTTATTTGTTTCTGAAGCAACTCAATAGAATTATTTTACTGCTCACTCGCGTTATAGTTTTATATATTTTTTTTCAATAAACACAAACATTTCTGACCCAAATTTCAAAAGTAGTTCAATACATTTAAATACACTTTCCATTAACTGCTCATTGATATTTAAACGATCATTCTATTTTGGGTAATGGTTTGGTTACAGATATTTCATTATTGCTGTCATTGTTGTCTGCTGTCTACATACTATAGAATGTAATGATAATAATTACTTCCTTATGGATCTTTGTCTTTTCTTAATATTATCTCTTAGGCTTAAGGTTAAGGACATATATCATCGAAGAGCTCTTAGGAATATATTTGGGAAAAGAAAAATGGTATTTGTTTGAGGAGCTCATTAAAGTTTGTCACAACATTGTTATAGTACTTTGTATATGTTATACAAAAACGATAGTTACATACTAAACGCTAAAATTTCTTTGATGATTTTATCAAATAAGTGCAGATGAAAGAATGTATTGTTTTAATAGAAAGGTTGTTTATTCTAAAAACGATATATAAAAATTTTGTTTGGCCACGTCTGCACAAAACGGTCGCCGCCACAGCGTAGACCTGTGACGTCAGGCGCCATTCGCACGTGTATATTTAAATACAGCAGTATGCTTTAGTTATCTGTATACGATTTCCATGTTTTCGGACAACGTAGTACATACGTTTAGCAGAGTTAATTTGTCATTTATGGTATTATTAAATGTTATTGTGTTAAATAGACATTGATATTGAATAAAGTTACAAAATAGACTCTTAATACTGGCACAGAAAGACCATCTGACCGGGCAAATGGAAGAATTATTGCATTATTCCATTATGTACGAATACAGCATACATCACCTAATAAAAAATATGTGACCGTGCCAAAAAAAATTAAAAGAAAAATGTGGGATAGAGCGATGTAGCGCGACGAAAGGAACCCTGTAATACATTTCAAACCAATATAAAGTTCATTCACTCCCCATTGCACCAAATTGAATCATGAGAGATGGTTTCTTCTTATATTAAATTACTTCTATTCCGCGTAGTTGACTAATAATTAATTTATTAATTATCATTAACACAATTTCGATATAAATCTGAATCTAAATTGAAGAGGGTATCAAGAATGTAAGTTACTTAGCAGTAAAATTTGACAAATTAAATATTTCACTTAATTAACTTTAAATCATTTATTATGAAACAGTAGTTTCTCATCGAATTCGTGTAATTTAATGCTCCTCAAATACGAATATTCACAAAAGTCACAAATTAGATAGTTACAATATACAGAATAGAAGAATTAGGTATAGGCTATATTTTTTATTGAATAGATTTTTAAAATTATGAACTATCAAAACATCTTTATCATTAAATTATAATATAATGTTTGATGAGTATTATATGCTAGCTACAGTGGCCTACGCGGTCACCAGATCTGACACCATTTTTGCTATATGTGAGTCAATAGAAAATATAACGGAATTATGTCAGTGATTTGGAATTACTATTGTTTGGAAATGTGTATTTTTGAAAATTATGGTATTATCAAACATAATTTGTACCTACTTATCTATTTTTAAATTGTTTTGTAAAATTAATAATAGGGTTTTTTAAGTCTTAGTGTCTGCAGTCGTATTTCAAATTATTTTTGAACCTTGAAAACATTACGAACTCTCTTTGTATCGAAAATTGATTGGTGATTCTTAATAAAACAATGAATTTACTTGAAATGAATGCTGGTCGGGGTATTATCATTTATCACATGGAAAATTGAAGTGGTAATACAGCACATTTTATTTAAATAGAATGTGTGTTTTTTAGAATTTTTGGAATACAAAAAACTGACGCCCTCTATTGGCTACACCAAACAACTTGGGATGGGCGTAAATAGTTATTTATTGTCCTACTCGACCTGACGGCCTCGTTGGACAATTTCACGTCGCGTGCAATAAACACTTACTTTTTGTACTTGTTGCATACAATATTTTTTCTACGTTCATGCAAAAACCAAAAAATGTTATTTAGATGGCACAAGTCTAGGAAAATACGACGTCGATTTGAATGTTTATGTTTGTCATGATGATAAAACGCAGATGAATGCAATAAACATTTTATTGCTCTAGTGCAATAAAGAACCACTTTTTCCACTAAATATAGTTCAATAAAGTTTTGTTTTTTGCATGAACGTAGAAAAATTAATTTTATTTATGTAATTTAATTAAATGTTAATATACTTTAGATTTAGTGGTACCATTTTTTGCTTCTTAATTTAAAAGGACTGTATTATACAGTTCTGTTTATAGTAATAAGAAAGAATTACATATGTTCTTTAAATCAGTTGTCCATAACTACCAATTTCTATCTTCTGATGCACCCAGGCAATCAATCTTTGAATGTTATATACCGCTTGCAAATATGATGTAAACGTAAATGAGTAAGTACTCCAATTAAATATAACAAAGCGTGATAACCAGTAGTACTTTCTAATACATTATTGCATAAAATCAATGTACAATAGGAATATTCAACCAGCATTAAACGGAAATGTAGGTTCGTTCCAATTCGTATTTGTATCTTAGTTAAACAATGAAACTATACCCTCAGTAACTTTGTAGTCCATTTAAAAAACGACTCAACTTTTGGAACTGATTGAGCTAACGCAATTTTTCTCCTGTAGTATATACACAATCGCAATGCGGAAATTTTATTATGCACCTAAATCTAAGAATTAAACCAATATCAATAAAATAAAATATGTCAGTCATTGAACCATACGGGGAAGAAACCAGAAATAATAATGGGATTCAAGATTACCGGAATTTTGCCCATTAAATAATTTAGTAATTACAAATACTTTTTATAAACCTAAAGATATGCATAAGTTTACAAGAGGACAACCAAGCAGGAATAGGCTTCTTCCGTCAAATTTCTTTTATATCGTTTGTATCCGTTTACTTACAATTTGACATTATTTACTTTTTGTGTTTTCGAGATATAAGAGGTTGAAATTAGTGCTAGTCACAAAAACGGCGCGCCAGCTTGTGACGTCACTACACGCAACTATAAATTCGATCTGATTAAGATGTGCTGTGTTGTTTCATTACTGTGTTGTAAATATTTTAGTATAATATGTTCAATGGAAGTTGAATTTAGTAAGCTGATTCTGGCAATCTACCAGAAGGTGATATGTCCATGATTACGTACTAGTTTAATACAGATAAACGCTATAGATTACAGAAATGAAACGAAGTACAAAGTTATATTATATTATTAACATATTAAATATTTTTTCCATTTCGTGTAATTCCGCTCGTTCAGGATTTAGACATGACCTGCAGTGATGGCCGTTGCAGGTGACGGTCCTGCAGGGGCTGGTCCAGTGTGCGATGGTTCATTAAATAACATGAGAATTGGGATAAAATGAAGCTATAGGTAACCAAATCAATGTTTATTTAGTTACTATTATTTAATATTTATGCAACAAGTGCAATAAGCACTTTTTGTACGAGTCGCATACAATATTTTTTCTACGTTCATGCAAAAACAAAAAAATGTTATTTAGATGACACTAAGTCAAGAAAATGTGACGTCGATTGGAAGGTTTATGTTTGTCATGATGACAAAACGCTGCAGTAGAATGACAGATGAGTGTTTAAAATGTTTATTGCACTAGTGCAATAAAGAACCACTTTTTCCACTAAATATAGTTCAATAAAGTATTGTTTTTTTGCATGAACGTAGACAAATATACTATTACTCTATATTTTACTTATAATTGATTAATTACACAAAAAACTGATAGTATAAATTGATAATGTAAAAATTGATCTTTTCCCAAAATAAAAAATATACTGCTTAGTGATTAAAAACTTCGATCGTTGATTATTTTATATTTATACGGAATATATATTGTTACGAAAGCTCACCTACCTTTTTAGTTGGTTAATTATGTTCCTGTTTTTGTTAGAATTTATAATTGAAGTTCACCTACCTCGTTAGTTTGTAAATTACGTTTCTGTTAGAATTTATAATTTTTGTGATGCCTTTATTTTGACGTTTTCCGGAGTATTCCAGGCTATATTCTATTTGTTTCTCGACACGTTCTCAAGATCTCAGAAACTTCGAGAACTCTAAAAACCTATATAAGCAGACCATTTTCGGCCGCTGCAGTCAGTTTATATTGAGCAGCCAAACGCGAGTGACAAACGTCAAAGTAAAGCGTTGACAGTTGTGAAATTGGTTTGAAGGATATTTCTTGTATTATCAAGAGTGACAATAAAGATTGTTTGTCTACGTGACGTGTTTCAACGATAACCTAATTTCGAGGTTACAATATGAGTGAGTTATTTAAATTTTTAACTAGATTTACAGTCTTATTTAAAATATTTAATACACTAAATACACTCTAGAAAGACCACCGTTATCGGAGGCGCAGTGTCGACCGTAGCAGGCGTAATACAACAATAGAGATAGAGGAACCGAAATCAGTATATTCCGAAAACGGGTCCGCTCTCCACAAAACCTAGCCCGAGAACAACAAAGGCAGATCAAAGAATCTCAGCTAAGACTAGCAATTTGCAAGTTAATTCTGTTACTGGCAGCGGCCAGATAGGTCACAGCTTAACAACCCGGAAAATCACTATATATTTAATAACAGCACCGGCCGTAGACGCTTTAAAACCATTATTCCAAATAATCTTTCGAAAATTTCACGTAATAATCTTCTATAACGACTTTTTTTCTATGTTAATAATCAAGACTTAAAATTGTGTAATACTAAACGTTTCTGATTTCAATTATATTCTCCCACATTACATGTGTTTTAAACAAAAATAATTTGCTATGACCTCTTCAATCTATATCTAAAACAAAAACTACTAAACAAAGTGATTATAATAAAATCTCGTGCCTTTGTCGGATACAAAATCAAATCTCTGCATTGCACGTTACCGTGCTCTTCTTTGCTTTTGACCCATTGGCAAGCAAACAATTTTTCCGAGGCATTCGTACTTATATTTGTGCAATAGTCAAAATTCTTTTTTGCATTCTCTCTGAATATAACAAGCAGTACGCAACAGAAACAATGCTCTGAAAATGTAACTCTAGCATTGAGGCGAGCGCAATCGCTGAGCTTATGCGTGACGTGACGTAGCGCCTGGTCACGCCCCTTTCTCCTGCGCTGGGAATTTGTAATTAATTTTAAGGTACTACTAAATGTTCGAATAAAATTCTAATATTTTGCAGATCCATTATTTTTCACTTATACTTCATGAAATGCTGATCAAGCCCATTATTACATACATAAAAAACGAGGAATGATAGACACAGGAATGTCCTATTACCTCAACATTGTCTTTTTATAGACCCTTGGAATGTCGTACAATCATACACCCATCTGTAATGTAGATCATCTAGTCGACGTAATCTTAATCTTTGACATTATGTCAAGGTGAAATACGGTCATAGATAAACATCTGTAGCTGCCCTCCTCTACATAAATATAGCACACGTTTCATAATATTGTTGTGTACGCAGCCAGAACCTTTGTAAAAAAGTATCACACACGCTTATCAGATTAGTGTACTGGCTTAAATCTCGCCTGTTAACTTAACTCCATTTTCTTCCGCCGTGTATTTTCTCATCATCTAAGTAGGTTATGATAGCGAGGGTCATAAACCGTCTGTAGGACACAAACCACTGTAAAGTACAACAGGATCTGGAATATAGTATATAATAATATAGTATATTTCAGAACTGCAAGGAAATACGAGAATAAGAACATGCTAAAAATCTTATGTTAATAAAATAAACCATTTTAAGATGAAAAAAAAAAACGATTTTACATCCTTAAATTAAATAAGACACATCACAATAAACGAGTAATAATAAAAACTGTTGTGTATTTCAGAAGAAGAAGCAATTTTCAGTGTTCTGTCTTAATCATTTATTTTTGTTCATCTTGTCGGGAAATTCGACAATAGATATTTAAAAACATCAACAATGAACCCCACAGAATCGATGCATGCAGAAAAGTCACATGCCCACAAAAGCACAGTATAAGGAAATGGAAAAAACATTTTACTGTTTATTTAGAATACGTTTTGCCATTAAAATAGTAGTATGAGAGATTTTATTTATTTATTTCCAAATTTGGGGATGCGCACAGACTACTATCCCACAACTGCATTCACTAATACATCAACAAAAAATATATATAACATAAACATAAGCACGAAAATTAACTAAATGAAATAACCTCGGAAATAACAATAAGTTCTTAATAAACTTTTTCTCCAAATCTAGAACATTTTCGTTTATGTTCTATTTTTGTCGATTTGGATGGGAATTTTTCTCAGTGGATGGGTAGTATGGTATTTTTTTCATGTGTGCAATTCTCAGGAACTGCCTTTCTCTTTCCTGGTGAAAAACCTACTAGTTACCATTTTGCACTTATCATACAAATCAATTGAACACCATGAGGCCTGTTTTTAAATTCAACAGTTTAATGTCAGTGGATTCCATCTAACCAATTATAAATCAGAATTCTTTATGCAAACAAATAAGAATGCATTCATTTTTTCTTAAATTTCATAAATCGGAGCAAATTAACGTATTTTTTATTTGGTTTGTTTTAATATAATTACCGAAGTATAATTGCTTAATGTTTGTTACCTTTAAAGAAGAAGAATACATTGCTGTAGAAATTAATCTCATCTCAACTAAAAAGCATGATTGATTCCACAGTGATTTACACTTTATGTTTTTATTTTAAATTTATGTTTATAAATTGCATCTTAGAAGAAACAAGAAAATAATCAATTATTGTTCACTTAATTAGAATCAGTTAAATCCATGGACCATGGGATTATTTTCATTTGTTTTTTAAATAGATGATTTTGTAAAATTAAATTTCAGTAATATTTTTTTCATAAAATGATTGTTGTACTATAACTTGGTAGAACTAAATTTCTGAAAGTGATTGGCTTTGTTAATTTCCAACTGTTTGGTAAATAAAGTAAATATCTTTTAGCCATTAGTAAATATTATTTATTCCCAACAAAATATTTCCATTAATATAACTTTTACGTAGTTGTTTTTGTTCATATTATTATCTAGTAAAACCACGCATTTCTCTTAAACTGAACTTCAAAAAATACCAAGAGACGTTTTTTCTGCATTGAAAGGGAATAAATAAAGTAAGGAGAAACCAGGGGTGTGGTGGTAGTAAGTTTTCTCATTTATTTTTATCCCATCAATATCAGAAAGCTTAGGATTACATATATATTTTTCGTTTTTTGAATTACTTGAAGTTCAAATAATTCCAAATTACCTTCGAGCAGGGTGTATTTACGGATAGAAACTGATTTACTACAACCCAATTGCATTTTTCTTGAAAATAATGTATTTTTATCAGAAAACCTACCCCTAAAAAATGGTGTGCTAAAACTAGCGACCTGTATAAGATAGTTCAATCAATTACTGATGTATTTCGCGTCTTCGTCTTAGCGTCTTCGAACATTTAGCACCTTTATTCGAATCATTCTGTATTCTTATACGATGTGTAATAGAACTGTTGGTAAAGCTTGTTAGAAAAGCAATGCATTTTGCCAAAATTTAAAGTTTTATGGACTGTTCTAAAACCAGTCTAACTGAAGTATTTGAATATATGTCGAATGTGATTACAATTATAAGTATTTGGCCATTTTAGATTTAGATCTGGTACAACAAGAATAATTTTAAAAACATAATTTCATTCTAACTGCTTTATCTTTGAATTGGTGTTGAACAAACTTAATACATTACTGCCTGACCTATTAAACGAGGAAGTTCAAGACGGTTCAATAGATATGATGAATCGAGCTAGAGATACATAACAATGAGGAAATGGAACGTATAAATCTCATTCACTAGCGATGTGAAGGGTATTCAGTGCAATGTGGATTGTCTCGTATGGGTATTCTTCCCGTATCAACAACCGTGTACCTCCCACTCGGTCTTGTAAATAATGGAGATGCTGTTTATTTATGTACATACAAAAGTGTACATGTATATTACTTTAACGATTCACGTTGAAGATAGAAGGGTTGTTGAAAGTCTATATATGTGACCGAGATAAAAATAGAACATGTCGAGGTTCTGTTTTTAAATAATTAAATTACTCATTTACTCAGATATTTTTGAAGAGTTGTAAGCCTATCTAAAAATGATTGAGGGTTGACTGACTTTTGAGGACACATATTTGTCATGTTAATTTTGGAAAAAGGTTACAGATAATCATTATACCATGTGACCTATTTTTGTGATGCATGTATTGGTATCTTGGAAACTATAAGAGATAGAAAAAATTTTGATGATGAAAGTTGCTAACCTAATGGCGCTTGTAGACCGGTCTTAGCTCTTCAGGTTTGTTTCTATCTCTTAAAGTTTTCAAAATACATGCATCAATAAAATGGTCCACATGAATGGAAACTTTTTGTGTTAAACTATAAAAGATAGAAAAAATATTAATGGGGAAAGTTTTAGACACCTCTGTTGCTAACTTAATGGCGCTTGCACTACGTTATTTTTTGAAAAAGTAAACGTGGCATTTTCGAATATCGTCTGTAAGTTTTTATTTAGAGGATATTTTAAAATATGAAAACAGTTTTTCACACTAAGTTTTTTCGAATGAATTTCACTGTGTATTTAGATTTTCATTGCGACTCATGTAACCATGTCTCTTATAGTTTTCAAAATACCAAGACATGCATCACAAAATAGTCCACAATGTATGGTAAATACATGAATAGAAACTTTTTGTATTAACAAAGATTAAATAGCATTAATTCACTAATTTGCATTTGACAATGATGGTAGTTTATGTTTTATATAAATTAATACACTACCGAACCTCTGTGCTTGAGAAATGCGCCCGTAAATAATCTACACAGACGCCGGTGTACCCAAATGTTAGATGTACCTCGTCAGAACAGAGTAGCGTGGGAGAAAAAATGGATTTATTATATGCATTTGTAAAATATGGATAAAAAAATACTTTTGTCCTATTTACAACGGTGACATTTTTCTTTCAGTAGGAAAAATGGGTTCATTGTTTTATTGTTTAATATTCAATAAAACACATTTAGACGGATATTTTTGAAGTTTTAATAAACACCCCCTTTACTGGAATATTATATAAATGTAGGGTGTCTGGAGTGCTAATACTGAAAATATACGGGGTGTATCTGTATCAGAAAAATGTGTAGATGTATGCATATCTGAAAATTTCAAAATCGATAGTAAGACGAAAGACGGTAATTTTTTGGCTATAGCATTTTCTCTTAAAACTTAGTTTTCGACATGCAGGGGGTTAATTTTTTTTGTAATCATTTCCGTAGCATACGTTTTTTTAGTTTCATATTACATATTTTTTAATTTGGGTATGATTGATTTGTTGGGAAGAGTACACAATGATGCAAGCAAAAGCTTACCCATTATCAATCAGATGGCCGTAGATAATGGGGATTTGAACTCCCTCCTCCATTTTAAAAAGAAAATGTACGCCTATGGATATTTGGAAATATGTTTTTAATCCTCAACTTTCTTGATAAAATGTTTTTTATTAATTTTTGAAATTATTATTAACTCTCCAGAAAAAAATATGAAAACTTCATTAGACAAGTGATATATTTAAAGTTTTTCTCCTACTTTAATTAAAATAATAATAAGAAGAAAATAGTCAGTAAAATGAAAGCTGCACTTACTGTTTGCATAAATTAATTAAATAATCAAATGTTTTAAACCTAAGATTGATGAAAGTAACATTTGAGTTTTCTGCTACGTACCACCTTTGCCACAAAAAGTTAACACTATAATAATTCAGCAAAATGTTTCTAAACAATGTTGAATATTTGTCAAAACCGGAATATTTTACGTTAGAAAAGTTTTTGTTTAGTTTAGTTCTAAGAGAATTGCAAGATGAAAGTTAATGTGCTCAAAATAGTAACTATTTGCTATTCGAAAATATGCTAATTGGAAAATAAATTTGAGTAACATGTCGTGTACGACTTTCACGAATTTCGTGACATATTGTTTTAAATTCTTAATGTGTTGGAAAAGTTTGCTTTTAGAGATGACGTCCTAAAAGATATAAAAGAGGAAAATTGTATAGGAACCACATACCCTATCTGCAAAATCTAATGTTGCAATGTCTGAATTTATATTCCATTTGTAATAAATTACCACTAGTGTAACACACCCGGGTTCGTTCAACATTGTTGAAAGAGGAAGTATTTGGCCAATAATTGAGAAGATTTACCTACGTTGTGTTTATTTATATTATTTATTAACTTACCTCGAATGTGCTACATATTTACGAAATTAGGGAGATTTGAGTAGTTTTAAATAAAACAAAATAAATTTACTAAATACACCTCGTTTATTAGTTTTCTGTCAATGATGTAATAGCCTACCTAACCAACTATCAGTGCCGTACTCAGCCTTGAATTCACGGGGGAAAAGAGCACGACAGAGAAAACCCCGATCACAATTCAAAGAATCGCTGCCGCTATTGCAATGGTAATAATAATTATAACAATATTAAAAATGTATCTGTACTTCAGTACTTGAATACACGGTAATATAATCATAATTCTACATTATACAAAACTGAAGAGTGTTTTGGTTAGTTAGCTGACTTGCGTCAGAAGGTACTGAGATCCCATACGGGAGGCTACTCAGCTAGTAGTTGAGGGGTTGAACAAAAATTTCAAATCATATCTCATGTATCGTATGTTTGTCCAGTCTCGGACAAAATCATAAATAAGTTTCGAAAAAATGACAAATTATTTTGACATTTGTTTTATGTTCTAAAAACGCTATTTTGGATATTTGTATCTAATATTTATGTGAAACGTGCTAAAGTTGTTTTTGTTGTGAATTTCTTTATACCCTTTATGAAGCCCATACACAAGTTTATTGTGCCATAGAACGTTTTACTTTATTTTTAATTACCAAAACCTACTATTTACTTTTGTTAACTTGTTAAAATCTATTGCCTGTTTTTGGTTAGAAAGTTTTTACTAAATTTCAGATTCTTTGGATCAAAATTAGTTAAATAAACTTATGTCTTATTTTATTTGGCCACTCAACTACCTTGAAGTCTCAGATTAGATTGTTCTTTATAAATGTTAAATTTGATGCGATTTTACTAAAATTTGATACGTTGACCAAACAGCGCAAAAAGTGCCATAGTGAACGGGGATACTTTTGTAACTGAATATTTCAAATGTCTACGCCAATGGATGAAACCAGTTGCAAATGTAAAATTTAAATTAGGTAACTCATTTACTATAATTAGCGGAGTTACAGAGCATAATAGAAATGTTTTTATGGAATTTTTCTAATAACTTCTTTGTGAGCCTACCGATTTTTTTCTAATTTTGCACACGTATCACTAGTGTTCCTTTGTATCGACCTTCTTAATTTGATGCATATCCTTCAACGCCAAAGGGCCTAAACTGCCCTTGGCCTTCAAATTAATAACTTTTTTGTTTGAACATTTTTATAAATTTAGATAGAATATCATTAAAGATTGTGAAAAAATCTTTAAAAATTCTCTTGTTATATCACGTTAAAATTAGCCGTTTTAATGTAAAATGACTTTAAACATTCATGTGCGCTCACTCACTCATTTTCAAAATTACGCCTTTAAGACAAGAGCGTGGATACAAAGGAACACTAGTGATACTTGTATAAAATTAGAAAAAAACAGTATTCAGAAAAAATTAGATAATAGATCTTAAAAAAATAAATTTCTTGACTGTAACCCCGTTAATTTTAAGTTTTTGAAAAAATGCTATAGGGCTTTAATGACTGTAATTTTTCGAGTAGTCTCGAACGTCCCGGGATATTAACACATCATTTTCGGACACCCTGTATACAGGGTGATTCAGATCTTACCTAAAACAATTTTTGATTGTATAGGGGAAGCTTACAAATACAATTTTGTAAAGAAAAAAATACAAAGGCCAAGTCGAAAATTATTTAAAAATACACTTCTGCACGTCACTGCAACCTGGTCCACTGTAAAACGAAGAAATAAATTCGTAAGTGTTTGGCATCCACTTCAGTGCGATACACTTCAATTTTTAAATAGCCCCACAAAAAAAATTACAAAGGATTTAAAGTCGGTGGAGGCCATGGTACCGGTCCTCCTTTGTCCAATCCCTTGGTATTAATGCTTGGACACGCTGTACATGGTAGGGATTCAATTGAGACTCGTGTATGATACGCCACACTGTTGCAATACGCCGTGGACGCCCCGGACCTCCATCTTTTTCACGATTCGGTTGCAAATTTCCCGTAACGTCCACGTTGGACTACACGTGCACTCGCTGCACGTCGCAGTAAAAATAGCTACATTTGTCACAATATTTTCCGAGAAATCGTTCTGCTAAAGCATTTTCACTTCACCATAAATTAAGACGTTATCCATCAACTTCAAGTTGCTATACACGTAAGCCATTTTCGACACTTGAAAAACTAATGCAAACCCGCGTCACAAAAACGTTAATACTATATGTAATCGGATTTCTATATTTGGAATCGCCTGGCTAGAGTAGTTTAGCGATGTAAAGGTTGAAAATACTACAAATTCAATATTTTTTCTCAGAAAATGTAAGGATTTTTAACATTTTTTTACGATATTGACTGCATTTTTCATGACGGATCTATTCCCATTTTTTTTTAGATAAGTTGTAAATGACTGTAATCGCATAAAACGGATTATCTCGTAATGAGGAATGTTACTCGTACAGCATTTTAAACTTTACAAAAGTTTAATCAAATATCAAATGTACTCATGTTAAAATGAATATATGAAAGTTGTTTTATAAGGAATTACTTCGCTTTTAATTATTAAGGACGCAAACCAAGGTTGTATTTAAATCGCCTAGTGCCCTTTCACTTTATATTAACTGTTTCTATATTTTTTGTTTTTATTGTGTCGAGTAGAAATCATTAACAAATGTTTTCGTCACCGAAGTATTTATATAAAACTTTATATTAATTAGCCTGCCAGGTCCTCCTGTAAATTTATGTTTTGTAACAAATACAAAATTCTAATCGTTAACCGTTCTTGTAAAAAAGGCTCATGGCAACAACGAACGCATATGCAACATTTGCCATTTCTGTATTGAAACGCTTTGGCTTTCACTTCACAGAACTGCATTTTAATATTCAGCGATCATGGAGCAACGTGTTTATTTGGCATTTGAATTAAATCCACACACTGGTTTTAAACAATGGACTTCGCGTAGGAGGTTTAAGGCAGCCAAATTTTAATCGATAAGATAACTGGCCCGTTGACTTTTCAGATCGTGAATTCTCAACAAGCATATAATAATAGTTTTGACATTGCAGGGACTGCCCAAAGTTGCGAAACCAAGGCTTGCATAGCAGGAATGGCGTCATTTTTTTCATAACGATATTTAACTCGACTTAACTGTAGTTAAGTGAAATAAATATTCTCTAGATTATTAACATTTATTTGTTTAATGTAACAAATTTATTGTTTAAGATTAGAATTATTTCGAAAACTGCAATAGAATAAGACAATTGTGGTATATACAGTTTAATTTATATTTGACATCGTTTGAACTCTATTTGAATCCAGACGGTTAAGCATTTTGCATTCGAGATACAAATAATATTTTTTCGAAAACTGCAATAAGATATTATGTACAATAATTTAATTTATATTTGTAATGGTTTAAACTGTCTTTGAATCAAGAAGGTTTAGGCGGGGTGACTACCATAATGATAGCAACCTAATAAACAATAAAAATTAGTCATTTGAAAAAGTAGTATCAGAATTATATATTATGTATAATTTATATTCTAAGAGTGGTGTAGTTCGAAGAAAATTCAAAATGTGTCCCAAGCGATATTATTGGCATTATTTCGAACAAAAAATTAAAAACTTTCGACGTTGTGGTCAGTATATTCCATATTAAAAAGTACACTGAATGCCAAATACAATAATTTAACTCAATGCAATATCGGTACATAATAGTTACTGTTTTGTATTGAAATGTTATATTACTTAAAAAGTTTCGAAAAAATGACAAATTATTTTGACATTTGTTTTATGTTCTGGAACGGAAAAGACTGGCGTTCTAGAACATAAAAGTATTTCGCAGCTAGGTCACAAGAAGACTCACTTTTCAACTGAAAATTTATTGCAAATGTTGACCTTTGATGACAGTTTTCGAAAGACAAATGTTTCTGTCAACAACAAAACACGTTGCCTATTTCTTTCTTGTTTTCCCTCATAAAACGCAATTTATCTTGAAAACGGTTCATCTTAGAATTTTTGATGATGATTATCTTTTTAATGTAGATAAGAGAGTAGTCAAACTTAGAGACCAAGAAACCTTACACAATCTTAAAATCTCCGCCACTTTCATAGGGATAAAAATTGAATTAGATCTCAAAAGAAGATAATACGTGTATGAAATTTGGGTTCTGCATCTCAAACAGCTTCTGAGATTCTAAAATGATTAAAAAATCATACCCTTCCCACATATGTTTTGAAACACCCACAATAAAGGTAGTGATAACATTTACTTACTTTACTCGTGATAGATTAAATTTAAATATGAATTCTAGAAAATTATTACAAACTTTTAATTCTGAAACTGAAGATACATTCTGTGTGTAATTATAGATTGGCAATGCGATTCAGAAGGTCAAGTGAAAATATATATACATTATTTTTTTGTGTAAAGCAACCTGTTCGTATATTTAAAACTGGACAAATATTTTAGAACAATGTATTACTTGACCTTCAATATAAAATTATATGTTATAATTTGTTTGCTTATTAGCTTATTACACAAGTTGAGAACCTATCATGAGGTAAAATTATTCTTAAAATCATTTTAGGGTTGAAAATACGTCTGCTATTAAAGAATATCTGTTACATTTTCGCTATGATAGGTAAATCTAACAATTCCATAAATAACGGTATTTTCAGTTTAACATACTTTGCGAAGTATTTTAAAAATAGGTTGCTACAATATTACCACTGTCAACTTCAACTTGTCACATTAGGTTCGTTGGCAGAAGGGAATAATGTAGCAGAAATGGATCGTAGAATGAGTAGAGTATACGGAGAAAACTTTATGACGATGACGATGTTGTACCTACGAGAATGGTAGAGGAAATATAAATATGCTTAAACTGACGTTCACGATGAGGGTGGACAAGGACGCAAGTCAGTCGCTAACCGCATTTACGTCAGTTAGACCATTTTCTCGTACAGCACCGTCACGTTTGAAGTTTTATCCGTACATCCCACTCATTCTACGATGAATTTTCTGACAGCTCAGTTTTTTGTGACAAGTTGGGTTTGACAGTTGACAATGACATAAGTTATGGTGGGGGAGATGCGGTATCGTGCAGCATAGTCCAGTGCGCAACTCTACTACTGCTCGATAGCCCACTTTACGATGTAATCGAAGGTTGAAAAAAGATAGCACTAGTTTATTTCTATTACACGTAAAAATGAGTTAAATTTGTATTTCTGTGATATTTTTTTTGTAATTGTATCCCAAGGAGCAATTTTCGTTGTTTTAAATATCTACAGTAATTCTATAAACCAATTAATTATCATGATAAGTATATTCTGCTGTAATAACCTTTTTAACACTATATTAAAACAGCGGTACTGCTCTTAAAAACGTTGTCAGTTCATTTTTAAAACCTTTCTTTAAACTTATCTTAAAACTAATAGGACTTATTCCTTTCACTTTTTATATTTCTAGAAAACATCTACCTTTAAACTAGTTTTAAAAATCTTTGTAAATGTAAAATAAAAATGAGAAGTCATAAGATGGCCATGGATAAAACCAACTAATCTTCTCATTGTATTTATTTTTCCTAAACTATTTTAAGAAGGTATAATGCCGAGACTAATAATTTTTTGGTAAAATAACAACTTGAAACTAATATAGGTAATGCCTTGTGTATATAGCAGACAAAAAAGGCAAATAACCAACAGTTATGATGGAAAATTGAAACCAACCCCAGTTTATCGTTAAATCCACACAAGGTAGTCTCAAAAAAACAGCGCTCCTCATAGAAAAATAATAACACAGCCCCACAAAAAAAAAAATAAAGTTCATACACAAGAGAGTGACATATGTATTCCCATGTATTTTTCGACGCTGAATCCGATCCCGAGCTCAGAATTGGGCCTACACGTCTGGAATTGGCCCCAGGGGCCGAAAATGGCCTGAAATGAGGTTCCCGGGATAAGGCGAAGTCGACGCTGAATTTTGGAGCTAAAGCCGGATTTGTGTTCGAAAAGTTTATGGCCAACTGAAATTCCGGGTTTGGGTCCGGGAAAATGACCCCTTGGGGCGGGAAAATGACCCCTTGGGACGGGAAAATCCTGTTTTGGACGTCCCGGTCGCGACTGTGGTAGTTTCGTGTGTTTTTCAATTCTGGACCTGAGACTGGGTGTGAAAAGTTTTTGGTCAGCTGAAATTCCCAGTTTGGGTCCGGGAAAATGGCCCATTGGGGCCGGAGAATCATATTTCGGACGTACCAATCGCAACAGTGGGATTTTATGTACTAATTCCTGTAGCTGAGACTGTGCTTGACAGGTTTATCGCCATGTGACATTCCCTGTTCGGGACCGGGAAAATGACCCTTAGGGGCCGGAAAATCGTGTTTTGTACGTCTCAGTTGAGACATTGGTATTTTCATGTAGGTACTTTTAAATTCCGGAACTCATACCGTGTTTGGAATGCCTTTGGTCGATTGGAATCTCTCAAAACACGATTTTCCGGCCCCTAAGGGTCATTTTTCCGGTCCCGAACAGGGAATTTCACATGGCCATAAACCTGTCAAACACAGTCTAAGCTACAGGAATTAGTACATAAAAATCCCACTGTTGCGTTTGGTACGTCCGAAATATGATTTTCCGGCCCCAATGGGTCATTTTCCCGGACACAAATTGGGAATTTCAGCTGTCCAAAAACATTTTGAGCATACTCTAAGGACCAGGATTGAAAAATACATGAAAATCCCACTTTTGCGACTGGTACGTCCGAAATATGATTTTCCGGCCCCAATGGACCACTTTCCCGCACCCAAACTGGGAATTTCAGCTGACCACAAACTTTTCACACCCACTCTCAGGTCTAGAATTGAAAAACACACGAAAATACCACAGTCGCGACCGGGACGTCCAAAACCGTATTTTCTCGCCCCAAGGGGTCATTTTCCCATCCCAAGGGGTCATTTTCCCGGACCCAAACCCGGAATTTCAGTTGGCTATAAACTTTTCGAGCACAAATCCGGCTTTAGATCCAAAATTCAGCGTCGACTTCGTCTTATCCCGGGAACCGCATTTCAGGCCATTTTCGGCCCCTGGGGCCAATTCCAGACGTGTAGGCCCAATTCTGAGCTCGGGATCGAATTCAGCGTCGAAAAATACATGGGAATACATATGTCACTCTCTTGTGTATGAACTTAATTTTTTTTTTGTGGGGCTGTGTAATCAACATTTTAATGTTTAAAAAAATTATACATTTTATAGGTATATTCATATGACAATTTAAAATGTACAAACAACGCAAGATGGCTCTTAGTTCCAAAAGTACCTACTGTATATTAATTTTTTATGATCCTTACTTGCTTTGACAAAGAAAAATTGGAAAGTATTCAATATATATATATATATAGGGTAAATAATGTTAGAAATGTTTCTATTTAAAAAATCATGGCAGCCATTCCATAAAACTAAATTGCTTAAGTTGAACTGTTTAGTTTAATAATGGTCATGCTATAAAACATATATTGCTTAATAAGTCAGTAATAAATCCAGTTGGATGTAAAATAGCCGCCAAGAAGTGAAAAATATGGTTGACATGTTGAGAATTCACTGAGACTGGGGTGATATTGATATTATTATTTTCAGTTATCTGCTGTTCTGGTACTTCCAATGGAAAAAAAATGATTGTTTACATCGGCCTCTAATTGTAATAGAAAGACTATCATGAGGTTGATAAATAATGGTCATGCAGCTTTTTTATATTTCTCTTGAAATAGCCACTTTTCTCTAAACTTATCTTGTCTTAAAACCAGTTAGTTTTATGAGTCGATTTTTTTTAAGTTACAGGAAAGTCGTTATAAGTGCAAATGATCTTAACGACAAATAAACTTTTTTATTTGATTTTATAGAATGCTTTAAAACGTATCTAATAGGAGTAAATATACTTAAAGCCTATTAGGCATTAACTATAACATTTAAAGGCTATTTCATAACCTTAACAAAACTTAATTAAACCTCTCTGAAGTCCAAATGACTTTTAAATTGTTACTTGGGATATTGGCTTTGCAAACTCGGGTTAAGGATGTCAAATATTTCAACTTGGTCGGAATTTTTGATCGACGCCATACCGCATCACATGATATGAGTTTAATGTTTACCAACATTACACTAATTAGTTACTAATTAAGAACCCTCTGAATGAAATTCTTCTGACTGTGAGGATTATTAAAAATGCCGTTATTCAGCTCCACAGCATGACAACACTAATGTAGTTCTTTCACGTGACCTGTATTGTCTACGTTATTAATGTTGAAATTGTGAATGTTCGAAAATATAATATATATTTTGGTAACCACAATTTGAAAGTTATTAACTGTGATTAAAAACAACTGTTCAGTACCGGTATCTATATAAAAACTTTTTGTATTTAATATTATTCCTAAAAAAGTTATTTGAAATTATATAACAGGTTTTTAGATAGGTCCATTAATCTTGTTTTGTAATAATAATAATGACTGCACATAATTTAATACATTTTCAAGGACGCGTCTTTTATTTTTAGCACTTCGTAATAAATAGCATACATGATAATAATTTTCAGATTGAAACAATCACAGGAAGCTGTGCATAAACAAAGCAGTTCCACAAACTATTACTTAATGTATTTTCAATTAATTCTGATTGATGTAGATCAGCTGAAAATACCCCATGCTGATTTAACACTTCCATTATATAACGAAAGATTAACATTTCAAAAATGTATACAGTATCGGAAAGTGCATTTCCATTACTTTTGCGTAAGAGGAGCAAAGTTAGTCAATAGGCAATGACAGTTACAGTTACAAATTAATCACGTATTCATGTAAATATCATCATTAATCATGTAAATAGATTTTTTTGCTAATGCATTTTCACATCGCCATAAATTAAAACGATATCCATCAACTCCGAGTTGTTATACACGTAAGCCATTTTTGACATTTTTTACTGTTTTAAAAAGGTATTTTAAGGTAATATCGTACAATTCCTATCAATGAAGTCATATGTATGTTATCTGATACCAAACATCTAGGTATGCTAATGAACAATTCCACAGACAAAGCTCTATTCAATAATTATCTAAAGAAATTAATCTATCTAAATTTACTAACCTGGTTTAATGAAAACACTCTATAGATATCTAACTTCTGACAGTGGGAACACGAAGATTCAACCACAATATATGAGATCTGACCTATTTCTGCATTTTTAGGATTGCTTCATCAGGTGGCCTCCTTTAAGTTGAGTCAAATATCTAACTTTAAAAATTATTATACCAGTAAATTAAAATTATTTGAAATTAAATGTAAATGTAAAAAGATTCGCATCACAACAAAATTAATACCTATGAAAAGTAACCGGATTTCAATATTTTGAATCGCCTGGCTGGAGGCTACAGTGGCCCAGCAATGTAAAGGTTGAAAATACTACGATTTTAATAATTTTTTTACCCGGAAACTATAAGGTTTAAAAAAAAATTTTAGATAAGTTCTAAAGCATCCTGTACATGACGTTCTGCTTTTTTAAAAATGTGTTCAATAATTATGTGAAAGAAAAATCAGAAAATATAATCAGCGTTTGATGTAAGGTAAATTATTTTTATACGATAAATCCACTATTGCTCTATGTACCATTACTTATGATCTATCCTGTAAATTTTTTGTATGCCTTTCAACCATTTTGTTTTAATAAAAATTAAATTTGATGTGCAGCGTAGGTGTCTTAAGTTTTAAGCTTAATGACCTCTTTAAATGGGTTACAGTTTAATGCATTCTGTTATGTGCAGATAAATTTGCCTGTGGCAAAATTTCGCTCATGATAGATGAAGCCCACCCACTAACTATTAACTTGACGTAATTTAGTCCACCAAGATTAGATAACTGTACTCTGAATCAAATTCACACAGCTTCATAATCAAGTATTATGTAACAAAATATTAGACTTAAGAAAACAATGTTAACATATATTAATATTTTTCAGGTAGCTATACAAAATATTGAAGAAAAGTATTTTAATTTACGCGAATTCAACAATTTGTGGTAAGATATGTTAGGCAAAAGTAATTCGAAGGTATTTAAAGTCTTACAAGGAAATGCTCCTACTTGAAAGACATTTCTCAAGTATAAGTAAGTTTATATACACGGTGAGTCAGAAATAATGGGTCTACACTAAGCTGGAGATAGTAGACATCAAAATATTATGTTTGAACTCATCATGTTTTATACGAATGTCACTGGTTTAAGAAATACAGTGTTCAAGGATTAAATTTCTCAATAATTGCACGAATAATAAATGACACGCACGAAAATTCGCTAATATTTATTGACATGAAATTTGACACCAGCCTACTCAGAAAACAAATAGCAATATCAGCCTCTGAAAAAAATCACTTGAAACTTTTAAATGCAGATAGCTCAACAGATAAAAACATATGTTTTGATTTACCTAAATAATACAGTGAAACTAGCGCGCTCTAAAAGCAATCAAATTCGTAATTCTCACACCAAAAAACCTATCACTACCAATTTTCATCATCTCAATTATTGAGAAATATCTGAACAAAATTTAAACCAGTAAAATTCGTATAAGGCATGATGAGCTCAAATATAATATTTTGGTGTAGTATGTCCAGCTTAGTGTTCACCCATACTTTCTGACTCATCCTGTATAAATTCAAATAACAAGAACAAAAGTCCATAGCTTCATAAGACTTGATAAAGTAAAATGTAAATTTAGTACTTCCATTTTAGTAATTCAATATTTCACCTGTTTCTATCGTAGGTATAAATAAAGCTTTACGTCTAGATTTTTTTTAAATACATTTTATTGAAAGAAAATTATACCTATCAGTAAATTGTAGAGTAATTGCGTTTTCATTTATTTTATAATGGAATTATAATTTTTCAAAAAATTAATACAAAAAGTATTAGGAAATCTGAACGAGGTTGAGGTAAGAAAATAGTAACTAAATAGAAATAAAACAAAGAAATATACAGGGTGAATTAAAAAACCGCTAACAAACTTCAAGGGCAGAAAGTACGTAAACAAATAGGAAAAAAAAGTAGGTGCTAAACATGGGGTCCCCTTGACGAGATACTGGGTGTTAAAGTTTCTTTACCTTCAATAATTCCAAAACACCTTATCATTTTTATTTCAAATTTGCTACTTGCATTAGCACCAATTATGTGATGTACCACTTAATATTTTCCGGACAACAGTGGCCTAGAGCCAAGGACAAACGTGACCCAATTTGAAAAATATTTTCTACGCTACTGGTAGTTTTGTCAGATGAACACAAGTAAAAAACGTTTGAAATAATTCCTTCAGAATAAAATATACAGGAAACAACAAAATTTATTGGGTGTAAACCTAGCAATAAAGTTACATATTTGGGTATATTAAAAATAATTAGAGTTGCCCATAAAATATTCAGCAGTACATCAAATTATTGGTATTTAGGTGCTGGCTGCACGTGGCAAATTTGAAACAGATACTTTAAGGCGTTCTAGAATGATCGAAGATAGGTAGGTACTGTATAATTTTAAAGAAATTTTACGTCCTGTATCTCGGTAAAAATATATCTACGACCCCGTGTTTATTGGGACTGTTTACCTTAATTGTTTATGTACAATCGTTTGCAATAATAATGACACTCTCTTAAAACAGTTTTTGAACTTCTGCAAGTTCTGAGTAGAAATTTCATTAAATCTCTCTTGGTACGTGAAAGAACTAATAACTAAGATTAAAAATTTAAAGCAGATTTCAATATGAATATGTCAGATGTTCAAAATAAATCGCAAAATTCATTTTAGTGAGTGTCATTAATATTGCAAACGATAGTACTTTCTGCCCTAAGTTTGATGGCGGTTTTTTGGAGCACTCTGTATAAAGTTAGTTACAACACAAGTAAATTTAAAAAATACAGAGAACATTAAATGAGATTTGACGAAAATGCCTATTAATGAAACGGGAAAAAGAACTTTTAAATAAAAAAAGTATAATTTCTTTGAGAAAAAAAAGTTATGGTCATTTTTGCAAATTGATTGTGTTTACTTCGAAAACCAAGTCTAATATCCACATTTTTAATTTATTCGTACGACAACAATGTTAATAGTTTGCAAAACAAAAAAAAATCATTTGATACATAGTGATTTTCCGGGTTGTTGTGCCGTGACCTCGGTAACTGGTAGCTAGCTACCAGAAACAGAGTTAAAATGCACATCCCTAGCATTCGCCGGGATTCTTTTACCTGCCCTGGTTGTTTTCGGGCTAGGCTCTGTTTCTGGTAGCTACCAGTTACCGAGGTCACGGCACAACAACCCGGAAAATCACTGTATATCAAATTACAGCCCTGGCCGTGAAAGCCCCACTATAAAAAAATCATATTTAAATTACTAAATTACTTTTTACAGGATGTTTTATACGTACGTCCAGATCATTTAGACACGTATTCGTTATTATTTAAAAAACCTATAAAGGATGTTTCTCATTTTGAAGACGTGAAGCAAAATTCATATGCGTACATAAGTGGCTCTTTAGTGTAGTGTACAGGGTGGGCAAATTTCGATGTTTTTATAGGCTCGTTAACTATAGGAGATAGAAAAAAATGACCCCTCCCCACACTCTATCCCTTTTTAAGAGAAAATTAATGGTCGAAATAACCTATCGTCTTTTGTTCTCTAGTAACAAACGAAATTTCAAATTTTTAACTTTTCGATACATGTCTGTAACTTGGTTGTTAGTAAAGATAGAAAAAAGTAATGAATACGTTCTTGAGACACTTTTTTTAAAGAGTCCAGTGACGTGTCTATTTTTTTTTGTAACTATCAATTTTTGAGTTATAACCTAAACTTGTGTTTTTTAATACAAATCATAGAAGGCCATGGGCGAGTTGAAATTGTAATGTTCGTTTCTCCTTTAATACATAATATGTGGGATTATATGATTATTTACTATTTTACTGCGGAAACAGTTTACCTATTCCAGAGTGAATTTATTTTTCAAATATTTTTGACAAGACATTTAGAAGAAATCATGCCAGAATGACTTACTAAACAAATAATAGTATTATTAAAATGATATATTCGCAATAACAATCATTCTGAAAATGTATCCAAGACGTAATTAAATTAATGTACGGAAAAGGCTAAATAACGTTGTTGATATGTAACAATCGAAACAAAAATGTCAGAGATTGGTAACAGGCAATTATTTCAAATGACATACGCCTACTTCAAGAAAGAAACAAAATATGTTGTAATAAATTATTGTGTCAATAAAATGGTAAATAATTATATTTAACCCTACGTATTACGTATTAATGGAAAGAGAAACAATAACGATTTCAACTAAGGCTTGTATTTAAAAAACACAACTTTAGGTTATAACTTAAAAAATTAATAAAGTTGCAAAAAAAGTTATGCACGCCTTTGGACTCAAATAAATGTCTAAAGATCGTATTAATTATTTTTTTCTAACTTTACAAACAACCAAGTTACATACTTATAGGTATCGAAAAGTGGAACATTTGAAATTTTGTTTATTACTCGAAAACAAAAGATCATTTTGGTATTGACCATAAATTTTCTCTTAAAAAAAGAGATCGAGAGTAGCAGTAGGCGGTCATTTTTTCTATCTCCTATAGTTAACGAGCCTATAAAAATATCGAAATTTGCCCAGCCTGTACAAGTGAAATATAAAAAGTTACACCACTGCATTTGTCGGTTCTCCATAGAAAGCAGTCCAAAAATTGTCTCATATGTTTTCAACTTAATATGCAAAATGATCTGTTATATATAATTCAACACCCGGTATGTCAGTAACGAAGATGTTTTTTTCTTAGAATGTGTCAAAGAATGCACTCCTGAAGTTTTTACACGTACTTAGGAAACGTAAATGAAATAGTAGTAGCACTGAATTGTAATCGTCAATGCCATAAATAGCGCAAGACCACTTAGACACCATAAATTAATTTCTGTTCTGAAAGTTGCCATCTGCATTCAATGTTGGTATTTTATTGTAATCGTTAAATCGAGGTTCCGCGCGTAAATAGAGCAGAAATCTATTGCACAATGAAGACTTTGGTTCAGCAAGTAAAAAAATGTAGTTTTACTTTCTTTCTTAACACTTGTCTTTTTCTCGAAATTATTACATAGAAATATCATTATATTTTTTGTAGAATCAGATTTTACAGTAAAATTATTTCAGATTCCTTACATTATATTCACTACCTATTATAAAATTTCTTTGTTAATAGTATTTCCAAATGATTGTGAAAAATTTAACTAATTGAATTGCAATTTCTTTTGCTTGGAAATTAATTTAATTGTTGTTTAGATTTTTTTTAGATATGAGGAATTAGGATATATTTTGATACTAGTTATGACAGCCACAAAAAGTACATGATCTGTTCTAGGGTCTTGTTCGTTAAAAGTCCATTAATAAAAACGCTACACACGATGCACGAATTCCTTACAAACCACGCATCGCGAATCGCGAATTCACGCATAGTCTATAGCAAGCATTTTAAAGATAAAGTCACAAACAAATTTTTTGTCACATCACATACAAGGTGTGATCAAAAAGTTAGGCAAGGAGATGGCCATTAATATTTTCATATATAAACATATTTCAATTATTCTCATTCTCCAAAGAATGATTGAAATATGTTTATTTATGAAAATATTATTGGCCATCTCCTCCCCTCCCCTTTGCCATCCCTATGCCTCACCAATATAATTGAAAATATAAACCAGTACTTACAATCATATTTATCCAGAATTTGTTCATTATCCATATTTACTACACTCCAACTAGTTTATCACAATATATTATCGTTACCACTATCACTGATTATCATTATTTGACAAATATGCTTTTAACATGTCAACCTTTTCACTCTGAATAATGAGCCGTATTTTATTTAATCACACTGTATATCACGAAAAATCTTAATTGAATACACAAGAGAAAAACACTACCCATGAAAATAATAAGACGATTTATAGTTATTTATGTATCAAGGGAATTATAAGGGCCTTAATTACCGATGGCAAAGTTTGCGTCCCGAGGGCCTCCGGCCCGAGGGACAGCAATTGCCAAAATGGTTACTGACGTATTGTTTGGGGTTAAGTGGCGAAAATTAACTCAAGGTGTCATTTGACAGTGATAGTTTTTTTGTTATTCTTCATAAAATAATTTAAGGGTATAATTTGTAATAATTTTTTTAACAGTGTAAAATGGTATTAACTTCTGAAATGTGGATAACTCTTTAAATAGTTGGTTTTTCAGTAAGTAGGTGAGCTTTTATGTTTATGGATAATTTTTGGAATCATTGAGTAAAGTAACTTCCTAAACAATAATTGATATGACTTGAGGAAATTCATATTTTAATATTTTATGATAATTTTACTTTACTTATCGTTGAAACAAGTGTTTTTAAATTAGAAACAACCGCAAAAATTGAATTTGCACGGCACAATTATTTATCTTACAGACGATATGGCAACCTCGCATTCAATAAATCATATGGTTTATTTTATTAGACTACGTCAGTGGTCAATCAGGTGCTCAAAATGTGGGTATTTAAAAAAAAAATAATATCCGTAAATATTTGAAACTTTTAAAAACGGCTTTCACTAACCGTATCTATATGACGAACCAAAATATTTGTACTTATTTAAGGTTCACCCTGTATATGTGAAAAAAATGCAGTTTTGCTATATTTTAAATTAATTTTTTACCCATTTTAAACAATTTATATTTATAACTACAAGTAAACAATTTTACATTTAATAATAAATAATTGTATGGTTAAAACAATATTTAGGTATATCCACACTTAAATTTAACAAATTGATATTTTTATTTATTTCTGTACCTAAACTTAACTTATCTCTGTACTTAAGGTCGCGGTAAAATGATCAAATTTGTGGTGTTTTTAGGTACAGAAATATCGATAAATAAAACACGTAGAACAAAACAACACATCAAAAATAAAATTCTTGATGTTTTGTTTATCCACCTCGACTATTTAAATTCTCCTCTAACCCCACATTTTATTAATTATTTTCACTTATAGACAAAAGTGAAAAATCTTATATACAGAACTGTAAGTTTATGTTACAACACACTATTTACATCTACAGATAAATTGTAAAAAAATACGTATTTTTAAAGATTTTTGTACCTCAATATTCACAGGCAGGGCCGCGCCAAGCTATTCGGCCGCCCGTGTGCAAACCATAATTTGCCGCCCCTTTTTAATATTTTAAGTAAAATTTAACATTAAAAAAATCGTCACTCCTTACCCCTTAGCTAAAAATTGATACATAGGTAAGGTAATAAATAAAATTAAAATATGTAACTTTTAAAGTAAACATACAACATAAAGCAGAAAGCAGTGAACAATCAAAGTCAAAAATCGAGAGATCTATCATCAAATTTGTCACTTTGAGGATTAACTTGTACGGACGAGCCCGTCTGACAGTGAGATCATTTTTGTAAAGTTAATCGCTATTTAGCGGTGAATATTTGACTGTATTTCTACTTTGGTGAGAGATGAAAATTAAAAATAAAAATCACAGAAAGTACCAAAACAAATAAAAAATGTTTATAATACTTAACAAGGAAAAAATAAATTATTGAAAACATGCTTTTCTTGCCTTTTTTCGGCAAAATCTTTAATTAACTCGTCGAATGGAATAGAATCCATCATGGACGGTTAGTCAAGTGTCTGGTCTAGCTGTTTTGCCGCCTCTTGACTTGGCCGCCTGTGTGTTTTGCACACATTCGCCACATAGTCGGTGCGGCCCTGTTCACAGGTGGCATTAGATAACATTCTTATTATTTACTAAGCTCTATATTACTCAGTTCTTAAATGTCTAAAATTATTTGTATTTGTAGAAAATACGGCGCCCTTAAACCGCCTTCGACTGCTTTTCTTTGCTGAAATAGGAATGGTTCTTCAGTATCTTTGAAAATAATTAGATGGCATGATATAACATTCCTGTTATTTGCTAAGCCTAAGATAGTTCAGTTATTAAAATGATTTATCTTTGTAGAAAACACTATTTCAAGAATACGGGGGCCTTAAGTGTTTAGGGCCTTAAAACATATTTTAATAGGTACCTACATACTTAAGAATCAGTCTGTACGTTGTTAAAGACCATGTATATAAATCCTCCATATTTAATATACGTGTTTATCATATAAACCATAAAAATGATAGCAATTACGTGCCAAATTATACACCGAATTAAATTGCTTAGGTAACTTAATGATTTTATTTTGGAAGTCTACTGAAATCTAAAATTGTTCATGCAACATGCAACCATAAAACCTATAATTCAAGTAATTATTAATTTTCCACCCGGTAAATTTTTACTTGGGTAGATATAGCAAGCAGCCCAAACGGAAATTGACTATCAAACTGGTATCCTAATGGATTAATAATCCTCAACGCAGTCTTATTATTTCCCAAAGTTTTAAACGTGTTGGAGTTGTAAATTCTAATTTCTGTGAACAGTTGTCGCGAAATTCCCACGGTTACTAAATGACCGAACATGCTAATTAAAAGTGCCTAATTAAGTATACTAAAGTACATTATATTTAGAATTAGACGCCGCATATTGCATTTCGTGGGAATGGAGGAATTGGTGTGCAGGGAATCCTCGATTGGGGGGTTATTATTGAATTCATAGATCACATAAACTATAAAAGATACGAACACGCTTCGAATGTAGCATCGTCTGCTAAATCACGTCGCCTGTATGATACTTGTCTGTCGAATCACCTGAACTTCAATCTAGAATTCTATAATCTATAATGTGCTGTAGTGTGGCGACAGCAATGTTAGTATTGGGAAACATATACCAGGCCATAAATGCCAGAATTTGACATTTGATATTGACACTGTAATAGCTTATCTTTTAATAGAACCTACTTATTTAATTTGGTCTGCAAAAATTTACGTATTTTTTATCTACTATTTTAAAACATAAATATGCGGATACCATGCCAAACTTCACATAAAGCTTTTGTGTAAATACTACGTCATTTATGCTGTAGTGTGCTGTCACGCGCGGTAAGTCACTGCAAACGGGCAATGGAACATACTAGATAAAGCACGGTTGCTGCGATTTAGCCGACGATGATTGTAGCAAAGTTGCGTAATTTAGTTTTTAATCAAACGCTTTTAAAAATTGATGATAGATACCTACTGTTATATTATTGAATTTGCAACGTAAAATTGCAAATCATAATATTTTAATAAAAAATTAAAAATGCCTTGAAACAAAACATATTTGCTAATCTATTATTCTACATTGTGATATTTCTAATTTTTCGAGCATCGCATTGCTTATGACTTTAATAAATTACGTGAATCCCAAATGGTGTTACTTATAATTTATCTACAAATTTGTTCAAAACATATATTTTCTGGAAGAAGTATAATTTTCAGTTAGCGGTGTATATTCCATATTATTGGTCAAGACGTTTTAAAAAAAGGAATAGGCAACTACTAGCATGTGTGTGAGTGTTTTGACCATAGATTTAGACATTTAGCATTTCCCACTCCTCTCACCCACCAATCACATACATCAATTTGAATAGTGCCATATTACCGTTTGTTTGATCATTTAGTAACATTGTTTGTTGGTGTAGTTTGAAATTCCATAACATACGTGTCCGTACCAGGACCGTATTTAATATAATGTTGTTTACTATTACTTTTGACTTTTGGTTCAAATAAAAATGTGCCTAATAGTTATTCATTTCTGGGAAACAAAATAATGTAATTTATAAGGTCTATGTTGGGAATAAAATAAAATGTGATATTATTTAGAACTTGCTTGCTGAAATTTTATGTAGAATTATAATTTTGGATTTCCTTTCCTTTTGGATAACTGTACTAAATTTAAGGAAAGATGATGTTTTTCAATATTATAATATTTTCATTTAGGCGAAATAAAATGGAAAAAAATGTATTTACTTGTCGCTATTCAAATGTAATTATCTTATAAAAGTTACTACTTTTTTACTCGTTATCAAGTTTAGGGGAAAAAATATAGCTTCCCATTTGAAAATCCAAAGATAACCTCGCTATAACCTTGAAAACATAGTCAAGGTCAAAAAAAGTGCAACGCCTGACACAGACTATCTTCTATTCAATACATTTTTAGAAATACAAAAAAGAGTTTTTTTTAACACCGTGTATTTCGAAAACAAAGCAACATTCGCCTCGCATATTTTCATGATTTAGGTGAGAATTTACCTGCTTATTTTGTCAGAAAGGTTAGGGAACACCCTGTATATGTATATTAATACCAGTTATTTCATTGTGAATAAACCGACATATTTAAATCATCAAGGAAATCCTGAACCTACGACTAAAGTGCCTATAAACCTGCAAAGCACTCTTTTGTTCGGTAAGAAGGAAATGGGAAGTCTAGACATATAAAATTATTAAAATAAATTGCTTCAATTTAGTTCTTGTATAAGTAGCAGTAAAAATACTTATCCTAAAGCTTTATGCACGCACACAGAAAAATTTCTTCCGCATACAAAGCATTAAATTACGTTGAAATCGAAATTTTAGTTCAGTGAAAACAAATCTGAATAATAACACTATATATTAATAAACTTATTAATGAACTTTCTATATGACTATGATAAACTTTTTCAACTGTTTACTACTAAAGTAGTACAATTTGAGCGTCAGATGTTTCGCTACTATAACAATTTCACTTTTAGTGGCAGCAGTACACAAATATTGGTGTCAAATTAGAACATCGTCAAAAATCTTATTGATTTAACAACGTGACTTCCCGTCTGGTTTTCAAATATTCAATAAACTAGGTCGAACATCTATTAAGATACTGCCAACGGGCACACCGAGTTTTTAGTAGACATTTGTAAATTAATTTGTTGTATAATGTGTGAAATATATGAATAGATTAAGGAAAACGAATTTTAATTTGTCATGTGATATATATGAATTATACATTTGTAATTATAAATAATCGTTAACATGGTTCTAACTAAAAACATATTGCTGAATATTGATAACATTATTTATGTTTTGACTATGGTTGTACTGATTAATTTTCGCTTTTGTATATAATTTGTTGAAATTTGGATGGATGCTGTGTTACCCAATTTTTATACAGTATATTTAATAAATGTTATAAAATCATTTACCAATGTAATTGAATTTTACTTACAAATGTCACTTTACTATACAGGGTGAGTCAGAAAGAATGGGTCAAGACTAAGCTGGAGATATAGACACCAAAATATACAGGGTGTTTCAGAATGATGAAAAGTGAAAAATTGAAATTTCTAAGTGCAACCGTTTTTAAGGAAAAACAAAAAAACTATTTTTTTCCGCCATTTTGAGACTGGAATATCTCAACAGGGAAGACCCAAATTGAAAAATTTTATATGAAGATCCCCCCCTGAAATGGCTTGTGGAACACACTGGTAAAATATTTGACCATCATTCTGGAACACCCTGTATAATCAATATTACTACCACTTTCATTAATAAGAACTTAGCGTCTGGAGGGAATTTTTATTGTCGTCAGGGAAAATTTCTGAATGCTACTCATGCCGTGTCTAAATTCTTTATTTAATGAACGCACCCAGTTGCCTATTTCTGTTTGTTTTAATCACACGTACCCGTAGATTGATATAAAGAAACGGATATATCTGGATTGTATAGCTGTTTTTTTTATACATATTCATCGCCTGTTTCAAAACGTATTCAATGGTGACGTTACTTATGTAATGCACCAAGAAAATGTATAGTTTCAATACGTAACATCATCAAATATTTGTTTCTCTTTTTTACATCACACTCACACTTTTTGATTATTGTTTATACAATTTATTTATAACAAAGCTACATTAGATTTGGATTAAAATAGAACGGTTATTAGTGGTAGAAATTATTAACAATATATTTCTTGTTCATGTTTTTGTATATATGTATATTTTGAAAATATGTGAGATCTGCAACAAAAACATGGAATTGATTTTAGCAACTGCAAACCAAAAACAAATAATTACCTACATGTTCGTGTGAGTGATAGGTTTAATGAAATTTGGAGAGAAAAGTAATTGGATTATGCTTTTGTAATGTAATTTAAGATGTCTAAGAATACGTTAAAATTTGTAGAGGTTCATACAATAATCCACAACCAATTCCTTTTTAAATAAACAAGATAAGAAATATAAAAATATCAACCATTTTAAACATAAAATCTGAAAATTTAAATCACACCGATTTTGAAATCTCTATCTAGCAACTGCTGCATAGACTTTAGCAAAGCATCTAAAGAGTTCAAGCCGGGCTCGGTGGACATTTTAATCACGGTTTAAAAAGCGACCTGTGTGATGTTACTGTTTCAATGCAATAATGTTTTGAACCGATTTGAATACATTTAATGGCAAAACACAGCTTTAGCTGTTTTTTTGTGTACCTAGCTGTTTGCTCAGTAGTAAAATCTATTTTTATTGGTTTTTGTTGTGTTTGTTTATACATATTTCTATATTAGATCTCTTAAATATATATTATATACATATTTCTATTAGATTTCTTAAATATTTATATTTGCTAATATTTAACATAGACATTTAGACATTTAGACATTTATTAGTGTTAAATACACATAAAGTGTTTACACACGTCAGAAAAAAGAGAATATGGTAGTACATTCAGGTAAGATACAAAATATAAATATTTAATACTAAGATAGTCATAAAAATATGCATAAAAAACATACATAATAAAAGACAAACAGTTGATACATATTAAAATAAGAAATAAAGACATACATAAACGTCATAATTTATTGAATTTAAATATTGCAAATAAAATATGCAAAGTCTTAGTCAAGATTTCATAAAACGGTGAGATCGCTATCTAAAAATTGTTGTACAGTGTAAAATGCATTGTTCAATAGAAATTTTTTTATTCTTCTCTTAAACAATGTAAGGCTTAAATTCCGCACTGAAGGGGGCAATGCATTAAAAAACAACAACATAGTACAATATGTTCAATGACTGAAATAAATATTTCTAATAAAATTAAATATCCATGTCACTTATTTGTCATCGAATGGGCTCATTTATGCCTTATCATTTGACTTGTTTTTATTTTGGTTTAAGTTTTAAAATATATGATATTTTGTATGCTTTTTGTCAGGGAATTTTAAAAAAGAATGTCAGGGAAAACCTGGAAATGTCAGGGAATTTGGTTCTGAAAAATTGCTGAGAACTCTGCATTTCTTGCAAACGTGATGCTAAAATTGTTTTTCTGTTTTGACCTGATAAGAAAATTAGCGTTTAGTTTTTAAATGAAAGAAAAGAAACAATAATCAATATTTATATGTATGGTAATGTCAAAATTGTTTCTTTTCTTTCATTTAATAGAAAATGTTTCCGTATATTGGCAGTTGAACTAAAATTAGTCTAATTGTCATCAATGAAAAAAATAAGTGTTTTCATATTATTAGAGCGGTATTTGATACGTACAAACCTACTTACCTATATTTTATACTAATTGTTACATGTTCAGTAATTTCTAGAATTAATATAACGATGTGTTGTTAGAACGAGTATTTATATCAGTGAAACTAAACACTTAACAACAAGATTCTATACTTAGACAGACTTCGTTACTCAGTCAACCAAACAAAAATGTGTATTGTTCATGTTAATAGCGAAAAATTTCTGTTTCACTACAGGTTAACACTATCTGTTATGCCTCATTAATCCATCTACAAACATGAGCAAATATCCTTAAGCACAATTATTTTCAGATCCAACAGTTAAACAGATCGAAATAATAGGTGTTCTGGCCTTGTAGAGAAAATAAAATGAAACTTCACACCCATTAATGGAATTAGTTTAACTACAACATCTCAAGCAAGCTATTATGAAGATCAAACACTATCCTGGTAAGGCTGTGATGAACGATCCAGCATGGTTGGAAATGGACATTCCGAATTCTACAAGAGGGAGGCTATATGAAGCAAATTGGGAAGATGCGCAAAAGTCTTTATCCAACAATAGTTCAACTTCCAACTCGTGGGACAAGTATAGCTATAAAAGTATGGACGGTACTATATCTAGTCGACTAGGTCAGTATCAGAGTATGTTGGATGATATAAAAAAGGACAATGAGGACATCTACGCAGTACCCAACAAACTTAACAAAAGTGGAAAGGACAGCATAAGGTTGAAGTATCACAGTGAAAAGTGTTTGTCCAGAATAAATTCGAAGACTAAGAAAGACGTAGATGAGGAAATTGCCAAGTATTTCTTACCCTCTCAAGCTAAGGTGCAAAGAGAAAGAAGCTTTAAAGTTGACGGCAAAGCGGTTCCGAAACCAAAACCAAGAAAGAAACTTCCTGTGAATGCAGACCAAGACAGGGAAAAATTTAAAAATGTCATTGATGATCTGCAGAAACACATCAAAAAATCTGTTCGTTTCGATGAAATCAGCACGGAAATAACTGGTACTATGGTAGACCATTATGAAGACGACAACGACGAAAAGGAAGACAACAAAGTAAGAGTCATATCTAATCCACTCAACGAACTCGATGATCAACTAAACAATGAAGACGTGTCTGATTCTGATGAGGTACAAGAACGTGTCAGTACCTGGATAGACGACCAGAACAAATATTTAATAACCGTCGACGCTGACGAAGTCAAGAAAGAAGTCCACACAACTTTGAACAGAAGCGATAGCGGTTATTACGAACACTCCGAAAAACCTCGTCAGCGACTTCCTCCAAAACACATTTACCCTTCTTCTTCCTCTTCAAGCGAGTCTCTAGCGGACAAGCGTCCTTACGCGAAGACCTCATCTTCGTCTACAGACAGTGAGTTTAACGAAGTGTATAGTTTGTACAAGAACGGCTCGAGTCCAAAGCGAAATGTGATAAATTCCCAGCCGAAATTGCGAGACAGGACTAAGAACTCGTCGCCCACTTTGAGGCGAGGCGGCTGTGATTCCAGTGACTTCTTGATCCCGAGGCCCAAGTTGATTGTGCCGGTGCATACGTACGCTGTGAGAAAGAGACGGACCGGCAATATTTTGTCGGAGTGCTACGATTCGGACTGCAATAGCATTGGAGATTTTAAGACGGCTAAGCCAGAAACAGGTTTGTCTTTTTATTTTGTTTAATGGTAACGTGATAGGGAAGTTATCTAAATGTAGCCTCTGATGAATAATTTTAATCTCAGTTGATAATTTTAATTTTTTTACATGAGTAACCTTCAAATTGTTTCAACATTTATTGTTACTGTTTCTAGTTCATATTTCACAAGATACAGGATGATACCGAATAATGTGCAAAAAATTGAGGGTAGATTGTACGACCGGTTTTATTAGGAGTACTTTATATACAGCTTTTGATCTGAGCCCCTCTTAAGGAATTACGACCCCTTAACACAGGGTGATTTTAGTGTTTTATTTAGTTTCTTCCAAATTTTATGAAGTGAAATTTGGCAAGATATTTAGGCTGATAGCCAAAACATTGTGTACATTAATAAACCACGTAATTTAGAAGAACTTCAAAATCGCATTCGGGACGAAATACGCAGAGTTACCCCAGAAATCATTCATAATGTGCAAGAAGAATTTCTTCACAGACTTGCGCATTGTCAAGAAGTTGGTGGATGGCAATTCGAACATTTAATTTAAGTATAAAATTTAATCAATTGTATTTTATTTTACATACCTCAGAATTGTTACTTTTTTATGGATAAAATTTACGTTTTCTAACATTCAATCGTTATTTACTCGAAAACTTTCCTATGTAAGAGGGCAAAATTTTAGTACTGTCTGATAGAGAATTAAACGATCTTTCAGAATCAAGGAAAAAAATATGGTGTTGCCATTTAAAAAAAAATCGATGACGTCATTACTCGAAAACAAATGACATTTGAAAATCGCATTTTACGCTAAAATATGTATTTTTTAAATTAAAAATCGACCTGTTCGAGGATTTTTCCCAAAAAATAATTGTTTCGTTTTTATTGAATTTATTCCATACTTTTGGCGCATACTGTATAGCCCCCTTTTAACTAACCAACCATCTATTCTCTTTATTGTCTCCTGTAGTTCTGTTCTATTTCTTGGTGTTATTACAAGATCATCTGAAGTCCTTTATAGTATACAGGGTGTCAAAGTTAGAATTTAAATTTAATAATAATTACCCTGTGTTTAACTGTATCAACTAAAAATTTGGGAATAGATGTTTTTAGATATGAAAAATCAAAATCTGTTGTCTATTTGTGTACTCCTAAACATAATTCAAGTAAATACGAATTGTCTCCCAAGTACTTTGGATCCAAGCTATTCAATGTATTGCCAAATAAATGTAATTCCCTTGACAATGCATCATTCAAAAAATCTATTATGGCTAGGCTCAGCAAATGTTATCATAGTATTGATGAATTTATCAATGCCAATGACTTTTAAAAGATTTGTACGTATTTTGTTTTTTGTTTGTGATTTATCATATGCATTGTATATGCCTTAAAGGATTAGTAAATATTATTATTATTATTTCGACGTACTTCCTAGAGGGCGCCACAATCGCTATATTTGTGACTTAAATGTGAGCGTAACTTTTATGGCCCTAATATTATCACGTTTTTTATTAAACAATCTTAAACCTACATTGTTTTTGAGGGAATAACATGTATAATTGTTATTAGTCTTAGAAATGGATCATATTCGAGATAATAGCTTTTCAGCAGTCAGTTGCATAATTCTTTGTACAATATTTCAACGTAGTAGGCACCAATATTAATTTAAATTTTAACAATTATTAGACAAAATGTATGTTAAAGTTATTAAGTATATCTAAATGTAAGGTATTTATCCAGTTTTGGTTAAAATTACTTTATAAAATCGAAAAATTTTGAGACAATAATTTTTTATATTGAGATATGAGAAACTACTTATTTCTTGGCAATTAAATTTCAATATACAATAGACAATAGAGAACATTTGGGAGAATTTTGAAATAGACTACCTTATAATCAACAATTTAAAAAGAATTTAGAGAAAAGAAACCGAAAAACGTATTTGCATTGCGAATTATCTACAAACTAATTCAGGACGACTATCTGAGCTGCAAGAAGCAGTATTAACGTTGCATGTTGAAAAATACTATCCGTAGCATTTTACATCAGTGCAAATTTTATTGTTTGTCAATCTACCTTCCAACATATCCAATTTGTAAAGGAATGAACTGTGCAGCTGATTGTTGAAAAGCTATTTTCTCGAAAATGGTCAATTTCTGAGACCGATGACAAGTATATTTCTTTTCCTCAAAACCAATGTAGGTTTACGGACCACACTGTATAATGTCTAATCTATTAACTTCTGCATCTCTTATGACTTTTTGTAGTATCAGGCTAAATAGGTAATGCTGATGATAAATCTTCTATTATTTACTTTTACTCTATTCTCGGTCTTTTTCAATGTTAGGCATATCATGTTCTTTATCTTCTTGCTGACTTCTAATTCTTCTAAAACCTTAGTATGTATATATGTATAGTTCTTTCCTTTTTATTTTGTCATAGGCGTGTTTATAGTCTACAGGTAGTACTAAGGTTGATTTACCATGTTTTTGTACAGGTATTGTTAACGTGGAATTAGGATACCAAGAAAGGCGTGTTTTATTTCAAGATTTCGGAAATTTTATCATTTTGCAGCGTGAAATACAGCGTACAATAAAAAATGAAACATTTTTCTTTAACGGCGATGCTCGCCCTACATTCACAGCAATGTGTTTGTGGTAAATACTTGACCTATTTTGCACGTAATTGGATCAGTCGTATTTAAATTACGTTCGAAGGAAAGCAAAATGTAATTAATAGTCAATAAAAGGTATTTAATTGCGCCATATTCCTTTCAGTAACGTAATATTCCTTATTAAAATATTTATATCTGACCTACTAATTGCACACATAATCATAATTACGTTAATTATACCCACACGTAAGAAACTGTGTCTAATGCCGGTTGTTTTACATATGCACCGCATGATATTGTTTCACATCACACTGTTATGGCTACCTTGAAACTCTATGCAATGCTTTTTACACGATTAAGCCAAGATATGAAGACTTATAATAAAATCATAAATTTATATGACCCAGTGTTCTCTGGAGACAAGATAATCAAATTACCATAATTGGTTGGAGGCTCAGACGCCTCTAATAGATAAGAAATAATTAACTATTACAAACGTACATTGTTGGTAAATTTAATGCATGCTAAATTATTCTAAAGAAGCGATAATATTGCTGTACGTTCTCAATTCGATAGATATAATAAGTAATAAGCAAATGCGAAACTTAACATTTTATTGAATATTCTGTCTGATATTAAATAGTTAATGAACGTATAAAGCTTGGTTTACATTTGCCACCCAAATTTCTTCGTTTTGGCGCCCCACGTTGGGCGCCATATTTTTATAACGTTTAATTTGGGAATTTATAAAAAATGGTTTGTGCGGCAGCTCTCAGCATATAAATTGAAATTTTGGGCGCCAATCTACTAAAATATTGGAAACTTGGAATGCCTTCACCAGTGTAAGTAAGAGAGTTTTAATAAAAAAGCACAAAAATTATGACAGCTTATTATTGGTCTCACCACCATGTGGATGATTGCTGGTGATGGAAATTGAAATACAGGTGTTACTGAAGTTGTTTTGGAGTGGTTCCGCAGTATTTTGGAAGTAGCGACATCTAGTCTTACGTTTTAACGAAATTCTATATTTACAAAATGAATGTTGAAATTAGTGTTAGTATTAGTTAAAATTCTGTATTACTTCTTAACATTTTTATTTACTTCTGGAATGCTCTCTAGAACGTATAATAAAAAGGAAAAGAAAGAAATAAATTAGTATTTGTCAGCCATTATTTTATTAGATTACTAATAAAGTTAAAATTGAAACATAACTTCCAAAAATATATACATGTAAATTTAAAGAAATATTTATAAAACAGATATCAAATGCAATTTACCTTCGACGGTTTATCTTCAGCGATATAGTAAGTGATTTCTTAAAACCTGCAAGCTACAAATATCACTTTTCAGTAGCGTATATTTTTCCATAAAGCAGGACAGAAATAGCTGAAATTTGGCCATTCTTAGAGTTGTATTAAACATTGTTTTGTTATAAAAATACCTAACGTTTTCTGATTCTTATTTGACTGCACTCTATTAATCTTGAAAACTTTAAAATAAATATATTTTATCAACATAATTTCGCATTCGATTTTATATCCACCTAACATATTTAATAGTCAATGGTTCTGACAAATACTAATAATTCTAATCGTTGAATAATATTATTTTAGGTGTAACAATTATTATTCTTGCAATGTATTACATAAATATTTACAATTAAAATACAATTTTCGATATTATTAGGATACATAAAAATGCTTAATATCTATATCGGTTTTATTACAAAATATTACATTTTTTATTACAAAAGCATATTCACCATGGATAACTGATAACATACGTTTTTTAATAAATTTAAGAAATAAAGCTAGGGCTAAGTGGAGACGTACCAAAAACGTGGAGCATTACAATTATTACAAACAACTGCGTAATTATACTACGTCTGCATGTAGAAATGAAAAGAAGGCCTATTATGAGTACAGACTGCAGCAGAATGGGATAAATGGAATATGGAAGGACTTAGTGTCACTGAATATGTGGAAAAAACGTGTAGCCATACCTGATTCATTATGTGATGTTAACCAACTTAATGATTATTATATAAATTGCATTCCGAAGTTAACTGCTGATCGAGATATTTTAGATTTTTATTTGAATAATGTAAAACATAATAATATTGATAAATTTAATTTCACTATTATCACTGAAATTGAAGCCCAATCAATTTTGTACAATATTAAATCGAATGCGACAGGTTCCGATGGCTTTAATATAAAAATGTTATTAATGTGTTGCCCTTTATCTTGCCATATATTACTCATATTGTGAATTATTGTTTACAAAAAAGTACTTTTCCTGACTGTTGGAAATTTGCAGTTATACAGCCAATTCCTAAATGCAGTAATCCAAATGAATTTAAGGACTTGAGACCTATTAGTATTTTGCCCACACTCTCAAAAATTTTAGAACGCGTAGTAGATAACCAATTACGTAACTATTTATCTCAACATAACATTCTACCAATTATTCAGTCTGGTTTCCGTCCACTTCATGGGTGCGAAACAGCTTTACTTCATATCACAGATGATATTATCAGAAGTGTCGATAATAAGGATATGACGGCGTTAGTTTTGATTGATTTTACTAAAGCATTTGATACTATTAATCATCAAATTTTGTTAGGAATTTTACACTACATTGGTATAAGTGAAAATGCTATAGAATTTTTTCGTAATTATTTAAGTAATAGACAGCAGGTAGTAAAATTGATGACAATATGTCTGCACCTCTTGAAATTTTTCAGGTGTACCACAAGGTTCGATCTTAGGTCCTCTTCTGTATATTTTATACACTTCAGGTTTTGTAGATACAATAGAAAACACAAACATTCATTTTTACGCAGACGACACTCAATTATATTACGGATTTCCGGCTCGGAACTTGAATGAAGGAGTTGAGATTATTAATAACGATATTTTTAATTTAATTCAAATTACTAAAAAACACGCGTTAAATATTAATGCCGCTAAAACTAAAATTCTATTATTTGGCCCTCCAAAAGAATGGAAAAATATAAATAACTTTTCCCTGACTATTGATGATCAAGTAATATTCTCTAGTAATGAAGCAAAAAATTTAGGTCTCTTTTATGATACAAGTTTAAGGTTTAAACCTCATATTAGTGACTGCATTTGCAGAGCTTACTGTAATATTAAATTAATTTATAATAGTAGGCACTTGTTATCAAGGAAAGTTAAATCCATTTTATGTGAATCTTTAGTCTTGTCCAAATTTAACTTTGCTAATTCTATTTATGGCCCGTGCATTGATGCTATTGATTCTAAAAGAATCCAGTTAGTACAAAACTCTTGCTTAAGATTAATTTTTGGAATTAGGAGACGTCAACATTTCTCATAAACTATGCGAAATTGGCTGGCTCAATATGTATAATCGTCGGTTTTTACATAGTGCGTGTTTATATCACAAAATAATTCTATATAAAGCACCTTCTTATCTTTATAATAAAATTTCTTTCAGAACTGATGTTCACAATATTAATATTCGATTTAAAGGTACATTGACTCCTCCACAACACCGTACTGAATTTTTAAACGCTCGTTTTCATACCAGATCTCTAAAGTTTATAATTCAATACCATCTAACTTTAAAAGTAAGAACATTACTCAATTTAAAAACTATTAAAGTCTAAACTTCTCCTTGAACAGAATAGAAAACCAAATTTGGCATGTGTAGCTGTCATGTGTTCAGTCTTCCACTGTCTCTTGTTCGTTTTTTTTTTGTTACTGTTGTGTATTAGTATGCACAGATTAGAAGTAGGTGAATAGGATGATATTATTTTTTTTATACTGATTAATTTGTTTATATTGTATATTGCTGCGATCAGCTTAGGATTAATACCAGAGGCTGAGCATTAACCTGCTCAGTCATCTGATCCTCGGCTTTTTTTCCTTTTTGTAATTGTTTCTTTTCTCTATACCAATACTGTATATTAATTATCTTGGAAAAATAAAGGCTATTATTATTATTATTATTATTATTATTCTATATGCGAATGTATAAGATGTTATGAACCTAGTTTTTCTTCTTCGGTAACGTTTTCATCACACGACATGTCGTGTCTAATGTCAGGTTAAATTTCATATTTCGATACTTGTTGAGTCGCAATTGGTTAGTTACATCGTTGAGTGAGAAATAATTTTTCACTCAAAGGTTACATTAAGAAAAGATAACAATTAGTATGACAATGACTTACACTTTGCAATTTTAAATATATTACAACTTAACTAATATGCACAAGATGAGTTAGCGTTATTTATGAACGATAAATGACAAGATTATATTATACAAGGTTAATAAAAGTGTGCAATTCTAACTGCACCTGTTCGATTTTACCGATATCTAATGTTACAATGCAGAAACTAAAAAATGGTCGAATATGTCAACTTTTTTTAGGGGTACATTTAATTATCCTTTCAACGTCATCTCGTTTTTTGATTTTGAACGATCAGTTTTCGAAAAATTAATGTTGATAAAAACCAAAAAAATGCGAGTAAAGCATCTAGAAATTTACCAGATAAACAATTTGGTGTTGCATTCATTTCTGCGTACATTATCGTTTGTTACCAAAATGTATACTATTGAAGAAATAGTATACATTTTAGTAGAACAATTATGATAGTGCTAGAACTACTGCAAATTTATTTATTTATTTGTATACGTTCCCAAAAATAGCTATTTTACGGACTCATTAGATTCCTTAAAATGAGTCTATTTTGGACTCAATCCCAAAAATTTCTCATGATGCATTTTATACAGGGTGACCCCGAACTTATCTAAAAAAATTTGAATGTACAGAGGACTCTTACAAATACAATTTTGTAAGAATAAAATCAAAAAGGGCGGTTCGAAAATATTTTAAAAATACGCTTCTGCTCGACACTGGAAACTAGTCCACTGTAAAACCTGATAAAGCGGCAAAGCATGCAATTGGCGACCGGACAAAAAATGAAGAAATTTCCAGGGAAAGAAATAAATAACATTTTATAACACCTATTTTAGCAGATTTTACTGTTTTACCGCTATTGTTATTAACTATTAATGGAATTAATTTAATTAATAAAATAGTTTGTCATATCTGATGTTACAACAAAATTTTGAGCCGTCTTGAGCCCAGTTTCGAAAAACACAAATGTTTCTGCATCATGTCCCTTTTGAACTCGTATGTTATTAGCAGTAACTATGTTACGTTTTCGAAAATCATCAATAGTAGATATCCACTTATGTGACACTTCATTTTTTAAATATCCCCACAACAGAGTCCAAATGATTTAAACTCAGGAAATCATGGCGGTCCTCCTCGTCCAATCTCTTCGTATTAATGCTTGGACGTACATAGTACGACCTCCATCTCCTTTACGATTAAGTTTTCAATTTCCTTCGCTTTGCACTACACTTGCACTTACTGCACACCGCGGTAAAAGTAGCTGCATTTGGTACATGTTTACCGAGAAGTCGTTCTGCTAAAAAAAATTCGCATCACCATAAATTAAAACAATATCCATCAACTCCGGGTTGCTACACTCGTAAGCTATTTTTGACACTTGAAAACCTTATGTATAGACTCTCATCCGAAAAACGTTAATACCTGCAAAAAGTTACCGGATTTCAATATTCAAAATCGCCTGGCTAGAGACTAAGTAGCCCAGCGATGTAAAGGTTGAAAATACTACAACTTCACCTTCCATAAAAGAAATGTGAATAGTTATTTTATGTTCACATTAAGGCTGGGATTTTGTATACATATTTTTACCGTCCAACAGGGCTTCAAGCGAAGATACAGAACTCCAAGAAAATTGAAATAATTGGTTATTATTATATATCAACGTGTACACAAAGGTTCCCGCTAGTGCGTGAAATAATTTTCATTGCTCATAAAATCACAAGAACAATTAAAATAAATGTTAAAATACCTCAATTTTAGCCACACAGTTACTACGATAATGTCACAATTACGGCAAAATTATCACAGCCACCAAATTACTTCACTCACTAGCCAGGACATATAGGACAACTTGACACTTTCAGTTAAATATTTATTGGTAATTTTATATTTTGTGTCCTCGAGTAAAATCATAACATATATCACGGTTTCCATTTTCATGTACGTCAAAATGCACGATAAACTTCAGAGAACCGTTCGGGCCTATACGGGGTGTATACTGTGTCGTAGGTTTGATTGATTCGTCGTTTCGCTCACTCAGGCTGTGCAATTCCTTTTCTACAAAATCCCCGCCTTAAATAATCCGTTCGTTATGATGTTATGTCAATTAAAATCTGATTAATGATACATAACAAGAGGTGTGAATGTGTTTTTTCAGAAGGTTTAGCAAAAAATGTTGTTTGTAACATGGACCTGAAAAGTATGCTATTCGCAGCAACGATTCATCGAAAAAACAGTATTTTGGTAGGTACTTGTAAAATAACTATTAATGAACTACATTCCGATAGTTATATGTCCCAGGCTTATCTCGGTGAACTAGTGGGAAAATTTCGTGAAAGTCTGATTCGAACCAGGAATATTTTAGATCATAACTTTTTTGAGGCCAGGACTTTTTTAATCCCAAGTCCTTGGACTGACTTTGTTAGGTATTTTTTTTTATCTTTAATAAAAATGTAATCTTGTCAAAATTTGCTAAACTGTTTCCTTTTCGAGAAAAATATATAGGTACTCGAGTTCTAAGTACGTATTACATCTGAAAGAGCTTTACAATTCTCAGTCATTATTAATCTCATTGAAACCACTTGCTCACGAAGTTGCACATAGCAAATCAATCAACGCCAATGTACAATTATATGAATTAAAAACCACTGCGTTTCAAGCAAAGCTGCATTGTTACTATTAAAATGCAAGCCACATCTAAAATGTGGCAATATTTTTCTTTATACATAATCGTCTCTACGAACAACGTGATTTATTTCTTGTCGCTCTATCCGATCACTTGCAAAGAATATAATGAAGTCAGGTAAAAAAATGCAATTTATATTGAGATTGCAATTTATAAATGTAATGACCCCGTAGCATTATGTAGGTAGCAGGCAAAACCTTTCTATATTGTCCGTAGTCGATCGGTTGTGAGATAAAAAAAATGCAAAGTATAGATCTATGTATAGTGTAGGAGTGGTCACCAGTTCACCTTTGAAGAGAAATTAATTTACAATTGTTAATGCACAGATTTAATTCTCACAGTTTCTATAGTGTGTCTTGACGGTGCCGCCCATGTCTATGCAGTGTCCGTCAAGAAATGCAATATATGACAGAAATTTGTATTAAGGTATCATAATCAGGATCAATTGTTGAATATGTATCTTCAATATTTATTTCTCAGTACAAGTAACAGTAACAGCAGGGAATACGCAGCAATAAATTATTCTAAATAAAAGCATATAACAGAGGTATACTCGCGACAAGAATTCAGACACGAACAAATGAATAATTCATTATATTTTCATCAAAATATTTAAGAAACTGCAACTGATAGTAATAAAACTATATACTACACTAAAATTTTGCATTATATATTGCACTAAATTGCAAAAAATGATTGTTTTTAATGCGACCAAATATCGAAAATTACGTTGACAATAAAAACAAAATATTCGATATTCAATTGTTCATCACAATTTATAATTTGAAATAAACTCTTGTTTTTTTTGACATTCGTACCTTATTTTGATTACTCGAATTACCAAAGCTAAATATCTTAAAAACGGTGTAAGATAGCGACTATCAAAAAGTATAGCTTTTTTCTGTAAAAGAAGTTGTAAAATCAGAATTTGCTACCTGAGAATTATATTTTTGAAAGATAAAAAAGTTCTCTCGTTTTCAACGCATTTGACCTAGCGCAGGTGGCGCTCTCTATAAGCTACAAGCAAATCATGGATATATTTCAATCTCTCGCCCCAGAAAACCCTTAACACCAAAATTTCATCTCGACATGAGCATTTATTATGAAATAAATAAGAAAAAACTAAAATAATATTTTGCATTAAACCCTGTATCTCTGTAAGTATCAACTTTTGTACTGAGGTGAGTTTGTCTAAATCGCAATATTTTCACGTCAGGAATCTAGTCATGAATTTTGGCCCTATATCGCGACCACCCTGTATATAGTGCCTTCATATATGATTACATGCCACGTGATCAGGCTCTAGATTCTCAAATCAATCGCAGAGCAATTCATATGCCAATATCCTTTTTCTCACTACGGCAGTTCATGACAAGAAATCTGTTTGGATACGAGTTGTTCTTCGAGAATCGCAGTTCTGGTTACGTGGCTTGTAATCATTTATGAAGACTGTATATTACGCCCATGGATATTCGAAACTTCTACTTAAGAAACACCCTGTATATCAACCTTGTAGTATTTGTGAGAAATACGTGAATTGTGTGTGTGTAGATCGAATCAGTCCTTATACACTATTCACGGATTCTTCACAAGCCGCATATCACTACACACATAGACTAGAACCGGCTTAATAGAACTGCGAATTAGAGAGAAATCTAATTGATATTGATATTTGTTAAGTGTTAAGTCGTAAAATGTTAAATAGTCCACGGAATTCTTCGCCAATTAAAAGTTTTAATTAGACGTTTAATAGTTATTAAACACTTAATAATTATTAATTATGCTAATTAACTTTAATAACAAGAAACGTTTACACTTTCTTTAAATTATTGTTATTATTGAAAAGGTAAATGCATGTATGCATTTTTATCTTCATTAATTATTATTTTATTTCCTTACATTCGTGTTCCACAATAGAAAACGATCCACTATTGTTGTTGGAATTCCAGAGGAACCAAGCCTCGTCAGTTCGTTTCCTTTAATGCTACTTAATAGCCAACTTAGTGATACATTTCAAACACCACTTTTGCATTCTGTCATTTCCTCTGCAGTGTTTTATATCTATAATTTTTTTGTTTTCCCACATGTCTATTAATTTATTTTCTACAAATAAAATTTCTTGTTGCAGGTACGAACCACCATATTAACATTTCTACAAAATGACTGTAAGTAGCTTTTTCTTTAGTAGCAGTTGGTTAATATAATAATATCGACACAATAATATAAAAGAATGTTAAGTGACAGTAACCCCAAAATTAAACATTCTAATATAATTAACTAAAATTTGCTTCATACGAAGTGTCTTTTATTGTTTTGTGGTCAAACATAAAGCCGGGTCTACATATAACGAACGAACATGAACAAATATGAACATACATATACGGTTTAGAGTTAGTTTGTGATTGTCATAACGTCCACACTCATTCGTTCTTGTACGTTCGTATAATATGTATGTTTGTGTTCGTTCGTTATATGTGGACCCAGCTTTCCACAAATAACAAGGTCAGTTGACGGTTAGATCAAATATGCAACATATACAGGGTGTTAAAAAAATAGTGTAAAATATTTCAGGCACTTTTTGATGTTCAAAGTACCCTCCGTCCATTTCTAAGCAGGCACGACATCTTCGTCTCAACGATATTCGAACTCTTTCGGAAAACACCCTCCTTGGTTTGGATTTCTTGACACTTTTGATTAATCCGTAGCTGCAGCTCTTCCAGGCTATTTACACCAGTACCATACACTAATGTCTTCAAATATCCCCAAACAAAGAAATTTAGAGGGTTCAGATCAGGCGGACATGTTTTATGGCCTCCAAGATCGCCTTTGCGGACCCATGTTTATTAAGACTTTTCTGCTTATTTTGGTTCATACTATTACCTCCTGAAATATTTTACACTTTTTTTTAACACCCTGTATACAGTTCTAGAATCAGCTAGGAACATAGATTTCAAAAATCAAAAAATTGAAAGGGTGTTTATTTTTAAAAAAACTTTGCGTTGCTACATGTTTTAAAAACACCGTGTATAAAATTCGTTATATTTAACAAAAACTATTGGATCTAAAAATTACTTTCCATAGTTGCTACCATCGAAAATTTTCTTTTGAAACCAGATTTTCCTAGACTTAGTGTCATCTAAATATCATTTTTTGGTTTTTGCATGAACGTAGAAAAAATATTGTATGCAACTCGTACAAAAAGTGCTTATTGCACTCGACGTGTTGTCCTACTCGGCCTGATGGCCTCGTTGGACAATTTCACGTCGCGTGCAATAAACACTTACTTTTTGTACTTGTTGCATAAATAACTATTAATACGTCTGTTTTCCGTGGATTTTCAGCAATTGCCATCTTGTTAGACAGTGAATCTTCAATATAACTTTCCGCTACCGCAGTCGATTTTCAACCGCCATGACGCTTCACAGTGGTAATATCACCCCCAGCATTGGCCAATAATGTTGGCGAAGAACGCGTCATTCCATGTTCGGTAAAACTTTTTGGATCACGGAATCCAAGAAATGCAGCCACTTTTGAAAACTTTTCGAAATTGTGTTAATGTCTACATGTTGTGTAGTACATTTTCCAACCACATATCGCAAGAAAAATCTTTCACCGGCATTTTTAGGTCGCAGATTGATGTATTTTCGACACATTTCTGCAGCTTTGACTGAAAAAGCTTCTTCCATGACCATGAAACATCTTCAAATATTTGTTTTCGTATCCGAAATGAGTGCGTAACTGCCTTTGTGTTGGACCTGGGTGATATCCAAAAAAATTAATTCATTGCATCGACAAGCACCTGTGACTTACATGATCGTTGCAACTTGCAACCTGTGAAGAGTTCAAAATAAAACGTTCAATGTATAAATTGAAGTATTAAAATCGCGTATTTTCTACTTTAACTTGTAAATACTCCTCATCCCGTGCTTTTTTCAAAAAAATTTCGATTGGGTTTCTCTCCAGTATCTTTGCCTTCTTTGGTTTATAATTTCTTGAATCTACTTTCAAATATGAAGTAAGTTTATCATACTTCGAAATATCAATACCTTTCTGCACTTTCAACATTGATTTTAGCATGAAATATTTTGTTCACATCGAAGAGGCATCAAACCGTTTCTCCACATTGAAAAAGTAGGATAGTAGCACCTCTTCTATAATAGTTGCTTCTCCTATGCCCCATTTCACCAATTCTAACTCGTACACACTTGAATTTCGCTGGTAACAGACGTAATGTGCTTTTTGTGCTTCTTGCTGGATTTCAACCGGAATGCAGAAATTCTCAGCATTCTCACTTATTTTTTATGTTGATTTTGCAAATTTGTTCACTCTTGTTAACAGATAAACAACCGCTGTCATAGAAGCGATTTCAAGCTGACAATCGATATGCTTGATTAAAATAAATTTGTCAAGTATGACGTTTTCGGCTTTCACTCTCTTAATTGACTGGTTTTGGCCATGGTCGTGGATAAAACGTTGAATTGCATTCGGGAAATTAACCAGCCTTTAATTCTCGAAAAAATATAACTCGGCTACGGCCCGAGTGTTCATTTTTTCTCGTGGATTAAAGTCTTGTTAATTCCCTTATATAATTAATAACTATTAAAAATGTATAAGCGTTTAATTTTCGATATATAGGCTATTGAAATGATGATAAAACCATTTTTATAATACATTCATTTAAAAATAATAATTTGAACTAATAAAAACTAACACATTTCTTAAAATTTGCAATAACAGTTGCTAAAAACTAAACAATAACATTTTCTAGATTTTTCTAGATTTGATGTTTGTAAGTAATTTGAACTGTCACTTAAATTACGCAGTACAGAAGCGTGCATAAAAACTGTCAAAGTCTGATAAGAGGCACAGGAGTAGATTTCGTCTTGTCTCAATTACCAAAACTGGCAGATTTTAAATATTAAATGTCATGCTATTTTTTTTTCATCTTTTAGAAGGAAAGTATAAAAATTGTTTAAAATTTTGTGACCAGTATTTTATATTAAAATCAGATCAGATTCATTTCTGATCTAGTTTGTAAAAACGAGTAACCATTCTACAGACTAACAAACTATTTTTTGTATCTGACATTGAATCGCAAATTTTTGATTGCATAGTTTTTCTATGACTTTTGCCCTTTCATTTTCAAAGAACAGCGAATTCAATAACAGGAAGTGCAAAGTGCATTGGTCCCTGACTGAAGCAGCGAATATCACTTCACTGGGGTCATTGAAAGATAAATGTGGAACAATTCATTGTTCTACTAAATCGGTACGCATTTGCATTTCACATTGTTCATATTTCATTGCCTATAAATCTCGGTGAATTACGGCAGTATTTTGACTCCTACGCTCTCTTCATTTCATATACTATTTCATAAAAGTTCTTTTATGACCAATAAATTCAGTTGAATGGTTACAAAAATTACTAGAGTGCGATAATGAAAGAGCATTATCTGGAGTGAGAAAAATGTTGCTCATATAATCATGGATAAGGATAAATATAGAGTCGCTTGTAAGTCCACTTAATACAGGGTGAACTTAACATTAACTTCGTATTAAAGAAAAAGAAACCCTTCCAAGCAATTGAATTAATATTAGCATATATTATTACAAAGTTTAAAATTTTACAATTTAAAAAAAAATCTAATAGATTAATAAAAAAATTAACTTAATAAGAGTATACCTAATTATTGGAAAATAAGATATTTAAACAATTATTATTACTACTTGACACGATCTTTCCATCCATATGTGCTCTAATTGTCATTGTAAATACGTAACATTAACCACAGTATATTGAATATTAATTTAAAAAGTTTGTACTTAGTACAACATCTACTAATAATAAAGACACCAACAATATGCAACAAATATGCTTTAAATAAATAAATTTATAAACATCCTATTTCGTTAATATTTTTGACTTTTTTTATTTGTATCCCACTGCTTATTCAAAAAAGCAATTAAATTGTTGAATTTATTGATGTCAACATTTTGCGGCATACAGATTGCAGCATAGAATAGAACGCCCAAATACTAGATGATTTGTAGTTCTTGGATAATTCTTCAAAAAATGCTAATAATACCTTTTCATTTGCTTCATATTTTATATTCATAGATGCACACCAATCAGTGAATCGTTTGTAGAATTGTTCGTTGCAGCTGCTTTTTCAACTTCAAGAGGCAAGTTTTCTGTTTCAGAATCACTCATTATTTCAATTAGTACCACTATTTTCACAAGAAAATCCAAAAAATGAAAACTCAATTTGATTTTTCTACGTTTATTCAAAAAACCAAACTTTATTGAACTATATCGTTGAGTGATAACTCAACGACTATATTTAGTGGAAAAAGTGGTTCTTTATTGCACTAGTGCAATAAAATGTTTATTGCATTCATCTGTCATTCTACTCAAGCGTTTTGTCATCATGACAAACATAAACGTACAAATCGACGTCACATTTTCTTGACTTAGTGTCATCTAAATAACATTTTTTGGTTTTTGCATGAACGTAGAAAAAGTATTGTATGCAATTCGTACAAAAAGTGCTTGTTATAGACACCTACTTTTTGTATTTGTTGCATAAATAACTATTATAACAAGTTTGACAGGAAGTTTGATAGGTTATCATAGCAAGGCCATTGCCTCTTGATTTTGAATCAAAACTTTCAAAACTGATTTTGAATTTTTCTCAATTTAAGGTAGTTGTACATAACATTTTTTGCAGTTCTAGATAAAATGTTATATAGATAACGGCATTTTTTATTACCTTCAGTGTTGCGTTTTTAGTAGTTGACGAATCTCGTAGAATTGCTAGGAAATAGTTTTTCATTAAACAACCCAAAATTACCAGGTAAAATACAAACCTCTTGTGCAATTAATAGTCGGGTTATTAAGGGAGTTTAAACTGGATTCAATTGCATACCTTAACAACATTCAATCAAATATGGTTAGATCGTAGTTTAAATGTATGTATTTGAGTTACAGTGCCTCCATAAATGATTACAAGCCACGTGACCAGGACTGTGATTCTCGAAGAACAACTATTATGCAAATAGATTTCTTATTTCTCTCAATTGCCGTAGTGAAGAAAAGGATATTCGCATATGCATTGCTCTGCGATTGATTTGAGAATCTCGACCCTGATCACGTGGCTTGTATTCATTTATGAAGGCGCTGTATAATATCCGTAGTGCTGAAATTATGCGGGAATTTTTTCGATGTTATGAATATTTTGAAAATTATCACTGCGAGGGATAATTTCTCTTAAAATATTGTTGAATCAGAAAAAAAACTTGGCTATTAATTTAAGTTTGTGGGATATTCGGTAAGAAAATTTCACACCAAACCTATTAATTTGTTGCCACAAATGGGTGACATTTATACTTAGTAACTGAAAATAATTACATGTAGATTATAATAATAACTTCCTGTTTTTATTTGTTTTAATTTATACAGGTACGTCATTAAAAACTCAAGAAAAAAATGAATGTATCAAGTTCTGTCAAACGAAATATCAATCTATACATAAATTCCAGTGCAATCACATGCACCTTGCTTCAAGGAGGATAGAAATTTCCGGGATTTTTTTAAAACATTGTGGTAACGAAATAAAATAAAACCTTCTGATTGGTTAGAAAACGTTTGTGTAAAATTTTCAACGAACTAGCTACGCATAATGTTGCTACATTTTTTTACCAGTCACCCTGTGTACTCTTGCTTCGTTTTACACATACATCATTATATAAACAAGTAAAAATCAATTAGTAAACTGACTGACATTCTAATGGATCTCATATTTTACAGATGTTTCACAGAATATTTAATTGATTAAAATAACTTTAATTAGCGCCACCTCACCTTTTGCCAGTTAATAATAATTATCGTTTGACTGGGTTATTAATTGACGGAATGATGTATGGTCACACCTTCTAATAAGTGTTATTTTAAACTTTCCGGTTGTGACGACCTTGTGCCTTTGCAAAACCCCATATTGCATCACCGAATAGACCGAGGATTACGTAAAAATGTCATAAGTAAAAGTGTGAGTCAATATCCTTTGTATATAACAAATCTAACGGTAAGTTGCGAAATAAGTAATATAATGTCGTTCATAGGTACAGGATTTCTTATTCAGTGTTAGAATGTATTATGTATTTGTTTTTAAAAATTACCGAATTTGCCACCAAGCAAATCTTGGATAATATAAAACACCTCAACATCGCAACTTAACTGTAACTTACCGGATGAAAAGTGTTTTTTATCAAACATAATATATAAACAAATATATCGCAAATGGGTCACCTAATGAAATATGTTCATGGTTAACCTTAATTGAAAATATTTTAATTACTTTGTTAATATTACACTTGCTTGTCACTTGCTTACCAAACAAATTTAATACCAATCGAAAATGCAAAGCATAAGGAGCATGTAAACGTTAGGTGGCCTTCCTTTTTCTTGTCAATATTACTGGGTTACCCGATATAAACATTGAACTATACAGGGTGTAACAAAAAAGCAGATTATCTCATTAACTGCATGTTTTTGACAAAATATGATGATTTAACCCTACTTACCTATATACGAGGTCTGCATGGCTATTAAATAACGAGACTTCTCATGAGTTTTATTTTATTCTAGAATCGAATGCTCTTCCCCTTCAATGTACTCCCCTCCCCTCCCCACACACCGTTCCATTCGTTTTTTCCACTGGTCAAAGCAATGATGGAAGTCTTTTTTTGTAAGAGCATTTAGGAGCTCCGCCGATGTTCGCCTCTTCCATCGACTCGAACCGGGTTCCTTTTAAGGCAGACTTGATCTTCGGAAACAAGAAAAAGTCACAGGGTGCTGAATCAGGCGAGTACGGCGCGTGTTCGAGCACTGGAGTACCTCTAGCGGCTAGATAACGCTTCACAGACAGCGCGTTATGGGCAGTTGCGTTGTCCTGATACACCTGATGCAAGATCCGTGTCTTACGAACTCGCTCTTGTAGTGTTGCCAAATAGTTAGTTTGGTTTACACACATTGCACATTGTTATCGGCACGAGAATAAAACACGTTCGTTTCTAACCTCTATAGAAAAAGTACTATTATAGCGACAAAAACGTGTTTTTGTACTGGAATAGAACACAACGTTGCATTCCGCCGCATGGATCGGTCAGTGGTCGCGCGGTTTAAGGCGTCAGTACTTGAATCGAGGTGACTAGATCACTGTGGGTGGGAGGTCGACTCCGCAGCCGGTATACCGTATATGAGCTATATTCGTGGAGAGATTGGCACCCTCTCTGCGGATATGGTAGGGTAGAAGAATGTTGACTTGGGTCAATGTGAGAGATTGATACCAGTTGACATTTGACTACCCCCCTTAATGAGGTTTTCCAGGTGTCCCTCATTCCTGCACTGAATGGTGGTTAGGCCCTACCAACGTAAGTCGTTCCTGGGCGCAAATGCGGCCTGCTTAATAATAATATGCCGCTCCCTCGCCCGCACAAGCCTTCCACTTCTGGGCTAATCCTCGTGATTAGAATGAGGGGTAGACATATTATTATTATTATTCGTTTCCCTCCCTATCCCTCTGGGACGCCTTCTTGGCGCTTTGTTCTCGTTTAATAGCCACACCTCTTACAGAAGTGCCTACCTTATGTTTTTTTTGCAGTAACTATCAATTTTTCACATATAAGTTTATTGAAATTTATCAGAGATACTCCTTGTGGTTGACTAAATCCTCAGGGGTATTGTTGTAAATTACGCCTAAACAACAATCGTAGAAACCGAGGGGAAGGGGATATTTTGCTCCCTCGTATTTTTTTACTTACACTCGTGGACAATTTATTTCGATATAGCGTAACATTTTATTTGGATTGTTAGATCAAACTTAAAAATAACTTCGATTTTTTAAAGTCATGCAACGTTACACATAGCCGCAGTATATTGGGTATAACATTTTTAAATTCCAAAATCCACCGTAACACCCAAGAAATAATTTGTAAATAATTTACCAGGATTTTAAATATCCGATAACTGAGTGTGAACGTAAGGCAGTAGCCAGCTTTACTATATTTACGCAAACGTGTTTTTCTAACTATGTAATTTAATTTACTAAGAAAAGTTAAAACAGTGTTTAAGAAACAGATTAGTTAACCATCCTTACTCGTTTTAACAATGTATAAACGGCCTTTTATAATTTGAGAAAAATTAATGTTTTTTGCCAAAATGTTTCAACATCATTTATATATTTTTTACTGAATTAGAAAGGTATTTTAAGCTAATATAAATCAAATCTCCTACAATTCCTAACAATAAAGTCATATGTATGTTCTCTGATACGAAACATCTAGGTATGCTAATGAAAAATTCCACAGACAAAGCTCTATTCATTAATTATCTAAAGAAATTAATCTATCTAAATTTACTAACCTGCTTTAATGCAAACACTCTATAAATATCTAACTTCACTTTTGGCAGTGGGAACACGACAATTCAACCACAATAGATGATATCTGACCTATTTCTGCATTTTTAGGATTGCTTCTTCAAGTTAGATATTTATAGAGTGTTTGCATTAAATCAGATTAGTAAATTTAGATAGATTAATTTCTTTAGATAATTATTGAATAGAGCTTTGTCTGTGGAATTGTTCGTTAGCATACCTAGATGTTTCGTATCAGAGAACATACATATGAATTCATTGATAGGAAATGTAGGAGATTTGATTTATATTAGCTTAAAATACCTTCTTAATTCAGTAAAAAATGTTACAAAAGTTAATAATAAGGAATATATAGGTAGATGTTGTGGGTGTAATTCAACGCTGGTTGGGGCTTTTGTCCACAGAGTAGTTAGTTTCACACAATATTATTAATACCTAAAAATATATTTAAAAAATCATTTATATACTTCCACAAATGACTATTTTACATTATTTTAAACACTTTTTATCTAAAAAATAATGTTTCCAAATTGATAGAAGAGACGCAATTATTCAGTGGCCACCGCACTTCCCTAATTTATTTAGTCCATTGAATTTCAGTTTAGTTTATGTAAGTTTATCCTGAATTGATGGAGAATATTAAGCAACTGAAAAGAACTTCTTATAAACTCGACTGAATGAATTTTGGTGAAAACCACAGATTCTTCAAAATATTAGACTTTTTGTAATTAGAAAAGCTCTGTTGCATTCCATTCCAGGTTTCTCTTTTGTATGTAAGTCGCGCAAGAATCAAGCAAGAATCTTGCAAAAAAACATGATCTTGTAAGATCGAGCCATAACAAGACTTACAAAACAAGAGAAGACAAGACTTAATAAAATTTTCAAATATATCTTGTGTATGCCAACACTACATGTATGATGGAACCACCGACATAATTTAAACAAAATATGATACTAATTCTAGCTAAAAACCTTTATATTGTGGCTTGAGTACCTACTCTTTACCACAATCAGAGGAAAAAAATATTTTTTAAAAACATGTAATGGTTTTACGTAAAACTGGATAACTTTTCCCTGTGTGAACTTTAATTTTAAAACTACTTGCCAAAAAAGCTCATTATGACAAATGTGTAGCTCAAAATGAGTAGTTTACTAATTTCAATTTGGCGACCTGTCATATAAAATGCTCTTAAAACGTCATGTGACTGTCCTTCCTATTCTTTACCAATAGATAGACAGAACTTGCTCAAGAAATTATTCATAAAGTTTTGTGAGTAACAACATATAATTTATTTATTAAACCAAATAAAAATCTTCGTGTTCCTTTGTTCGATATTATTATTTCCAAAAAAAACATGTATAGGTGCTACGCATATTATATGTGCATTATACATGATGTAGTATAAATATTCTTTGTTCTCCTGTAAAATGTTCATTATGCACGTGTTTCCTCGATAGTAACATCCATTATTTACTAGTGAATATAAAATTCATTATTCACTAGTTTCAAAGAGTCTGGAATGAACTAACAAATTCCAAAAATTTTCCGAAGTCAGCAGGAACAAGTTTATTATTAAAGTTTTATTGGTTTTGTTTAAATTTATCAAATGTTAAACTAGAAAGTAAGGCATTTTGGCAGTTTTGAAATGTATGTTATGTCATATTCATGTTATGAGTGTCAAAATATTGTGTAACGTTTTCAGTAAAAAGTAAAGCTAAAATATTAATAGTCGTGGACAAAGTATTCTACTTGCATATAATGGCTGAAATTCACTCGGCTGATTTACAGCACTCGTCTACGGCTCGTGCCGTAACCTTCATCCTCGTGAATTACAGCCATCATTATATGCTTGTTGAATAATATACGATAAAGTAGCACTAGCCTTGTCAAATTATCTATAAAATGTCTTATATTTTGAAGAAAATATAATTTAAGTATTCCAATGTTTATCATTTTAAAGTGATATTAGCACTACAACTAAAATATATTAAGTTTAAAATTAAAAAATACACTTTCCGGAAACATTATCTACGTATCTTAGTAAATATGTATTACAAATTCGGAATAGATTACATAGGAATACAGTTCAAGATACTGTTGAACTTTCAGTAATAAATTGCAATGAAGTATGAATATGGTCAAATGAACTATTCGTTATGTAACTTAGCTAGTTTCTATAAAATTTCAGTGGACCGTGAACACGATAGATCTTGTAACAATTCCTCTCCATTCCTACTTTGGAATTCCAAAGCGCTTATAATTCTTCTATTAGTTTTATAAAGAACAAAAAAAATTCCAAATCTATTCAATATGCATTGAATATTTTGAAATAAAATCTATACCTAATCTAGTTTGTAGCGATCTTTGATTTATTGCAGCAGGTTGATGTGATAGCTGTATTTATAATCATCCTGCTACCCAATAATTCAAAGAAGTGTTTTGCATTGGTAAGCGGCATATTACAATCATTTACGTAGAAATCCTGTTATCATTATAAGTTATTAAGTCTTTTCACATGTATAATTATCAGAAAACATGATTTCCTCTGTCGCTAGGATTAAACGTTGATAATGGTAATTGTGGTAATAAAATAAATAAATGATATTGTACTACTTTATTTGGATATTATTCATAAATATTACAGAATGTAATTTTTTGCAAATTTATTTTCAGTGTTTACTAAATACATGTCCAGAAACTAGTGATCAAAAATGAAAGAGCATATAGAGAAAGTTGAAATAATGTGATATACATTTTGTCCTATTTGGCTCCGTTACGGATATACAGGGCCTCCAAGTAAGAAGTTAAATATTGTATTTCAGTCATTATTTCTAAATCGTTACTTTAGCAACCTCGAAATTTGGGTGTTAGTCATGGTAATAAAACAATTGGAATTTAGTCTTAATGTCATTAATTTTAAGAGAAGATAGGGAAAAATGAGTAGGTATAATACGAATACAAGATATAAACAAAATTGAAATGCATATTTAGGTACGCCAAAAAAAAAATATTTTCAAACCAATATTTAAACCCTCTTTTCAGACTGTCACTGACGGCTGTTCAACTCGGTGTCGGCATGACGCGCCGTTGTCAAATTTATTGTAATATCTAATTAATGCGATAAATTGTTTTTTAAAGGATTCAATATTATATTAAGTTTCAACATACAAAATATTTAATACTGAAATTACAAAACTTCAAGAAATTAAAATAAACCATTCACATTTCATTACATAAACAGTTAAATAAAATTCAATACTCACTATAGTCTGTTTGGAAATGAAAGATAGTAATAAAACCCCGAGATAAGAACCAGCCATGGGGGTGGTAATATTTCGTTTCAGGTAATTATCGGGTAACACTAATGCTAACAGGTAATGGGTGTACATTAGTATATTTTACTGGATACATCATAGGGCAGGAGCCACTAGCCAGTGTATTGTGACAGATCAATCCAGTCTTAGAGCTGAATATACGAAGACGTGCTAGTGCAGTAGAGTAAAATTCGACTTGTGTTAGTGACTATTGTACCAGTGGATATAATATTGTTTGGGTAAAATGTCGAGCTTATCAGATTACGTAGCTGCTAAACGCGTGAAAATATGTGCGCTGTCTCAGAATGAGAAGATTATTATATTAAATGTATGTAAATTAAGTGACGTGAAAATTTTGTTAAAACATTCCTTGGAACGAGTAACTGCAGATAACTGGCAAAGATGTATACATCATGTACAAAAAGAAGAGGAGAAAATGTAGGAGCTCGATAATTTAATTGACGTTACTGTGGAACCTACCGTTATCAAACTAGGAGACGAAGATAATTCATCAGAATATTCAGAGAATGAATTTTAATATACCTACATTTTTATTTTCTTTATTGTACATTTATACAACACTACGTTTACTCACCATAATTTGAATTTTCAAAATATATATATCATTGTGTGGAATAAAAGTCTATTCATTAAATTTAAATAAATATTTTGATAATAATTTTGAATAATTTTATCTGAATTACTAAAAACCCTCTTAACCCGGTTATTATGCTTTAACCTCATGTTTTGAAATGCTGTTTTTATATTATTTACTTATAAGAAAAATGGACCGAGAAATTGAAGCGGCATAGACAAAGACGGATTGTAGGGGATTAAATTTTAGCTACCTGCTACAATTTAGTACGGTTTGATCACACAAAGTTTTTTTAAAAGTGCACCTCTTCTATACCGATAATACATAATATAAAAATATTGAATATAAGCACATTTATTTACGATTTACATACATAATAAGCTTTTATTACTCTCTTTCATTTCTTAACAGACTATAGGTTAAATTATTAAGATGGACTAAAACGTTTTTTGTATTTAAATACAGACTAATAAAAAAAATATTGTGCTGTCAACAAAATACAGTCCGAAACATACCTATTCAGTGATAAACAATCCGGCAATCTGAGCTTTAGCCTACCGTATTTAGGTCAATAACCTTGTTTTTAATGTCTAGTCAGTGACAAGCGCTGCAGAGCTGCAGAACCGCTAAATAATAATAAAAACAAACAAAAATTTAATTTGCATTTTTATAATCAATATGAAATCATGAGAATTTTATAATAAATACCCAACCGAATCAGCACCGATATCGGATAGGTTGTAATTGTCAGATTCGGCATGGCACACCTAAAAAGTTGCAGTTCAAATTCCAGTTTAATACGTTACCTACCCACGGAATTAGTCAAACAACGTCCGGGTCCGTTTTCCTATTGAGAAGAGCCCGCCGTCGAACTGATTCTGGAACAGATTCACGCGGCCCGAATTCTTTCCCTTCTTCATCCATCAGTTACGATTTTGGTAGAAGTTGATGAATTTTGTGTGTTTGTGTCGCCAGTGTAGTTTATAATTAATAAAATTTGTTGTTTGCCTAAATAAAAATACAATTCAAGTTGGGTAAAGTGAAGTAGTGAAATACCGCGGTTGTCCTCTGCTGAACAAAGCTGTGGAAAAATTTATAAAAGACATTTTAATAGACGTGTGCGTCTGTGTTATTCGGTACATACTTATTCTGAGAAATGGATTTGATTCTGATTCATATTCATAATCAAATTTGATTTGCATTATTTGGGAATATCAACGTATCAGCTCAACTTGATTCTGCTTTGAAGAGCATAACGAAAAAGTAGCAGAAATAGGTATGTTTTTAATGTTTTATCCATAATTATTTAGTGTATAAAATTTTGCGGAGGTTTTGAACTTGCATTACGAGGGCATGATGAATGAATTTTACGTCAACTTGACAAAACGCTTATTATTAAAGGTACCTCAAAGAATATACAAAATATATACATTTTAGATTGTAAACAAGAAGTTTGTACCCAACATACTGTATATGTATGTGGTCTTGAGTGGCAACGCTGTTGGAATTCTATATAGCTTCAATACTCGAACGAAATATTTTACTGTCGATTTGCAAATATTGTATTTTCTTTCTATAGATTTTATCAATCCTTTATAATGAGCGGACGAAATTGTGGACAGTGACTAATCGCTAGCTTGTTGACAAGCGCGACGGACGAAGCGTGCGGGGAGCAACATTTCATAGGCGTACTAAATTTGAATGCGATCAGATATAAAAAATATACAAAAATGACAAAAATAATTGCATTCCATAATATCCATTATTTTTAGAGTAGAAACAGTGATATAACGGTTTTTACCAATTTCGAGGCGTTAGATAATAAAAATAATAAGAATATTTCAAAATTTAAAGTTTTTATCTTGTATATCGGTGTACCTAAGTTAATTTAGAAACTTTATCAAGACAAACTGAAAAGATTCTTAGCAACATTGTAAATGTATTCTATAAAACGTTGCCCGCTTGGGCATCGATGACCCACCACCAGGCCATGCCGCCACAAGATGTTGACTATATATACATTTTATATAGGTAATTGTTTTACACGAATATTATCATTATCACTAAATTAGTACGCATTACGTCAGAATCATAACAAACTTCACTATCACTGTATGTTCACTATTTATTAAAATAACCACACACGTTTACTTCGCTGTCACATCCACTTCACTATATAAATAGATTCAAACCATTTTTCAACTATTTCACTGTTCATATCTTCATGGTAATTTCCCGTCCTACGTGATTCAAAAACATGCAAACCATTTTCTAAAAATCCCGAATCGCTTCCAATATGTGTTATTATTAACCTACGTCCTTTTCCAGAAGGCGCCTTTAATCGTGTAGAAAATCCATCTCCATTCTCTTTTACTTCGAACGTTACCATCCTGCCAAACTTTTGATACCGTAACCGTATAACCTTCGTTTACCCATGTTTCATCCATGTAATAATATCTTTTTGCCCGATGCACGAAATTCTCTTAGTTTTTCTATATATTCTCTTCGCCATGCTACAATTTCATCTTTTTCAACGAGAATACTTTTACGATTTCGTTTTAAAAACCGAAAATTCATGTCATGCATTGTTCTTCTAAGAACTTTTCAGAAAATTGAGGCATGTCATCATCTTCAGCTATCGTAGCTTGAATTTTTTTTATCGTCGATATTTCATTTCTGAAGAAGAATCCATGAATTTTCCTGCGAATGGCGTATTTTACGTCATCAACGACTTCTGTTTTTTTCCTTCCTCGTATTTCTATTTTTTTCTTTGGATTTACTTCCACACTCTTTTTTATAGCACGATATACACTAGAAACTGACACTTGTGTTAACGAACTACACATATCAACAGCATCCCTTACACTTATGTTAGAGTTTCGCGCTCGAATTCCTTCGTATACGTGTTTTTATTGTCAATTGTCCGTTACATAGGTTATGTCGATTACTAACAGACCTTTTACTAGAACTGCCACTTTAATTCATGTTTAACTGTTATTTGTTAACACCCCGCGAATAGTAGTAAATCCCCCAACGTACGCATATTCTAATGGCGTTCTAACCTCGGCAAAGCCATGTGCTAACGCTCACGGTTTACACACACCAAAATATTGTTTGCCACAATGCAATAAACAGAGATAGATAATACATCGGGCTTCAGTTTAACTGAGTCTTTATCGTGGTGGGGTAAATGTGAGTATAGTATCGTTGTGCATAGAAAGCGACACAGTAATAATGAGGTAAATAATCTCTTATAAAAATATTATACACTTAATAGTAATAGTGTTTTTATATTATCTATTAGTCACTGTTCACAATTTCGTCAGCTGCCTATAGTAATCAACGGTTATCGTTTTTTTTCTTTGCTCTGAAAAATTTTGGTTTTTGTCGATTTCTAAATTGCAGTTGTAATTTAATCTGTGAAAATTTTAATAGACTTCGATATTATTGTTATTATAAATTTCAACTGTTCGAGTTATTACAGTACCTATGTCACGTTTTTGTTTTAGTAAAAGGCACTTACTACTTACTGACTATTATTATCGTAATACACAATTATAATTCACGTACCGTATGTACACCATTGATATTACTATCTGTTGCTTGCACAGATGTCCACCACTAGTCACCAGACGTGATGGTCAGTGACGGAACGGGTTTCTAAGTTACCGGCAGTGAATATTTAACATGTCAATTTGCATTCTACGGAGTCCACGTACGCATTCCTGCAATATTGTAGTCTAATCCCACGCCAATAATGTTTTGGACTCTTCTCCGATAAATGCAATGCAGTCTAGATAAATAAATTATGTATTTCGCAGTTTAGGGGCTTGGCCGGAGCATCGGGATCGTTGTCGAGCATCGGCGTAGGTCGCGTTATAATGCATACCGTATAATTTGCAAATTTTAATTTTATGGTCTCATACGTTTTGGGCGGTGCCGTAATCTTTACTTGTAATTGCTTTTCAACTCTGGAAACACAATGCTGCGACTTTTATGATGGTGTTATTGCCATTGGTCAGTACTGTTTAATAATGCTCCATGCGTTCTGCACTTTATTGGTAGTACTGAAAGTTTTTAAATGCATAAGCACATAATAATATGTGAAGCCTACCTCTGAAGCAGTGGTGTGCGAACATTGCTAGATATTAAATTAAAGAAAAAGATAGTAGCGAGAAAAGATATTTTTTGTTATACTCGTATGTATTTTAAATAAACATAAGTTTTGTAATAAGTTAGGAAAGCTGACTTTTTCCCGCATCAGGCGTAAGTTTTACGCTATATGTGTTTTGTAAATAGCTCAAATAATTATAGTCTTAATTTTTTCTTCGAAATTGTGAATTTCGAACGAGAACGTTGATATAGAAACGAGTTTGTTTATTAGGTTTTTACTAATATTATTGTGTCAGTGATTTATGGAAAATGTCAGAATCTTCTGCTTACAAGGAGAATATGGAAGATGATAAAGAATCATCAAAATCCGCGTTTACTTAAATCATTGTTGCTGACAAAATCCAAAGATAAATATGAAAAAGCGTATCGCTTATTTGAAGATAGGAGGTCATCAAAACGAAACGAAAAGAAAATCTACTCTTATAATTACTTTATTTTCGAATATTCCAGAAAAATCCTTTATTAATGAACCGTAATTGTTTGTCTACCACATCTTAACACAACTAAAACACATTAGGTTAAAGGTTAGATTGATGTGCGTCTACGCATGGGCAACAGTTTGAGTAAGAGAAACTGCATGATAAATTCTGAAAAAATTTCGAAATACATTGAAGAACGTAAATAGTTCCAGAGTAGTACATTGTATTACCACATTGTTGCTGAAATATTAAGTAATTTATTATGTAAAACCACTTACTTATATATACTTGTATGTACATTAAATTTTATTTGTATAGATTATGCAAAAACATGAAAATTTTTGTTGGTGAAGGTCAGAAAATAGTAGGGTTAAGAAAAAACAAAATTGGTTGCCATGGCAACGAAATTATTGGCTTCCAAACAAACTCAAAATTACCAAAGGCTGGAGTAAAATAGACTCTAACCTCCAACAATAACATTGTTCCCGTAGAAACGTAATTTCTTTGCATCTATTGTTATTTTTGATTTGTGCGCAATAACAACGGTAACGAACAAAATAATGAATTTACGTGTTTAGGTTAAAATTGTTTCAAACTGAAATAAATATTCTGGTTACGTTTTATTCTGAAAATTATTCACTACTATTTGAAAAGTGTTTCGACATGCCGTTATTTTAAAAACATGTCCTAGCGTTTACGTGTGTTGCAATAATTGTAAAGTTTTATACAAACAACGTAGGCAAATCGTAACGATAGTTGTTTTATTGCTGTTACTCGACGGTATTTTCGCCGCGCCAAGACCGGGAACGTGATCGTTTTTAGTCATGTGTTTAACCCCTGTGGTCTACAAATAGCTGTTCACAAAGTTTTTGTAGCAAATGAACAATAGAGCGTATACGGTTGAGTTAACTACATAGGTATAGGTGCCTATAAAAAACGTAATTTCTCATTTTTCAGCAGAAATCACTATAAAATTGTTTTCCCCCGATCGAAATTAAAGGCGTAGCTTTAGTGACAGCTGTCAGGCACTAGTGTCACATTTACTGCCTAGACATTAAACTCATTTTTACGGCCGCTGGGTAACTAAAGTAATTTTATTTATTGTATACATTTATAATTAATTTAGAACACCCTGTAAGGGATATCCATTGTCCTGTTTGTTTTAAAATATTTACTTCGTCTATGTAGGTTGAAGTGTTTTCACTAGTAGACGTTTTATGAACTATTGAATCCTCCAAAGTGGTTGAATTATTTAAAAAAAAGGAGGAAAAATTTGTTTGCTTACAACTGATTTACGAGTTATGGACTCCTCAATGTAACCAACCATCTACAGTTGAAGATTTCCATCCACCATGCATTTTTAAAGTTGTGTGTCAGCTCCTGAATTTATTAATAGTGCAGCCGAAGTTCTACGGAAATAATGTCCGATATACAGGGTGGCCCAGCGAAAACGTAACAGAGCCCATAGCGGCTAGGAAAAACTTTTTTTGGGGAAAAATGCAAAAACCCGTCGATTTTGTTTTGCACGAATTAGATAAATCTAACTGCTACCCCTGAGCGGGGTAAACATCCCCTTCATATTTTTAAATGGTAAGGGTTGTCAAGTTGCATATTGTTCAAAAGCTCTTTTAATTCTCTACACAGTCTTGTGTCACTTTTGAAAATCAGCCTATTTTTTTTAAAGCAAAATTTTATTAATGAAGTTTTATTACAGTAAATATTCAAAATGTTGGCCAGCTGCGTCCTTGCAATTATAAGGATTTTGTTCAAGACGTTGTCTTACATTCTGGAGCATTTCAGGAGTGACTAGAAGACATTCATTAATGATACGTTGATGTAGATCTTCCAGAGAGTCCGGTTGGGTGGCATAGATTTTGGTTTTCAGGTTTCCCCACAAAAAGTAGTCCAATAGGCTTAAATCTGGGGATCTAGGAGGCCATTTAGTGGCACCTCTCCTACATATCCGACGATTCGGAAATGTATGGTTTAAGAATTCGCGCACATGGTGGGCATAGTGGGGGGGGGAGCCCCGTCTTGCTGAAACATCAGTTCATCTTCGAGGTAATCATTATTGTTTTACAAAATTACCGTTAAGGCTGGATCAATGGCTTCTTGCAGCAATTCCAAATACATATGACCAGTCAAATTACCATTTATAAAAAAGGACCAACAAGAGAATCACCAAAGATACCAGCCCAAACATTTTTTCTGGATGTTAAGTATGCTGTTCGTGAAATATCCTTGGATTGGATTCTGCCCAGTAACGGCAATTATGGCGATTGACAGTGCGATTTAGGAATAAGCTGCACTCATCGGAAAAACAAATGTTGAAAAGAAAATTTCTCCAAAACTCCAAGACAATTTTGCGATGGACGGGTTTTAGTGGCATGTCGTTCAGTAAACAACTGAGCTGCTCTCAAAGCACATTCTTATTTTTATAAAATAATTCAATTATTTCCACCCTCTCTTGCGTCGAATAAACAATTTTTAATTATTTTATATTTAATGTGAAACAGCCACTAAAACCAGTAACACCACTTTACGACAAAATCGCTGACTGAAAAATGGTCTCTTATCTATACCGTTTTTAGTGGCATTCGTGAAAGAAATAACTGCAAAAAATCTAACAACCCGTTGGATTAAGTAATGAGAATAGTTCACGTAAAATTATTTATTATTGAATAGAAGTTGCTGGTCAATTATTTCCAGCCATTTGGATATGTGTAGACGCTTCTTTACCAAAAAACATTGCCACCTAAAATAATAATGATCAGTATTCCTCGTTCACAAAAATATTTTGTTATTTATTACCTTTGTACTAATAAATGTCTAAAACGAGTGATTTGTTAGACCGATATCCCGATATCCATCCGATTGCCGTTTCAAGAATGTTTTTAATTTTAAATACTTTCCAATATCGATGGTGTCGTAGACATTCAAAGTAGCTCTGTGCATTGCATATATTGACCATAATGAAGAAGATTTTTTCAGAAAATGTACTATAGGTATATTTTTCTGAATTAAGCATGTTATTCCCAACAATTTTTTTGATATATTTGCTGATATATCTTCTTCGATTTTTCTGGTAATAAATTTCACTCTATTTGCTTTGCTGATTCAATACTTTCTGGCGGAGGTAATGTGAATTCTTCCATCTCAAATAATAAATAGTTATTTTTATGAATTTAAATAGGAACAATATGGGGATTTATTGTGTACCTAAATTATTTACTTAATAACGCTCGTCTCATAGCAACCACAGACAACCGAATGAAATTATTAATATTCATGAAAGAAGTGTCATAATATTTTATATTTTTATATATAAAGCTGTTTACAGGCCTTTTAGGCCCAGAGCTGCGTTATTCTCCTCTACTCCATTCTGTTCTTCGCCTTTCTTTTCCAATCCGTTACATTTTTTCTTCCTTAGATCTACTGGCACTGCCTCTCTCCATTGCTTCCTCGGTCTCCTCTTTTTATTTTCTTGTAGTTATATATTTCCTCATTATTTCTCCTTACATAGCCTTCGTTAGTCTTCTTGCCCCCTAGAATTATTCTTAAGGTCTTCCTTTCCCACTTTAAAACGTTTTCTCGTGACTTCTTGAGAATCCAGGTTTCACTACCATACAGCGCTGTCGCTCTCAAAACTGTTTTATACATTCTAAATTTTACTCCTCTGAACAACTTTTTTGATTTTATTAAGTGGCCGAACTTCTGTTTGCTCTTATTTTTCTCCTATTAATTTCTTGCTCCTCATCACAGTTAGCTGTTATTAGCGCCCCCAAATACACATATTCCTGAACTTCTTCAAACTCCATCTCTCAATGCTGTGTTCTCAATTTGAAATTGATATCTTTTTTGTTCTCCTATTCTCAAAAGCTTACTTTTCTCTTGATTTACCTGCAATCCCACTTTACGTGCTTACTCCACAAGTTTTCTCGTTACTTCTTCTAAGTCCCTACCATCTCTAGCAGTAATGGACATGTCATCTGCATAAGTACTATTTAGGTGACTTTTAAAAATATGTGCCCTTCTCTGTTTAACTAACTATCTCTTATGACCTTTTCTAGTAAAGCCTTCCAAACATTCACCTTTTATTCGTACTATGCTTTTAGTATTTTCTAAGGTCATTTTCAATAGCCTAATCTGTTTGATTGGTCATACTATTTTAATAATATAAAATAAATAGCGTTGTTTGCTATTATGACAAAATTAAAATTGATGGGTGAAAAAATTATGTGTTACGTGGAATTAAGACACCTTGTATATTGAAAATATTAATTTTGTTGTCAATGAATGAAATTTAGTAAGTACAGAAAAAGCGGTCGTATAGCTTTCAAATTACTTGATCCGTAAAATTTAAAAAGAAGTATATTCATTAAACCATGTTTCCGAAAAATGATATGACGCGACGTGAGCAACTCGTTTCATGGCGTGTTGCCTAAACGATCATATCACACTCTGTTACCCAGCTCTTTTTATCTGTATTTTTAAATTAATGCTACCTTACTATTAAAATGGTGTATACCAATTCTGTATAACATATCTTGTAATAATTTTTAGCGCATTCTACATCTAAAAATAAGAGTTTAACGGCTAAAAAATGTATGAAACTTTTTGAAAGTAATTTTTTTCCAAATCCTTCCGTAATTACAAATGAAACAGAAATTTATGAAATGATAATAAAATATTAACATCCAGTATATTGCTCCTCTCATTTGTTGTCAACGTCTTGCATTTTTATTTCTTTTTCGTATTACTTACCTTTTCACCAAATAGTATCTCGATATCAGATATTTATATATTGAAGTTTTAAGACAATCTCGAACAATACAGTTTATATAAATTAATATGAAACAAAAACTTTTTTAAATTTTAATGTTTGTAAAAATGTTTAATGTTTTTGTAATAACTCTTGACTCTTGTCTTTTTGTAGCCCTGAGGATGATTTAAATTAGATCAAATCATTGGGTTAGTTAGAAAATCTAGATCATTAATTATTGTACTGTCTTTTTTGGATTATTTCATCCTCAATACACTATTAAGGATATCAAAAATATATCATAGATATTCAAAATTGTTACAGCTTTTTGAGTCATACTTAAATAATCGATTACTATATGTAGAATATGATGGTGTTAAGTCTGCTGAATTTGTTGCGGGTTCTGGAGTTCCACAAGGATCTACTCGTGGGCCACTTCTGTTTTTAATGTTTGTTAGTGATATTTGTTCTTGTATAGATTCACTCAAATTGTTATTTTCGAATGACAAAAAATGTTTAGAGTGATAGATAACATCTTGGTACGTGAACAACAAGCTCTCACTGAATTTGAGTAAGTGTCATATTATATCATTTGGTCGAAAGAATGCAATGTTGCAGTATAATTATGATATTAATGATGCCATACTTTCTAAGAAATCAGTCATTAAAGATCTGGGAATCACATTTGATCCTAAATTAAAATTTTCGATTCATCGGTCAGTGGTCGCGCTGTTTAAGGCGTCAGTACTTGAATCGAGGTGACTGGATCGCTGCGGGTTCGACTACCGCAGCCGGTAGACCGTATATAAGCTATATTCGTGGAGAGATTGACACCCTCTCTGCGGGTATGGTAGGGTGGAAGAATGTTGGCTTGGGTCAATGTGAGAGATTGATCCCGGTTGACATTTGACTACCCCCCCTAATTAATGAGGTTTTCCAGGTTTACCTCATTCCTGCACTGAATGGTGGTTAGGGCCTACCAACGTAAGTCGTTCCTGGGCGCAAATGCGGCCTGCTTAATAATAATATGCCGCCCCCTCTCCCGCACAAGTCTTCGACTTCTGGGCTAATCCTCGTGATTAGAATGAGGGGTAGAGATATTATTATTATATTATTATTATATCAATAACATTGTATCTGAAGCTGCCAAAACGTTGGGCTTCTTAATTAGAAACTGTAGAGAATTTGCATCTCTTCAAGCAAGTACTTTATATTTCGCTCTTGTAAGAAGTAAACTTGAATATTGTAGCCGCATATTACTTCTGGAGAGTGTTCAGAAAAATGTTTAAAGGCAGTGCCGTTCCTGGGGTGGCGAACGCCTGCGTGCAAGAATAATTTTGTGCGCCCCTATATACTATGCTTAAATTTTGATGATAAGGCTAATTTTCATAATCATTTTTAGTTTGAGGTTTAAACTGAATAGTTTCCTTATAGACTAAAGACTAAAGTCACTTTAGTGTAAGTGTTTGATTATGAAAATGGGCGTAATAAAATAAAACGACGAAAAAATATGACAAAAAATTTATTTTCGACATCAAATAAAATAGACTATTAACGTACAATATAGGTCATAAATAAAACACGTCCATTCGGAAATTAACAAAAAATTTAATATAGCTCAATTCACTCAACTGAGTGTTTCTTCCTGTAATCAAAGTTTGCAGCTTTGCTATAATTTGATTTTTAATACCTTTAATGCCGATTTTTCTTCCAATTAGAAGTGCGTTTTTGCAAGAGTAGCGAATAGTTGAATTTGGCGCCCCTTAAATTGGGCGCCTGCGTGCGGGGCATTCGCTGCGTACCCGCCAGGAACGGCACTGTTTAAAGGTTAAGGTTTCACAATTTTGTTGATTCGCCAATGTTATTAAGCTGCTTGCTTTTTAACATCCCTCGTTTTTGCTCCATAGGTAATTATACTTTTCTCATTGTTGTTCCAAATACTGCTCATCATTTTCACTCACCGATTACATCCATGCGTAGAAGTTACAACAGACTAGACAATATTTATATATTTCGTTGCACTTTATCTCAATTGAAAAAGAAAATATCTAACCTAATTTCGAATTAAGTTCATAATTTTAAGTTAGTGTTATATAAGTATCTTGATTATATGATTATATTACTTTTCACTTGTACAACTATATCTTGTATTTATCTTGCATTCCTGTAAATGGTCGTAGGGCTGCTGGATGTATGTAATAAATAAATAAATAAAAATAGGTTTAAGTAGTACGCACAGTCGGTAATTTTAGGTAAAGCTGTGCGTACCTTCGTCACCTGGCGAGCCACCACTGACATTATTTCGGCCCCATCTACGTCCTCCAGAATTTATGCCGTGTCCTGTATATCGAATATCAATGGCTACTGCGTGTGTGCTTTCGGTTTCATTTATTAAAGTGTCACGATGAATGGAACTAAATAAGAGAAAAAGTGATGAATGCATCCTGGCATGACCAGTGTAAATGTTTATCAGCCTGCAGCCACGAAAGACAAATAAAGAACATGGAGGTCATGACAAACGTTTTCTTTGTTTCGGCCGCAGGCGAACCTGTTTGCATGTGGTGAGAAGCGATGGAAGAGCAAAACTATGTAATGTCCGAGCAGTTCGGTTTTTTCTGTAGTTCTTCTCTGATTATAAATTACTTCTAATTTATCGGTATATCAATTTTCCTTATTTGAATACACGCCTTTCTGCTAGCGATGGTTGATAATAATAGTCGATGAACTACTTCGATAAGATGCGGCCATAAAAGGAAATGGTGAGCGCGTGTTGTAGGTGGTGCGACTGCTGATCTATAATTTTGACAGCGGAAATATTGTAAATATGTATGCTGTCGAATGCCAAACGTCTAGGTATGCTAATGAACAATTCCATAGACAAAGCTGTATTCAATAGTTATTATATAAGATAAAAAGTAATCTTGCGAAATTTACCAATTTGGTTTAATGAAAACATTCTATAAATATCTAAGTTCACTTTTGAAACTGTAGGAACTCGAAAATTCAACCACAATAGATGAGATCTGATATATTTCTGCATTTTTAGGATTGCTTCTTCAGATGGTCTTTAAGTTGAATCAAATATCTAACTATAAAAATTATACCTATAAATTAAAATTAATTTAAATTAAATATCGACAATGTCAGTAGTGATGTTGACCTGTCATGAAATTTTAAATTGGACATTCCCACAGTTTAAAAGTGAACTAAAGTATTTATAGAACGTTTTCATTAAGTCAGATTAGCAGATTTAGCAAGAATTGTTCAATACCTTAAAATATATATGTATTAATAATCTTAGTGCCGTATTTAAGATATATTGAAAAGTAGAGCAAAGAAAATGCGAATTTTGTTATCTGGGAAGTAATTTTAGGTGTTTTCTGTTTGTCGATTTGAATGAGAGTATTCTTTTGTATAAGATATATTTTAAAATGTTGTTTAGGAAAAATTTATTATTTTATGAAACATGCCACGGTTTCTTTTTAGATAAAGAACAAATTGTCACTCTTGCTTTTCTACACCACTGTTCATGAGAACAAAAACTGTTCTTCCATAAGAGTATTGTAGTTGAAAAATATTCTAAAAACTTGTGTGTGGGGTAAATATTAAATTCGCTTGAATAAGTATAATCGGTCGTTTTGTTATTATTAAAAAATGATACATAAATAAAATCACATCAAATAATATAAAATAAAATTAAAATGTATGAAATTAATATGAACACCATAACTTAATTAGATTATAGTCTAAGTAAATTTAATCCAATTTTGCATTTGTTAAAGTTACAGACTAAAACAGTATATTATATGCGGATAAGTATTAAAAATTACATTTGATTACTCGTAAGTAAAGATTAAAAACATTTTTCAATCCGTGGAATGCAATAAAATAGATACTGATAACTTTACCCTACGGTACCCACAAATTTTTCATTTGTTTGAACGATGTAAAAATAAAGTTGTTTTATTTAAAGCATAATTAAGCACGTTTCTGTAGAGTTTATCGAACTCGCTAGATTTACCTTAAGCTGTTAATTTTTAAACAGTTTATATTTTCTTCTGTAAAGGTTTGAAAGTGAAGAAGACTTACGCTATCTATCGATAAACATTTTTTAAAATGTTTTGGAAAAAGAATGGAACAGTCAAATGCAAGATGTTAGAACCGTGAATAAATGATCTACATGGTGTTAGATGTTTGAGTGCCATACTTAGTGCTATAGTATATATTAAAATAAACAAAGAATGTCTTATATAACATGGGTACTAACCCCAACCGCAATTTCGAGAAAAACATTACCAAAATATCCGGTTAAATGTGCAAATATTTGATTTAATATTAGATAAAGCAAATAATAACATTCCATTAGAAAAAATAAAACTGGATATATTACATAATTAGTATTTTTGCTTTAAAGATATTATAGTGTATTCCTTTTTGGAGTGGTATTTAACTTTATATAAGGTGGCTCAGTATGCCACAGGTCAGGCAACCAACGACTCACTATTCAATACAATTTATGGTAAATAATACTACAGTTGTACAGTGCTTTCGAAAAGTAACGAATAAATTCATTTATTTTGAAATTGAGATGTTTTCGAAAAAATTCCCTGGCACGTCGATTTTGTTTTTAAAAAAGGCACTTTTTGACATACGGCCCATATTTGTGACGTCATCGTTGTTCGCGATATGATTTCATCGACAATTTTTTTTAAATAGCAACCCCCAATTTTGACCATGCCATTTGAAAGAGCGTGTCATTCTACAAACATACATCATGAAAAATTATGGTGTTACATTACAAAATGGTGTTACAAAAATTTCAAAAAAATAATGTTTGAAGATTTTAAAATTTAATCTTACAATGCAACACCTATCCGTGCTTAATTAGATGAGCTGTTCCCGAATTGTTGGATAGGGAGAAGGGGGCCGGTTGAGTGGTCAGCCAGATCGCCTGATGTGACACCCCTAGATTATTTATTGTGGGGATACTTGAAAAGCAAAGTATACGTTACTAGACCGGTTAATTTAGAAGATTTAAAAGCAAGAATTTGTCATGAGATACATCGTATACCTCCTGAAGTATTGATAATGTCTTAAAAGAATTTATTAATCGTCTTGGCTACTGTCAGGCATCCAACAGTGCACAATTTGAACATTTAATTTAGTCGATTTTTTACATAATCATTATCATTTTCAGTATTGTGAAAATTAAATTCTAAAATCCTCAAACATAATTTTTTTGAAATTTGTTTTATGTAACACCATAATTTTTCATGATGTATGTATGTAGAATTACACGCTCTTTCAAATGGCATGGTCAAAATTGGGGGTTACTGTTTAAAAAAATTGTCGATGACGTCATATTTCAAACAACGATGACATCACAAATGTAGGTCGTATGTCAAAAAGTGCCTTTTTTAAAAACAAAATCGACGTGCCAGGGGATTTTTTCGAAAACTTCTCAATTTCAAAAATAATGAATTTATTCGTTACTTTTCTAAGCACTGTATATCTATAGTTTTGGTAATGATCGCCGCATTTTAAATTTTACAATACGACATTTATTACAATATATTAATAATTGTAATTGGTGCAAGTCAATAAACCTATAATTTAAGGAAGAATAATCTCTTCTAATTTAACCATATCATCAAACAGTAAATGTTAAATTTAGTGTTATTGTGTGTTGTGCTTTCATCCGAGATTTGCTCGAATGTCTTTTTTATGATTAAAGATGATCAAATTAGATATACGCATACATTATTTGAAGTGTTCTACACTGATAAAAATTCTTGTAAATTTATTTATACGTTGTTCGCGCCATACTGTATTACAAGATTCCGATGTAAAATTACATTTGATGTGTATAAAAACATGGTTTTACTATGAAAAATGCATATTCATAAGTAGTAATTTTCCATTACAGTTGTAGCATTACATTCTGGTGTTATTTCACACTATTAAAAACTTAAAATTTTGACACAAAAAAGGTACTCTTGTTGAAATTTTATATCGACAACAGTTTTATGGAGGTTTTCCACTAAACGGACTATGTTGTGTTTGTGTTTTCTAGAACTTGCAAAAAAAAAACAAACTGAAACAAACCCCAAAACTCTTGTTTCCATCAAGCGGGCTACATTTTGTTCGAGTTTTGTTTTTGTTTTCGGTCCTTTTCCACTGGTTGTGGCGAGGAGGTCAGAACACATTTTTTCAATAAAGTTACATCAAGAATTCAGACGACTTAAGTCATCCGACCAAATGACTAATTCATCATATATTTATCAAATTATTTAAGAAACTGCAACTGAAAATAATAAAACTATACTACAAAAACTATATACCACACTTAATGTTTGCACTCTATGCACTAAGAATAATTATAAACATTTATTGTTTTTAACACGACAAACTATCGAAAATTATGTAAAAACAGTAAAAACAATCGCGTAACGTCAGCTGTGACGTAAGTCGTCCGAATTCTTGGCGCAACTATAACCAACCAACATGTTTAGAGACAAATTTTTATTCTTGGCTGTGGCAGGTTTATACTGAAGTACTTGGGAAAAAAGTAAGTGTATATATGTACGGTTAAAGTGTTTACTTGGTTGGTTAATTAAGTTTGTATACTATCCTATACTGTTTGTATAATAAGCAAAAATAGAAAACATAACACAACCGTTTCCACTAAACAGACTTGAGTCTCAAAACTCGTCGAAACCTTTTGATGTGACCGCTTCTGAGCGGGACCCGATAAACAAAACTCCAACTGTCGCAAAAAGTTTGCGAAAAGTTACAGTTTTGTTTTATTCGACACGGGTTTGTGTTTTGTTTTTGCTTTGTCCGTTTAGTGGAAAACCGCCTTTAGAGACCTGGTTTTTAAATAAATTTATTCCATGCGTGTGCACTCAGTGTATAAAGAAATTCATTTTTTGAAGTTCCTTTTTCAATATATAAAATTGTACTAAGGCAACTTTGATCTAAATCGTTTTAGTTTCATCCAAGAAAACTTTTTAGGTGGCATTACTGGCATTTTAAACACCCTGCTTAATAATAAGCATCCCATATAATTGAAAATTTAATTAACGTATTATTATATACCTGCTTCGATCAAATCTATCATTTAACGTCTTCCAACTTTCAAACTCCGTTGAAATACAATTATAATTGCGGATTTCTACTGAGAACACAATCAAAGCGGATTTTATGGTGGTTTCTATACAGCCATAGAAACGATATTTCAACATTAATAATTCGAAGTCATTACTGCAATTATTGAGCATGTGGGCTTAGAAACGGCCTTTATGTGTCGTTAACTTCTCAAGTTTTCAGTTTGAATGTCCGGGTACAATGCAGTTCATAACATCCTACACTTTGTTATAGTTTTGTTCGGGATTAGTATACATCGTTAATGTTATCGAAATATGATTTATGGAATAATTAGAGTAGGCTTTGGCTTCATGGATAAAACATTAACACTAGAGTACGACAATATCTGTCGAGCCGACCATCAAACTAACTCCTTATTATATTTTTATAAGTTCATTGGTATTGATCTAAGAATATTTAAATCAGTGTCGTTAGTTTTATATACACATAGGTATGTACAATTGTACATACACACACACGTGTAGATTTTTGAGGGAGGCCATTTGCCAGAATACAGCTTAAAATACGTTATAGGGCTATGGTCATTTAGAAATATACAAGATAATTCAGAACTTATCTAAAAAAAATCCCATGAAGAGAAATAAATAACATTTTAAACATTTACAGCCGGATTCATGAAACGGGCGTAGCGTTAGTAGGACTAACCAGCTTTGCGCCCGTGTAAAGCACGTTAATTGGACTAACCAGCCTTGCAGCCATTCACGAAACATGCGTTGCTAGGTAGGCTGTTTATTTACGTCCATATTTGCGCTAAAAGTTAGACCCAGTATTGTACCTGTCTAAAAATCGCGTAACTTCGGCCTCTAGTTCCTTGCGTTTCCCATTGTATAATTAGTATTTATATTCAAAAACAGTAGTTTTCAGTGCTACGGATTAGTTAACATATCATAAAGTAAGTATTTATTATACATAGTAGTGAATAGGAGTATGGCTTTTATTTAAATTGGTGCAACAGATGCGTAAATTTTGCGCGTAACCTCCGCTAGTCTGACTAACGTTACGCCTTGTTGATGAATCCGTATGTTATTGTATAGTATAGCAAATTCAACTGTTTTTGCCGCTATTGTTATTATTAATGGAATTAATTTGAGGTTTTAATTAATAAAATAGTTTGACATACTTACCTGTTTTTGTTGTTACAATAACAAAATTTTGGACCCGTTTTACCCAGTTTCTCGTAGGTTAAGCAGTAGGTATGATACGGTCAATTGCAATGGCGGCCATGGTACCGATCCTCCTCGTCCAATCCCTTGATATTAATGATTGGACACGCTGTACATGGTACGAATATAATTGAGCGTCGTATATGATGCGCCACACTGATGCAACACGCCGTGAACGCCCTGGACCTCCATATCTTCCGCGATTCGTTTTCAAATTTCCCGTGTCACGTTTGCGTTGCACTCACTGCACATCGCGGTAAAAGTAGCTGCATTTGGCACTTGTTTACCGGGAAATCGTTCTGCTAAAGCAATTTCACATAAATTTAAAACTTCGAGTTGCTATACACGTAAGTCATTTTTGACACTTGAATGATAAATTCCGTTTAGGCTACGTTATGATCAGAGTTTATACAGGATGGATCATAAGTAATGGCCTTGAATAAGTCAAGGGTAATGGTAACTTAGAACAACAGTGCAGTTCTCGTATAAATAAATGTTAATTAGCTACATTTACCTTATACCAAAAGTTGATACTAACCGACATAAAGCGCGTCAAAGTTAACTTTTTCTGATTTTTTTTTAGAATATCGCCACATTTTAATATTAGCACGAAATTGATCTTGGATCTATAAATTCAAACTTCTCTTATTTTATTTACTCATATTTTCCACGTAAAACTTTGAAGGCAAATATCTTGCAAGCGGTTGTTCTTGTCAACATTCAGAGGGTATACTGTTTTTACGTAAAATTACGACAAAACAAGAATACCTATCGAAAATAAATATACGTAGAAGCACAAAAAATTGATGATGCTTTAATCAGCGCAGGTGGCGCCTCTACATGTTTGAAGTTCTTGACCTAAAAACTTTTCCATACCAAATTTCGTGCCTATAATAAAATGTGTTAAATAGTTTTACGAAAAAATCAGAAAGAAAATACTTTCACATCCTTTATATCGGTTAGTATTAACTTTTGGTGTAAGGCAAATTTAGCTAAATCACAAAAAAATAATTCTCGCTCTTTATACCAATACTTAAGATTCACCTAGTATATGTGTATAAAATATAATTCTCATAATTTTTTCTGTATTAGTATTTTACAAAATTCGCTGAATGTTGAAATTTTCTCGCCGTTGACAATTTAAATCAAAAACTGGGAAATTCGCGCAAATATCCGCGAATTTCACGTGCATGCGGACAAGGCTTAAGGCATTTTAAATGTGTTAAAATTAATAGGTAGATAAAATTGCATGTTTAGAGTATATGTACAATTCAAATATTTTATTATTAATTTAATATTTTTATTTTATCTACCTATTAATTTTAACACATTTAAAATGCTTAAGCCTTGTCCGCAGGCTTGTTTTACAAACTCACTTTATAAGTATTTGAATTGTACATATATTCTAAACATGCCTGTCCGATGGGACAAGTGAATATTCCCATTAAAATCTGTAAAAGTCGGAAAACTATAATAGTTCTATTACTGTAACAGGTAAAATATTTCAGAATAATTTTAAGACACTGTATACCGTAAAATATTAATGAACAGTAACGTAAGGCGTATTTAAACTTATTAACAATTCTTAATGTGAACTCGGTGAAGAATCCGTTTTATAACACACCTTCTTTGAACTTATTCCAGTTACTTATGTAATAATGCCGATGGAAGTAGGCTTCAAAATTTGTAGCAATTATTTACTTACAGAACTAGTCATCACCAGAAATAATCGGTCATAATTCTGTTAACACATAACTCCAAATAGTATGTCAATGCCTATTTTGAAAAAGTTTCTGCAAGATGTCATTTCCCCATGTTAAAAAGTAATTAGTTTACAAAAATGTATAGATACAGAAGAGCATCTAAAGTTATATCTTTAAACTAGTTGTGTTAGTAGATATGTATGCATACAAAATTTAGCGATAGTATTAGAACTGTATACTTGAGAATACAGGGTGTTCATTTAGTAATTGGCCAAGTATCACCACTATTCCAGAGAAAAATGGATTAAGTAAAAATTGTCTACTTAGTATCTAATACTATGAAATAAGCTTATGTGAAGCCACATACAACTCATCGAAAAACGGTGTCCTTGCTTCATTTGAATTTCCGTTTGTCTTTCCATAGGTACATAAAATGTATGTCGTCCAATTATTTAAATGAATAATTCACCATATTTACTTATTTTGTAAAAAATGTATTAAAACATAACTTAAACATTTCAAAAACAAGTCAATCGACAAAATTTTGACACTTCAAAAGTGACTCTAGCTCCCCAGAGAAAAAGTGTAAACATTTTTGATTTTCTAAGTAGTTTCGAAACATGAGTAGATTTAAAATTAGCGGAATAAAAAAAGTCCCTCGGGAAATCAGTGGGACATCAATCTCTACCTGTCTGATAGTAAAGCAAATATGGCAGGCAAATATACTAAATCCTTAGAGCGAGAGAAAGTGTTAACTTTATCTCAACATAGGGTATAAGGCGTGGATCTATTTTCCAGCTACTTTGAATCTGGATCTTGGAGGAGGCGTTACCTGTCAAAGACGTAAAATGATAAAAGGGTATTTATCTACGAAATGGTTTTAAATATTGTAGACAAAAATTGGTAAGCAAAATATTGGTTTATTCGCTTCCTAAACTAATGCTTAGCAGAAACGTTAGGATTGTCACGGGTTTCCTAACGGGCCACGGACATCTCAGTAAGCATATTTTTAGGTTGATTTAAGTAATATTACTAGGTGTAGGCTTTGTGGCAACGCATTTGATGAATCGGCACACATCCTCTAGAACTGTGTCTGCTTAATCTAGAGAATCCAGCAGAGCTAGTGCTGGTCTTTGTAAGCAGTACGGACCTGTTTTGAACTCTACAGCCAGCGGCATGCACAATGGGTCTTCAGACCTAAGTGCTGCGGGTGAACCGCTCCGCTCCTAAACGACAACGAACTAATGCTAAATGCAAGAAATATATTCTATGAGGAAAGTTCCGAACTCGATAAATGAATTTACAAAATATTGAAAATAAACAAAATTAAAACAGCAGAAAAGGCAGGATTCAATTTTGCAGCACAAATACCTTTTCATATTAAAAATCCTTTATGTTGAAACAATAATAAAAATGACAAAGAATCTACGCCCAAATGAGGTAGCTTTCTTATTCAATATCCACAAACGACTTCATGGAGTGAAACAGTAAGTAAGTAGATAGGTTAAGAAGATGCTGAATAACAGGTATAAATACTGAAATATTAAAGCCCCATTCGATCCATTTTATGGTTATGTTCAAAGTGAGCGGGTATAGCCGGCCCTACACTGCGACTAAAGGATCTATGGTGACTGATACCTAAAATAGTTCATTCGGCAGGTTTAACCGCTTTATGAAGCTAATAACTGTATCGGGTGATAATTTGTGCAGATCACTTTTTAGCACCCTGTACATTTTCATATGCCGAATTTCATTTTAATAGTTCATCGTTTTTCCATTTTATAACTGATTATTGATATCATTACAAAAATTTTAGCGCGTCCTAACGGTGAATGCACTGTTACAGCGTATAAATCATCATAAATCGAGGGTGGAGTGTTAGTACATTCATTTCAAGATCAGGGACACCCTCTGTACCTTCTTGTCCAACTTTCTTTTAACATTTTCTTTAATAACGTAGCTTTGCACTTTGTCGTATTAACGAATTACTCTGTCTTTATCTTTAATACAAATCAACAGTAACATCAGTTCATTGTTTGTCTATAAACGTTTTATATTAAAATTCCCACGAATTAACTGATAGTGGCAGTAACAATGAAGATGAAGAACGATCATTCCAGTGTCTATACGGTACCGACAAGTTTATTGATGCTCGTGCTAATACATCAACAAAATCAATTTCTCCTTTTACATTTATTAGAAAAGATTAAGAGAAATTAATGGTTTTTAGGACCGTGCGTGATACCATTTACGGTATACGGAATATAGTGACCCCTTGCCATCTGCTTTCTAACTGCTGCAAATTACAATTGCTGACCACAGAGTGCGATTGCAGCAACATGAGAAATTATGGCGATGGTGTAAAGTTAAACAATAGTAGAAAGTGAAAATTCCTTGCTTTCTTCAAAATAAACGCGGGGTGATTGACTTGAGATGCATTTGACATTAAGTGCTCTTACTTAAGTACTTTGTAGAAAGGCGATTCTAAAATTACTAACACAAAGTAATAAAGAATCCAAAACGAACAAAACATTTTTCACCAGAAAATGTTCAACTGAAGTGTTCCTAATATTAAAAAAGTGCAACGAAAGATACCAGCTAACGAAAGGAATAAGACGCCTGAATTAGTAACAAGGACAATTTCTGACGTCACGATATACCATTTTTGATACTTTATGTTTAATATTCTGCCACTCGTAAAGAACTCAATGAAAACCTGATCGTAAAAGTGTGAAATTAATGCAATATTAGAAAGCAAGGTTTAATATTATTAATTTAGACAATATGTTATACCTAATATAATTTTTTCTTTCGAAATATGTAAATCTAGATTTACAGCATTTCAAAAGTATAAGGTATACACAAAAATTCAAAGACAATCTCCTGAATTCAAATAAATATGGAATATGTTCTACCACATGAGTTGCCTGTAGTTCATCTAAAAATTGTTGTGATTCTTAAATGTTAAATTACTCAGTTAAAGCTATTGGAACGTTATTAAAACAGAAAGTTTCCATTTATATTTATTACATATCTACTAGTAAACTTTTTCAAAAATTATTAATGACTATTAAGTAATCTATCAGATCTTAGTAAGCATGTAATATATATGCATATATTAATAAGTATGTAAGTAAGAATTATTATTTCATCATTGACAAGGATATTCATTATATGTTGATCATTAGCTGCAAGATTGAGGTAGGTCATTTATTTTTGGATGCAAATTTTACATACATTTGTGTTTTAACGATGCATTCCTGTCAACCTCAGACTTAGTTGACCACTATTTCAATGGCACGGATTTAACTCAATTACAGTTGACATTAATTTAAGGAAAAAAAATATTACATTATCATTGGTTTAGGTTTCTTAACATTTTCGACAGATACATCTTTAGAGTTACTTCTGAGGAAGAGAGTAGTATGTTTCTCGAAACATCAAAAAGCCTAAACCGACGACATGGTAACCAACCCTGATATTCTAAATCCATTTGCAACTGCCATGGATATCTGTACAATAGTTTTCTCGGTGTAGTGTGGTTAATATAGTCATCCAGTTAACAGCACAGCATACGGACGGTAACTGTTCGTTGTCGACACTTTTGTGTATGATTAAATATGAATGCAACGGCGCATCATCAGCACTCCTTCGTATCTGCACAGTACTAGTGTTAGCTGAGACAAGAATCTTATAAAATTTAAAAAGGTATTGTTTTGCCTTGCAAAACAAGATAAAAGTTTCTTTAACTTGTTCTTGCCAGATCGTGTCTTGTCTTGTTTTGCGAGGCTTGGATACAATTGAGAAACATGGAACTATTGGTAACCGTGGATGTTACTCTCGGTCCACTACGGTCCGGCTTAGAGCTCAAGTAACTATCGGTATGGTCGATCATTGAAAGTGGTCGATTGGTAGACGTTAATAAAGTATATAAACGGCTAGTTTTACAAAATAAGTAATAATTAATGGACGAAATATGCGAGACAGAATCGGACCGGAGCTCTTTCAGTCAAGTGGTAGTGAATTTTTAATTAATTGAAGGTTCAGCAGAACTGGACATAGACTCGATAAACTTTGATTTTAAAAATAACTTAATAAATTCGTTGCATAATGACATTTCGATTGTCATTTCAGTATCGAAGTATTCAGTATTTAGGCACATGTGCTTAAAATAATCTTTTTTACACACATGTACGTAAAAGTAAACACAATTTTTCAAATCGGACATTTGGTGAACATATATTTTATCTTCACTTCGTATAACTTCCAACATTGGAAGATAACATCTGCATCTCGGTGCTGCTGGTGCACTGAGTTTTTGGAATGAAAGTGGTATTTCCTTTCTCTCCGAGAATGTTCCTTGTTATCACCTACATATTCTCTATGTACCCATCTGTAACAGAAGTCGAATGCCAACCTCCCTGTCTCTTGAGCATCGATATGTTAGCTCCTGCATCTGCAAGGAAGGTTGCAGAACATCGTCTAAACCAGTGCCCAGTATACTCAGTAACATTGGCGAACTAAGAAATTCGGCAATGTTCTTAGGAATTGAACCTATATTATTTATACCCACTGCTTGTGTAGTACATTTTGAATTCCTGTACGTGATAAAAAATTGGTTGTGATCAATGGTGGATGGACGAATTGCATATTTGCGGAAAATTTCCAAAAAATTCATTCCTTATATATCTCCCTCTGGTATTGTTAATAATCTAGGAACATTAGTTTTGGTATTGAAAGTAGTCACTTTAATGAACGACTTAGCATCTTCAATGTTCTCTGTACGATAATAAGTTAATTCTTCTCTCTTACAGACTCCAAATATACCAACAATCAAAACAACTTTTTGGAATAAATACTTTTTATCATCTGCCTCTTTGATATCCTTCAATATTTCTTGTCTCACATGACTTTTTTTAAATCTTGTCTTGCAGTTTGAGCTGTCAAGTCTTGCTTTGGTTTTGTCTTGCGAGACCAAGAAAAAGCAAGATAACATTGCCAAAACTACGCAGCGCCGATTTCCCCAAGATGTATTCAATATCTTCTTTTTTATTCTCTTCATTAAATACAATATCTTTTTCTTGCAAGGAAATCCTTTTTTATTACTACTACCACAGTCTACAATATGAATAGTTCAAATGAAGTGTCGTTATTGCAGTTCAATTGACGATGCTTTATACGTTCGTATTACAGTATTAGCGTTAACGGTTATCAGTTGCCGTCCATGTGATGTGTTGTTAAACGAACTACAGCCTTTAATGTCACAACATAACCCGCTATTATAAGACTACTTCAAATATCGGATCCTAATATATGTGATTAAAAATCTTAATTGGTCATCACGAATTCCATGAGAACTCTCACCGTGTGTTTTAAAACGTAGAAATCAAGGGGGCCATCAAACATCATGATTTTATCTCTAATACAAGACGATTAAAGGACTCAGGTAATTTCTCTTTCATTAAGCATAATTTTGTGTTGCTGTCCTAATAGACTTCGGTAAAAGAACTTCCGTGCCCACATATTAACCTTTATTAGTTGGAGAGTAGGCAGTCGTCGATAGCGTATTTTCTAATGTAATTCATATTTCACTTTTACTCTTCGCGTGTTACGTGGATGTGCAATTATTTATATATTATGGGAAAACTCAGTTCAACATTTTTACCAACCGATAAACTCACTTCAGCTTTCACTAGATACTCACTATTGATGAGCGCTGAAGCACGTACATCCAGTTAGACGAATTCGATAGGATTTTGGGAAACTGCTAAAATGAAACACTTAAATTAGTAATAGTTGTTTATAATGAGGTTTCTAGCGCTTTTTCTAATTAATGGTGGCAACATATTTACTACAGTATACCTGAATTTATAATTGTCTTAAGTTATTTACATACACAAATAACAATGTAAAGTTTTGTTTAGATTGGATACAAATTCTGAATTAAATTATCTGGATTTGTGTCGATATTCATGTATATACATATATCAGCATATCAATTAACTTTGGTTACCTACTTGTATGTGCACGTCTGAGGTATGACAAAGTGTTGACATTAAAAAAGACTTCGTGAATGTCTCATGAAACAACGAAGAATTTTCTTAAAGTGCAAATCCTGACAGCAAAATTGTTAAGAAACTTGACAAAGCTCTGAACATGTGTAAAACCAAAATGCGACCTTGAAGAAATTGATGAATTAATTAATCAATTTCTTCGACAATAAATTGTTAGCGTAATGCCCGCTTAAAGGATTAAGTAAGGAGATCGTGGCGGCAGTAGTACCGGTCCTCCTCGTCCAATTCATCGTACCCCTTCAATTTCATGAAGGTACCTACTCCCGAACATTTTGTCGAAAATGAGGAGTACCATAGTGCAAGAACCACATTTGGAGTCGGACAGCTAAGGGCACATCTTCCATCATTTCGAAGGATCTCGAAATACTGAACGCCATCAATTCCATTAGCTAATATGATCGGTCGGATCAAGCGATCATCGACAATCCCTGCCCAAACATTTAAGGAAAAGCGTTGTTGGAAATGATCCCGTTGAATCGCGTACGGATTTTCACAATTGCAAACATAAGTATTATGAATGTTATACATCCCATTTCATGTAAAAATAACTTCATCTGAAACTAACACGGCAGCTGTATTTATTTATGCAGCAACTATTCACGACATCTAATTCGTAAGGGATAATCCCTTATTGTTAACGCTTGGACACCCGCACTGTTGATTGGGATTGTACTTGTTGTTGTTGAGCCATTTTTGACACTTGAAAAACTAATGTAAACACTATCGTAACAACGTTAATACTACAATCAGAATTCAGAATTCGGAATCGCCTGCATTTCGATGACACTAAAGACTACAATAGCACGGCGATATAAAGGTTTAAAATACTACTTCAGTATTATAAGGACTTTACAAACATTTTTCGATATTGACTGATTTTTCGACGCATCTATTCCCAATTTTTTTTTGATTAGTTGTTAATCACCATGTATAAGATATAATCAAATGTCAGCGTATATCTAAACCAGTTTATATTCAATATCTCTCCACCGGCACCGTGATACATAAAATACATATATGTTAATGACACTGTCGTGATTAGGAGGCTTTTTCAAGTTTAACTGCTTCCGTAAACCAAGATCCGTGAGCGATTGTACTTAAAAAATGTAGCTAATTTACTTTAATGATTAAACCTGTTTATTTTTTTTAATGTTAAGTGAAAGGCGTGTACCTGCATACTAGATCTGCTGTACCTATGATTAAATATATTTCCTTCTATTTGTTGTATTAATTATTATAATTTATATTAATAAATAAATAATGTAATGTAATAAAAATTACGTTTAGTAATTCATATTAGTAACCAGGTAAATTATTTTGAATATTTTAATTAAAAATAACATCTATAAATGCAACTAAATGTAAACCATTGGTTTTATAAGGTGATAGCGAATCAGTTTAATGATGTAAACATACATTATGTATATGTTGCTACCAGTGCCGTAACCAGAAGAAATTTTACTCTAGGCAAGCTTTTAATTTTGCGCCACTACTTCATTATATAATTGAATGTGTAGCAAAAATAAAAAATGATAAATTGTTTGACTTAAAATATCTATTCTAATAGGTATATTAATAAACTTCACACTCACAACAGAATATAAAGCTTCATTTTTTGGTTAAGTAAATAATAAATATGGATAGAAGACAACACAAAGACAACTATAGAAAAATAGTTATTTATGCAACAAGTACAAAAAGTAAGTTTATTGCACGCGACGTGAAATTATTGTCCAACGAGGCCGTCAGGCCGAGTAGGACAACACGTTGAGTGCAATAAGCACTTTTTGTACGAGTTGCATACAATATAAAAATGATTTATGTAGATGACACTAAGTGTAGGAAAATATGACATCGATTTGAACGTTTATGTTTGTCATGATGACAAAACGCTATAGTAGAATGACAGATGATCGCAATAAACATTTTATTGCACTAGTGCAATAAAGAACCACTTTTTCCACTAAATATAATTCAATAAAGTTTTGTTTGTTGCATGAACGTAGAAAAAAAATATTAAGTTCATAAGTACTTATTTGTAAAAAAGAAATTTAAAAGTAAATCTACTAATAATCGGGAATTAAGAAAATAATAAGTTAATATACTCGTACATATATCATCAAATAAATACCTATAATTCTACAAAATTACGTTTTTTAATGAATGTTAATTTATCTAAATATCTTCATCGAGAACCTTAAAATTAATTATGCAAAATAAAGAGAGCTATAACTAACGTTCAAAACATCTGGGATAAACCGGATACTATCTGTTTAGCTTTTCATCGTTTCCTTTATTTATCTTGTAACTACAAATTATACCGGAACTTTTGCCGTGGTCATTAAACAATCACAAAAGAAGTGACGTCAGTTTCATGAAACATCATTAAAAACCAAATATTAAATAGATGCAATAAATATGTATTTATCACATTTATAATATACATGCATAATTTCGTTGTCCTCCTTGCATAAGGGAGTATCTCAGTTTTTATTTAAAATAAGATACGGCTTTTTGTCCTTGTTGGCGAAAGAGGTAAGGAAGACTAAATTGCTTGCTGCTTGCTCAAAAGCTGCCTGTTTTCCGGAGACTGGGTGACTTAGGTGGGGGACACATCAGGGTTGTATTTAAAAAGTTTAGTGACCCATTTCATGAATAATTAATGATTTAAAACAGGCATATGTACAATCGTTTGCAATAATAATGACACTCTTTAAAATGAAGTTTGCAATTTCTTTTGAACTTCTGGTTGGTAGCTGCAACATTCTTATTGAGTGTTTTTTCTATAGAAATAGGAAAGTTATGTTAGGGGAACATTAATACCAATAGGGTGGGCTAATTTCTAAGGAGTTACTGCTTTTTTCCCTGAAAGATACAGTTTTTTTTAGTATATTATTGTTCACAATTGTAAGGGATAAAAAAGGGAAAAAACATTAAGCCGAGTTGTTGTAAATGAAATAAATTTTTTGAATTAATAAAAAGTTTAATTTTATCGTGTAAAGGCTCTTGCGTAACCGTATTGTAATACTCTGTTTTATTATTGACATACGATATTAAATAAACAATGTTTTTCAATAAATTTAAGACTATAACAACTTGAGAAAGTGTGTTGAAAGTATACCTTAATATGTATGTATGTATTTTAAATTTCATTAAAACTCTGGCACACATGCAGCTGCAATGTATTTTACATTAAACAACAAAGCATTGGTCTATTATTAACAGCAATTGTATTTTCATTTTAGCCAAGCAAGTTTCAATTGACTCGACTATTAATATAACTGATTTAGTATTCCAATTTAAATTCAAATCACGGCTACAAATAGCTTAATTACAGTCTTAAGTTTGCGTTACTGATCGCTAATTCCAACAGCTGCCAACTTAGATGCAGTTCTGTTATGCACTCAATTTACTTTTATGAAAATAGTTCTCAGTTAAGTATCAAGTTCATTGTCACGGTAATAAGAAATTTATTTATTGTTGTATTATTCACTGGAACACAAAGTGTTTCGCCTTTCTCGTCACATTTTGAAAACTTCAAGTAACTCTTTTTTTTTTCAGATGAAACGCAAACGGAAATTGACCAAAATTGTCATTGTTTTTGTGAAATCGTGAAGATTTATATAGTTTCTGAGCAGTGGCGGCTCGTGATGAAATGAAACGGGTGTTCTGCAAATATTTACTCACCTATTTTTTGAAAGTCAATTCAATCCTGCGATCCTTCATAAGCGTCGTATGACACTACACTAAAATGAGCACTAAATTTAATAATTTCTTTTCTATAAATTAAGTTAAAATAATGTTCTGTATTACACTTTTCAAATTTCTTCTACAATATTTAATATACGCGCAGGCGCAGAAGATTAAAACAGACAGTTGTTTTCTAAACGTCAGATTTCTTTGATAAAAGTGTGGTTAGTTTTTATTTTGCTTTGCTAGCAGTTTGATTATGATTATGAAAGAAGAAATATTAATTGGAACGGTATGTTGTTTAATAACTACCATAATGGTACGAAAAAAACGCGCAATTTGCACTTCATTTCTGCTCCACGACATAATTTTTGACATCAGTAATAATACTGTGGCTAAATAAGGTTATGTTACGCGTTAGCACAAAGAATGAAGTTAACAAGCATTAAAAAAACTATATAAATAGGTCTGTACCTATGTTCATACTTATTTTCTTTACAAGAAATTAGGACATGTTTTAAAATCTCGTACTAAAAACTTTCAGGCAACAATTTTTGTTGCAGTTTCTGTATGATACTATGCAAGATTTAAAAGTTCTTGGTTAATTACTGAAATTAGTGCTAATTTTAGCATAGTGTCATACGACCCTAAGAAGCAAACTTGTGTATAACCTTCTCGTTGAAGCCATCAATTTGTGAAATAAATATTTTTTCAATGGAAAGCATCGATAGGTTTCAAACGATCTTGGGACATTGAATTTCGAAGTCTTGATTATTTTTAAAGTTGAAAAGCGTCTTTCAGCTTCTGATGTTGACATGGATGTTGTTGCAACAATTTCAAATTTTTTTTTTGTTTCCCGAAATGTTTCGTCTAAATTATTTTGTGTTTAATATTAATTGTCCCTAATAAAGCTAATTCCATTGTATTATGTAGATGGCTTTTGAAGTTGTCGTGCTTTTTTATTTTTTCAGTTAAGTGCACCAAATCTGTCACCCCTACCTCCGTCCATGCTTTATTACCGCCAAAAAGTAAACAAGGAAAACAAAATAATGTCTCTATTAAATTGACGTTTATATGCTTTTCCGAGGCTAACACCTGCAGTCTCAATAACAATATCGGGCAATGTTTTTTAAATCAATTTTTCTTCATAAGAGTATTTTAAAAATCACTTCACATGAACTAAATTATATACTAAATCCATTGTCACTAAATAAATATTAATAATTAGTACAATAAATCACTATACAAATTCACAAAACACCAAAACAGTATTTAATATCTCAAATTAACACGAAATACGAAATAGGTACGATTTACGCCCGCAATTCTACGAGTAGTACATTCACTGATGTTGCCTTTGCTGCGAAGAATGCAGCTCACTGACCGTGTAAATTCGTGCATATGCTAGCGTCAATTGTGGATCGCCGCGGGAGTTGAAGGGGAAGACGGGTGTCCTGAGCCGTGCACAGAACTACCTCGTGTGGCCCAGTTCAATGTACCGCGACGCGCTCGCGTAGAGACCCCGATAATTCATCTGGTCTACTCTACTCAATAGAGAAGGGCGGGCAGAATGCGATTTTAATGAAAGCAGGACGGCTCGACACAGCGTCGGTAGGCGTATGATGCTGTTTAGCTGCACCAATTGACCAAATTATTTTTAGTAATTATTACGCCGCGAAAATATATAAATATCTAATTTTTTTGGCAGTTCTGCAGCTCTGCAGCACCTATACACCAGCCGCCACTGTTTCTGAGCATGGGAGGATATTTATAGTTAAACAAAAATGTGTTAAGTCAACTCTCAGTAATACTTTTGCCCAATACTAAGTTTTTAAGCAATGTCAGCTATGTAAAGTAATTTAAACGACCCTTAATAAAATGGTTAGCAGAATATAACGTCCCTTCAAAGTGCTCATTGTAAAATAAATGGCTTGCGGAAATTCCACAGCATTCTCGCATTTCCTGAGGTGTTAACCTGAAAAACGGGACACACTGTAGGTATACCACGTCAGATACTTGTACATAAATTACAAATACACTTAAACATACTTACTGTGAATGGTTTTCTAAGAGCTCTTTTCATAACACATAATAAAATGTGAAATAAATTAAGTCTTCAAAATGTCTTATTCTGCTTGCAAGAAGCGTTTACCGTACAAACGTCTCATAGCCAAAGAGTTTTGTCCAGATTTACCATAAATTAACGTGCCATGTAGTTGGTAATGGATACTATAAATTGTTCTTTTTTGTTTATGTGTACACTCACAAATATCAGACAGGCACTAGATACAGAAAAACGACACGCACTAGCCACAATACTATTATGACTAATAATACTTACAGGTTAATAGCAGCAGCTAGACTGCAATGTTGAACGGTACAGTTTTAAGAATTGTTTGGGAAACACATTTTTTGTTTACATTATTAATACTAATACAAAAACAAATTACGTTACAGGAGCTCACATTGGTTTGAAATTTTTTAACACAGTTTTGCATTTTAATGCAGTTGCATTTTTAACTTTGAAATGTATTTGTAGAAAAACTATTCGTTTTAGACATTTTTTTTAATAAGCGTTTTTTGCTGTTTTTAATTAGATATACAAGCCTCTTTAGTATTGGCACTTATATTTCGAATATCCGGTATAAGCAATCATATTGGATATTAGCTACCGAGTACCTACACAAAGAACACCAACTGATTCACATCGAATAAAGATTGTATAAAAGGTTCCGTTCATTTTATGCAAATAAATGAAAAGAAAAAAGTTAAACGATCAATGAACCGAAAATTAGTGTTGGCGGTTCACATTCTTTTATTAATTTTATATGTTTTACTCGTTATATGTCTACTTCATGTTGAATTAGCATAATTTGGCACTCGACATATTGGATGCTGATACGTAGGATACTAAAGTGGTTTCTTTGTTATTTTTGGTACATAGACATTTCTCTTTGATGATGATTTGGTAATTTATCAAGATGTGACGTAAATAAAATGTAGATTTCACTATAAAACGTTAACAATTACAGAAATTAAGTAGTGAATTATAAATAAAGTCGACCTAAATTTTATGTAAACAAGTCTTGAATTATTTTCATGTTTCTAATAACTCCTTAAACACATTTATTTAAAAAACAGTAGGTATATCAGTTTATATATATTGGTATTCAACAATACTAACTCGGGTAATTGCAAATTTTATATGAAAAATCTTAGATGGTCTCTTCAGACGTAACATTGAGGATCAGAATACAAAAAAAAAATAATAGGATTAGATTATAGTAAGTACCTATCTTGACAATATTGCCTGGCTCTCTTTGGCAAGCAGGAATCTTTTATTATGCTTTATGTTATCTCGCAATTATATCCGACTTGCCGCGTCTAACTGTAGCTCTTCTCGTACAGTAATTGCTACTTATAAAGATGTCTCAAGGTTACTTCCTGTTTGGCATATAGGAGTCTCATTTTCGTTGTCCTTACGACCTTTTTAATTTGTATAGGGTGTGCCAGAACTGATAGAAAATCTTTTAAAATGTAATTCGTACAAAAGTAACAGAAGTTAATTAAAATTGTTTCGTTTCACAGAAGAGACATTCGAAATCAAAAGGTATTTACGTTATAGATGAAATTACTTTTCGTCACATGGCTGTCACTTGAACATTGTCATTTTCTTTTCTTTCCCATTTTGAATTTTAGTAAACCCCCAGTCCAGAATTGCAATGCAGAGAATTCTATATAAGACAAGAAGTGGCCCTTTTCTATAAATAATCTGCAGCAACCTAACTTTCCTTCTTTATGGACTAAATTATATAAGCTGGAATGTTCTTTGTAGGCATTTTTGTCCTTAGCGTGTAAGACCGATCTCCAACACAACTGTTAAAGCAGCGGCGCAAGCCACGATGTATTGCCCATCGCATAGCCGCCTGATCTTCGCGTGCTAATATATACCCGGCGAAGAAGTGGGGGTTAAAAATAGTGAATCGGAGAGTGAACCGTTCATATTTGTTTCTGTTCAATGCTGTAGCAGGTTTTGTAGTAGAACTTTGGCTAGTACCGTAGTATATTATGTTCTTTTTTCGTTGTTTACGGGGGAGGATACGTAAATACAACAATAATATTATAAGTACCGCCAGGAGCAAACTAGATGAAAATGGAGATAGATTTTGATACCTATACAAGTTCGTGTTTATTTGAATGCAACGTTTCTGAATGGATAGACTGGAAGTTTTCATAATATAAGTTGAAAAATCCGTTGGTGCTAAATTGTATTCCTATGAACATTATAATTGATTTATATATTATTATTTACCTGAAGGTAATATTAATTCTACTTAAATATAATAAAAGATTATCACCGGGTAAATTTAGGTTGTTTAATGAGAAACTGTTGCAATTAGACGAGAAAAACTGCCAACTATTTAAAATCTCGACACCGGGCGTTGCTAGTTTTTCGAGTCAAATTGCTAAAGGAAACAGATTAGAATGTGTTGTGCTGAACATTTAGTTCATTTGGAAATTTAATTAATTCCAATCGGCAATTTTTTATATCAACGTTTACAATTTTTTCTTCTTTCAAAAGAGATTTGGTGTAAGAAATACTCTAAATGGTGTAAGAAGTGCCTCGTTTTTCTTCCTCTAAAATATTAGAAGTAATTCATTTGCTGTCACATAATTTATTGTCACCATCTGGCCTCGTTTTCGAAAATAGAGGAGAGGATCGATTCGTCCAATTTCTTTTCCATTATTTTCAATTCCAGATACGATAGGATACGAGTAAGTTGCTTCTCCTCCACTCCAAGCTAATTGGAACGCTAAAATGTGATATAATTTCTTTTGAAGTTCTTCCATTTCATTTTCGTCATATAATCTGACCATTGCAAATATTTAACATTTATTAAGAGCTGATGCATTGGATTTTCTCTTTTCGGATTGTGCTTGCAGAATTTTACGTTTAGCATTACGTGCAGCTCGTAATGAATTAAACTGTACGTTGGTGAAAGGGTTAAATACCATATTGAATTATTTTTAATGTTTAGTTTGTAGCATTTTAGCGGTGGTGTTACAAATTGTTTTAACTACCGCTTTTTTGTAGTCTTTTCCGTCACATTTTCTCATATTAAAAGCCCAATCATGCAATATTACATTACATTTTTTGATGGCAGTATCTGGCACATTAATATTTATTAAATTGTATTAAGTACTTTAAACGTTATTCAAGAAAAATCGATTTCTAGCAGCGTCCTTCAGGGACACATATCTCCGTAGAGAGGGCCTATAGGAAATTTTTTTATAGGAACTTGTTTCTGTGTCTTATTTTTTCATGTTCTATCTGCAACCGTGAGATTTCACACATTTTCCTGGATACCCTGTATATGGTTACCCCTATTACTCCTTGAAAAGTAGATACGATTGGAAACCTTTAGGTTGTGGCCAGTATACGTACCTACTTTAAAGAGAGAGGAATGTTGCAATTGGAAATTTGCAAGTTTTGCAACGATAAAGTATAACCGTCGGTATTACATAAATTATACATTAGTCGATACATCCTTTTGTTCTGTCGCAATTTTGCTATTAATGTCATGCAGACCGGTACGAGTACTTTCACTTAACTCTGCACATAAGTTGACGATTTCTTTGTATGATTTACTTAATCGGTATACGAGGATGAATCAGAATAAAATGAATTGTTTTCGTTAAAATTTAGTATAGAAAAATAATAATAACAACATATATTATCTTTCTTCACTAATTTCTTGATATGGGTAGGTATACTTTTTCCTGATAATAGGAAGCTTAGTTATCTGACAAAAAAATAATAAATTTTATTAACAGCTCATAATTTCTGATAATGTACCTGAGTGTCGATCGATGGCTGGTGACGACTTGCAAACGTTAAAATTTGTGTGCAATATTATCAGTTTTGATAACTTTTATAGACTTTATGTATTTGTATAAAGCTTACTACAGACTGTACGTGAATTCGCGATTCGTAATGCGCGATGCGCGGTTTGTGAGGAATTCGTGAATGGTGTGTAAAGTGTTGTTCGTTAAAAAAACATTCAAAAAAACCCTACACTATGTACAAATGCTATACAAATCACTCATCGCGCATAACGAATCGCGAATTCACGCATAGTCTGTACTCTGTAGCAAGCATAACGCTACGTTCAGTCATTGTCATGTCTTATTGGCGGTATTGATCTGTCAATAATTTTGTAATGTACTATTTTCAAACATTCTTGGTCATGACTTAACATAGAAATCGGCAATTATGTTACAAAGCAACGATCATATAATAATGGCTGAGTTAGAGCCATCATACGCAAGCAGAATACTATCTTTACGACTATTAACAATATTTAAACAAATTTTTTAGTGAAAACATTACACAATATTTTGACACTCATAGTATGAACATGACATAACATACAATTAATTCAAAACTGTCAAAACACTTTCAAGTTTGATATTTGTCGTTCACTTGATAAATTTAGAGAAGCAAATAAAACCTTAATTAGTAAACTTCTACCATCATTCGGAAAAACGTTAATATTGCCGTCCGTAACTGGTAGAGTGGATAGGATTTGGCTTTCACACAGGAGGTTCAAGTTCAACTGACACCGACAAATGTTCGTTTTGTAAGTTCCCGAGACTAAAAACAGTGAACAATGATTTAATTATTCACTATTGAATAATGGATATTATAATTATTGAGGAAACACATTGTTTAGGATACAGTTCTTAAAACTTTCATTCTTACACCTTTTTTGTATCTGAAATAATAACGGAGAGAAAAGGGAGCAATTTTTGCGTACCACCCTGTAGTACTGCATTAGGTATTGCAATTATGAAATAGATAAAGTTTCAGTTTATAATTGATCTGTTCCCGTAGATAAAAACTAAAGTTGTCAGTTTTATATTAACCCTTGACATTGTGTATAATAGCATTGCATAAAAAATTGTTATTTTCTATAAAATCGTGCGTGACCATTTACGGCATAGCATGCAGCATCCTAGTACTTTCTTACACCTTATAGGTATATACATAAAATACAAGACCATTCAGGTCCTTCCTTACTGGGGAAGACTGATGGTTTTATATTAGATGTACTGTTAAGATACATGTCAGTGTTTTATTAATTTTAATTGCCCACGGATGGAGTTGACAATAGGAGAAAGTCTTTTGTTTTTGACTTTATCGAAAAATGTCACTCTTTATATAAAGTTCTGCTTTTCGAAAAAATGAGACTATCATAGAAACGTCTTAGATCAGATATACAGGGTGCTCATAAATTAAAAAAACATGAAAATACTCAAGAGAGAAATACCATTATTTATTATTTTACACACCATTTTTATAAAACAAATCTGTTTATAACCCGAAATAGAGTCCTAATACAAAGTTTAAAATCAAAATTTCAATTTTGACTTTTACTCTACACACTACGAATAGTTTGTTATTTCTTCTTTTATGCGCTTTTCAGATATCATGTGGCAGATCATTTGAATAAACCTTTTGTTTTAGGAAAAAAGTCAATGGGCCTAAGGTCAGGTGGTCTAGTAGGATAATGGGCCAAATATTCCAATCCACCTTTTACGAGTGGCTGAGCAAGGCTGTAAAATGAGCAGGACAGCAGTCCTGTTACCAAAACAGGTTATTGCGTACTTCTGGCTCTCAAGTAAAAATGGTAAACCAAATGTTTCCAAAATGTTTTGGCAACAGGACGGCTGTCCTGCTCACAGGAAGATTTGGCCCAATCCTAACCTTAAACCCCTTGCCTTTTTTCTCCAAGGTGCCCTAAAACAAAACATTTATTCAAATGGTTTGCCACATGATAAAAGAGCCCATACGCCAAGGAATACATGAACTGAATGAGTCGCTAACTATTCGAACAATTTATTAAGTTAGCGGAAAAATGTGTTGAGGTGGGAGGTAGAGGTAGAGTAAATGTTAAAATTTAAATTTTGATTTGAACTATTTGAAGTTATAAACAGTTGTTTTATAAAAATGTTGTATACAATATTAAATAATGGTACTTTTCTCTTGAGTATTTTCTTAATTTATGAACACCCTGTATATCTGATCTAAGAAGTTTCTATGAGAATTTCATTTTTTCGGAAAGCAGAACTTTTTATAAAGAGTGACATTTTTCGATAAAGTCAAAAACAAACGAGTTTCTCCTCTTGTCAACTCTATCCGTGGACACACTGTATATTTGTCAAAACAGTAATCAGTGTTTCTCATAAAAATATGCGTAATGTTTTTAAAAATGACTTCTTAAAAATTGTGTCTACAGGTTGTAGCTAAAACGGTTTAGTGGCGAATTCAAGGTCACAAGGTTTTAATCATAAATTCAAAGTAATAAATTAAAAAATAGACGACAAAAATATCATTAACCCATTAATGTCGTGTAAAAAAAGTATTACAAAACAATTGAAATACAAAGAACAATATTTGAAAATTTTTCAATTACTGAACATAATTCAGGATTCGATTCCTTAGACATTAGATGATTATTCCCAAATTCTGAAGAATAGTACGCTTATCTCGCGCATTTTGGCCTGCTTCAATTTTTAAATTTCAAGGCCTTGCAACCGTGATTCATGAATCATTTTTCGCAAGCAATCTTATATCACCATGATCCTTATTTTAATATAGGTATACTTAAATAAACAAGCAGTAAATTGCTAGTATATATCAACTCACCTATGTATACCTGCCAATCCGGTAATAAGCAACCTAACTTTTGCATGTTCCTTATGTTTTGTACTTTCAATTGATAATAAATTCGTTTGGTAAGCAAATGAGGGAAATATTTAAAAAAAATTAGTTATAGTATTTTTAGTTAATAGTTTAGTTAACATATTTCATTGTAATTTTGTACATTTTTTTTATTAGATACCTATTAACAATATTGTGTGAAATTAACTACTCTGCGGACTAAAGCCCCGACCAGCGTTGAATTACGCCCACAATATCTACCCATACATTCTTTATTATTAGCTTTTATAATTTTTTTACTGTATTGTAAAGGTATTTAAGATAATATAAATCAATTTTTCTACAATTCTTATCAATGAAAGCATATGTATGTTCTCTTGTACCAAATATCTAGGTACCAATAATACTAATAAACAGTTCCATAGATAAAGCGGTATGCAATAATTATCTAAAATTTAGTATCTACCTAGATTAATTTTTATTTTAGATAAGTATTGAATATAACTTTGTCTATGGAATTGTTCATTAGCATACCTAGATATTTGATATCAGAAAACATATTGTATATGATTTCATTGATAGGATTTGCAGGAAAATTGATTTATATTAGCTTAAAATATCTTTACAAAAATACACTGCTGTTTTCGAAAGAAATGGTAAAATATCATAAAAAATTTTGTATAAATAGTTAGATGCTTCTAAAATTGTCACAACACCAAGCTGCATTTTATAATGTTATTTGATAATTCAATTAACTACCTATTACAATTAATTTTGAACACTTATTTCGAAAATAAAACGTTTCAGACACGTACTTTTTAAAATTAATTCGTGACGTTATTAAAGTTTAGTCAGCATTTTAGTTGCATTATGTATATAAAAACACACACACTCTAAAATGAATTTTGATACCTTCAAGATACCTAGTAGACGAATTTGCCAGTTACCATTTATATTAATGGAAGTCCACACACAGGTTCAGTTTTTTGTCCGGTCAATAACTTGCAGAATTCAATGACCAAATAATATCTACCTACTCGGTTCACAGATTTTTATGTATCAATAACATGTCATATATGACTCATTTAACAAACTGCTACTATAAACTACCAGTCCAACTGCAATTAAAGCGGTCAAATTTACTGTTTTTCTTAATCTCCTATTTTTTTACAGAGGGTTGCGTGGAGGTGTCAAGAGAAAATAAGTTCCTAAGCACTCTTACTCCAGGAAAAGTTTTGGGAGAATTGGCTATTTTATATAATTGCCAGAGGACTGCTACTATAAAAGCTGCTACAGACTGTAAACTATGGGCAATAGAACGACAATGCTTCCAGACTATTATGATGAGGACTGGCCTCATCAGGCAGGCGGAGTATACGGACTTCTTGAAAAGGTAAGAATCATTATTTTTTCTACGCCTGCGTGATAGTATATTATTCAACGAGCATTTAATGATGGCTGTAAATGACCCGTGTGAATTTCAGACATTATATGCACGTATAATACTATACGATTACTAACAATATTTTAGCAATTTTTTACTGAAGACATTACAAAATATTTTAACCCTCATGAATAGCATTTGGCTTTCACACAGGAGGTTCAGATTCAATTGCTGACGTCGGATAATTTTTGTTTCGTTATTTCGTTCCCGTTTCTTTGAAACCAGTGAATAATGGATGCTATTATTATTCAGGAAACCCATGTATAATGAACATTTTATAGGATAGTCGTGGGCAAAAGTATATTTTTCCATATGCATTTTAATTTCGAAAGTTGCACTTTTTCGCTCTAGTGCGGATAAGAAAAAATACTCTCTCCTCCATTAGTTCGTTGTAGATACACACAAGTAATTAGTTGGCATCTACTATTAACTTGAAAAATGCCTCTAATTATTTAATATTATTACTATTTAATATAAACATGATTAACAACAAATGATGGTTTATAATGTACCGGGTCCGTTATTATTCGAGATATGAATGAGTGCAAGAATGAGAGTTGTGAAAATTTTTTAATATTTTTTAAAGCAATTGAATATTGCATTTCCAAGACGTAGGCCTAACTTTTGATTTGTTCAATGGAGCACCCAGTGGCCTGGCCACCCAGGTCACCGGTCACCGGATCTTAACCCGCTAGACTTTTACGTTTGGAGCACTATTAAAGATAAAGTCTACGCTAATCCCGTATTAACAAGGGAAGATTTAAGAATTCAGCAAGCCTGCAATGATATGCGGCGAAATCCGCATGAAGTATCTGCTGCAATAAATGCGTTAGTGAGAAGATGTCGAAAATATATTGAGGTGGCAATTTTTGTGATTTTACCCTTAATTTTCTTTCTTTTTGTTATTGTTGTTGAAAGTCACTAATTAAATTTCTCATTTTCGTTTTTGTTTACTTAATTGTTTTTCAGAAATCATTAGGTAATTTAATTTTTTACTGGCAAACGGTGTGTCAAACGAAAAAAGTAAGGAGCCTTTTTCTGTTGTAAATTGAACAAGGATTCTAGAAATAGTTTTTGTTTCTAAAAAAACATTGGCGTACCATTTTTTTCATTAAAATTTCCCGAAGATCTGTCCGTACGCACGCCACTGGTGGAAGAAAAATAATATTTTTTACGTAAAAATATGTATCTAGATTACCTATTCAAAGGTTCCAAATTTCATTTAAATATCTAAAGTAGTTTTAAAAATATTAATAAATTTGGAACAATTTGACACCCTGTATATTTGTAACAAAGCATTTTTCGAATATAGTTTATAATACAAACTGATATTATTTTGTGGTTAGCTGAGATGTAACTGGTCTGCTACTTCCTGCTCGGCCTAAGCGGCTCGACTTGCAGAAAGCGACCTACAATATCGTAGGTACTTAACCGCAGACCTCTCGCCCCGGGCGATGCGTCATTAAATCTATAAATGATACTGCAGGAAACAACTACTCCGCGGGCTAATGCCCCGACCGGCATTGAATTATACTTGCAGTATCTGTGTGAAACAGCCAAGAACCCTTGTCGGCCACTCCACCAGACATAGACCGGAAATATACTCAGCAAACATACATTAAAACAGAAGCTAGACGTTAGTTAAAAGTAGATAGATGAGATAAAAAAATCTTTATATGTAGATTTCCACTCTTGTAAAATTGTGTTATTCTTAAATTTCGTGGATAACAAATATTGCAGGTAAACCGTTTACAGTAAAGATGGTTAGTTTAGTGAAAAATGGGTAAACTTTGACAACGTGCCTGCAAAAAACATATAAAGAAAGAAAATACTGCTCAGAATACCGTTCGTAGTTATTACCTCTCAGCAAAAAAAAGAGTCAACAGCTAATGGCCATATCTAATGTGACGATAAACTATCAATTTGTTAATATCCTAGTAATTATTTTTACTAAGTTCATACATCAATTTAAACATTCTGCGTAGACAAATTTTAACTATAAAAGTAATAAAAAAACTGATTTATACGAACCTCATAGGTAGAATCCTTAATGCAGGAGACGGTTTTATATCCAAAAAAAAGGTCCACCAAAAATCCGGACAACGTATATGTATAAGTAAATATAAAACAAAAAACTAACACTACACCCACTTTAGTAATTTTACATCAAAGTACATATTTATGAATATGTCCTTTTATTAGTAAATTATGTACTTGAAGTTATAGATCGCACAATTGGAGACAATAGAAACCGAACTGCGAGTTCTCCGTTTTCTTTCTCGGTTTGACATTAAATTTTTAACAAAAAAACATACCTATGAAGCTACTGTTTCTTACCACGAGAAAAAGGAATTGAATCAAAATACAAGTTATAGGTATTGGTATACACATTCTATGATTATTTATATATTTATTACTTCAAATATAGCAAATGTATTACTTATTTGGGAAATTAAGTCATTTAGCACTTTTTTTTCTGAAGCTATTTATTTATGGCTTCATTCTAGTTTTTCTTTAGTCTAATAGAGTATTTTTCCACACTTCTGAAAAAATGAAGATTAATTGAATCCCTTGTGTGAAAAGGATCCGTCAAGGGTTATTTTTGAAACTGAGTTTGCCTACCAAAAACTCTCACATTGGAAAAGCAGATCTTTTACATTTTAAAAATCAGTTTGAGACAAGATTATAATGTGATAGAAACAAGTTTATTTCTTTTTCTAAAAAAAAATCATCAGTTTAATTGACTTTTAATTCAGAAATGATTTTACAAATAATGCATTGTGATAACAACTATTGAGCAACTATATATTGTGTGTCTGTTGTGCTTTGTTAGATAAACAATAAACCAATAAACGTTAATTTTCAGTGTGCCAATATTCAAGAATCTTCCGGAAGATACTCTCATCAAAATTTCCGATGTATTGGAAGAAACATATTATGCTCACGGAGACTATATCATCAGGCAAGGCGCTCGGGGTGATACCTTCTTCATTATAAGCAAGGGTAGAGTTAAAGTGACCATGAAGATGCCGAATTCAAATGAGGAAAAATATATTAGGACCTTAACCAAAGGAGACTTCTTTGGAGAAAAAGCTCTACAAGGGTATGTAAAAATCATTTACATTTTATCATCATCACGGATTAACTTTTCCCCAGGCATTCTCATCGAATTTAGTAGCCATCATTTAAGTTTCAGCATGTAGGAATTGTTTAATTAACTGAAATTTTTATTTTGTTTTTCTAGGGATGATTTAAGAACTGCCAACATTATTGTAGACGATCCTGAAGGAGTTTCAACTTTAGTGATAGACAGAGAAACGTTCAATCAACTTATTTCTAATTTGGACGAAATTAGGACTAAGTACAAGGATGAACAGACTGATAGAAGAAGGTATGCTATATTTTTACACAAAATAAATATTATTTTATATAAAGACCTCAACCCGATCTCTATAATTTCCGTTACACGTATTATGCCCAAATGTAGATCATCTGCAACATTTGGATATAAAGGAACTTTATATGAGAAAAGGTGATTCTTTGTACACCAATTAAATATTTCTTAAGTACTTTTATAAAATTTAATTTAGAATTATTCTTGTTCTGGCATACTTGGATTATCGAGTAAGTAGAACTACTGTTCAAATTTGCATTGTAGAAAAAATAATATTGTATTAATTTTGAATTTCAATTAGGGTCATTATTATTTTATTAAGCTATTATTTTAATATTAATATAACATTACAATTGGATCTGATTACTTCAAATGTCTTAGTAATTTATGATTAGAGTCTTAGTTTACTATTTTTATTTTATTTTTTTCTATTTTTAACACAATCTTGATACCATTCATTACATAAATTCATTGGCAGGTAGTTGTACTTGTACTTCTGTTATACAGTATTTTCTAAATTTGTTTTTTATCACTTAATCATTTAAAAAGCCTTTATGAACAGTGTCTGAAATCACTGATTTAGTGATATTTAATAAGATCTAATTTCCATTTACATTCTTTGGGACATCATACAGAAGGTTGACATGAAAATATAAGATAGGGACTCCAAAAATGTTCCATTTGGCACCAGACACCGGAAAATCAAAACTAATTTGGTAATTACATGACTTGCATGGATCCACAGCATTTTCTTACAAATCGTAAAGCCTTAGCTGGTAACTAGTACTATAAACAAAAATTTTTAGCAGTTATAAGCTCGGTTATAAGGCTTTGGTGTCAGTACGGCTCATTTTCCGTCAAGAGTTCCTATCTCTTATTTTCATGATTTAACCTTCTCTACTATGCCAGAAAGTTAATAAACTTTTCTAAAACACCCTGTAGATTTGAAGATTTTTTACATATTGATAATATTTGTGCTAACAGAAAAATTAACTGAATTTATATGCAAATCTGTCAGTCCGTGGTAGAGACACCGGGAAACATTGGTAATGAAGGTTTCAAAATATCAGCATTCTGAGTACTCTAGAAATTGAATAAGTAGCTATTTTTTAATAACTTTATTTTTACTTTAAAATGAGCTTGCTTAAACATATTTTAAATGAAAAATCCTTAGAAGTAACCATTTTAATTGCCAATTTATAAAATATTCAGTAGCGCTTAAATTCTATTGACAATGTTTTCCAGTATTTCTGTCACTTAACTCAGACTTTTATATCAATTCAATGTATCTGCCATTAAATAGACAAATTTTTAGTCCATGTTTCATCTTCATCTTCAGAGAGAATAAAGCTGCTATTTCTTTTTAAATTTGAACACCTTTGGTTTGGTTTGTTTTTTTTTTGTCTAAAACAATCTAAGAACCTATCTTTTAATATGCATGATATGTACTTGGAAATCATTATGTATATTGTTTTTATCTTATTATTGCATATAATAATAATTTATCTATATTTGCGTAGGTTGAACGAAGAATTCGAACATGTTAAACTTTCTGATCTCAAACTGCTGACTACTCTTGGTGTTGGAGGTTTCGGTCGAGTTGAACTTGTACAGATACACGGAAGACCTTCCAAGTCTTACGCTCTTAAACAAATGAAGAAGGCTCAAATAGTGGAGACTAGGCAGCAACAACACATCATGTCCGAAAAGGAAATAATGGGTGAAGCAAACTGTGATTTTATTGTAAAACTATATAAAACATTCAAGGATGCTAAGTACTTGTATATGTTGATGGAAAGTTGTCTAGGAGGTGAACTGTGGACTGTTCTGAGGGACAAAGGCCACTTTGATGACGGTAAGTAGTCATAATAATTTATAAGCTGTATTTATATTTGACTTCCAAATATACTAGGTGTTTCCTCTAAGACTTTCGGTGGGTATATCTTGGTCAGTGGTTATTGCAATGAAATTTGATATACAGAGACTAGATGGCATATAGAGCCAATGGCGCTATCCATATTTCTCTAAAGAGTTTCTTTTTTCAGGAAATCAATTTAGTTTAATTTTTTTATAGTAAACCATGCTAACCTTGATATTTAAATATAAAAATAATTACATATGAACACATTGTGATAAAAAAAAATGTACAAAATATTTATTATAAAAAAACTGTTTAGAGTTATGTACAGTGGACTTTTATCAATATAAGTTTGCAAAGAAAAAAAAACAAAAAGAGCAGTTCAAAAATGATTTGAAAATACACTTCTGCACAGCACTGAAACTGGTCGACTGTAAAACCTGACAAGGAAAAAAATAAATACACATTTTATAATGCCTATTTTATAAGCAAATTCAACTGCTTTTGCCTCTATTTTTATTAATTAGTAATAGAATTAATTTGAGATTTTGATTAATAAAATAGTTTGACAAACCTCATGTTACAACAACAAAATTTAGGCCTGTCTTAAGCCGGCCACAGACTTCGTGATTTTTCATCGGTTGTCGGTCATCGTGCGCACCGTTGGAGCCGCCCGATGAGCCCACAGACTTCGTGCGAAGTAGCCAGTTTTGGTCAGTTTATTTCTACCAGCTAAAATGAATAGAACGCAATTATTAGCAGTGGCAGCGGCAGTTGCAGTTAAAAGTGAAATTTCGCGTAAAAGAAAAAGATCGATTTGGAGCAAAGAGTGGCTTTTGAAAAGAAACAGCTTTTCACATATCCATTTATTAAATGAACTGAAGTTTGAATCAGAAGAAATCTCTGTTGCTTTTTGACTCCATTTTATTACACGATGTACAAGATACAATACGTTGTCTTCGTGCAATGACGGACGTTACTGATTTTGCACCGATGAGATGAAACGAAATACCCACACACTTCGGTATTGGCACGATGACCGACGCACCAAACCGACGAAAATCAACCTCGGCTGTCGGTTGATCGTGACGGTCCATCGTGACGGTTTTTGGCCACACACTTCGGTTTTTGGACCAAATGGTCGACACGATAACCGACAACCGATGAAAAATCACGAAGTCTGTGGCCGGCTTTACCCAATTCCTACAAACTAACACAAATATGTTTCTGCTCTTTGTCCGTTTTGACCTTGTCATTAGCAGCAGGTATGATGCATATGATTGCATAAATCAGCAATGGTGTCTACTTTAGTGCCATACACTTCATTGTGGCAGCCATGGTACGGATATAATTGAGCTCAGTGGATGCCGTGGACCTCTATCTTCTCCATGATTCGGTTTCAAATTTCCCCTATCACGCTCGCGTTGCACTACACTTGCACTCACTGCACATCGCGGTAAAAATAGCTGCATTTGGCACATATTTACCAGGAAATCGTTTTGCTAAAGCATTTTCACATCATCAACTCCGAGTTGCAATACACGTTAGTCATTTTTGACATTTGAAAAGCTAATTAATGTAAATACTCGCATCACAAAAACGTAAATACCTACTACAAGTAATCAAATTTTAATATTCGGATTTGTCTGACTAGAAACTACAGTAACCCGGCAATGTAAAGGTTGAAAATTCTACAACTTCAATAATTTTGTCATTATTTTCTGATACTTTTGATTTATCGACTTTGTTTCTCTGACGTTGCAGGTGATTAAGTTGGGCTTAAGAAAATACGTGACAAAACAATGAAATGTTGGAGTATTTTTTAATAGTTGTATATTGTATTTAATTATTGTAATATTGTAATTTAAATATAAAGTCAAAAATGAGATACCCTGTACAAATATGAACAGTGCCATTGGCTTCTAGGTACTATCTACTGACTGTACCAAATTTTGATGCATTTGCTACCCCAGAAATCGAAATATATCCTCTGAAACAGTGGAATAAATACACGTGTAGATTGTATTGGTGCACATGTGCCCTTGCCACAATGAGGCCCGCGTGAGTTTGATCATACAAGTGGCTGCATCAACAAAAAAAAAGCAATATACTCTTTTATAGACTATTGCTTACAGCTTCTAGTTTCATATATGACTATATATTTCATTTTGACACATATTATACTTTTTTGTAAAAAATAAAAAATAAATTTTTTCATATTTGCATCGTGGAAACGTTGAAGCCCGCTAATGTTGCCCTGCACAGGCCTGATCATAGTAAGTTACGCACGCCACTGTACTGAAAGTCTTAAAGGGAACACCCTGTATATCACAAAAACAATTGAATATCACGTTTTCAAGATCTAAGCAGCAAAATGAAATGTCCAAAAACATATTATACATGGATTTTCATGTGACCATACAGGGCTCTATGCTGCTTTATTCCATATATTTTACACACATCTTTACTATATTTATTTACAGGTACCACAAGATTCTATACTGCATGTGTTGTTGAAGCCTTCGACTATCTCCACTCAAGGAATATAATATACAGAGATTTGAAACCAGAAAACCTTCTCCTGGATAATCAAGGCTATGTTAAACTCGTAGATTTTGGCTTTGCGAAAAAATTACAATCAGGTCGTAAAACTTGGACCTTCTGCGGTACACCTGAATATGTAGCTCCAGAAGTGATTTTAAATAAGGGTCATGATATTAGTGCAGATTATTGGTCTCTTGGTGTTCTGATGTTTGAATTGTTGACGGGGACTCCACCATTTACAGGTAGATATCGGCTAAAAAATACAAGGTGATTCACTCATGTAATTAATTTTAGATCTGATTCCGACCTTTCAATATTTATTTTAAATAGTTTCTTCGCCATATTACTATTTCGTCTTTTTCTATTAGTACACTCCTTTCGATTTCATTTTATATGGAAATTTACATACCATAATTCATATGTCACGCGTAATTTGCAAATGCAACCTTCTATATACTCTATGCAACGTTTCATCTTGTAAGATATAGCAATCCAAATTGTATTTATTGTCGAAAGCGAAGCGAAAGGCATTTTTAAAATACCATCTTTCTTCCACGAGTTTTCACTATTTTCCGTTGTGCAGTTGTACTTCTTTGCCACTCTTTATTGCACTATACATATACACTACTCACGAACATTCATATTATGAACTAGATATTTCAACCTTGCGCCCTAATCTCTTTGTACATGTCATCATCCAATATTCCTCACTTGTTAAATTAGGCCATTTACGATTTTAAGAATACGTTTTAGAGCTTGAATTATTCTCCATTCTTAAGAACACAAAATCACTCATAAATTAATTACGTTCATAATTAAATTAGGGGAAAAATATACCCAAAATTTTGCCCACCCGAAAGATACACCTGGCCATGATAATTCTGGAAATGAAACAGGTGGATTAGTCAATTCGTCATAATCAATAGAAATTCAACGCTTCTATCTGGTGCATGCATATTGCTGCAGCAGAAGCTGTGTAATCGGGTATGCCCTCAGAGATATGCGACCCTTACAATTTTATAGAAAAATATGCAGGCTGCATGTGTTTTTCTTCGTGTTGACTGCTATAAATTGTGAGTGGGTTTATAACGTAAGTCGCTAGATTTTCGGCGGTTGAGTATAGTAGAATGCAAAAATGCCCAGAACCTCTCGTTTTCTGGACAAGTGCTCTCGCAACTGAACTGCCACAGTTCCCTTATCCCTCTACTAATCTAATTCTGTTGGTACACATAATTTACTACAGTTTGGTCAATCGTGCCATAATCTAACACTCAAGGAATCAAATATAAGAATGCTCTACTATCAGGCGGATCCACAGTTCCGCTTCTGAAGTTGTTCTAAGTGTGTCAGCCAAAAACCCCTCCATTGCGACCCTATGGCCTATTGTGGCTCACATCCATATTTACTTCACCCAACAGGTTTAGCCTCTGTATGAAGCCAATAACTTTATTGGGTGAAAGTTTGTCCAGATCTTCTGGAATATCTTCTATAATATGGAAAATCTGGTCCGTTCTCCAGTAGGACAGATATATGTGTTCTGCCGATTCGTCACTATCCAAACACAACTGGCACTTGGCCTCCTCAACCAGGCCCAACTTGTGCATGTGCCTGCTTAACCCGCAGTTCCATGTATATAGACTAATCAGTCTTTAGGACAAGCAAATTTTTAGCTCTCTATCAATGTGCTCCCTATGAATGCCTTTGAGTGAACTAATCTTGTCAAATCTTGCCAGTACTCACATACTTTTTCCTTCGCTCAGGTTGAGATAACTACAATAGCCAAAGCTAAGGCAACAGCCAGTTCTATACCTATAAAGCTGGAAGAGGCGCCTCGCTTTGCTAACGAATCCGCTGCCTTGTTTCCCTGGATACCTGCATGACCAGGTATCCAAACCAGGGTTACTCTGTTACTTGTTCCCAACCGCTCTAGTCATTTGACAGTTCCATACTGTTCTTGAATTACACCAGTAGGATCCAAGTGCTTTTTTTCTAAAGTTGTACTAGATTGTAAAAATACTAGCAACAGCCAAGAATCGAACCCGGGTCTATCTCCTTCCAACAAATGCTCTCCCAACTGAGCTATACTCGCGTCAAGAATTCAGACGTCTTACGTCATGGCTGACGTTACACATTTGTTTTTATTGTCAACGTAAATTTCGATATTTCGTCGCGTTAAAAACAATCAGTTTTTGCAATTTAGTGCAATATATAATGTAAACTTTTAGTGTACTATATAATTTTATTACTATCAGTTGCAGTTTCTTAAATATTTTGATGAAAATATAATGAATTATTCATTTGTTCGTATGACGTAAGTCGTCTGAATCCTTGTCGCGAGTACCACAGTTACACTTCTCCACTTTTAATTAATTAATCTCATGATCATTTATTATACTTTTTTTTTCAGTTCATATATGCATTTCAAGGTATTGTTTAGTCGCATATTCGTATTATACTAGTTAATTAATGACTGAATCACCCTGTATATTTTTTACATCCATGTTGTGAATTACGTTTTTGTTATATCAAATTTAGTTTTTAAAGTCTTAGCATTTATATTTGTCTATTCTGTTGCAGGCTCAGACCCAATGAAGACTTATAATATTATTTTGAAGGGTATTGATGCTATTGACTTTCCTAGGACTATAACGAGAAACGCAACAGCTTTAATTAAAAAATTGTGCAGAGACAATCCAGCAGAAAGATTGGGGTATCAAAAAGGAGGTATCAGTGAAATCCAAAAGCACAAGTAAGTAGTAGCAGTGTTACAATCGTTTTCCTTTTCCGTATCAGAACCCTCCTTACACGCCTACTGATTATGAATTTATTTGAATGAATTTTATTTTGTGAAATCTATACTTAATAAACTTTCAGGTGGTTTGACGGCTTCAACTGGGAAGGCCTTGTAAATAGAACTCTAACCCCACCAATCCTACCTAAAGTGCAACACGTCACGGACACAACAAACTTCGACGACTATCCGCCTGACACAGACGGACTGCCGCCAGATGATATGACAGGGTGGGATTCTCACTTTTAGTAATATATTTCAATTTAGGATATTTAATTTTTAAAGTGAACCTTTTTTAAACGAAATAGAATTTGTAGGTTCTTGCTGACCACAAAAGTGCCTTATTTGTATAGTGTTGTTAACAAATATCTTATGGATCTATTTATATAAATAATTTTATAATTGTAAGCATTATTTAAGAAATATATTTATCTAATAATTTTTATATAATGCAGTCTTGGATAAACTTATTTTTTATATGAAATCTTTTAGATACTTGTAAATTAAATTTTAACTGTAATAAAGTGCCAATAATTTTAATAATATTTTAGCTTAAGTGCCGAAGCAAATTTTAAATTGACTTTTCTCGCCTAAAACATGACATGATTGTAAAAGGACATTCGTCAAGATTATAAAACTTGCTGTACAAGTGCTTGTCAAGTATGTGTTTGTGCCATTTTGAATGATTTTATGGAAGTGAATTACTATTTCTTATATTTTATAAATTTCTGATTGTAAATATCTAATAAAGTTACCCACTGCTTTGTGAATATTCAGTAAATTAATAATAGCAATAATATTTTTTATCAAATAGAAATTGTAATTGCAATATTGTAAACTAAATAAATATATTGTTATACATATTACCACCAGTATTATTTCTTAGTTTCTTGCAATGCCACTTTCCACGGTGTGACTTTGAATGGGGGTCGGTGACCTTTACCAACACATCAGTTTGTTTTTTTAAATTCTGTCAAAAAAAAACTTTAATAAGCAGTAATCGTTACAATTAAATGTATAATTTCGGGTATGGGAATTTTTCGGAGGTCTATACTAGTTTTGCATACTTTTTTAGGACATTGTCCAATTTCCAGTATTGTGTGCAACATATATACCAGTAATGAATATAGTAGAAAACTCGGTGTTTTCAAAAACTGTCTGAACGAGGATCCTGTTGTGCTATATGTGCTGCCGCCCTATGTACAATGTTGATGCTACAATTAGTGCTCTTTAGTATGATAAACTTAAGTAAACATGAAAAAGCACTGAATTTGTTCAGCAAAACCCTTTGTAAAGGTGTTGGAATGGTCTGCATACGCTTATTATACTAAGTATTTCTAATATCAATATTGACAAAAAAAAAATCAACGAATACGTATGAGTCTAGTTCTGGTTCTGGAAACCATTAATTTCTGTTGCAACGTTGCACAAACCAAACGGCAAGGCATTAAATTCAATAATCCACGCCAGACACCTCAGACGCTGAATTTCTAATGATTCTGGTGAGAGAGTGTCCAGAAACCTGATAGCAAGTGCACCCCACCAGAGCCTAGCCTGAGAACAAGGTCAAAGAATCTTAGCTAAGGCTAGGGATGTGCACTTTAATTCTGTTACTGGCATCGATCTAGATCACGGTATAACAACCTGGAAAACCACAATAGTTCAACTGAATGTAAAATTTTTAAAATTTGCTCTAAAGGTATAATTATTGAGATACAGAAATGGTTTTCGAAATATTTCTGTATGTCTTACGGTGGTATTCATAGTCTATCTCCGGTCACCGGAGAGCGGTCTCTGTCCCGAAATTATGCGCATTTTATAATGAAATTTAAATAATTTCGGACGGACAATGTGCACAGTGTACTGTAACAGTGGTATATTATATCTTCTTCTCAAAATTATGTGAATTTCACTATGAAATACCGGATACTGATGTTAAGGATGCCATAGGCGAGACACATTCATGTATGGGAACATATCTTGATATGTTCCCATACATGATATGTAAGTATAACTTGTTATACTTTCACTATACTTATATCTCTTTCTCTTAAGGGTGCCGTTAGAGTATTTTCCACCCCCTTAAAAATCAAGGTCACACATTTTCCTGGCCCCCTTCAGAATTTTAATGAAAAATCGATTTATACAAAAATACAGACTCACATGAAGTCAGAATCAAAATTTAACCACAGCATTAAGCAAATAAATTTTTTATTTAAAAATTGGAATTGGTATATAGGAACTGGGACATGCCAGTTGCCATATCAAATAATAATCACCAGTTTTGTTAAAATATTTGCTTATGTAATATTTAAAGTAAATAAAAAAATTCAAGTGCTCCCTCTTTGCTCCTCTCTTATGGGCGCCCTTGCTTTCTCTCTCATCTGAATCTTTTTTACATAAAGCGACATATATTTTGTTTAATATAATTGCAAACATGTTCATGAACTATACACAAAATTGGATACAAATAATTCTGCATTGCCGTAGTGAGGAAAAGGATATTTGCATATGATTTGCTCTGCCATTGATTTGAGAATCTCGACCCTGATCACGTGGCTTGTAATCATTTATGAAGGCACTGTACCAAAGCTACTTTTCCATTGAGGCTTTTCTGTGAAGAAATGGTCAAATTGTCAAAAAGATCGGTGTATTACGTTTTTTCATTGTGTTGTGTTTGTTTTGCTGTTACGATTTGAGGAACAGAAGGGTGCATATATAGTGCTATTGTAAATTACATTAAATTCAAAATAAGTAACATCAGGTGTTATTTGTTTGTCTAAATTAGATGTGTCGCTGTCAGGTCTCCGTGTAAATAAATTTAAATTTCAGCATTTTCTATAAAAGCTGTAAATTTGCACCTAATTTTAAACTACATTTTTTACACGATTTTAAGCTTGTTGGAAAACAAAACTTGTTTTAAACCTTGCGGACTTTTCACAATTAATTTTTATTGATTCTAATCTAGCCCTGAACAATAAAATAATTGTGAGATGTCGTTAACGTTATACAAGGATTTTATTAATCAGCCTAAAATTCAGTTCAAAATTATTTATTGTATGAAAACCCTCTATCTTCTTGTTTTACAATTTCCGTAAAATTTTATCATCTGCCAAAACTGAATAGGCCTTTGGATAGCTGGGCCATAGATGTTGCACAGTGACACTTTATCCAGTGCCGTAGATATTAGGATTGATTTATCCACTAGAATATTGAAATCCAATTTTCTTGGCAATACCTACCTGAATATAGGACTTCTTGATATAAGACTTTTTTTATTCTGCATATTCCCAGGAATCTGTATTTTATTTTCTTTGCATTAAAGCCGGCGTCTTTCCTGTATTTCCCTTTACTCTTGCCACATTATATTACAGGGTGATTCAGTCATAATGTCATTAATTTTAACCACGTATTCGGAAGGCCTAATAGACAAAAAAATTGAAAAAAAAAATTTACTCGAATTTTTTTCGAAAACTGCGAGTCGAAACTCATACTATAGATTCGTGATCAGCACCCTCGAAAATACGGGAGGAGAAATGTTTTTGTTAAGATTAGAAAGTTTTACACTGTTGTAAATAATTACCACAATCGGTAATCCGACGCTCCTGGTACGTTACAAATTTTCTGACGCAGGATCGGTCAGTGGTCGCGCGGTTTAAGGCGTCAGTACTTGAACCGAGGTGACTAGATCGCTGTGGGTTCGACCCCCCGCAGCCGGTAGACCGTATATAAGCTATATTTGTGGAGAGATTGGCACCCTCTTTACGGGTATGGTAGGGTGAAAGAATGTTGGCTTGGGTCAATGTGAAAGGTTGATACAGGTTGACATTTGACTACCCCCCTAATTGATGAGGTTTTCCAGGTTTCCCTTATTCCTGCACTGAATGGTGGTTAGGGCCTACCAACGTGTCGTTCCTGGGCGCAAATGCGGCCTACTTAATAATAATATGCCGCCCCCTCTCCCGCACAAGTCTTCGACTTCGAATTCTTGTGATTAGAATGAGGGGTAGAGATATTATTATTAGTATAGGAGTATTGTAAGCTAAGGTCGACGTCCAAAATTGTAGAGTGACTGATCGCTAACTAGTTGACTAGCGCGACGGGCGAAGAGGCGTACTAAATTTAAAGCTCAGATATAGAAAATATACATAAAAGATAACAAAAATAATTATATTACATAACATCTATTATTCTTAGTAGATATAGTGATATAACAGTTTTTACCATTTCGAAGCGTTAGATAATAATGTATATTTCTTTGTGATGACTGCTCTATAAATTGCGAGGTTTATAACATGAGTCACTCTACAATTTCGGACGTCGACTATAACAGAAGTCCAGTAGCGTTGCCACTTAGAATCACATGTATTTTTAAGGTATTCATTAAGCGTTTTGTAAAGTTCTGACGTAACATTCACTCATCATGCTCTCGTTAACAAGTTTAAATCTCCGCAAAAATTTTATACAGTAGGTAAATCATTTTGGATAATACATTAAAAACATACCTATTTTGTGTCATCTTTTTGTTATCTTCTTGAAAGCGGAATCAAGTTGAGCTCGTACGTTGATAATAATCCAAATTGAATTTAATTATAAATCAAATCCATTGCTCATGATCACTAGGTACAGAATAACACAGATGCACACGGAAAGCACAGATGCCCATCTATTAAAATCTTTTACGGCTCTATTCAGCAGAGGATACCCGCGGCCTATCACTACTTCGCTTTAGCCAACTTGAATTGCATTTTTATTTAGGCAAATAGAAAATGTTATTAATAATTATAAACTACATTGGTGACACACGAAATTCACTGACGTCTTCCATGCGAATATAATTACTAATGGATGAAGAATCCCGAAGGCATGCTCGCTTAAGAAAACGGACCCGAGCGATGTTCGATTTATTCCGCCGGTAACACGTTAAACGGGAATTTGAACTACCAACGTTTTAGCTATGCCCAGCCGAGTGTGCCGATTACAGCATATCTGATGTCGGCGTTGATTACTGCGGTTGGCATTTATTATAAAATTGTTATAATTTATTATTGATTACACCGGGTGTTTATAAAAATGGAAATTTAATTATTGTTTTTCCGTTATTATTTAGCGGTTCTACAGCTCTACCGACATACGGTAGGTAAAGATTCGGATTGCGAGATTTGTTGATCATTGAATAGGTGTCTCGGACTGTTTTTTGTTGACAGCATGAGGATATTTTATTACTGTCTGGTATGTGAGAGGCCTCTTTAGGTACGTTAAAAAACTAATTTCAAATAACTCCAGTAATAATGATCCGATTTTGATGCGGCTTGCATCAGTTTTCTTAGAAAAAAACCTAGTTTCTTGGATGCCCTAAATCATATTTTTTGACACGAGGAAACAAAGGTTTAAAACGTAAACAAAATAAATGTGCATTGTAGAATCTGCGAATTATTTTACTAATTTATACCTACACACTTTTTTTTTGAAAATAATTTTGTAAATTTGGAACTAAGAAAGTGCAGTTTTAGTTCACGCCTGCTAAAGAAGTCGCGTTCAAATAGTATCAGGCGATAAAATAGGAGGCAGGGAAAGGCAGAAGATGTAAGAGAAGTCGGACGGTTGTATTGTGCTTAGCAGAACGGTCGAGTTGACTTGCATCTAGCGTTGTCCCTCCTTAGAAAAAACGTTTAATAATTTAACCTAGTGAGTTTTGAATTTTATTTCACTATTTATGCAATGAAATGTGAATGGTTTATTTTGATCCGTTAGAGTTTTGTAATTTCAATATTTTTTATTCTTTATGTGAAACTTATCAACATAATTTTATCTATATGTTAATTGCATACTTTTAAAAAATAATTTATCTATAGCATTAATTACACTCCAGGAAAATATTTAAATTTGGCAACGTCGCGTCAGGCCGACACCAAGTTGAATTACCGGCAGCGGTCAGTGACAGCCTGAAAAGGGGGTTTAAATAATGATTTGAAAATATTTTTTTTTCTGCGTAAGTATGCATTTAAATTTTGTTTAAATCTCGTATTCGTATTATACTCATTATTATACTCATATCTTCTCTTAAAATTAATGACATGACTTAATCCTGTACAATGGAGGAAAATTATGTTTTTGTGGCTTACAGGAGGTGCAACAAAAAATAATATAAAACTTTATTGTACAAGAAAACTTATCACAATCAAATACTACAGTATAAGCCTACAACTATTACTTAAAATTATATTACTTAATTGTAAACATATTTAGACTTATTTACAACAAAAACATGAAAAACTAGTAATAATAAAACGACTGAGGTGCATAAGCTTTTATATATAAAAAAATATTTTCAGCTCCTAACTTTTTAACTTTATATAAATAGATAAAAATATTGAAAATTGAACGTTATAAATACAGTCTACTTGTGTCAGGTATAATTAGAAAAAAAAATGTAACATGTCAATTTTGATTAAAAAAGGTATTACTTAAAAACGGCGGCTTTCTGCAAAAAATCTTGTCTTCTCATTGCTCTCTCTTCTTCCATGCGCTTACGTTCTTCTTGCTCCTGACGAATTTCATCTTCAAATTTGCTCTTCTTAGATAACTCTACGATCTAAAAAAAAGAGTTATTTATTGTAGATAATTTCAGGCAAAGTTTTAATCATCTAAGAATGTTTAATTTTCTCAAAAGGAAAAAAAGTCAACTAAAACACGAATGCAATATGTTTTATTCACAATCACAAACTAAAATTAGTCGAGTTAGAGCCCCCGCGCACTAGCGGCCAAGTCGCGCGGCCAGGTCGCGACGACCAAATCATTACATTGTCTTCAAATGTACACCGCGCACTTGACTGCCAATGGCCGCGACGGCCAGAGAGTCGCGACGGCCAACGAGATCTGTGGCGGTGCACACGCGGCCCAGCAGCAGCGCGGCCAACTATTTACATTACGTTCAATGGATGAGCGCGCACTAGAGAGCGACTAGACAGCGGCCAGTACAGTAGCCCTGCTGCCATATAGCAAATGCTTGCTCGGAATTCATTTCACAACTACACTGAGTGACTATTTTTTGATAAATGTGCTTGACAGTCGCTTTCGATTGGCCGCCTTGAATTTTCGTGGCGCGACCTGGTCGTCGCGACCTGGCCGCGCGACTTGGCCGCTAGTGCGCGGGGGCTCTTACTGACATTTTTAAACATGAATAAGAATGTTCCTCCAAAAACTTGATATGATATTTGGAGTGTCATGACAAGATGCGCTGGTTGCTATCGAATAATTTTAGTAACAGTGAAGTAAGATTTCTTTATTTCACAGTGATCAAATCAATAAGCATGCATTTTTTGGATCATTTTTAGGACGAAAAATGAAACTTTAATGTACTAGGATAATAAAGTAAAAGTCCTAGCACTATAAAGACACTTCCATGGGTAACCCACGTATTACATATTATTGAACAATTTACAGTGTGCATCTTGATCCATTTTGATAAATCAATGTGAATAAAACATTCGAAAAATGCACAACGCCAAATAAATTTCTGTGATGTCAATTTTTATTTCAAACCGTTGCTACAAGATTAAGTAGAGTTAGCAATAGCATAAGCAATTCATATTTCTATCAATTAACGAAAAGCCGTAAAAATATTAACGATTATTTCAATACTTTGAATACAATATGAAATAAAATACGATATGTACTACGGATGAAATGTAGCTTTAGGAAACAAGTCAAGTCAAGTACAAGCATTGCGAAGGAGTAAGTAGTGCCGCATATCGTAGAAGGCGCTCTTGAAAAATTTTATATAACTCATTTTTATCGCATCTTTTTTGTTGGTCATATTCTGATACGCTTGACATAAAATTATAATGGAGAAAAGGAATATCCGTTCCATGAAACAATGCTCCGTTTTCGGTAAAAATGCGTCAGTTTTATAAGTGGTAACTTGATCGAAATTTTAATGTGCGGAAATTTTCAAACGCGTTTTCACCGAAAACGGTGCATTGTATCACATGGAACAGTTATAGCTATTGTACGTAAAATGAATTTATCAAATAGGACCAACAAAAAAGATACGATAAAAATGATTTACAAAAAAACTGCCAGAAGCGCCCTCTACGATATGCGGCACTACTTACTCCTTCACAATGCTTGTACTTATCTAAAACATAACTGTACCAAATTTTAACATGATTAGAGGTTTCGTTTTATGCCCATAACAAAAAAACATTTTTTTTCTTTGAAGCCTTGGAACTTCTAAACGAAGCACTTTTAGACTAAGCTAAAATAAGTTTGTCTAAATCGGTTCTATTTGATCATAGGAGGCTATGTTTAAGCTGGGTCCCATTACTTTCCGGTCACCCTGTATATTTTTATTCAGGCACACGCCCATTTGCGTGCAGATTTGAAATTGCATACCTCACATTTTGGACAAGATACAGTTAAAATAAAATGTTTGACACCCTGTACCTCAAAAACAAAACACCAAGACGAGTTCTGATATATCGTATTTTGTTTCCTATTATACCATAGACTTTTTTTATAACTAATCAAGTCCATAAATTTCGTTTAATTGCAACATAAATTCAGTTATACTGCAAATAAAAATAACTGACTTATTACTTTGTCATGAAAAACTGGGTAATTATAGAAAAAAAATTACATTCTTGCAAATAATAAAGTATGTAATTAATTCGAGATTCTTTAATAACTTTTAGATGCAACCAAAGAGGATGTGCAAGTTGGTAGCATTTAGCAAATATGTATTGATGAACTTACTTTAGCTTCAAAAAATTCCTTGGCTCCATTTACACCGACTTTGTCTACATCAACTTCCGTTAACCTGGCAAGTTGGCCCAAACCGGAATCTTCATCTAACTCGCCAGCACGGGCCTTCCGGAAGACTAGCATGAACTCGTGGAAGGAAAGACGGCCATCACCATCTTCATCTACTTCTTTAATCATACCCTTAAGGCCTATATGAGTCTGTGGGGCACCCAGAACCTCCATCATACGTTTCAGTTCGTCTAAACTTAGGTAACCATCTTTATTTGTATTGAATCTGAAATAAAAAGATATAATTATTGTATAGTGTGATATAGACAGGCTGTTAGACGTTTGAATGCCATAATCTTACAGGCGATAGTATAAATCAAAATAAACCCTTATATGGCAGGGCCCCTAACCCAACCATTTTTGAGCAAATATCCAATTTTATGTGTAAAAATTCAGTTAATTAAGGAATCTGAACATAATTTTGTACATTAAAAATGCAATGTTTTTCCTCATCATTAAAAAATAAATAGACGCGCGGTAGGCAACCCGCAAATACGCACAGCTGGCGCAGCAAACTAGTTCGTATATTCGCACTGTTACCACGTTGTGATCAAATTTCTTGATAAAATATTGTACAAGGAACTATGCAGCCGATTATTGAAAAGTCATTATCTTGAAAATGGTCAATGTCTAAGACTCGGTCTAAGACTAATGACAAGTATACCTTGTTTCCTCAAAAACAATGTAGGTATAAGATATTTTAATAAAATGTGATAACGTTAGGGTCAAAAAAGTTACGCTCACATTTACATCGCAAATGTGACGGATATGGCGCTCCCTAGGGAATAGGTACGTCGAAGTAGATAATGGATTATGATTTCTCATACCCAAAAACATCTATTCCCAAATTTTTAAGATGCCACAGTCAAACACAGTGTAATTTAAAAAAAAAACACTTTAAATTCCAACTTTGACACCCTGTATCTTTTTTATTACAAACATTTTATTAAGGCTTAAATCGTAGGTAAAAAAAAAATAGATGATAAAATTATAGAGGATTACTTTTAGATCAGATATTAATATTATTCGATAATAAATTGAACAGAAGGACCTAACGATCTCTTATCTATCTAATATTAAATCTATCAATTGATATATCCTGTTATATTTATTTGTCTATACGTGATAAAAACTAATAAAAAACGAACGGATGCAATGCAAAAAAAATATTCCGACATGTAATGCAGACCATATTATAAATATAAAACAACATAATATGTGCAAGAAACTCATTGCATCATACTGGGTTTTTTATAAACTGTTTCAATTCCACAAACACCACAGTTTATGGTTTACACACACTTTACTCACTTTACTTTTCTTTGCAAATGTTTATAATTTAGATAAATACCATAATAAATTCAAAAATTCCACATTTCTGAGTTCAATTGGTTAAATAATTCATACACATGCTGATATATTTGGAAATCAAACCTAGAAACACACAAGAGCACCGATAAATGCATAACAAGGAAAAACTACCGTGCGGTTAAATAAGTTCAAAAATAAAAAAAATTATATTACCGCCTTATGTAGATGGCAGGTATGTAATCAAAAATATATGTACATATGTATAAAATCTAGAAACCATATAATTTTAAAATTCACTTATTGCTACCTAAGTAGGTATATAGTGTGTGATGTGACATAAGCCTGGCCTACTATGATTTTTCCAGAAAGTGGTATTAATGCATGCATGCATGTATAAGGCCTTTTTTAAAAATATAATATTACCAGGCTATTCAGCACCCATCAAACTACCCATATAGCAAATTTGATCGATACGTGTATAATGTTTTTTAGGGGTGCCAAACTTCGAAAAATTAAACAATTAAAAATTATAAGCAGGTCAAAGATTGCTAAGAAAGTGAAAACAAATACAAATCGGACAAAAAACACATACACAAGTTTAACACTTCAAATTGGGATCACATTAAAAATTATTAACGTACAAAAAATTTAATAAATTGTTGAAAAAAAACATTACAAAAGGTTAATTTAAATCTATTTTATCACTTTCTGAAAAAAACGACCCTTGGTGGGCAAATTTTTTTCGATTACAGTTAGGTATAGATATTATTCATTATTTATCGCAATCCACGTTTACTACGTGTCTCGCTATGATTTTTTATATAAAAATTCACGTGGCTTAAATTATCATCCCCTTAAATAATAAAATCTTATAACACTACTTTTTGGTTGTGTGTTATTCATAATTAACAAAAATAACAAATATGCTTGTGTCATTGTTGTAACATTGTTGTAAAGGAAGATTTTTTCACAAATAATAAGTATTCAATAGGTACTTAAACAGGTATTTCAAATATAATCTTATTCAAATAATGTTCATCAACTCTACCTATAAGTACGTTTTAACTTACAACATTAATTAGAACCGAAAACTGACAACTGTAGTAGTAGGTTTACCTATTTGTTGAGACACTGGTAATTAAATATGTAATAAGTGCTTTACACATTAATGTCTAATTTCAAAACTTTCAAATTGTATTCAAATGACAACTGAAAAAAAATTTGTATACCTAGTCTACGTAGGTATAATAGTAGAAAAAAAACATAATATGCAATTTTAAGCAAACATTCCTGAAAGTTTTTATGATATCATTTACAGTTACCAATATCCTAGAAATTTAATGCTAATGCCACCTATTTTTGACGTGTCAAATTGCACGTTGTATGGTGGGACTTTGCCGCCGCCCGTAAATTTAAAATTAAAATTACTTTCGATTCGAACGATCGCGATCGTATCAATCAAAACCGTACCATTCGTTCTCCATAAGTACGTCACACCAAATTGGGCCAACCAACAAACGCAGTTTATGCTCACCCGAAAGAAACCGAACTGAAACGGCAACGTCCGCTCTTTAGCAGCCATGTCAAATCTACAGCTGATGGTTTACGTGTAAGGGAACTGTTTGCTGACAAAATTTCCCGTGTAAAGTAAAAACGAATTCCCCGGTTCTCTCATTGCATTAGTATCGTAACTCCTTACCGAGATGATCCTGAATAATGCAAACAATGCTACTACAAAGTGTTTTGAACGTGTTATTGTGCGCTATAGTGTTTGAACAGTGTTTTGCTTATTTTAACCTAGAAAAGCAGGATGACTGTTTTTGTCAATTATCGGGAAAAATAGATGAATGTACGTGCAACATCGACACTGTTGATCATTTCAATAATGTGAAAATTTATCCACGATTGAGGAGTCTCCTTGTGAAAGATTATTTCAGGTTTTATAAGGTACCTATTCATATTTATTTACTTTTAGTTAATCAACACTTAAACATTAACAAGTGGGTATCTATATCTATACATAGTACATACCTGTTAACATATGGAAGGTTTTCTAGGTCAAATTTATTGTTTTTTGCCTAGGTATTTCCATTTTCAGTTGTGCTTTAAATACTGTTCACAATTTTTATTCATAATGTCAGTGAATGCAAACTGTTTATACAAATATATTGAATGTTTTGTCAACAGCAAATAACCGGTGAATTAAAATAGTTTAAGCTAATTCATTAGTTAGTTGTATACATACGATTTCTGCCATTATTTTATTTTCTCGGAAAATGAGCCCAGGATTCGTTCATCGAATTTGCTCTATCTATGACAGAATCATCTGTAACCCCCCTCAAAAACATACTTACTAATTTGAACCACATTGTAGTAGATATTGTCAACATTTGTAAGTACACACAGGGTCATTGTAAATTAGGTTTACTTTAATCTAACAATTCAATTTTTATAAGCTAAATTATTTTAATTTTCCGTGCGAAGTTTTGTAATATTTTTATTGAAAAATAGGTTAGCTTTCCATACATATATATATATATAGTAGGTACTTTATAAGCTGGTTTTTTCTTGTATGGTTTTATGTGATGTTAGAATACTTTGTCGAGATTATTATAGTGATTTAAGATTTCATGGATTTATTTATTTTACTTAATACTAAAATGTAGTCAAAAGAAATGGCATAATTGTACTTTGTTAATGGGTAAATAAAAATGTAATTGCTTGACAACTAATAGTAATGTCTTTAAAATATAATTACGTCGATAATTACGGTAATGACGTATTGAACTTGGTAGATATTAGATATAGAAATAAATCAATTTTATACATTAAAATTCTAGTGCCCACACTCTCTAAGTATACCTGTATCTGAAAGGAAATATACTTGATACTTGATATTTTAACAAAAACGAACCACAAAAAAACGAACTGTTTGAAAATTTACTTTTCCATACCCTCCAAATATAACCCAATGAAATGAAGCAGTCTATGAAAATAATTTTATTGTTTCAAATCATAAACAAAAAAAGTATGAAAATTATAGTTTTTAAGCCATATTTTTTATTGTATTCCAGACAATTTCAGTGAGTATACACGTCAGAAGTATTGCGGTCGTGATTAAATAACCTGTTTTATGTAATTACATTTTTTATTAGTGTCTTATATCTGTTTATATTTATAAATAGGTATTTGAAATTTAGGCATTTTCCAACTGCAATTTAAATGCTTTTTATACAGGGTAATCAAGTTAAAATTCATTTAGAGAGATTTTACCTTTGGTTTCAATCTAGTTATTAATAATTTTCCCGAAAATAAAAGATTTGAAGAGAAAGGAAATACTTAAGAAATACGAAGATAAAATAGATACTACGGAATTACATTACAAAATCTTATTACAATTTCATGAAAAATTATAATTCTAAAAACTTGTTTAATTGCAAAGAAAAATAAATAACATTAATTTTGACTTCAACTAACAGCTGTGGACAATACAAATTGTCCAACATAAACTGCGTTTTTGTTCTTTTTATAAAATAGATTTAGGTATTAGTTTGGTTGTTTAAATACATTTTAGGTTGAAAAATTTGTTATCATCTGTATCTGAATCACTTCTTCGAATAAAATTAACAATAATTTTCAGGTGAACCTGAAAAGACCATGCCCGTTTTGGATAGACGACAGTCGATGCGCTATACGCTACTGTCACGTGGAATCTTGCGAAGAAGGCAACATTCCCATAGGAATCAAAGGTGCGAGCTTTACACAAGAATCCAATGGAAACGGAAAAGAGAAATACCTGAGACAAGCAAACGAAGACTGTACATCACATCACACTGAATTAGATTATTTAAATAAAACCATATCGAAAAAAGCCCAGAAGAATATGGAGCTTTGGGATGCTCATGATGACGCTTTAGATAACTTCTGCGATATCGATGAAAACGATCAGGAGGCGGAGTATGTGGATTTACTCCTAAATCCCGAAAGATATACCGGGTACGTAGTTGGGTATGTAGGGAAAGCGTTTCATTTTAATTACTAACCTATAGCAGTAGATTAATAATAACAACCAAATTACTAAAATAAATGTACAATTTCTATCGCATTTAGACCGCTCTACGTCTATCTTTATAACCCAAAAGCTAGCTTTCATGAGAAATAATTCAACACTGTTGAACAATTAATATAATTTAAAAAGCTAATGGTTAATGAAATATGATATATAAATTATTGACATATTCTTTTACAAAAAGATTGTTTACATTTAGATGTACTTGTTCTGTAAGTGCAATACAAATTATAACTGAACTTAAATATAAAGGCAAAGGCAAAGGTACAGGTAAAAATTCACTAATAAAAAATATTGACACTGCTTTTTATATACATATATATTATACGATATTTACTCAACATCGAGAAGGTAACCACTGGGGTCAAAATTGTGACAAGATTTCGCAAAATAGATATTTCCAAGGGATTTCGTGAAATTCCGGGTAATTTCAAGGTATTTTCAAGGATTTCGCATTTAATAAAAATTACCTAATAAATTACTACTTATACAGGGTGTATGTAAAAGTTTGAGAGAAAAACACATTCCGGGTACCAAAATATGATGGTCTAAATCAACTTAGTCCAAAATTGTATAATTTCCGAGATCGACGTTGAACTTTTTTAGTTTTTTCTCTTTTTTTCTTTAAATCGTTATAAATTTTATGTGTAATGGTGTATTGATTGTTAAAACAATAACTCTTATTCTTCGACGTTTTTTTATTAAAGAAACGTCTTGAACAACTGGTTTTTTGTTTTGGATAAGATTTTAAGTATTTATTTCATAAACAGAAACCCATTGTCTTCTTTTATACTTTATTCAATTAAGTAGGCACTATCAAATTTTGGACTAAGGTAAATTGAGTTAGATTATCATGTCATGTGGTAGAATGTCCAGATCTTTTAGAGATAGTTTGTACAGGATGATGTACAGGCACCAAAAAGTTATGACGATTTAAATTCATGTGAAGTACTGTAGGTGACACCTTCTACAATTGACAGTATCTGTATCAAGTTTGATGTATTTGCTACAATTTATACCTATGAAGTTATTGAGACTATAATAAAATTTACTACAAAATTTGGAACTAAAGTAACTTAATTTTTAAATCAACGCATTTTGGCCCTCGGAGTATCTGGTAGTATGTTTTCCCGACCTTACAGACACCCTGTATACGCGAGATATATACAATATTTCAAAAACATTCTGATGTATTTACTCGACAAAAAAGAATCTATCTAAGATTGCTCAAAATTGTGATAAAAAACTGATTTTTATCTTAGTCACACCCTATACAACACGAAAAAAACGTAAAAAAATATTCGACGGCAGTGACGAAAATGCGAAAGATGGTGCTTCACATTGGCTGAAACTCAGATTGACAAAAAAAGTGAAATTGACAGTTTTTTAAAGTTTTGCACAATGCGAAGCGCCGAAGTTAACTCTTGAGTTAACTCTCGACTTGACCCGCCTCCCTAGAGAAACTAGTGGGCATTAATTAAAAAATTAACGTCGAAGTGCAAAGTAAGTAAAATGAAACAAAAAACATAAAACTTTGAAGACAAACAGCCTTGCAGTAGTTCCAAACAACCGTGGTACGTGTCGCGCACATAATAATGTGACCTGGAACCTGCGTTATTCACGAAATGGAAACGCGAACAAGTATAATGACGCAAAGTGGACAGTATTGTCAGTTTGCGTGATTTCGCGGAATTTTTCGAAATTTCGCACGATTTATCGGGATTTCGCAATATTTGTAACAAGATTTCCATGAGTGGTTACCCCTTCGCTCAACATAAGGAACAATGTAGAAGAATATACTATAAGAAATGCAATTTTTACTCGCTATACCAGAAATAGTAATTCTTAAAAAGTAGATAGTTATTGAAATAATTAAATACTTCAACTTGATACAAGTTAAAGGAGTTTCTCATAAATAAAGCATTTTAAAGTCAGCATGAATTTTTAAATAGGAATTGATTCATATCTTCTTAGAAATTAATATTTTATTATGTTATTGTTTGTTTTTATGTTATTTATAGTTTAATGTATACTGATTTCATAATTCCCATAATCATGTTAGTGTTTTTTTATTGTTACTTCTGTAAATATTGTTTTGTTGTAAAAATTGGTCCTACTCACAACAATGAATAAATTCATAAGAGTTCAACCAATAAAGTCAATATTATTGAAAGTAATTACATTTTCAAAATAGTTTTTAAATTTAGTGCCTAACGGTTATTAATAATATGTAATTTTTTTATTATTTTATTTAACCATCGCAATTTGAACATAAAATATGTTTTTCTACAATTTTTATTAAAATGTACCAAATAATTTTAATTGTATTGATTTAAAAAATGTGAAGTTTAAAAATTATAAATAGGAACTTGTTCCAAATGTTACCAGACCTACAAACTTGTGGATTTTTTTGTCAATCTACAAATTTTTGAGATCTTACAACTTGTAAATATTAAATATCCAGATAGTTCATTTGTGCTAATATAGTAATTTTTAATATTCACAATTCTCTACTTATTTCTTACAGATACGCAGGTCCATCAGCAAAGAGAATATGGCAAAGCATATACTTGGAAAACTGTTTCCGACCCAAGAAATCCTTCAATTTTAATCCTTACATCCAAAGTGCTAAGCTGAATGAACTGTGTTTAGAAGAAAGAGTGTTCTACAGGGCTGTATCGGGATTACATGCCAGTATCAACACTCACTTGTGTGCCAACTATTTGTTATCCGACGCCAGAGGAATGGATTTAGTTGATCCTGACGGAAAGTGGGGTCCCAATTTAGAAGAATTCGTAAAGAGATTTTCCCCAGAAACGACTAATGGGGAGGGACCTAATTGGTTAAGGAATCTTTATTTTGTTTATCTAGTCGAACTAAGAGCATTGGCCAAAGCTGCCCCATACTTAGAAAAAGAGGAGTATTATACAGGTAAATGCTGAAATGTTTGGTTTTTATTTTGTTTAATAAAATTTTTCGAATTCAGGAAATGAATCTGTGGATTGGGATACTCAGATGGCAGTCAAAGACATGCTGAACGTGGTTAAACAGTTCCCTGAGCATTTCGATGAAACCACCATGTTCCGAAACAGCGAACAGGCGGATAAACTCAAGTACGAGTTTAAGCAGCACTTCAGAAACATTACCAGGATCATGGACTGCGTTGGATGTGATAAGTGTCGATTGTGGGGCAAACTACAGACTCAGGGATTGGGTACGGCGCTTAAGATCTTGTTCAGTGGAAAATTCGATCATATTAAAGACAGCAGCTTCATCCACGCCAACAACAAGAAAAATTTCCAGTTGCACAGGAACGAGATCGTGTCGCTGATAAATGCTATAGGTAGATTGTCAACTAGTATCTATAAAATAGATGATTTTAGGCAAATGTTGAGATAACATTAAATAAACTATTGGATGCGCATCGCGCCAGCTGATTTTGAAGTTAATTTTTCTATTTAAAAAGAAAATATTTTCCCACAGTCGTGAATATTTAATTTGGTTTGAAAAGTAGCCTTCATGACAACTTTTTTATAATTTTTATTAAAGCCCTATACTAAATGTTTATCAGCTGGAAGAAAGGAATATCTACTTCTATAATTTAGTTGAATAAATTTCCTAAAATTTTTAAAGTGATAACTGAAGTGGATTTTTCCTTCAATCATTGTACAGATGTGGACAAAAAAAGTTTCCAATTTAAACTATTTCTGATCCTTTCTCTAGTTTTATTTGTTAAATTGTAATTAATTCGAAACTTTATGTACAGAGCAGTCCATTTTTGATGGGAATCCAGGGTATCTCGGAAACTACAATATGTACAACAAAACCGCTTATGCATTCTCGATCTACTTTTTCCAGTTTGACTTAATGGTGAAATCAGATCGGGTCTACTGTGTTTCGTTTTTGAGATACAGAGCATTTTTCAAATTTTGCCATTTTCGTCAGGGCCCTGTAACTTTATTATTTTCAGGTCTATAAAAAAAGTTTAAAGGGAAAAGTTTTACATAATTTTAAGTAGAATCCATTGGCGTTACCGATTTTTTTTTATCGGGTCCCGTTTGTTAGATATAGACCAAACTTGTAGTTTTTTAAATACAACACCCTGTATATTTCTGGTTAATTTGAAAGATCTTTCGATTCTGGTTACAGTAATATATAATATATAGGGGTTTAATTGAATTTTAGTACCTCTATTCAACATTTTCATGAATAAATTGGGGGAAACACGTATTTCCATTGATTTATTTCCTTATAAACTACATTAAACTCTTGACTAAAGTTGTATTTAATATCTTGATAGTAACATTACTAAATTCGGTTACATATAGTTTATATTTGTAAAAATACTCGACATTGTCATGTTTCAATTATTAGTATGGAAATATTTAAATCTTTATATAAACTAATGTGCCATGATTTGAATGTGACAGTTATTAGAAACAATTGTTCTGGTTTGACATTTTAAAATTCAGTATAGTAAATAAGAGTAATCGTTCCCACTACATTAAGTAAATTGGTGCACCATAATGGCAGCTTATGAAAAAATTGATATGTTAGAGTGTTACTTTGTGTGGAATAGAAGCGAGCCGGCTACAATACAGTTATATTTTGAAAGATATCCGGAACGGCGGCAACCCGAAAGAAAGATTTTCAAGCGACTGCTAGATAATTTAACAAACTTCTGGTCATTTAGCAAACCAAAGCCAAAATTATACACGAAAGAAAACAGAGAAGTAAATGAAGTAAACGTTCTCGCATTGGCTGCAGCTGACAATAAGCTTTCAAATTCGAAGATTTCAGAACAGTGTGGTGTTCCGCGCCCTAGTGTGCAAAGAATATTTAAAAATCATAAATGGAATTCATACAAATACAGAAAAGTTCATGATATTTATGGAAATGATGCAGAACGAAGGCTGGAATTTTGCCATTGGTTCATTAACAGATGTGAAGATGATAATTTTCCCTTAAATATTATGTGGACGGATGAATCCCGTGTTACCAGCAATGGCATTTTCAACAGACAGAATAATCGAATACGTTCTACAGAAAATCCACATGAAACATTATCCAGAGTCACCCAAGGGTGATTTGGCTTTAATGTTTGGTGCGGTCTTATTGGTCACAGAATTATTGGACCTCATATATTTGATGAAATAATTCGATAAATTCTGAAACATATTTAAATATATTAAGGCAATATTTGGAACCTTTTGTAGATAATCTGCCATTAAATTTAAGAGAAAGTTTTTTTTTTCAACAAGACGGCGCTCCGCCGCACAATGTAGTTGTTGTTCGAGAGTATCTAAACACATATGTATAATGCCATTGGTTAGGTTTGATAATTAATTCATAATTTAGAGTTTGTTTCAGTTTGGTTTATTTTTTATGTGCTTTTTGGAACATTCGTGCCTATACCATGGCCTGCTAGATCTCCGGACCTGAGTCCATTTGATTTTTATTTATGGGGACATCTGAAAACGAAATTTATAAAGTAAAGAGCAACACTCTCAATGAACTGAAGGAGAGGACCCGAGCAACTTTCAATAATTTAAACATTATTGGAATAAGGAATACAACTAGAGCTGTGAAACGAAGGTGCCGCAAGTGCATTGAGCGGAATGGGGGCCAATTCGAACATTTATTTTAGTTTTTTAATATTTTATATAATATTTAGTGTATAGAGTATTCTATAATGTTGAGACATCAGGAGTTTAATGTAGTTTATATAAGGAAATAAATCAATGGAAATACGTGTTTCCCCCAATTTATTCATGAAAATGTTGAATAGAGGTACTAAAATTCAATTAAACCCCTATATATTATATATTACTGTAACCAGAATCGAAAGATCTTTCAAATTAACCAGAAATATACAGGGTGTTGTATTTAAAAAACTACAAGTTTGGTCTATATCTAACAAACGGGACCCGATAAAAAAAAATCGGTAACGCCAATGGATTCTACTTAAAATTATGTAAAACTTTTTCCTTTAAACTTTTTTTATAGACCTGAAAATAATAAAGTTACAGGGCCCTGACGAAAATGGCAAAATTTGAAAAATACCCTGTATCTCAAAAACGAAACACAGTAGACCCGATCTGATTTCACCATTAAGTCAAACTGGAAAAAGTAGATCGAAAATGCATAAGCGGTTTTGTTGTACATATTGTAGTTTTCGAGATACCCTGGATTCCCATCAAAAATGGACTGCTCTGTACAACTGTACAGGGTGGGTTTCTTATATTTCTCAGTTTTCGAGAAAAATGAACTAGTGAAATCCGTTTTTAATTTTTATTTTTTGCGAAAAAGGCAGTGGCGTACGTGATATTTTTCTATCACTTCCAGTTATTCAGTTATAATGACTCTATTTAGATTTTTCAATTTTTGAAATGTGCAAATGATATTTGATGCCAATATTATTTTATTTCAATTGTCATGACATAGTTAAAAAGTATGATTAACGAAAATTCATCATTGGTGAGATTTTATTAATCCTTCAAGGTCATCGTATTTCTCATGACCACTGATAACTAAGTCAATATCAGTTTTATGATGGGAATGATAGAAATTATTGCAGTTGTCAAAATTTACTAAAAGTTGACACTTTTCCCGCCATTAAATAATTCGCGCGAATTTTCGCGAAGTTCGCGTCCATGAGAACAAAGCCTCCTTCAGACAACAATGTAGTGTTGCTGGCAACATCCCCACCACCAGTTTAATTTCAATGAAATAAAGATTTTATAAAGTCGGTTTTGTTTTTGCTGGAACTAATTTCATTGGCTGAAAGACACGTGATTTAAAAGTGCCAAAATTGTCATTGTCTGAAGTGATAAGTGAGCGATCAGTGTGCTGAACGCGACCAATGTAAGAACAGTAATGGAAGGATCTGTTTTTCAGCTGATTGTGGCGAGGTCGAATGCCACAGGGGCCAGATTTTTAAATTTTATTTTACTCTGTTCTCGTTTTTTTTTTCATGTTAAACTTTATATTAATTAAAGAGATGCTATTTGCAGCTATATACAGGATGTTTCATAAAACTCTACTAAATTTATTGAACTTGAATGAGAAATTTTATACTTACTGATCAAAGCGAGGCACCAACTTAAAGTGCACCGTGCAGCGGCGCTTTTGCTGCGCCCGAAAGGCGCGTAAGCCGATTTGCTACCTTTCTAGCAAAATTTTTAAAATATATTAAAAAATTAAATATTAACAAAACATCTTGCACAGTTCACGTAAATTTTCATTGTAGAATTTAGCAACAAAACAGTACCAATTTTTTTCATATAAACATTCCTGCTGGAACAATTTAAAAATATTAGTTTGGATTATAACTGAAAAACATGAAATTATGGCAAACGTCACTGGATTCTATACATAAAAAAAAACTGAATGAATACAAATTTTACATCATTATAACATAAAATGCGACCAAAAACGGAAAACACCTTATCATTTAAAAGAATCGAGATATCGATCTATTTTTCTCAAAAATTGAGTAAGTAACATCTTAACTTTTCTTTGTTTTCTATTTTGATTTTCCCACCCTGTACATGTAAATTGAGTTAATTTTAGCCAAGATAAAGCCCAGTGAGCAACTTATAGTCTGGTTCTACCTCGAAAAAAAAAATCCTTGTTGCAATATAATACTTTGATAGTTTCCTGACCAACTTGAACCTGTTTGCTTCTAATTAACAGGTCATTTTTATTTTGTACAGTTACAAATAATAACTTGTTCGGTGTCTATACTTAAAAGTAACTAAATGATTGCTTGATTAAACTATAGGTATATTTTTATAAATAATAGATGATCTATTTTTGTTTTGTAGCTGTAAGAAATAAGTTATAAGATATTTATTGTTGTAACCTGAAATCTGTAAGGTTAATTATACATTTTAAGTGTTATACAATTATTTATTAATATTATATTTAAATGATATTATTTTGACTGTGTTTTTGTATAATCTAGTCCTAAACGTAAAAAATAAACCATATTCCTATTCCCATTTATACAGATATTTAATAAAATAAGATATATAAATAAAGGGTTTTATTTATGGAATTCATTAAAAAATACAAAGGGACTCATTTTTAATATTGAAATAAACTGCAGCGAAATATCAATCAGTAAAATAAAACAGGCTGACGTAAAACTTTTCAACAATCATGTAAACCGTGATAGGTATCTTCCATTTAAATATAATTAAGGAGCAAATTGTTTCCGACGATGACAGTTATTCTCAGGCAGAAAAGTGCGCTTTTTTTAAGTATACGCGTCATCAGTATTTCATAGATGAAAACTTTATTAAATTTCCAATAACATCATTACTCACTAAACAACCACAGGAATACTCGTACGCTAATACCATTGAGTAATAAATAATAATAACTCAACGCTAATGCACTATCGAATGCATATGGTTAAAAACGCCTTCTCGAAAATACCCTACACCGGACGCTACTGTACGCGAATGCCGAATAATACTTCGCCCGGAAGACGACGTCCCAGAAAGATACATATGCATCTGCAAAATAAAAACAAATAACGCATCTTTGAAGTATTGGAAGTAATTACAACACCACTTTTCTTTCAGTAGTAAAAATTTCTCACTATTTTATGGTATGATATTATTAAAACCACAAAATTTAAAAAATATCTAAACATTAAATTTTTATACCTATTGTATTATTTACATGACTTAAGTAAACGTGAAATTAACATAATTCCTAATATAAAATCGCTACAATTTATCAAAAAAATTAACGTCATTTATTACATAAAATTGATACCAAATATAACATCCCTACAAAATAACGTATTTAGTTCCGTAATAAATATCAGTGAACCAAAATATTGCAGCCATGCAAGCATAAATTATTTGACTTCATTACCAAATGTTATTTTCTAAAGAATAAGATCTGAAAGCCGCAGTGCTAATAATTTGTTTAATATTCAAAATACATTTATTACTTGCAAGAAATAACATTGTCTATTATCTAATACATATTATTAATTTTGAAAAATGAAAAAAAGGTCTCATTATGTATGCGTACCTATATGTGTTTTTAATTTTAGGAATTATATTTTATTTTTATTAAAAGAGAAATATTGCTGTTGCAAAACGTCAGATGAATCCATATTGAAGAAAAGGTTATTTACAACCAATGTATAAAAAAATCAATAAATTGGAAAGACGAAATTGAAATTTATTCAGGTTTTCTACAATTTGTTTAAAGACTTAATTTTTGTAATTCTCACAAAAACTTCAGGCTATTTTGATTAAAAACTAATAATAATTCTTAGTCTTTAAAGTGTTATGCCTTGTTTTTTAGATAAAAGCACAGAAAATATAGCTACAAAAGTAAGGTAGCACTAATACATAATTTGCATGCATCTTTAGATGAGTTTTTAACGGAAACGGCTGCTCTGACAGACTTCAATAAGGTGTACATTTCTTAAGTAGAAAAGATAGGGGAAACTGTTTTTCTATTCCGAAATGACATACACCGTGGCACAAAAAAGTTGAAGCGATTTAAAAGAATCTTAATGCCGCTTGTGGCGCCCTCTTGGAGATACAGCCAGTTGTGCGTAAAATTTGAATTTTTCGTCCCAGAAAACCTCTGCATACAAAATGAATGAATTTAACTCAAAGTAGTCGAGAGTTATTAAAGAAAATGTAATTATTTTTTTTTAAATTTGACATCCAGTACATTCTAAACGAAGTGTCATAGACCTCAGCTCATAGAAAATGTGCTTAACATTGGACGTAGAATAACATATTGCAGGAGATTTGATATAATATTAGCTTAAAATACCTTTCTAATACAGTAAAAAATGTTACAAAAGCTATTGTGGGTGTAATTCAACGCTGGTTGGGGTTTTAGTCCACAGAGTAGTTAGTTCATACAATATTGTTAATACCTAAAAATATATTTAAAAAAAAAATGATTACATAAAGAATAAAATTATGTTATTAAGTAGGTAGATCTTTATCATGTTTAAATTCATTGACAGGTTCACTTTTGACATTGTCGATATTTAATTTCAAATAATTTTAATTTATTGGTATATTAATTTTTATAGTTAATATTTGACTCAACTTAAAGGAGGCCACCTAAAGAAGCAATCCTAAAAATGCAGAAATAGCTCAGATCTCATCTATTGTGGTTGAATTTTCGAGTTCCCACATTTTCAAAAGTGAAATTAAATATTTATAGAAAGTTTTCATTAAACCAGGTTAGTAAATTTAGCTAGATTAATTTATTTTTAGATAATTATTGAATAGAGCTTTGTCTGTGGAATTTTTCATTAGCATACCTAGATGTTTGGTATCAGAGAGCATACTTCATTGATAGGAATTGTAGGAGTTTTGATATATATATTAGCTTAAAATACATTTCTTATACAGTAAAAAACATACTGCAGTATGTCATCTCTTCCTGACACCTTGTATAACAATAAATTTCTAGTGCGAATTTGAAATATCCGGTTCAACCACGAATATTCGACGTCAACCACGAGATTTCAAACAATAAATTTTATAAAACTTAGTGAGGAAAATAGTAAAAAAATATTTATTGTCTTTCTACGGCTTTATAAAAATACTCGTAACAGAATAGGTACCTACTTAGTGACAATATATCCCAGTACCTCTGCCACTGGTCCACATAATTAACTCGCTGCCCAAGTTTCAATCTATTTTTTATTATCAAAACGTACTTAAGTACCACCCTGTTTAAAAATATACAAGGAATTTTTAATTGCTTTTGTAACATTATTTGTATTTCTTATTTTTACTCTTTATTACGTATCTCGACAAGATAATTGTACAATTCAACAAAACGTTTGAAATTGATTAACATACATTATATTTCTCCTCATACCATAAGGTAGTAAAATGCTGGCAAATTAAGTGCATAACCTTGAAAAAAACACAAAGGAAAATTTCTGGAAAACCAATAATTGTATTACCTCGTCTTTGGTGAATCATCACAACTAATGTGATTACCTTCACCTCATTTTTTTATATTTCATCAAAATAGTTTGGTAAAAGATTATTTTGGAACATTACTGCGCATAACTTATAAGGACAATAGGTCAAAGGCAAAAAATACTATAAACATATTCTATCAAGATTAAAACGAAAACAAACATTAGGCTACCGTTGATAGATTATTGTTGACCCTTGGTACGAACCTCTTTGTTTCTATTTAATTATCAAGAAATTATGGTCGACATTTAAAATAAATTATCATACACGGTGTCATCGTCCAAACTCACAATCGTAATGCATATCAACACCTACATAATTGAAAAATGATTCACAAACGTTACTAATAAATTAAGAATTCCTTTTTGCTGGTGGAATACAATTATCATACGTTTACGATCCGTTACTTTATGGAAAGAAAGACTTGGATGTAGTGCGAAATATATAGGGTGTTTCGAAAATAGTTTGTAACGTTTATCTTTTAGTTTTCCCGGTATCATAAAATGTTTCGCCTAGCGAGTGTCGATATGAATGATTCTCTATTAGATTTTTCAAATAGCACCGCAGAAGTAATGTGGGTTGACAGTCAGAACAATTTATTGTAGGCCTGTTCCAACAGCGGTCTAGAACTGGTTCAGAACTGTCAAAAATGTTTGACCAACCCCGTTTTACGTCGCATTCGCCGAAAGTACATTGACAACTGAACTGACTGAATAGTTTTGGACGGTTCGGAATCGATTCTTGCTGTTGTTGGAACAAACCCTGTATTAACATGATATCTGGTACCGAGTCGTATACGTATTCTTTTTGCAAAAAAAAAAAAGAGATAAAATACAGAAAGCAAGAACGTAGCGAGACTGGAAATAACGAACATTAGCGTTAACACCTAAGTAATTTGTTGCTAAAGAAAATTAAGAAATGTTTGTGGCCTTAAGGTGCCCGTATCTCTCGCCGTAAAATGATCAAATTTGTGGTGTTTTTTAGGTACTGAAATCTCGAAAAATAAAACTCGTAGAGCAAAAGTAATATCAAAAATAGAATTATTGATGTTTTGTTTATCCACTTTTACTATTTAAACTTTCCTCAAATAATGTAATAACTTTTAAAATGCATTTATATGACACACATAATTTCGCTATTCTAACCCCACATTTGAACAATTATTTTCACATACTTATAAACAAAAGTGAACAATCTTATATGCAGAACCATGTAAGTTTATGTTATAACAATGTTTACATCTATAGTTAAATTTAAAAATACGTATTTTGAAAGATTTCAGTACCTAAAAATTCATTGGATAGATCGCTTTCTGATGTTAAATATTGATTTTACTTCGGTACCTTTGAATATTTGCAGGTGGCATGAAATAACATCCTTGTTATTTGCTAAACTCTATATTATTCAGTTCTTAAATGTCTAAAATTATTTATATTTGTAGAAAACACTTTTTCAGGAATACGGCGCCCTTAAGGCTGGTTTCGCAGTGCCTGAATAAGCCGTAACCCATTTTTCTCATTTATTTTCCGACAGAATAATTTCATTTTTTAACTGTAGTTCTATTTAATAATTACCTATTACTTCCTCGCGTTAAAATTTTGATAATAAATTCAGAAATACAGCAAAAATAATTTTCGATTTTGGTTCCCTTATAAGCGGAAATTCGGCCACGAGCAAGTTATAGATATATTTTTTTAATGATTTTTCACGTTTGTCCCATACCAATATATACAAAAATGACTGAGAAAAATGGGTTCAAATTTTCCAATAATTTCTTAAATTTACTGAAATTTTAACTTGGTACGTGAGACGTTTGGGTGGAACTTGAAATAAAGCTCCGCCTTTACACGTCACAATTCATTCATAAAATTCGAAGATGTTACTCCTATAATTTAACAGAGTGATAGACAGGGTGTTAATATAAAATTGATAAGGAGAAAATAAAATTTCCAATTTCGAGGAAATTTTATTTTTGAAGATTTAACTTCGGAACGGTTATTAAACCTGCGAAAGACCGTTCTGTATACAAAGTGTTGAAAAATTTTTCATCATTAAAAAACTTTAAATCAAGAGAGCTAAAAATTGTTTTTGGTAAAACGTCTAACAAGGGTTTTTAGAATAATAATTAACGAAAAATACAGGGTGTTTAAAAGACCCCAACCAATTTCTAAAAAACCCTAAAAATGAAGGGAATAAAAAAAATCTTTGATCAAAGATTGAACAAGGGTCTATTAGAATATTAATTAATACAAAAATACAGGGTGTTTAAAAAAAACTACAATTTCTAGAAACCCTGAAAATTAATGGATTTAAAAAAATTTTTAGATGAATCTTTCAAAAAGGGACTATTTATTATCTTACTAATTAACGAAAAAATACAGGGTATTTTAATAAAATTAACCAATCTCTTAAAACCCTCAAAATAATAAAATTTCAATAGAGTTTTTGATTAAACTTTTAACAAAGGTCTATTTAACACTAATTAATGAAAAATATACAGGGTGTTGAAAACAACTTAACAATCTCTAAAACCCCTAAAAATTAATGGATTAAAAAAATTATATGAAACTTTTAAGAAGAGTCTATTAGGTCACTTAACGAAAACATACAGGGTATTTAAAAACTGAACCAATCTCTTAAAACCCTCAAAATAATAAAACTTAAAAAAAGTTTGTGATTAAACTTTTAACAAGGGTCCATTACAACACTAATTAACGAACAAAATACAGGGTGTTTAAAAAACTAAACAATCTCTAAAAACATTGAAAATTAATGGATTTAAAAAAAATTATGAAACTTTTAACAAGGGTCTATTAGATCACTAATTAACGAAAAAAATACGGGGTATTTAAAAAACCCAACAATATCTAAAAAACCCTAAAAATTAATGGAATAATAAAAATGTTGTTCAGAGATTTAACAAGGCTCTTGTTTAAATCTTTAAAACCCCTGAAAATTAATGAATTTAAAAAAAATTATATCTAACTTTTGACGAGGGTCTATTAAAATACTAATTAAAGAAAAATATACAGGGTGTCTAAAAAAGCTTAACAATGTCTAAAACCCTAAAAATGTATGGAAATACAAAAATTTTTGATAAAACATTTAACAAGGGTCTATCACAACACTAATTAAAGAAAAAAATACAGGGTGTGTAAAAAAGCTTAACAATTTCTAAACACCTTAAAAATTTATGAAAATACACAAAATTTTTGATGAAACATTTAACAAGAATTTATTAGAAGACTAATTAACGAAACAAATACAGGGTGTTTGAAGGAGCCTAACCAATCTCTAAAAACCCTAGAAATATATGGAACTACAAAACATTTTTGATGAAACATTTAACAAGGGTCTATTAGAACACTAATTAACGAAAAAATACAGGGTGTTAAAAAGCCTAACCAATCTCTAAAAACACTAAAAATTTATGGAACTACAAAACATTTTTGACGAAACATTTAACAAGGGTCAAGAAGCAATTAACGAAAAAAATACAAGGTGTTTAAAAAAGTTAACCCATCTCTAAAAACCCTAAAAATGTATAGAGCTATAAAAAAATTTGAATAAAATATTTAACAAGGGTCTGTTAGAACACTAATTAATGAAAAAAATACAGGGTGTTTAAAAAAGCCTAACCAATCTCTGAAAACTATAATAAATAAAAATAAATTTATGGAAATATAAAAATTTTTTGATAAAATATTTAACAGGGTCTATTAGAAAACTAATTAACGGACAAAAATATAAGGTGTTTAAAAGAGCCTAACCAATATTTAATAACCAGAAATTTATGGAATTAGAAAAACATGTATTAACAAGACTCTATTGGAACACTAATCAATGAAAAATATAGGATGTTTAAAGAAACCTAACCAATCTCTAAACAACCTCAAAATTTATTTATTTTAATTGTACTTTATTTAATTTCTGAATTTGAAGGTAATTAATTTTGTAGGTAGGTATAGGACACATAATTTATAATAATTACGTATATTTATATAACATAAGAATCTGAAATAATTAATGTACTGAAAGAAATAATCACACGTTATGCAGATTATTTATTTTAGTTATACAGTGTGTATAGTTATTTGTATAGTGTGGTGAGTAATAGTCAATGTGCAGCCATTCATAAATGTTTAACTGAACTACTATTTTCAGTGATTTTTGTTTAAAATATTTGGCCGAAGTTTAAACAGGATTATTTTGCAGGAAAAGAATACGTTTTAATCAAATCTTTTACAAAAGTATTACATTTCAAATAATTTTTCAGTATATATCAACACATATGCGATTTTTAAATTAGACATTAATTCTAAATTGAAAAGATCTAACTTTTTAACTTTTGGAACCACAATAATATGGAAAAAAATATCCAAACGTCAAATTGTATTATTATTTGCACTTTCATACATTACAGACAATTTAAACTACATACTTATATATAAATAATTTTATTTAATTATGACATTTTTACTATTTCAGGTAACATATGATCATAATAGAAATGTTTTAATTTTATCACCATACATTCCCAAAACTGATCATCTCTTTCAACCTATAATAGATAGATACACAAAATAATTAATGGGCATAAATCTTTACTAGATTGTTCTTAAATTACCTTATCTACAACCATTCCTAGAGGAGTCCAAACTATAAAATAACAGTATTTAGCCCGAGTTATTGTCATCTGTCCTTGTATTTGATAATAATAACTATGCCCTTTTTTCAATTTCCATTGCCCGTTTTCATTTTGTAAAAATAGACGCGTTTTTTACTATCTTCAAAGCTTACATTACCAGCCAAGGGCTCCGCATCTTGCACTCATAAAAAGTGAGTATATTTTTTGATGGGCATCAAACAGCAAGAATTTATTCTGAATACCTCATTTTGAGACTAAAAGTTCCTATAAATATGTTCTAAAATGTTTTGTTAACTGAAATACAGGCCCTTGAATTGTATTATTTATTTATTGAAGTCGATACGACATGGCGTTTTCAAGAAAAACAGAAAACACTGTTTATAAGTCATAAGAGGGCTTCTTCTGGATATAATTGAATAGCCTTTCATATTTTCCAAAAACATTAGCAAAATTTCAATTAGGCCACTTTTTTTGCAAAAAATTCATAGACACCCCTCTATTTCCACCACTAAAATTAATATGTGATGATTTTCGGTGACGAATTATTTGCTCTCAAATACCTACCTTTCGCCGCAACATACAGATTTTTGTTTGTCAGCGGTTATTTCGTTAATAAATAAATAAATAAATAATAAAGTTCAACGCCCTGCACCTCAGAGACGAAGGAATTTAATATTCTTAAGTTCTGCTAATTAATAGTGAGACACCCTAAATAGAAATGTCAGAGATTGAATGCTACATGAGTTATAAATTTTAAAAGACGAAGCTTTTCCTTCACATAATAATAAAAAAAATGTATCCACACAAAGAACTACATTATACACACTTTACAACTAAACAAAAAAATTATTAAATGTGTCATATTGATTATTTCAGTTCACTTTTTATTTGCGGTAAATATACAAATATTTCAAGTAGATGCGAAGTATAGATATTTACAGATTTATTATATTTATAATTTTAGAAACATAAAGTAGTACCAACAAATATAATCGCCCTGTAGATTTTGTCAATAGTATACTGTTTCAGCTGTGAAGATACATTACTGCAAATATTAATCGCCCTGTATATTTTGTCGATATACTGTTATGGATACACTACTACAGATATTAAATCGCCCTATATGTTTTGTCCGTACACTGTTTCTTGTAAATTAATATTTGAAATCGTTTCAAGATTATTTGTGGACAGCTGCGAAGACGGGTCAGCCGGGGAAGCACGCTCATTCATATCTGAACAAACGTAAACTCTACACGTGGCTCTCGTTTTTTGGGCGGTTACAAATGCGTCTGGTTTTATGCGAGCTTCTCTGATGTTCGCTGTCTTTGTCTATATCGCATACAAACTGTTTTATCGTAGTGGACGGAAGCCGGGTGTTACTCGCTACGTATAAAACTGTGACACGCCTTCTTTATGAGTCGGTTTCTATCATTTGCGAAACCAGCCTTAACAAAAACAACTAAGGTAATTGTTTAAATATATTTTCTTTATATAACCACATAAATGTAAGATCTTCGAGTTTTCTGATTTAAAATATTTTTAGGCTTTTTACGTTAACGTAATAGTTAATAAAGTCAATCATTTTCACAACGGCATTTCAAGATGTATCTTTAATTACTGCTATTGCTGCTGCCCCGTTATTTCTGTGGAAAACTTCTGAACATCCATATCTGATTTTCGGATGGGAAAACTGTCGTAGCTCGTAACAATCCACCCAGAATCATATAACATTGCCAGGCAGATGGTTGGTTTGGTTGCTTTCATGGCGGAGAAGTATCCCCCGGATTCTCAAACCTGAAAGAAAATATTATTAAGTAAAAACTGCAGTCACATCTGTAAGTACTTACGTCATATATAGTTATACGCCTCCTGGATCCTCCGATCACGTGGAAACTAGAATTTAACAAAAGTATTTTTCTGAAATTAATGATTATATACATGAGTATTTGTATTACCTATTATTGTTTATATTATTACTACTAAAGGTATTTATTAATTTTGAGAATAACTTAAAAATATATATTTTTTATTAACTTACCTAACTAAAATAATTTTGTATTAAATTTAGAAAAAGTAGAAAGCTTTCTATATACAGGAACACATCCTTAATTAAACTAATTGTAGTTTTCAACTTATACTTACCAAAACTATATTTATTTATTAAGGAGGTGCTATATTATTATTATTGTTTGTCATTTATTTATTTGTGGTTTATTACTCATTACTGCTCGTCTATATGTAATTTAATTATATTTAAATAGATTTAAGTAATTTAAACAGTGAGGTTCTTTTATTTTGTGCATAAGTGTCAATTATTGCCTTCACTATATTTTTATTTCATAATATTTTTGTTTTTGTCGATTTATACAAATCGTCTGGCGCCCACATAATATCTGTTTATATAATATTAGCCAAACAATCATATGAGCAAGAAAAAAAATAGTAACAAGAAAAACGAGCTCAACCCTGATCTCCGAGTTAGAGCTGCTGGGTTTTGTAATTCTCTTAAATAACAACTAAGGAGGGCTTACAAGTTGAGAAAAATTACGGGAATTTTCATTTTTCTGAATAATTCACTATTTTATTTCTCCAACTATTTTCGAAACACCCTATATATTTTTGATCATAAGAGGAAAAGTTCTTAGATATTAGGAATTGAAGAGCGCATAATCATGCAAAAGGAAATAAAATTGGAAATTTTCTAAACTGTTTCTTAAATTGGATGCATTTATCAGGAATGTATCGACAAAGATACAGACAACAGAATTTAAATTCTGATATTTCGAAACGGCTCCACATCGTCTGCGAAGAATATGTGATAAGCCACAGTAATACATTAGACTAACAATTTAGAAAAACTGCACTTAGTTATGTATACATCAAAAACAAACTGTTTGAGCAAATTTCATTTACCAAATAATTTTACTCGAATACTTCAAAAAAGAAGATATATATTACACCCAAAAAAATATTGAAATGTTAATGTTAAAAAAATCATCATTCGATTAGATATTCAGTAATTTACCAACTTTACAGTACAGTTTTAAATCAAATTAATTTTAAGGAGATTTCGAAAATTCTACTAAAATGGAGTGACACAATCTCTGACTCTCTGACACCGAATGTCTAGACAAGCCAGTACCATTAACAATTAATATAAAATTAAAAACCTAATGAGTAGATTCTAACATAAAAACTAAGCACATACCTAATACCTATACCTTAGATAGCTAATTTGAATTAGCTTAATGTTTAAGTAAAAATAAAGGGTAACGAATGTTACATACTTCAAGGGTATATTCTATAACCCAAATGATACCGATTTAACCAAACTACAACCCTATGTGAATATTCTTCTGTAATTTTTTTGTACGTTTAAATTTTTCACGCAACTAACAGAATGAATAGAGAATTTTATTCTACACAAAAAATGTACCTATACCTTTCAACAGTCGAAATTATGCAAGGAATTGAAAAATGTGGATTTTTTTTAATAGCCCTGTTTTTCTCTTCACACAAATTCCGAAATACTTTTTAATATTCGTACAAAAAAATATAATTTATAAGTGCATCTCAACTCTACGATTCTCCAATCAATACTTTAAAACATTGCAAAAATTGGAGCTTTTAGTTTGAACCTATTTTGAAATAGCCATAGCAATTTGCTCATTTTTGAAGGGCTGTAACTTCTTAGGGGAGGCTAGAATATTTTTTTATATACAGGGTATATCTAAATAACACCGAAAACATGTAAGGGATGATTTTCTGATAAAAATTAATAAAAGTCTTTGATTTGAATTTTTTTGAAAAAACTCTTCCCTGAAAAGTTACGCCCCTCCAAATATTAAAAAAAAATGTTTTTCTTTTTTATCTTTCATATATATCAAGATAAGGAAACCAAACTTGGTGAACATTATCTATATGTCAAAACTACACTTTCTGATTTTTTTTCAACCCTGAAATATTTTTGTAAGGAATTGAAACAATCAACTATGACATTTTTTCTTATTTTTTTTTCGATAACATTTTTTTCTTTTAAAATATATATCTAAAAAAAATCCATCCATATATCTATGGATTCCATTGCAGAGAACAGGCTAGTAGATCTTTCGGCAAAATACACTAGCGTTAAATAGCTCATCTTTTTAAATATGCATTACAATACAATTATTTTTTCTCAAACATCCTTAACTTCTCGAAAAAACTTGCAAGAGACCAAAAAGTAATTAAAGGAATGGGACTTTTTAGACATACTTTTTAAAAGTAAAATATTATCGAAAAAATATCATAGGAGTTGATTATTTCAACCCCTTACAAAAACATTTGTTGAAACAATTTCAAAAAGTGTAGTTTTATTGACAGATATTGTTCACCATGTTTGGTGTCTTCTGCTTGATATAATATACATCGAAGATAAAAAAGAAAAAACTATTTTTTTTTTGAATTTTTGGAGGCGTAACTTTTCAGGAACGGGGTTTTTAAAAAAAATTTATACAAAAGACTCCTATTAATTTTCATCAGAAAATTGCTTCGTGTATTTTTTCGGTGTTATTTAGATACACCTTATAAACAGTATGCGCCAAAAGTATGGAATAAAAACAAAACAATTATTTTTTGGGAAAAATCCTCGAACAGGTCGATTTTTAATTTAAAAAATACATATTTTAGCATAAAATGCGATTTTCAAATGTCATTTGTTTTCGAGTAATGACGTCATCGATTTTTTTTTAAATGGCAACACTATATTTTTTCCTCGATTCTAAAAGATTGTTTAATTCTCTATCAGACAGTACTAAAATTTTGCCCTCTTACATAGGAAAGTTTTCGAGTAAATGACGATTGAATGTTAGAAAATGTAAATTTTATCCATAAAAAAGTAACAATTCTGAGGTATGTAAAATAAAATACAATTGATTAAATTTTATACTTAAATTAAATGTTCGAATTGCCATCCACCAACTTCTTGACAATGCACAAGTATGTGAAGAAATTCTTCTTGCACATTATGAATGATTTCTGGGGTAACTCTGCGTATTTCTTCCCGAATTCGATTTTGAAGTTCTTCTAAATTACGTGGTTTATTAATGTACACTTTTGACTTCAAGTATCTCCATAAAAAATAGTCAAGAGGTGTAAGATCTGGCGATCTTGCAGGGCATTTTATCGGTCCGCGTCTGCCGATCCACCTCCCAGGAAAACAGTTGTCCAAAAAATCTCGTACAGGGCGCGCATATTGCGGAGGTGCACCGTCTTGCTGAAACCTATGGTATCGTCAGGAATGTCAGGGTCATTATCGTTAGGAAAAATTACTGCAAGGGCTGGAACAAGGTCATTTTTTAGAAACTCTAAATATCTTTGTCCTGTAAGGGTTCCTTCAAAGAAGAAAGGCCCTACTATTCTGTCGTCAACTATTCCAGCCCACACATTTAATTTCTGAGGGTGTTGGGTATGTGCCTCTGCCATCCAATGAGGATTTTCCCTACTCCAATATCTGCAAGTTTGACGGTTTACTGTACCATTCAGACAAAATGTGGCCTCATCTGAAAAATGTATTTGCCGGTGTAAATTTCTATTTCCTTGACATAAATCCATTAGAATTTCGCAAAAGTGTAAGCGGCGATCGGGATCATCTTCATTGAGTTCCTGCACAAGTTGAATTTTGTAGGGATGATATTTTTTCCTTTCTCAAGATACGTAGCACTGTGCTCTGACTAGTGTCATTGTTTAATGCAACCAATCGTGAAGAATTATGAAGATTATCCACCATACTTATCAAAATGTTCTGTTTCTGATTTTCATTAATGCTTGGACGTCCAGGTTTTGGAATATTTACAACATTGCCAGTTTCTCTAAATTTAGACTCTACCTTACTGACTGTTGATTGGCTAATAGGGCGATCTGGATATTTTTCATTAAATAAATCGCAAACTTCCTGCTGAGTTCTAGTCATATTCCCGCGTCCGATAAGAATTAAAATTTCAATTCTTTGAGTAACAGTTAAATGTGCCATAATACTTTAAATTGAATAATAATTTCTATGTCGGATGTCGCTTACAATACTTATTAGAAAGTCGGTGTGAGAATGACACTTTGCAAAGATTTTCACCTACGTGATCCATAAAAGAACTATGGAATTCGAAAAACTAAACTTGATAACGTTTTTGCTTTATTTTAATTGATTTACGTTTTCTAACATTCAATCGTCATTTACTCGAAATCTTTCCTATGTAAGAGGGCAAAATTTTAGTACTGTCTGATAGAGAATTAAACGATCTTTCAGAATCAAGGAAAAAAATATGGTGTTGCCATTAAAAAAAAAATCGATGACGTCATTACTCGAAAACAAATGACATTTGAAAATCGCATTTTATGCTAAAATATGTATTTTTTAAATTAAAAATCGACCTGTTCGAGGATTTTTCCCAAAAAATAATTGTTTCGTTTTTATTGAATTTATTCCATACTTTTGGCACATACTGTATAAAACAGAGGGTGTCGACTGAAGAATCTACTGCCTCATTTTCCTCAAGTATTTTTGAAACACTTTATTGTTCTTTTTTATTATAGTAGAATGCGCTGGTAAATTATTGAAAGGTAAAATGGAACGATGATCTCAATACGTCAAATATGTGTTAGGTACTTCATTTCATAGATTCATGTTAACCTGTCTATAGGATATTTCTTCAACATACTCGTACTATGTATTTACAATAATTAAAATATCAATTAGCTTAGTAGATACCTTTACAATAATGTAAAACAATGCTTAAGTTAATCATAAAAATGTAATGTATTCTTAATTTTCAATACTTATTAACCATGATACAAATGAAAACGCCATTTTAAAATAATTAAATAGGGATTCATTTAGAATGCGTAATGGCCCATTTTACTTCGCTTAAATCTCTGTCCAAAGGCAATCAAACATATTATAAAACCCATACAAAATCCCCAAGCGTTGAGTTCACGTGCGGGATACCACGTGGATACCACCCGCGGCTTCTCGCATTAAAATTAGATTAGGCGTTAAGTGCGGCTTACGTAAAGGAATCCCAATTGGCTCTTTTCCTTTAAAAACCATTAGCGTGTATTTTACGCGGATTACACATTTAACTAGTTCGCAATTATTTAGAAATTCGGGGCGATTTTCCCAATTGCCAGCACGTTACGAAAATAGGATTTACGATTTACATAACCACCGATAAGTGTAACAAATCTAAAATGTTTCTTGTTTTCGTATTTGAATGTCTTTCCGTCAGATATTTTTTGTCGTACAAAACTAAATTTGGCGACAAGGAATTTTCGTGACCGTTTCAATTTAAACTACTACTGTTTTTGTTTTAGAATTAAAAATTGTACATGTTGACAATACTGATGAACAAATTGTATAAAATTATTTTTATTTTTACTTTCATTTAGCTTCTTCTTCTCAAAATATAGAGTTAATAGTAAAACCATCTTTATTAGCAACTTTTTCGGAACATTCAATTGAAGTTTTACAGATTTTTATATTCTCACAATCTGTGAAATTTTGTGTGCTTAGGTGACGACAGATTTTTTTTATTATTGACGTGGAACTCGGCAGTATAGGTATTTTTTTTATCAAGCGTTTCTTATAATTTTTTATTCTTACAGGGTGTTTTACAAATTTTTACAAACTTTAGGGCATAGTAAAGGAGGTTTCGACAATATGCCGTTTCGACACAAGAGCTTCGTAAGTGCTAATAAGGAATAAAGTATTCTGGGGGTACAAATATACTTACGGTCGCCGTATTTCTCGCCGTAAAATGATCAAATTTGTGGTTAAGTACATAAATCTCGAAAAATAAAAATAATATCAAAAATAAAATTCTTGATGTTTTGCTTATCCACTTTGACTATTTAAATTCTCCTTAAATAAAGTAATAACTTTTAAAAAGCAAGACACACAAACATTTTGTTATTCTAACCCAACATTTTAACAATTATTTTCACATACTTATAAACAAAAGTGATATACAGAACTATTTAAGTTTATGTTATAGCAATATTTACATCTAAAGTTGAATTTAAAAAATACATATTTTTGAAAGGTTTCTTTACCTAAAAATTTGTTGGTTAGACCGCTTTCTGTCGTTATAGATTCGTTTTGCTTCGGTATCGTTGGATATTCGCAAGGTGGTATGAAATAATATTCTTGTTCAATATTATTGTTTTTAAATGTCTAAATTTATTTGTATTTGTAGAAAACACTATTTCGAGAATACACCGCCCTTATAAGACTAAAATTATGGCAAAAATCATTTATATTTACTCTTTTTTATAGGTATATAGACACGGAGCAAAAGCAGATTCCTCACGACAAAATAAATCGGCGATAAATTCAAATTTGTTTTTAATTCTGACGTCACTAGCAGAGGCACATCATGCTTCTTTTAAATTGCAGTGTATCCATCTGACTATTGAAACAATCGATTGTCCAACCTTTTATATTTGAAAAAGGTACACCTTGTTGAAGTCGTTAAGAAAATAATCCTACGAGTATTTGAAATATTTAGTGCACCGAGTAAAATCTGTTTTGGTTTCAGATAAAGTTCCTTTTCTGCTGAAAATACAGCAAAATGTTACTTAAAAAAGTTATTCAGTAAAGTAAATTATGGTGATATGCAACATTTCAAGAAGATCCGCCTACTTTGATGAAATCTTTGTACTTTGAAGAATCCAATATTGAAAATTTCATCAAACCCTGCCGATCTTCTTGAAATCGCTATAATTTATCATTCTCAATAACTTTTCCAAGTAACATTTTACTGCATTTTCAGCGGAAAAGGCACTTTATCAGAAACGAAAACAGTTTTTACTCGATGCATTGAATATTTCAAATAGGATTATTTGAAAAACATTTACTTTTAGCGACTTCAACAAGGTGAGCCTTTTTCAGATAAAAAAAGTAGGAGAATTGATTGATTCAAGACAGAGAAGATGCGATGTGACATAAATCGCGCTCTCTACTAGTGACGACAAAATTAGAAACAAATTTGGTTTTTTCGCCCCCTGATGTTCCATTGATTTCGGTACACCCCGTAAGAATAATTCACAATGTATTAGAGAAAAACATACGTAATAATTATTAAACTTATTTCTTATATTTCAATATTATAAATGATAAATAGTGAAAATAGATCCTGAACGGAAATATCAGACCTAATCTAATAACAAAGAAAATTCATGAGTTAACAGGAATGCCAGATTACACAGGCGGGAATACCTCTAGAAATTATCTTTTCCAACAGCTAAATTATAAGTAGTATTTATAATCATATCTGTAAACGCTTTAATGCAGGATGAACCTACAAAATTAAACTCTGTAATTCAACAATCTTATTATCTCAGCAAGGCCATTTTCAGTAACTAGGTATAGGAATTATATTTGCAAACATCTTGTGCCGATGGTTTGCCTTAAGAAGCCAGAAATCCTGGAAAAAATTCCGGTTCTCTAGTGATTTCGGGGGTGGAGTTTTTAATTTGTTAATTAGCCCAGTTACAACAACTTAGCAATAAATAATAAAGCTAACACCAAAGTGGTAAAGAGAGACCTCGAAAACCCCCGAGGGAACATTTTCCAGACATTTTTGTTGAATCGTGTGTGACATTTGCCATATTATTATGTTCAACAAAAATGGGTCATTTGTTAAACAAACAATTAAAAATTTGCGAGCGTACAGAGGTTAGATGTACCTTTTGTTATAAACAATTCCCTGAATATTTTGCAGAAAACCGCATCTCAATCGGGCCTCTCCGCAAAAAGTTGCAAGTGAAATGCTAATTTGACGCGACTATATTATAGCTATATGCAATCAGTTTAATACATCCACTACATACATCAATTGTTTCTATTTCGAGGTCAAATAAGTTGCTACAGGTTAAATTTCGCCTCCTCTCGATAAATCACTGTTATTTATCATTTTCTATTCGACATATTTTTATCATGCTCTGATGGAATTTTATAGTAAAAAATTATTTGAAAGTTAGTGTAGCACATATCTATATTAATAGAATGTGGAAGAAACTCATTCCAATCGTCCCCTTCATATTAATATTCTCCCCCCTTTTCATTTTAAATAGACACTTATCTCAATGTATCATAAGTAACCACATAACATCCTCTTATCATTTCTCTATGCAATTATAGTTCGCTATGATGAAAACGTGGCGTAGTGTTGACTCATCATAATGGCATATACAAGGTGTCAACTAAAATACTTTCGTAAGTTCTTAATATATTTTTTCTACGTTCATGCAAAAAACAAAACTTTATTGAACTATATTTAGTGGAAAAAGTGGTTCTTTATTGCACTAGTGCAATAAAATGTGTATTGCATTCATCTGTCACTACAATAGCGTTTTGTCATCATGACAAACATAAACGTTCAAATCGATGTCACATTTTCCTCTAGTTAGTATCATCTAAATAACATTTTTTGGTTTTTGGCATGAACGTAGAAAAAATATTGTATGCAACTCGTACAAAAAGTGCTTATTGCACTCGACGGGTTGTCCTACTCCACAATTTCACGTCGCGTGCAATAAACATTTACTTTTTGTACTTGTTGCATAAATAACTATTGTATAACGTACCTACATTTTAAACTGGACTGAACTGAAACTAAACTTCAAATTCTAAGTTCGTTAGATTGTTGAGCGCTATACAACATATTCTATTAATTATTGTTCAGCAGTTGTAGAGCAGCAAACATGTCAACAAATCTTTAACAAATCCAATTTTATTAAGCTTTGAAATTAGAACACTATGATGAAGCCTATCAAAAGCTTTTAAGAAAGCCGTATAAATCAAATCTTGTATACCTCTAAAATGTCACATATGAGCTTCCACAAAGAGATCTAACAATTCTTTCAATTTATACAGCGTGATTCAACTTAACTAAAAAAATTTGGGAGATGCGTCATTAAAAATGGAGTAAATTTCATAAAAAAAAATGTTTGTAAAATCCTTAATAGTTTCCTAGAAAAAAAATATTGAAGTTACTATACGGCTACTAATCTCTAGCCAGGCGATTTCAAATATGCAATTTATTTATCGTACACTTTTTTGTGACTTTGTGAAGTATTTACATTAAATTTTCAAATATCAAAAAGGCATACGCATAGCAACTCGCAGTTGATGGGTATTGTTTTAATTTATGGTGAAGTAAAAATGCTTTAGAAGAACGATTTCCCGGTAAACATTTGCCAAATGCAGCTACTTTTGCAACGGTGTACAATGAGTGCAAGTGTAGACAAACGCAGGCGTGACATGGGAAATTTGCAACTGAATCGTGGAAGATATGGAGGTCCAGGGCGTATTGCAGTATGCTGTATCATACACAAGGCTCAATTACATCCGTACCATGTCCAAGCATGAATACCAGGGGATGAAACGAGGAGGACCGGTACCATCGCCGCCATGATCTCCCGACTTTGAATTTATTTTTGTGAGGATATTTAAATGACGTATATTGCACCGAAGTGGACACTATTGAAGATTTACGCAAACGTATCATAGCCGCTGCCAATAACTTACAAATTCAAAACGGACAAGATGCAGAAACATTTGTATTAGTTTGTAGAAACTGGGTAAGATAGGCCCAAAATGTTGTTGTAACATCAGGTATGTCAAACTATTTTACTAATCAAAACCACAAATCAATGCTATTAATAATTAATAACATTAGCAGCAAAAGCAGTTGAATTTGCTGCATTAAAATAGGTGTTGTAAAATGTAATTTATGTCTTTCCTTTCCTGTACATTCAAATTTTTTTTTCTGAAAATTCATTCCATTCTATTCTGTCAATTTGGCTGAAAATGACAGTTGTTGTTTATTTCAAATAAACATTGTTTGTAAAACATACCACTCCATTTAACACTGTAGGTATAATTCTCTGGTACAACTACATTGCGTCACACTAAAATATTCTGCTATTAACAATAATTTTAAAAGCCGGTTATTTTTCTAAAATCAGACGACAAAAGTTAGTACGTATTTTTTAATTTTGCATCCAGCGTATATAATTTTTTATAACAAAATACACCATCTGCTACAGGGAAAATACATTTAACATATTACCTATTTCAACAAGAAACATTTGGACGATTTCATATTTTTTGTATAATTTGTGACGTATTTTCATAGCATCTTGTATGTATGTATGTATGAAATTTCTGCTAACTATTCTGCGATACGAAATTTAAAGCCAATGGCGTGATATATGATCAAACCAAGTTCGTTAACCACAAAGAGGAAGCTAGACGTCCGTTATTAAATTAATGTTTTTAGAGGATAAGTGATTGCAAAAAATCATGTATGTGTAGCGAATTATGACGAGATGAATAGGTAAAATCCGTGATTTAAAACATAGAAGCGTGGAGAAACTGGGGAACATTTATATCGACATCATTATATTAAACGGGCAATTTTTATGGCACTTTCTCTGACAATAATGCATTAATTATTATTAAGTGATGGGAGAGGCGACCTTGTATGTTAATTTAAATCGAAAATTTCTTAACTTTACGCAGAGATTTGTTTAGAACTTGCTGTCGACAACATGTGTTTGGAGTTTGCGACAGGCGGCGTTAGAAAGACAGTAAACAAAATGATATTGGAAATTAATATTGGAAATTTTAGTCTAGCATTAGATTTTATTCAGACAAATCACCTGTATTTTAAACAGTAATTTTAAATAAAACTACAAATTATTGTATTTTTAAAAATCAGGTTTTAAGCTATTTTTCAATAAAATAAGGATGCGCCCAAATATTTAGTTTTTTTATTTGCTTTACTGAAAAGAAATGTTTATTTATTTTCTAAATATATTTCTTTTTAATGATAAAAGTGTAGAAAAATATTCAATTGAATTGTATACAGGGTGTCCCAAAATAGAAGGCCATACCATAAACCACATATTCTTGAAACAAAAATAATGCGACTTATGCCATTTTTTATTTGGGCGTCCCTGTTCCAATATACAGGGTATTAAAGTTGCATTGGATGGATGAAGAAGGGAGATCCAGATGCAGTTCGGCGGCGAGCTCGCCTGCATAGGAAAACGGACCCGAACGATATTCGACTTATTCCGCCGGTAACGTATTAAACGGGAATGTGAACTGCTAACTTTTTAGCTGTGCCGATTACAGCCTTTCCGATGTTTTATTAATTATTTTCATTTCTTATTGATTACATCGGATATTTATAAAAATGCATATTTAATTATTGTTTGTGTCTGTTATTATTTAGCGGTTCTGCAGCTCTGCAGCGCTTGTCATAGAGTAGACATTAAACAAGGTTATTGACCTAAATACGGTAGGTCAAGACTCGGATTGCCGGATTGTTTATCATTGAATAGGTATGTCTCGAACTGTTTTTTGTTGACAGCATGAGGATTTTTTATTACTGTGTGTATTTCGGTCAGCCAGTCAGTGGGAGCGCCGTTTAAGGCGTCAGTACTTAAATCGAGGTGACTAGATCGGTGTGGGCTCGCGCCCCGCTGCCGGTAGACCGTATATAAGCTATATTCGTGGAGATGATTGGCACCCTCTCTGCGATATGGTAGGGTGGAAGAATGTTGGCTTGGGTCAATGCGAGATATTGATACCGGTTGACATTTGACTATCTCCCTAATTAATGAGGTTTTCCAGGTTTCCCTCATTCCTGCACTGAATAGTGGTTAGGGCATACCAACGTAAGTCGTTCCTGGACGTCAATGGGGCCTGCTTAGTAATAATACGCCGCCCTCTCTCCCGCACAAGTCTCCGACTCCTGGGCTAATCTCCGTGATTAGAATGAGGGGTAGAGATATTATTATTAATTAAATACAAAATACGTTTTATTCTCTCTTAGTAAATTAACCTAGTGAGTATTGGCTTTTACTTACATTAATTACATATTACAATAAGTACGTACTATAGGAAAATATTTAAATTTGGCAACGTCGCGTCAGGCCAACACCGAGTTGAACTGTCGCCAGTGGTCAGTGACAGTCTGAAAAGGATTTAAATAATGGTTTGAAAATATTTTTTTTGGCATAATTATGCATTTCATTTTTCTTCAAATCGCGTATTTGTATTATACTCACTTTTCCCTATCTTCTCTTAAAATTAATCACATTATGACTGAATCACCCTATATAGTTTCTGCGCTCTACCATATGTAGCATCGAAACAATAAATCTGGATCGGTTTCTTTTTCATTGTAAACCCATATAAATTCTCACAACCTCAGCCAACCTAGGCGCATTGCCATTATGAGAACGTAACAAAAATGAAAGTGAAAAAAAAAACGCACCTAATGCGCTCTTGGAATAACCGATCAGTGAGAACCAGCCGGGAGTAAACTAATTTAAAAACAATATCATTTATATGGACTGCAATGCTAGAACTGCAAGAGAACAAGTGACTCGACCAGAGAAAGTAATTTGCAGTTTTTAATGCGTTCAGGAAGACGAGTTTAATATTGGAAAACCTTTCACTGAATGAGAGAACTTCGGATTCAATTTCTTTCAATGTTAATTGACCTGCCAACGATCAGTTTTTATGACGGGATTGCAAATATAAAGGTTATTAATACACGCAAGGAAAAATCAATAATTACCCACGACCCATTAATAAATAAAATTCCCCTTATCACTGACTTCGAAGAAATTATGATTTTCTATGACGGCCTCGCCTTGCACAGCTCAAGGTGAGGCCTGAGTAGTAATCAATCACGGTTGAATTGATTATGCTGACTGCTCTTAGAAAGAAAATTTACTCATTGACCAATTAAGTTTTCATATTTTTTAAATCATAAAATTAAAATAGAGAACATTAGAAAGATAGTGAATGGAAACAATGATAAATAAAATAATTAATTGTTTGAAGTTATTGAAAAAATTCACCAATATTCAGTAGAGAAACAAATAATGCCAGTAGGAAAGACGGAACACCAATAAAGTTAATTACGGACGGTGAGCGATAATATAATATATATCTATCTATTTTTTTTAGTGAGATATATTCCTACAGACAAGTAAACTGCATAGATATAAATATATATTATAGCGTCAATGCGTTACGGTCTATGCATTTTAATCACAAGCGATATTTTTGTAATATATCAGATATATATAGCTCACCGCCCGTTACTAGCTTAAAACAGGTAAAAGTAAAATTAAATAAAATAAAAAAGAGACGATATAAGGTGTTTCTATATAAAATATGACCATCAAAGTTAAAGGAAACAGAAAATATTATTTTAAGCCGAAAATTTACGCTTATTAAATATATTATAGCACTGCATTTTAAAATCATTATCAAGTTGCACGTCATTTTGAACATTTAAAGTAAGATAGATTTTGTATTTACTTAAATATAGATTTTTTTTTAATATACATATTTTCTGATTTAAGTATATGCGGGTATTAATATTCCACATTGAAATGGTAATGTCCTAAATAAGTGCGAATAAATTTAAGGGCCGATCCTTTGGTGAAAATTAAGAGATGTAGGGTCCTATGTTTTTTAATAAACTTCTTCCCTCAAAATGTATGTTCCAAAAAGGGAAACAATTCAATTTTATTATTTTTTTCTTCTCTGTATATTAAGCTAGAGCTTATTATTATTATTATTTACTATTATGGTTGCACTTTTTGAAAAATTTTCTTTTCTTAATTTTTTTATGGACAGAATTTTTCTCATATAAAAAAATACGTCGAAAAATTAACGGTTTAGGAAATAAAAGAATAAATGTCTAAAAAAAGTTAAAATCTGACTCTTACAAATATAATTTTGTAAAAAAAATAAAAAGGGACAGTTTGAAAATGATTTAAAAATACACTTCTGCACGGCATTGAAAACTGCTCCATTGTAAAATCTGACCTTGCGCATGCATAAAAATGAACGGACAAAAAATTGAAAGAATTTCCCAAGGAAAGAGATATATTTTGGAAAAATGAGGGAGGCACCATCGTGCACAAGCCACATTCGGAGTCAGACAGCTAAGAGCACATCTTCCAGAAGTCCAGGCAGATCATTTCCAAGAAACTCAAGATTACCCCATCCATTCGATTTGGTAATATGAATGATGCAATCAAGCGATCATCGACAATCCCTGTACAACCTTTTAAAAAAAAGCGTTATTGGAAATTATCGCGTTGAAGCGCATGCAGACTTGACTCCAAACATGAGTATTATTAATGTTATATATCCCATTCCGTGTAAAAATAGCTTCATCTCTGTAACTACAACATTTTGTTGCAGCAACCATTCACAAAATCTAATTCGTAAGGGATAATCCCTTGGTATTAACACTTGAACACGCTGTACATATTAGGGATATAATTGAGCCTAGTGTATGATATGCCACACTGTTGATTAGGACATTCCTTGCATTTGTTGAGAGATTTGTCTGGTACTTATTCGAGGAGTCTCTTCAACAATCTCTAAAATGTGTTGCTCAGCTGCTACAATACGCCGTGGACGCCCTGGACATCCATCTCTCCCACGATTCGGTTGAAAATTTCCATTGTAAAAGCAGCTGCATTTGACACATGTTTACCGGAAAATTGTTCTGCGTACAGGCGAGGAGATGCTAAAGCATTTTATCTTGCTCATCTGGTTCAACACATTCTTATTATTTACCGTTCTGATCGCAGCTCCTCAATTCAAGGACTTCGAACCCGAATAAAAAAATCAAAGTGCCGACAACTGTATGGAACTGTTAGTTGTATATACTGCGACTATATTGTCACAGAATTTGCCCCACTCACACCCAATTCGACGATTGTGGTACCGCGAATTGCTAAGAGTACCCCGATCGCCCCTACACGATTCTGTTAAACAAACAGAATGCCGCGGATCGAGATGGGTCTAGAAAAATCGGGAATCGACGAGAAGCATTCGAGTCGTACGGGAAAATAGATCTAGAGATACTGGAATATACCTGAAATATTCGTTGGGTCTATAAAAGAAGAATAAACGGCCGAGTTAGTTAGTCTTGTATTACAGTGTTGAAGTGAAGTGTTTAGTTAGAGAGATCAAAGCGATTTAGATAGCGATTAATTAAATAAGTGTTTAGTTGACCTGTAATTAGTAGTCAGTAGTGTACTGAGCAGTTAAGGTGCCCGTATCTCTCGCCGTAAAATGATCAAATTTGTGGTGTTTTTTAGGTACTGAAATCTCGAAAAATAAAACTCGTAGAGCAAAAGTAATATCAAAAATAGAATTATTGATGTTTTGTTTATCCACTTTTACTATTTAAACTTTCCTCAAATAATGTAATAACTTTTAAGATGCATTTATATGACACACATAATTTCGCTATTCTAATCCCACATTTTAACAATTATTTTCACATACTTATAAACAAAAGTGAACAATCTTATATGCAGAACTATGTAAGTTTATGTTATAACAATGTTTACATCTATAGTTGAATTTTAAAAAATACGTATTTTGAAAGATTTCAGTACCTAAAAATTCATTGGATAGATCGCTTTCTGATGTTAAATATTGATTTTACTTCGGTACCTTTGAATATTTGCAGGTGGCATGAAATAACATCCTTGTTATTTGCTAAACTCTATATTATTCAGTTCTTAAATGTCTAAAATTATTTATATTTGTAGAAAACACTTTTTCATGAATACGGCGCCCTTAATAAAGAAGTGATTAATTAAGGGATTGTTTTTCTGGCAATAGAAAAATTCCGATTGGGAAATCCTTGACAATATATTATCTCTAGGATTTACAACATGTTCTGTCTGTTTTCTTAAACATCCAAATTGTAAAGTAAATTTGTACTCAAGAAATACATCTCATAGCATTATCATAGAAAATAATCAACCATTCCAAGTTCCAATCCAATGAGTATGTTAAAAAATTCGAAGTGGGTTATGTGCGGGAGCTTATTTCAATGTCTCTGATAAAATAGTCAGTAGGTCTTTAAACCACAGAGATAGACAGATAACCTACAGCCTCCAGTTGAAAAAGGAAAGGATCATTTGTAGGTCGGAAGCGTCGAGCACCTTCTGATAAGTAGATGACCATAACCTGATTTGCTGAAAGAAAACTTCCATTTGTCGAGAGCATTTATGCGATGTTGCATCAGGAAAGTAAAGGAAGTTTAAAAAAGGAAATATCAGAATAAGGACTGAACTCCAATTTTAGGTTACCGTTTAGAACTTTTGAATAGATATCTACTCAAATTCAAATGGTAACAAACGTCACATACATTATAATAAATTGCTGATTAGTGCCTTACCCAAATATGTGAAAGTAAAATAATTACGTTGTGGAATAATAATTTCTTTGACATCCTATCATTGATAATAAAGTCTATGTTATAAATTCATGTAAAAGCTAAGCTAAGCAATATATTGCAGACCATATTTTTCAATATTGTAAATAATACAAGATATAGCAGGAATGATAGAAAATCTCTTTTGAGATTCCCCAGAACACATTAAAATTATACCTGTTCTAATGGTATTTCTCTTGAGTATAAAAAAAAACAACTTTAGAGAAATTAACAGCACAAAATCACAAAAATTTACTCTCAACTAACTAAAATTTATGATTATATCTTATACAGGTTCGAATAGTACAATTTCCTCAGTCTACAATAAGATACAAATAAATAAACTCTTGTGATAACGCTATGGGACAGAGAAATTGACACTTACATGGTTGTCAAACTTTGTAAATGTCTGTTTGCTTAATTTTACGTCCCTCCACTGCAAATGGCAAAGTTATTTAGATTGTGAACGTTTACTGATTTACTGTGTTCGTCGTATACAAAAGCAAGCATACATAAATATTCCGATAATGTATAAATACATTTTCCGTAAGAAAATGATATCGTTTTCTAGTGTAAGATGAATAATTATCAAAACGTCCGCTAAACACAAAACTTGCAACGAGTGCGAGTGGATCTAACAAAAGATCACCGTTTTACAGTCTACTTTTGCTTAATTTTCACATTCTCAATTGCAATATCGTTACCGATCATCTAGATTTGCATACTATCTAGCCAAATTTTTTGGTCACTGTCGAACACAATTTTTTGTCATGAAGTTATCATAAAAGTTAAAACGTGAATTTCAAATTTCACTCTAGAGAATGAATATTGGTGGAATGGCGTGATATGGGAAGATATATTCGCGTCCAATTCAAGAATTCTTTGACTAACTATAACTTAGGTAGGTGGAAGAAACAGAAAATTCTTCTTTTACTGTTCTTACGTTGAAAACTGCATATTAAAATAAGGATACTATACTTTCGCACGTATGTTGGTATAAAATGTGAAATAGTTTTGGTATGGTAGAGTGGAAGAATGTTGGCTTGGGTCAATGTGAGAGATTGATACCGGTTGACATTTGACTACCCCCCTAATTAATGAGGTTTTCCAGGTTTCTCTCATTCCTGCACTGAATGGAGGTTAGGGCCTACCAACGTAAGTCGTTCCTGGGCGCAAATGCGGCCTGCTTAATAATAATATGCCGCCCCCTCTCCCGTACAAGTCTTCGACTTCTGGGCTAATCCTCGTGATTAGAATGAGGGGTAGAGATATTATTATTATATTATTATGAATCCGGTACCAAGAGGCCTTCACTTATTTTATATTTTTAGGTAAAATACGGTATGAAAGCAGTGACCAATAAAAAATGACTAACATGCTCTATAAACTAGGGGCGTAATGACATGCACTCTTGCAAACTTTTTTTTATTGTTGATTTTTCGAGTCAGTTTAGAAAACAAATGATTTTCTTGAAATCCATGAGCCAGATGTGTCAGTGTCAAACATATAGGACGTTAAAAAATTCCAAAATGGAAATTTTTTCTTAAGTAAAGAGCCTCTGTTTTTTGTTTTTGTTAAAAACTCTATTTAACACAATTGTTAGATACCTCAATAAATGGTTAAGTACTTACGGGATTTAGCCAAGAAAGAACAAAATACATAATCAAATATTACAATAGACTCCGTGATTTTTATTGTAAGTAGCCAACAATTAATAAAAAAAAACATTTCAATGTTTCTTTTAAATTCAATTAAAATGGTTAAGTTTAATTTTCTCAAAGCACTTCAACAATCAAAAAGTAAAGAAAGAATAATATAGTAAAGCTGGAACATATAAGTTAAATTTAATTAAATATTGCTGTGAATATTTTCTTATCAATATCAAAATAAAAATACTTATTTATCTTTATTAACTACCCACCGAATTTTTTTATTAATAACGCTAACCTTGGAACAACAAATATATCTTGTAACATGTTATGGAGTCGGTAATGTTTCGTTTCGAAATTTTATGTATAAAAGATATACAAAATTAATTTCAAAATTCGATATCATGCACTGATGTAAAGAAAATAAAAAATATAAAACAGGAATACATTGATGATGGTGCTGCTGCTGCTACTACTGTACTGTAATTATTCAATCTGTACAAGAAAATCCAAAGATGTCGCTAAAAAACATAGAGGTAAACAGGTCGCATATTCAAAGAATTTTAGTATCCAAAAAAATCCATTATTTCAAACCAGTGCTTAATCATAAATTATTTGACGATCGTTCTTTGGAAATGATGAATCAATATTTTCAACTAATGAAGTGATTTTCTCACAAAACTGAAGATAGGTATTTACTGAGCTAAAGAGAATCCAAAGCACAATGTTAAAAATAGCCGATTTTTGGCTTATCCGGGGGAACGCATAAATCATAAAAAAATCAATTGATTATTGTTAATTAACATTAGAAATGGCCCAGAAATACGTCAGATAGCTGGGGAAATGTCGCTACTACCCCTAAACCTATATAAACTACCCTTAAATAGCTTTAAATGGATAATCATTAATTATTGTTATAAAATTCGTGTAAAATGTAAAAAATGCTTGAAAATGATTTGAACAATATGTCAATATAAAAAGTGATAAATAAATAACTGTAAAAATGTCCATTCCACCCCTAAAAATTAATAAAACTAATTTTAAAAACTAATGCTGAGCTTACTTCGACATCAAAAATAGATAATGCGTAAATGTTCAAGGGAACGCTTATTGCTAGAAAAAAATTATAGATTACTGTCAAAAAATGCAAAAACTGATACTAGAGTACATTAAGTAAGTGGGGAAATATTAATTGCACCCCTAAATCTATATAAACTGCCTTTAAATAGCTTAAAATAGATAATCATTATTTATTGTTGTAACATTCGTTTAGAATTAAAAAAATGCTTAAAAATGATTTGAACAGACAGTATGTCAACATAAAAAGTGATAAATGACTGTAAAAGTGCCCATTCAATGGCGAAATAGGGCCAATTGTTCTCGCTTTGCGAGCGCGTACTGAAAAAATGGCAATTTATCAAGTTATTTATCACTTTTTATATTGACATCATTTTCAAGCATTTTTTTCATTTTACACGAATTTTATAACAATAATAATTAGTGATTATCCATTTAAAGCTATTTAACGGTAGTTTATATAGATTTAGGGGTAATAGCGACATTTCCCCAGCTATCTGACGTATTTCTGGGCCATTTCTAATGTTAATTAACAATAATCAATTGATTTTTTTATGATTTATGCGTTCCCCCGGATAAGCCAAAAATCGGCTATTTTTAACATTGTCCTTTCCGATTCATAATAATAACAAATTTTATAACGCAATGATTTGATGTGGCATAACAACGCAAAATAATAGGTCCTTACTTTTTGGAAGAAAATCTTGACCCAAATTCATTATTGGAAATCCGCAATAATTTTGTTTTGGCAGAACTAAAAAGATGGAAATTTAAGATAACTTGCACTGCGCATTCCATAATTTTAAGTCAGAAACTGACGTTCGCTTCACCAACAAGTGGATCTGAATACCTTAGCCCGCACGGGCAAAGAGTATACAGGGTGATTTAGTCATGGCATTAATTTTAACCATGTATTTAATCAAAATGTTTTGGTTAAACACAAGTTTCATACTTCCCAAATTTAATAATAAAAAATTAAATTTACATTGAAAATTTTGAATTTATAATCAAAATGGCACACCGCCTATTATCAAATAAAAAGATTACAACACTAAATAACGCCCGAATATACAAAATATAATCTGAAGTACACATACACAAAGTTAAAAAGACACTTCTTCATAGTTCATTTTTTTTTGTTTATTTTTCAGTGGAAATAGTAAAACCAAATTAATGAATTAGGTTATGTAGAACCTTTAAGTATCGTTAAAAGAGATAAGCGTAGAATTTCGAGGGTTTATATATTTAAGAACATTTTATGTCGGGTTTAGTAAACGGTGGAAGGCAAATTGTATTTTTAAGGTTTCTTAAATCGTAAGCGTAGCTTAAACCAAACGGTGGAAATGGCCATAATAATAATAATAATAATATCGTCAATACTTGAATCGATGTGGCTAGACCGCTGTGTTCGATCCTCACGGCCGGTAGGCCGTATATCAGTTATATTCGTGGAGAGGATTGGCACTTTATCTGCGGCGGGTATGGTACAGTGGAAGAACGTTAACTTGGGTCAATGTGAGAGATTGATACCGATCGATGTTTGACTACCCTCCTAATTAATGAGGTTTTTCAAGTTTCCCTTCCCTTATGGTGGTTAGGGCCTACTAACGTAAGTCCTTCCTGGGGTACCGCCTCCTCTCCTGCACAAGTCTTCGACTTCTGGGCTAATCCTCGTGATTAGAAAGAGGAGTAGAGATATTATTATTTAAAATAAAAATTAAATTTTAATAACTTGGCAGCTCAAAGAAGATGGCGGCGTCTACTTATTTGTGAAATTTGATTACTTTCTTGAATGTTTCATCTAGTCTTTAAGCATTTCTTCAATCAAAATACGAAGACACGCTATATAGAAAAATAAGTTCAAGAGTTCACATATAAAAATAAATATACATTTATTTAAAATCAAACGACAGGTACCTACCTAATTTTGAAATGCCTTCATATTTATTTGTATTTAGTATGTATCATATCAAATTTGCTCAATCATTCTCTTAAGTTTCGAAATATTTTTTAGAAAAATTAATAAAATCTAATAATAGTAACAGTAAAAGAAAATAATGAGAAGATAAAGATGACATAGCATATATTAAACTGATGCTTATTTTATGGTCACAGTTAATTTAATATCGAATTTAATACTCTCTACAAAAAATCTATAGAATTCCAAACTATGCCCGCATAGTTTTATAGAATACCTAGGCAATCCATGTGCAACAATTACATATGGGCTGAAAAACATATATCTATATTTAAAACGAAATACATTTAATTCATAATTCTGACTGAAAATTATATCATTGTGACATTAAATCAGAACAAAATAATAAAACAACAAAAAAAGCTTTTATTTACCTACTTTATTTTATTTTTTTGGTTAGGTTATATCAGTTAAATTGTACCGAATACACAAGGTGATTCCATAAATTTAACTGCGATTTTTAAACCCCAGAATACGACGAAATGCTTATACAGAGTGAATCAGTTATAATGTCATTAATTTTAACCATGTATTAGGAAGGCCTAATTGAATTGAAGCAAATCAACCCATAATAATAATTTCCTAATCACGACATAACACAGTGTCGAGCGGTGAAACGAACAACATCGCACCTTTGTTACCACATCACGGCTAAATGTTTGTGTTATTTCATAGATTATATCCGCTAATAAGTGTATGTACGAAGCGAATAACATCCAAGAAAATAAAAGAGAATGCTGAATTTTCTTACAACTGATTTTAACAATAGTATTTGCCGTGCAAAATGTTTTGGTTAAGTACAAGTTCCACGCCAAACTTCCTGAAATAAACTTTCATTAAAAGAAAACAAATAAAGCAGAGATATTTACCTGTTTGAATTCGTTTGAACACGTCTGGACGCAAAATTATTACTATTACGAAAATACGGCGTAGGCAAAGTTTACAGATTTATTCTAATTTTGGGATTATAATTGTACTACCGGTTGCATATTTACACTACCCTCGACTTCATCGAGATTCAGGCGTACAAGTTATTATAATAATAATGATACTCCCTCAAATCAATTTTTGAAAAACTTTTCGTTAGAAATCTATTGGTGACTGGAAACAATTAAGAACTTGTGCCAAAACAGAGGGTGTCAAAATTTAGTTCCTGATGGTTTTTGATTCCTGAAATTTGGTACTATCCTGTACCTGGGACGGGTAAAACAATATAGTGCTTTAAAAATACCCAAACTTTTGAGTCCATGTTTTTTTTTTTTGATAATTTTATACCAATAATGAAGATTTTTACATAAAGATGGGACTCATTGAAATTCGAAGTCGGTAACAGTTTTCGAGAAAAATGAATTTTAATCTCGGTGCATGCTGTCTCATTAAAAATCTTATCCGACTTGAAACATAGGTGACTTTTAAATAAAATAAAACAAAGTTTTGACATTTCCATACATATAAGCATTAATTAGAAGATTGTGTCGTTTTTTGTTACCATAAAAGTGTTTAAATATAAGCGATAAACAATTGTTGCGAAAATTAATTTTTTTTAACGGTGAATGTACGGATATTGTTAACTTTGTTATTTAAAAGTCTGTAGTTTTAATTTTTGCTTTAAAATTATCAAAAAAAACACATTTTATATACGGACCTGTTTCTTTTTCTCATTTAAAGACCATGTTTCAAATCGTATAGATTTTTAAGGAATACGTCGATATATTATAATTCATTTTTCTGGAAAACTGTAGTCGACATCGAATTTCAACGAGTGTACCTACCTCTTTTATGAAAACATAGCGTTTTACGATACACGTTTATATATATATTTTTCGTCTTATTTTGGGATCCATAAAACGAAGTTAAAATGATGGCCCTACTTTTAGAATCATATACATATTTTATTTAAAACCGATTATGCATACCTACATTATTATAGCATGAATGCACATTTAAATGCATGATATGCTCCTTGAAAATAAAAAGGTTAATTTATAAAGCTCTGAATAGCACTAGAATGTAATGTGTATTCATTCATTTACTAAAACATTTTGTTTCTTCTCACGCGATCTCACCGCCTGTAGTAGAATAATATGCAAAATTTAATTTTGATGTTGTAGAGATATGTTTATTCAATAATATGCAATAAACTATACTTAGTATTGTAGTAATAAGAATTCGAAATAGAAAAGACTAACAAATACCCGTTTTGTCCAATCGTCATATCTTAACCTCGGATTTTGTATTTGTGACCTTAATAAAATGTTGCTTCGTTTTAATAAAACAAGTGAGGATTTCAAAAATAGTATCCATATCCCTCATCGGTAGAGAGTACTAGTTACAACTAATGAAATAAATATGAACAATTATTTTTTCTCATTCACATAATATGGATGGTAAAAGCTTGCTTAGTTATGTTATGAGTAAAAATTGTATACTGGTTAAAAATCAAAAAACAAAGTTTATTATTCGACGAGTACTGTAATTCACGAGGGTGAACCTGCTCCGTATCTCTCATCGTCTGATTCTATTTGAACATAAGCCAATACTTTGCACTGTTTTAGCTCTTTTACAGACAGTGTGTATAAATTAATAAAATAATTGGGTGCTTTTAGGATGTCCATTTATTTTGTTGTCTTTACGTTTGTAATCCTATTTTATCCTTATCAAAAAAGTTGATTTAGGGCATCCTAGAAACTATAATTTTTTCTAACAAAACTGGTGCGAGCCATACCGAAATCATATTATTATGAGAGTTATTTTGGATCTAGTTTAGATACCTTAAGATAGATCAGGGTTTTTTTTTTAAATTTTAACTAGGACATCATTTTAGGTACTTATTATTTATGGTTTCGTTATTTTTGGTCTGAATTATCGACAAAAACTTGTATGTTAACCAAAAAAATGACAATTATGCTATGCTAACAAACCTAAACAGTTCCAATTTCTTTATTTTTCATTATAATTAAACTTTTTTTGTAAGTATATTAATGTTGCGTAGACTTAAGATTATTTGCATTTCATCAACGTTCGCTAAAACTAGCAGCCTATTAAATGGTCCAATTAGTATAATTATCTATTTTTAAAACAATTAAATTCTTTAAAAGTTTCTGAGAAATATTCAACTTATCGCCGTTTGGCGCAAAGGCTTATTTAATTAATCACTATTTTTTTCAAAAGTGTGGCAAAAACTCAATTAAACTAAAGAAAAATTAATGATATTTATAATGACGAATACGATTTTAGTTGTGCAGCAGGCGTGTAAAGTAGTAGAAAATGTGATGATAAAACATAACGGATGAAAATATTCTTTTTTCTTATTCTAAATGACTTGACAACGTGCAAACCCTTTTACACCTTGGAGAAAATTTGTATGTATAATTTACACAATGAAGATATTTTTTCTAACTTTCTTACATCTTCTTTAAGCTGCCTTTAAAAATATTTTTGCTCAGTTACTTACTCTTGAGAAATAATTCTTCTATTATAAATCAATAAAAAAAAATCTATTTCAATAAATCTTCCACCACCACAACTCATAAAATAAAAAGCAAGAAAAATCACTTATTGCTTCCTATAAACACGAGATATTTGTAGACAACATTTTCTAGCGCAGGTATGTGTAAAACCACCAAAGGTGCAGCAACACCTTTGACTTAATAAACCACTCCAGTGGAAGGAAATAGTTTTATGCAAGTAAACAATGAGTAATATTTATTCATCTACTGTCAATACATACTATCGATTCATTTTTGCAACACTTTATTTGTGTTAAAGTATGAATCATGCAATGTTTATTTGGCAGAATAATATCTACAGAAAAAATATAATAGCCCATTTGTGACAAGTGTAAATAATTGAGAATGCAAGGAAATGCTATATGTATTTCTTAGTAAAATATTATAATACAAAAATAACTGATAAAATTCGAAGATAAAAAATCTTAATAGAATAAGATTCCGTTTAATATTATAAATATGAACATATAAAACGTAGGTATACTAAATATAATAGTTAATTATTGTATAAGTGTTTTAAGCAGCATTTTATCCAAGCAAGAATGTTTAATATTCATAAGTGATAAAAGGCAATTAAAACACGAATTCAATACAACGTTTTATCCATAATCACATCACAATCATATTTGTGGAGGTAGAATTATTAGAATTTAATAAAAATATATTCGCTCGATTTGATATTTCTTAGTACTCAACGAAACACAAACTTGATATTGCAAGGAAAATCCAAGAAAAATATACACTCATCGGCAAAAAAAACCGGCCACTAGAAACTAGCCTCAATTTTAAAGTTGCCTTCCTCGCGAACCGCTCATTTGATTGTGATGATCTTTTTTTTAAATTGTACATTGATTTCTCAGGAAGTTTAGTTGCTTTCTACCATTTTTACACTTTTTATTTTGGCTAGTCCGCCTAAAGTTGTTACACTATCACATAATGACTAGTTTAATTTGTAAATAGAGAAATATAAATGGAGCAGCATAATTCATAAGATCGTGCTTACAGCATATTAACCTCCAAAATTGAAAAACTAATATTATTTATTGTGACGCAAAGCTACGCTAATAAGTGCATACACAATTGAGATATATTTACGTAAGTATGAAGTGTTCATAGTAATAAATAAAATATGTTGTACGTATTTTAAAAATGTTAATTTTCTCATGGAAGCAGCAGAATATGTTTCGATCCCACACGTACTACGCTTTATTTAAGACAGAATTTTTTTTTCAAGAGGTATTAAAAGTGAACCACATATTTATTCTTGCAATATAATTCAAGGGTACGCATTAAAATATAACAAAAAAATGAACCATTATATTATCAGACACACCTCGTTATTTAAAGGTAAACATTTAATTAAAAACTACCCATTAAATGGCTGCGCTGAACATATTCAAATTAATTAGTTTATACAAATATGCCACTCACGCAGTGTTTTCACAAATTAAAATGTTTATTATTTTTATAGTAAATATAATGTTTATCAAGTCATCTGACTGAATTAATTTTACAAAGTGGTCCTAAAAATGGTCTGGATTATTTGTTTAACCAAATTTGTCTCAAGTACTCCCTTAGGATTTATTCACATTATGCTAATTTTGCTATTTAAATTCCCCTGGAATACAATATTAACTTTTAAAAAGCGTTTGTAAGAAACACAGTTTGCTAATCTAACCTCACATTTTAACAATTATTTTCACATACTTATAAACAAAAGTGAACAATCTTACATGCAGAACTGTGTAAATTTATATTATAACTATATTTACATCTACAGTTAAATTTAAAAAAATACGTATTTTGAAAGATTTGTGTATACTCGCGTCAAGAATTCAGACGTCTTACGTCACAGCTGACGTTACACATTTGTTTTTATTGTCAACGTAATTTTCGATATTTGGTCGCGTTAAAAACAATAATTGTTTGGAATTTAGTGCAATATATAATGCAAACTATTAGTGTAGTATATAGTTTTATTACTATCAGTTACAGTTTCTTAAATATTTTGTTGAAAATATAGTAAATTATTAATTTGTTCGTATGACGTAAGTCGTCTGAATTCTTGTCGCGAGTATACCTAAAAATTTGTTGGTTGATGTCGTTATATATTTGTTTCACTTCGGTACTTTTGAGTATTCACAGGTGGCATGAGATACCATTCCTGTTATTTGATAAGCTCTGTATTATTGAGTTCTTAAATGTCTCAAATGATTTGTATTTGTAGAAAACACTATTTCAAGAACACGGCGCGCAAAAACATTGTTGGAAACGTATTTGCTTTGCTGATAAAAGAAGTGATTACATATTGTCGTCGACAAAACCTGCTGCGTGTGGTCTTTATACATAATATAGTTAATTTAAAAATTAGAAAACTGGATGAAGAACTTCGAAAAGTTTATCTTATACCTGTAGAGGAAATTCGAAAGCAAACATTCAGGAAATATTAACAAATTTCTTTTTACCAAATTCAGTATCTGCAGATAAAATTCTCATTCTGTTATTCAATGCTGCGCTGTATATGTTGAAGGCAGGATATAATTATAAAATATTTTATGAAAATTCGATTCATGCAATTTGTCTAGTACGTGGATTTCAATAGCATTGCAGAAACTATTTTTAACATTATTTCCGATGATTGATGAATTAATAGCCAATGTGAAAAAATATTCATAAAAAGTGCAGTTTTACAAGGGGAATTTGCTTAGAACACCACTATCACATGAAATTAAAAACTTGTTTTTACTAATTTTTGTTCTATTGCCTTAAATTTTCCTCTGGTCTACAATATGGTAGGAAGAAATAAACTTTTGTGTTAAGGCAGGGAAACGTGGAAATTGACATTTTCATGGTTGGTGCACTTTAAAAATGGATGTTTACTTAATTTTATGTAGACTTAAATGTCCTCCTACAAATGGTTTCAACTATCACAAGCAATGGAAAGACATTAACTTTCCGATATTATGCAGGGTGTTTCAAAACAAAGGCGAACATTTTCAGGGGGTGATTCCTTGTTGAAAATAAAAGATAGTTTGTTATATAAACGTTGGGTCACAAGTCAACCATTAGGGAGATATTGCGTTGCAAAGATGGCGGAAAAAAGAATGTTTTTATTGTTTTTCTAGGAAATGAAAAACGTGGGAATGGTAAAATTTTGTGGAAGTGTTACCATCATCAAAAGACACTTGTGACATATTTTTTCACTTTTTGAAAATAATTGGAAAGGGTTGAAATAAACTACCCTTTTCAGTTTTTTTAACTATACTTTCAAATAACTTCCTTAACGACGTAGAAAAAAACGGCATCTCCCCGACATGCTATACTTTACATTTCATTTTTTAACGTCGAAACAGTTAATTTTATCAAAAAATTATAAGAGAAAAAAATTTCTAAATGAATCGAGTTAACCTAATTTATTTTTTTCTACGTCGTTAAGGAAGTTTTTTGAGAGTATAGTTAAAAAAACTGAAAGGGGTAGTTTATTTCAACCCTTTCCAATTATTTTCAAAAAGTGAAAAAATATGTCACAAGTGTCTTTTGATCATGGTAACACTTCTACAAAATTTTACCATTCCAACACTTTTCGTTTCCGAGAAAAACAATAAAAACACTCTTTTTCCGCCATCTTTGCAACGCGATATCTCCCTAATGGTTGACTTGTGACCCAACGTTTATATAACAAACTACCTTTCATTGTCAACAAGGAATCACCCCCTGAAATTTTTCGCCTTTGTTTTGAAACACCCTGTATATTCTAAAGGCTTTTAGTTGTATTATACAACTTGTATATAATCCAGTCTTTATATCATTAACAATGGGATATAGCCTAATAGCCTTGTCTAATAGTGATCAAATAAGGTAAACTAAACAAGTTTTACTAAAATGTGGCTTCCTTTTAATAGAACACGATCTCAACATTATATTTTATATTGCATTTACATTTGAGAAAGGAACAGTTTTGGTATGATTTTCGATTGTCTCGTGGCCAGACAGGTTATCCTATCTTAACCCTTACGTGAAACTTGCAGCTTAATTTTTAAAATGTCAGTTAATACAAGTTTATATTTTACTTATTTACTGAAAATTGATTTTGATAATAGAATATTTATCCTACTGAAGCAGAATAAAAGAGCCGAAGGAAAACTTGATAGTTGATATAGTTTTCTCTTTTTATGTACGTATCCTCTGATAAATCGTAGATATGTAGGCGTTGTTTACAGATGATACGTAATATCTATTGTCGCTTAACTTATACCACAACAATAACAAAGTACGGCTGAAACAACACCGACCGGTTATATTGCTATGGATAAAATTCATTTATTTGAGCAAGTGCATTTTTACGATACTCAACACATTACTTAAAATAATAAAATAATTATTAATGGAATTATTGTTCATCATATTAATTGTTGGAAATAGCCACTGTGAGCCAAAACACATGCTTCAGACTCTCTTAAAATTGAATTTTGAACACGTACAAAAATGCCAAGAGTAGCTCTTATCATCACAATCAGCTATAATAATTCGTTGAGGTAAGTGCTCCTGAGATTCAATGGAGCAAACCAATGCCTTGAGAAGTCCCCAAACAAAAAAAAAATCAATAAAGTCCATATCTAGTGATTTGGAGTTGACCTGGTACTCGAGTATCTACCTCGTTCTATCAAACTAAAAGTCCTATTGTACATAAATTTCGTCTTTCTTAATGTTTACGTATTAAAACGCGTTAAAAAAAAATGTCTGTAGGCGGGCGATGAAGATTATTTTCAAAAAAATAAGGTCCAATAGTACCCATTTAAATATTCAAAGAAAACTGATATGATCAATTCCACTATGGCATGACAGTTTTCATCAGAACAAACCTGATTATTGTGGAAATTCATTAAGTATCACTATACTGAGCATCTCTAGAAAAATTAATTAGTTAAGGTTTAAGGTCTTTGTATGTGTAACAAACTGTTGCAAAGTTTTACATACACGTTATAGTAGTGAGGATAACTATTTCCTATAAAATGTTCATTATACATGTTTCCTAAATAATAATAATATCCATTATTCACTAGTAAATAGAATAATATCATTATTCACTGATTTCAACCTGAACCTTCTGTGTGAAAACCAAACTTATCCACTATACCAGTTACGGCAATATTAACATTTTAGAAGTTTAGTAATTAAAGTTTTATTTACTTTCTTAAATTTATCAAGTGAATGGCAAATGTCAAATCTGAAAGTAAGGTGTTTTGACAATTTTAAATTGTATGTGTTATATTCATGTTATGAATGTCAAAATAAGTATTCAATAATTTTTTTAGTAAAAAGTTTGCTAAAATATTAATAGTTGTAGAGAATGTATACAGGGTGTTAAAAAATAGTGTACAAAATTTCAGGACGTAATAGTATGAACCAAAATAAGCAGAAAGGTCTTAATAAACATGGGTCCGCAAAGTAACGTTTGCGGAGATATGGACCACTACTCGTTTTTCAAATATTTTATTTTATTAGGAATAAACCGACAAAGGAAGCTTTTAACAAACAAAAAACAAAGTTACAGAAGATGTTCAAAGTGCCCTCCGTACATTTCCAAGCAGGCACGACATCTTCGTCTCAACGATATTCGAACTCTTTCGAAAACACCCACCTTAGTTTGGATTTCTTGACACTTTTGATTAATCCGTAGCTGCAGATCTTCCAGGCTATTTACAGGAGTACCATACACTAATGTCTTCAAATATCCCCAAACAAAGAAATCTAGAGGGTTCAGATCAGACGATCTTGGAGGCCATAAAACAGGTCCGGCCTACTAACGAATTAATCAAAAGTGTCAAGAAATCCAAACCAAGGAGGGTGTTTTCGAAAGAGTTCGAATATCGTTGAGACGAAGATGTCGTGCCTGCTTGGAAATGGACTTGCACTTTGAACATCTTCTGTAACTTTGTATTTTGTATGTTAAAAGCTTCCTTTGTCAGTTTATTCCTAATAAAATAAATTGTTTGAAAAACGAATAGTGGTCCATATCTCCGCAACCGTTACTTTTCTGCTTATTTTGGTTCATACTATTACCTCCTGAAATATTTTACACTCTTTTTTTAACACCCTGTAGTATTCTACTTGCATATAATGGTTGAAATTCACTAGTTTGAACAATCGTCTACGGCTTGTGCCGTAACGTTCACCCTCGTGAATTACAGCCATCATTATAATATGCTCGTCGAATAATATACTATTATTAGCCAATCATTCCAATTTTTATAAAACAAAATGGAACTCTTTTAAATCAGTGTAGTTTCATTCAATGTTCATTTTCGTCGTTTCTACAATTAGAAATGCTGTAAAAATTAAACATCGAGCTAGAATCCCGAAATATGTTTTTATTGTCTTTTAGGCCTTCCTGAGTATGTGGTAAAACATTTATACTTAATGATAATTAACCCTGTATATTTCAATTTAATTTCTATTATTTTCTTTTTTCTTCATATCGAGTAACTGTTCCATTCCATTGTTCCATTGTTCGATAAATATTATTGGTAAACACATTATGTTACATTTGGCTTCCAACTATTCAGATATTAACTACGTATTTGCCATCATAAAACTCCTAAAAATAGAATAACCCTGGAGAAGTTCTCCAAACGCGTCCATACGTCTCAAAAATTCTTCCCACCGCAATTTCGTGTGGTTCAATTTAGTCGAGCGAAAACAAACATAGGAAATTAACTTTTATCTATACAAATAAACGGGGTACTTAAATTTAGTTAACTTCTTGGTACTCACTAAATGGAATGTATCATATCATCATACACTACATTAGCAGAGATTTATTGTTAGTTACGAAGCAATTTATTTAAATTATTCATTTTTCGTTATTAATTATTGCACTTTTGTTTTATTTTTTGTTTTAAAGATACTTCAAATTCATTCACATTATCATTAAAATTTCAAAAATTAAGTACAAACTTTATTAAAAAAACAACAAAAGATATGGGAGCTCTATAAAAGATGTAGTCCACATGAAAAACTATGAATTCTGAACATCGTTTGTATCTAATTTTCAAAAATTGACATATTGCACAGACATTTTAATTTAAAAGAACAAATGTTATACCATCTTCAAAATTATTTTGGAAACTTACACTCGAAAAGACTTGAACTCCCTCCAAAGCTGGTAATTGGTTAGTAGGATGTTTTTGGGAAAAAACAGGCCGATTTCTATTTTCGAAATAACCTCTTTTTAATCAATTTATCAACGTTTATGTGGTAGTTCCGGTTTTCGCGGAAATGACGTCACCTCTCATATTTTAAATGGAACACGAATATTTTTTACAGATATCGAATCTATTAAAAACAACAAAAGATATGGGAGCTCTATAAAAGATGTAGTCCAGATGAAAATATGTATCAATACATATGGTTTAATTTTTCTTTATTAATAATGATACTTATTTAATGGAGTAAATGTTCGAAATGTGCTTCCTGAACTCCTGACAATAATAAAATCTGTTTTTGCACACTACGCACGATAAAGTCTTGCCTCCCCCCTCGAAACTGGTAAACGGTTGGTAGGATGTCTTTGGGAAAGAACAGGTCAATTTTTTATAAACATATTAGTTATAGACATTTATGGGCTATTTCCAGTTTTCCCGGAAATGACGTCACCTCTCATATTTTAAATGGAACACTAATATTTTGTTACAGATATATAATCTAAAGTAAATTCTGAGACAGATCGATCAAAAACGAAGAGAAACCTCTTATTAGACTGAATAAAATATTTCACAATACCTACGTATGATGTAATAACAAGTGCAAAAAAGATTTTATTATTGTCAGGAGGTTCAGGGAGCACAATTCGAACATTTATTCCATTAAATTAGTAATTATTATTTGTTATTAAAGACAAATTAAATCATACGCAATGTAAATATTTTATTCAGTCTAACGAGAGGTTTTTTTTCCTCTAAACTGTCTTTCGTATAAGTTGGAGAAAGGCGAAAGTGTGCCCTGTTTTCAAAAGTGGCGATCGCGCTGATATCATTAATTACAGGCCGATCTCTATCCTTTGTAACTTTTCCAAGATTTTTTATCATTTTGTATAACAAGGTTTATTCTTCAGTTTCTCAACAAATATGTCCATGTCAGCATGGTTTCATGAAAATGAGATCAACAACCAGCAACCTGACCGTTCTATCTCAGTATGCATTGGAAGCGGCGGACAGTGGACCTCAATTCGATGTTATACAGGGTGTGAGGTAATTTTAAGCAAAAAGAAGGAATATTTCATAGAGTTCGTCGGAATTTTTTAAGAATTAATTTATGCATTGAAGAGGAAGGACGTCACTTTGAACCTTTGATTTGAATGTTTAATTTCTATTTGTATTGTTCTAGTAACTTATGTATTTTAACCATATGATTTTGTTAGTAAACCATTCTTTATTTGTTGAGGACGTTATTTTTTTATTATTTATCATTAACTACCATCAGCGTAACAACAAATTTTCACTTATAATATTACTAGAGTTTCAATTATTACTGGAAATTTTTTCGAGCACACAAATATTTTGAAAATTCTGCCGAGTCGAAGACAAGGGAGAATTTTCTAAAAAATATTCGTGTGCAAGAAAAAATTTCCAGTTTTTAATTGAAGCTAGAGTGGTATTCGGTAAGAAAATTTCACAACGAAGTGTTAAAAAATATCGACAAAAATATAAGGATATTAAAATTTTTTGATTGTTTTGAAGAGACAGTATGCTTTGTATGTTAATTCAAAAAGGATAACATATGTCATTTTATATGCACGGTGTCAAAGTGAAATGTTTAGTGTTTTTTTACGAAAAATGTCTCGTTTTGGAGAAGAAAACCAGGACATAATAAGATTGTTTCAAAGTACTACATTTATTTTTTGAAACATAGACATATTTTATAAATTTTAGTGAATGTGTGCATGTTTATTCCCCATTAAGAAAAGAATACGTGGCTGAGGAATTTCAGCAACATTTGGACGCTTTAATTAAAACTACTAAAAGTACATACTTGGTAAATAATTATTTATAAATGATTTGTACTTATTAAATTATGATAGAATAAATTTGAAGTTAAATATAAATGTCATTTTATTTATAAATGTCAAAAAATTTCCAGTGTAATTTCATGCTCCTTACCCCAAGGAAGAAAAAAATTCCGGAAATTTTCTTAGTCGCTATAGTAACGCTACAAAATACAGGCCTTTAATTGGCTGAAAAATCCTATTGTGAAATTTTCACAAAAATTGCTATCTGTCAAAACTAATTCTCCACAAACTTGTTCACAAGACAACTAAGCCCTTGTTTCCAAAGCATGCTGGTTAATGTAGAAAATAAATTAAAATTATTTCGTATTCATCACATGCAAGCAATGTTATTTTAGCGTTTTTCTCGAAAACGGTTAGATTTATCTGGATTTATCAAAACAAATAAAGTATACCTTTTTATGTCAAAATGTTAGGAGAACAAAAATATTCAGTCAAATTTCGCATGAAGTGTAGCACAAAAAAGTTGGAACCATTCAAATCAAAATAAAGGTTCGTTATGGCGCCCTCTACAAAATGCGAAAACATAGTGGGCAAATTTATAATCCTCATCCCGAAAAAACCCCATATACGAAATTTTGTCAAAATATTATGAGTGTGAAAAAAGGTATTGCAAAAAAATATCTCCTCTCCTGTATATACTGACTTTGCCAAAGCATTTGACAGAATTAATCATAATATTCTCTTGCAAAAACTTTGCAGCTTTGGTTTCGATTCTGATTCAGTCTTACTATTAAAGTCATGTTTATCTGATACAACATTATGTTTCTTATAATGGTTATGATTCTGTCAAATATTTGGCGAAGTCGAGAGTACCTCAAGGTTCGAATTTGGGTCCATTATTGTTATTCCTCTTATTTGTTAATGACTTTGCTGCCACTCTGGGTTGCCGAAAACTTACGTATGCTGATAATTTTAAACATTTTTCAAACATTTCCTCCTTAAATGACTGTTACTCTTCAAGGAGAAATAGCCAAAATTGAAGCCTGGTGTAATTTAAATGATTTACATCTAAATGCTACAAAATGCAATGTTATTAGCTTTACAAGGAAGAAATCTCTTTGTCATTATAGTTACTTAATTAATAACATTGAACTTAATCGTTTGACTAAAATTAAAGACCTGGGAGTGATTTTCGATCAGGAATTATCTTTTTCATGTCATATCTTATCCAAGGTGAAGATGAAGCAATGAAGGATTATGGTTTCATACTTCGCTACTGTAAGTTGTTTACTAATATCGAATCTCTTGTTATTTTACATTTTTCATATGTCAGAACTAAACTATAATACTGCGCTACGGTTTGGAATTCATTCTATTTCATAGAGTGTTACTTGAAAAGCCACAAAAAAAATTCTCAAAAATTTATGTCTTAAAATAGATAATGTTTATCCTGTCAGAGGTACTCCTTATAGACAACTGACAGATTTGTGTTTCAGAGTTTATATTTGAGGAGAAAATTAAACTCAGTCACTTTCCTTTATAAGTTATTGCATGGTCAAATTGATTGTCCTGAGCTTATGAGTCAAATTGAGAGACTGAATCGCCTTACTGTATAATATCTTTTAAGAATACCTGTAGACACCCTGTATTTTATTATTTATTTTTTGATCACCATATTCTTGTATCCCCTTGAAGTGTTCTTTAAAATGATGACAGTATTTCGTTCAGTTTATGCAGCGAACTATTAGGTATTTGTTTACCATTTACAAAACAGCAGTTAAGTATTTTATACAATTTAACTTGATTTTATAATTTTATTAATTCTAATACGTTAAAGAATCAAAGAGTGGACCTTGCACATTATATTCTATTTAGCACGTAAATACACAACAAGGAGTGTAACAAGGCCAAAGGTTTCTTAAATAAGGTAGGTGTTGTCGTTCAATGTTAATTCCCACTGACATCTGTTCACCTGGATTGCATTTTCTTTTAGATCCTGCCACACCATCTACATTATTTGCATAGTAATACACTTCTGTTCAGCCTTCCTTCACTGCTTAATTTGTCCGTATTATTTTTCGACCATAATATTTTGATAGTGGGTCTCCTTGACTTAGGCCCGTTTGTGAGAAGTATTCTCCTGAACTTGAATGTGACATTCAACATACTCAGTGTTGGTTTGATCAGGCATATGCTTTCAGGTAGACTAAATGGAAATACAAAATGCTACCTACGTCTAACATAATAAAGTGTAGAATCTCTATAATTTGTAGTTGCGGGTTCCAAAAGCTCTTATAAACAGTAAAGTAAAAAATGGGGACGATATCTTTATAGAAACAGTCAATTTGACAAAAAGAATCATGTGTGCCCTGATGTAATTGAAAATATTTACTGTTTTTTTTTTTAATTTATGTATATACCATTAAAACTCAATAATAAAATTTAATTAAAATATCAAGTTCTGTGAAACAAATGTCGTTAAAAAAATGCCATTGTAATCATGACGTAGGTGTGAAATATTAATTTATAATATCCCCAGTGCTTAAATCATTTCCAGAAATTCTTTCGAGGAATAAGGAAATATTTTCGTTGTTTAATTTGAGCTTGAGAGATTCTGTAAGAAAATTTAACACCAAACTATTTAGTAATTTGAAGGTAAAAATGGGGATCCCGTACGACAATTACGACTATGTATTGAAAATAATTAGGTACATGTAGAATATTATAGTGCCCTCATCTGATTTGAATACAGTTTTCCGAGACGCACAATAGCCACAATATAGGCAGTAGCAAAGGAATTGTGAGAAAAGCCAAACTGGGGAAATTTAGAAGCAAATTGAACAAAAAACTTTAAAGAAGAAATGGTATGATTCGATTTCTGACCCTCGATTTATCAAAACAATAGCTCGCATAAGATCAAATTATGCTTTATATCCTAAACATAAAGCATTAGTCGAAAGTCCAATCTGAGCATGTAATAAAATAGGAGATTTGAAGCATATTATCTTGGAATGTCCTCAGTTCTCAGTACAACGAGAAACATTATATCAGGAGATTTATAACACAGGAACAGAATTTCCATTGAATATTGTATATTTTTTGGTTTCTACCAGTAACACAATATCTATAGTATGTATACATTAATTCAGAAATCTAAAATATAAAATAAGTATCTAGGTTACGAATAATTATAAACTTGCAACATATATAATTTTTTAGAAAAAAATGGAACAAAAAACAAATAATTGATATATGACGAAAAAAAGTAAATATTACACCCAGAGCTAATAAAATACCAACAGTTGAAACAAAGGTGGAAGAAATAATGTATTAAATAAAATAAAGAAAATATTAAAAATACAAAAAAATAATAATAATCGGAAATTTTTGTTTTAGAACTAACATTACTAATATTACAAACAGGTATTAATAATGTAAATACGTATATGCCATCAAGCAACAAATAGAAATCATGCCATGGCCCGTTTTATTAAAAATAAAACATGAATTTGTTTATTATTCTTTTTCTCGTGAACGGTTCATTTTATCGACAATAAACAAGAGTACCTTTTTTTAGTCTAAGGTTGAAGCTACCCAGATTTATTATTTTAAAGTCTTTATCATACAGGGTGTTAAAAATTTAGACATTAAGTTGTACCTTACTCCGTCCTTGGTAAACTAAAAAAGCTAAATATGTTTCAACGACACTATTTTAAGAGGTTCTTACTAGTGTCCATCACATTAAATTTTTATTATTATATTAAGCACATTAAAAGTTATTCACGAACCGATTTCCAGCGGCGTCCTTCAAGGACACATATCCTCCGTAGGGAAGGCCTGTAGAAAACATTTTTATAGGAATTTATTTTTTCATGTTCTATCTGCACCCAAGAGGAAAATATCTGTATATGTGAATTTTTTGTTGAAGTACATAGTTTTAATTGGCTGTCACTTTCTGAAATACTCTCGGACTAGTGTCAGCAATCGTGTCTTGCTTTTTCTTGGTCTCGCAAGACAAGATTTAAAAAAAAGTTTTGCGAGACAAGTCGTGCAAATATAAGATAATGTATATAATATGTATTTAAGTAAATATTAACTGAAAAAATAAATATTGCATTTCTATTGTTATAGAAATGTAGGTATATACTTTATTTAAAGGACATCCAGAATATAAAATTATTTTTAAAATTAAAGATTACCGAGTCTACGTCCAGTTCTGCTGAACTGAACTAATTATCAATTCACTGCCACTTGACTGAGAGGTTCTACTTTGTTTCGCCTATTTCGTCGTTTATTTATAACTTTATAACGTCTACCAATAGACCATATCGATAGTTACGTGTCAGCTTCGAGCGGGACTGTAACCGACCGAGACCAACAACCACTGTTACCAAATTAGTAATAAAATACCATATTTCTCATTTGTATGCAAGAGTCTGCAAGAATCATGCAGTCTTGCAAAATTGCGAAACAAGGAGAGAGAACAAGACAATATCAGGTATGAAATTTGATACATAATGATATTCCGGGTTGTTGTGCCGTGACCTCGGTAACTGGTAGCTACCAAAAAGAGAGTTAAAATGCACATCCTTAGCATTAGCCGGGATTTTTTTACCTGCCCTGGTTGTTCTCGGGCTAGGCTCTGTGGGAACAAACCCGCTATCGGTGTCTCTGGGCCCGTCCATATATTGATTACGGTTCCTATTGTTGGTATTACGACTTCTACGGTCGGAACCGTTCCTCGAATAATGGTGGTCTTCCGAGGCGTTCCGTAGCCGCCGCTGTAAATGGTTGCATCCCATGCTTTCAAACGTTTCGCCGCTCTTCACTGTCGGCATCTTCAGTGGTGACTCGTGCGCGCCTCTGCACCTGCGCAAACAGCCAGTGGACGGGGCCTCAAGATCGATATCGGCAATGACGCACGACCCGTCACGGTTGAGTAGCCGCGAAGGCGTGGCCAAGCTATTAGTCATCTATCGTGTGAGGTAGAGAGTTGGGTAGTGGGCGGGGCCTGAAGCTCGGCCCGAGAACCGACGCCCTCCTCGTCATAGGTCGGCAACCCAGTAGGCGTGGCCAAGCTGTTATTCGTCATCGACCGTGTAATGCGGGTGCTGGCACAAGTGAGTTCGAACCTGCGCAGTCGGCCGGTGGGCGGAGCCTCAGGCTCAACCCCGGCGACTAGGCCCGCCCCGTCACGGTTCGGCAGACATATAGGCGTGGCCATGCCATTAGTTATCGAGAATGCGCTACTCGCCGAAGCTGTTGCTACAGCATTTCCCTGGTCACGTATCACGATGGAGGTGTCCGTTCGCCCTGCAATTCCCACATTACCATAGCCACTCAACCCATCCCGTTGTTGTTTGTTTTTCAATAAGGGTAACCACGTTCTACTCATACGAAATCCTTCGTCGCGGTTCATGTTATTCGGATGCTGTTCAACAGTGTCCCGCCTAACCAAGTTATAAAACCCCGTTGTTCTCACAAGAACGCTAGTGTTCTCGAACTGTATTACATGTCCCTCGTCCAACGCATGTTGGGTGACGGCGGACTTCTCGGGTTGGTTAAGTCGTAAAGCCCTTTCATGTTCCTTTTTCCTGGTGACGATCTCTGTGTCATACCTATATAGTCTTTGCCACATTCGCAAGGGATGCGATTTTTTTAACTCTGTTTCTGTGTTACCGAGGTCACGGCACAACAACCAGGAAAATCACTATGTATCAAATTACAGCACTGGCCGTGAAAGCCTAAAAACCACAATATAAGATATGATTTTGCAAGAACAAGACTTTCTGGTCTTATTTTGCAGGACAAGACAAGATTTCTCGTCTCAACCAACACTACCTCGTGCATAAATGAATTCATGCGCTTACTTCTAGATATACTTTTAAAAAATAAAATCGCTACTATCCTTGGAATACTCGAATAAATCAAAAGAGTGAAATCATTCTACACGACTTAGGTAATGATATTGTTTACGAGAATCACGTACCACTTTTTTAAATCGTATTAATTGCCTACCATCTGCTCAACAACTTATAATATCAAACGGATCACTGCATCATGCGTTATAAAAGTGATATCTGTATAAATTAATGAATAAGGCCAATGAAACGCCTGATCGATATGTACATATTTTGCCTTAGAAGGCTGCAGTGCTATTGGGTTACCTGCCTGACCTTTTCTGTGCCATTAACATTGGCAATGAATAATAATTATTAGGTGCATTTCCATATAAAATTGTGCTTTCCTACCTTGTTCAAAAATTTAAGCAGCCTTCAGGCGCTCTAAATTTAGTTAACAGTGTTTCCTCACTAAGTGACATAATAAAAGAAGAATTTCGTTGTAAAATAATTTTCAAAAAATATATAGAGGATTAAGTATTAAGTACAAATTAAGTATTAAGTACAAATTTATTGCCTTCCCCTCTTAAAATATTAGTAATATGTAAGTACGAATACTTTAAGAGGCGATAGATGTGAATTAACGAAATCGTCATTCAAAAAATTCCAAAACTTATTTCTAATGTGAAAAAAAAACTATAATAAACCTCAATTTATCGCCAACTCTTCCGGACGGCAGACGCAAGCACATATTTAGAAAGTTATGCAACCACCAACACTTTCTTGTTATAATTAACCCTGTGTGTTTACGTTTTTTCTGTTATTTTTAGTACCTTATTTTTTAATTTTAAACGTGTTATAGTAAATAAAGAAATGTGTTATTTTCTTATAACTCAAAGTACGATTCGATTTTCTTAGAAGAAATGGACATTTTAACTGTACGCAAAGTGTTTATTTTAGTGGGTAATTCTGACGGATGATTATTATGAGTGAAAATACAGCTTTGTTTGACAGTTCTGAACAAAAAACATATGTAAAATGCTGCAGCTAACTGTATCAGGTGTTATTATTAATGTTCATTTTCGTCGTTTCTACAATAATTGAAAATGCTGTAAAAAACGACCGCATGATAGTTGACAGATATAAGCCATCTCGGACGATGGTTATCATAGGATTCATACACGCCCATTTTCCGGAGGAAAATAGGGTTTTGCCCCATTTTTCAAACATCGAGCTAGAATTTCAGAATAATTTTTTTGTCTTTTAGGCCTCCTTGAGTCCGTTATTAAAATTTTTGTACGGTACCATATACCGATAGCCACACCGCAAGGTGTTCAGAAATAAATGTTATAGTACCTACATTTATAGGCATCCTTGGATGGAAGAATTTCTTTATCTAGTATATTCCTGACCATATATAACAGTTCAATATGTTATTTAATGGGAATATTGCTCAAATTGTACACAACAAAAAACACTGAATTTTACGTACGCTTCGAATCATCATCATAAAAAAAAACCATATTTTTAATAAAAAAATCTTATTTATTCTTTATTCTATGGCAAGTTTCTAATTAAGTCGTTTGAAAAATTGAATAAAACACTTGCTAAAGACGTAAAGAAACAGATTTTTTGTTAAAAATGTTTTTTTCTACAAAACTGTTAAAAGTGGGCTTTTTAATTGCCATTTTTGATGTTAAAAATGTAATTTTTTCTACAAAACTGTTAAAAGTGGGCTTTTTAATTGTCATTTTTGATGTTAAAAATGTCATTTTTTGACACGCGTGTTAAAAGTAAGTTACTTTTAACACTAGTGTTAAAAGTAAATCAAACAGCACTGGTTGCTACGAAAATTTTGGTTCATAAACATTGCGATCTGTGTGATATTTTTTGATTTCTTATTTTTATTGAGTTTAAAGTTCTTCCGATTGTTTTGTAGAAAAAATAGTGTATGATATACATGTTAAAAGTGATTTTATTTCCGTGAAGTGAATCATCTTCACTCACAAAATAAAATCTTACTTTTAACACGTATATCATAAATAGCCATTTTCTACAAAACTGTTAAAAGTGGGCTTTTTAATTATCATCTTTGATGTTAAAAATGTCATTTTTTTACACGCGTGTTAAATGTAAGTTACTTTTAACACTAGTGTTAAAAGTAACCGGTTGCTACGAAAATTTTGGTTCATAAACATTGCGATCTGTGTGGTATTTTTTGATTTCTTATTTTTATTGAGTTTAAAGTTCTTCCGATTGTTTTGTAAAAAAAAATAGTGTATGATATACGTGTTAAAAGTGATTTTATTTTACTTCTTACTTTTAACACGTATATCATAAATAGCTATTTCTGAAAATTGCTGTAATCTTAAACCATATTTTGTCACCCGTAATAATGCTCGTATCGTATCGTATTCTTGAAAAAGTGTTTTCTACAAAACGAATAATTTTATACATTTAAGAATAATGTGGAGCTTAGCAAGTAACAGGAATGTTATCTCATGCCACTTGCGAATATGCAAAGGTAGGTACCGAAGTAAAACGAATATATAACTATAGAAAACAATCTAACCAACAAATTTTTAAGTACAGGCATCTTTTAAAGTACGTACTTTTTAAATTTAACTGTAGATGTAAGTACATATTGTTATAACGTAAACTTAGTTAAACGTAGATAGTTCTGCATATAAGATTGTTCAGTTTTATTTACAAGTGAAATTAATTGTTAAAATGTGGAGTTAAAATAGCAAAATAAAGTGTGTCTTAAAAACGCTTTTTAATTACTTTGTTATTTTATTTAAGAACAATTTAAATAGTTCTATATTCATGAAGATTCTTACAGATTTCAAACCGATGTTTTATATCCTTCGTCGTTAGCGAGCGAGCAATCTTTTCTGTAACACGGTTTATTGCCAAATATTGTTTGCTTTTTTTTGTTAATATTACGGCAGTTACCAAATGTACCGCACAAGTTAATTCGCGCAATATGACACCTGCTGGATCGGCATTCTTAAAATCAGTCGTGGTACCTTGCTGATTCAGAACTGCTTCAACTGCTTGATTTGAAAAGCTTATGTGAACGACTTTCTCAACTTTACACAGAACTTGATGTTAAACACACTGCTCTTCACTGGATCTCATTATAAAATCGCCGAACTCACAATACTTTTACAAAAACAACTACATATAACAAACATACTCGTACAATACAATATTTATTCATGTTGCTAAAATGAAAGGAAAGTAGATTTCAATTTTCCACTGCAGTTGTCAACTGAGCCCTTAGTTGAAATTACAATTAAATTAAAATTTCATATTTTTGCTAAATTTACAGCCATATTAAATATTCTTTACGATTCAGTTTGTCTCAAATGATAGTGACTAATAAGGTATAGATCCACGATCGTACTTCCGCGAAATAACATTTAAAGATCGCGCACATTATATCTGCATAAACCAGTCCGGCACAGACTGAAAAGTCTACTCATGACCAGCACCAGCACGTACCGTCACCCACAACGAGCGTCAGTGCAGGTCGTGTCGGTCAACAATACCTAATATACGGACCAGCATCTGTATAGATCCGCAAATTGTGTTCATGCAATTTCGCTGGACGCTCGAGCACCCTCGTTTATCAACAACCTCTGTGGGTGAGGAAATAATGATATACAGGAGCTCATAAAATAATATATTTTGTGACATTCGAAAGATTCAAAAAAGGAAATAAATAATTAAATTCATCATACTGCTTTATTTTTTCATTGATAGGGGTGAACAAACCCTTTTATTTTTTCTAGCTTCCTTCTTTCTCTTCTTCAAACTTCAAAAAATTTGCTACACACAGAACCTTCACAAGTTACTGGTTCGGGCTATGCGAAGACGTGCAGGCCACATGCAGTATTGCCAATCGTAGCATAATTATGCTACAGTGGCCTAAATTTGCAGTTTGTAGTAGCGTAGCAACATTATAGACAATGTAGGCATAATTACGGACTAACATACTAATATATATAATCTGATTAAAATCTGTTTTCTATAATCTGTTGGTCGAGTCAATGGTTAATATGGTTAATGATTTATTCTGTTATTTCTATTATAAATATAAAAGATGTAGCTCAAACGCAGAAAACAAAGACAACAGAATCAAACGACGTAATTCGGTCTGCGGATAATGCAAATTTTATAATATTGAGAGATTGGACGAGGAGGACCGGGTACCATGGCCGCCGCGATCTCCTGACTTTAAATCATTTGGACTTCTTTTTGTGGAGATATCTAAAAAATGAAGAGTATCTCACCTAAGTGAATACATACTATTGATGATTTACGAAAACGTATCATAGTTGCTGCCAATAACTTACATGTTCAAAACGGACAAGAAGCAGAAACATTTGTATTTGTTTGTACAAAATGCATAAGACGGGCCCAAAATGTTGTTGTAACATCAGGTATGTCAAACTATTTTAATTATTAAAACCACACATTATATCTATTAATAATAATTAATAGCGGCAAAAGCAGTTAAATTTGCTATATAAAATCGGCGTTATGAAATGTTATTTATTTCTTTCTTTGACTATTTCTTTCCATTTTTTGTCCGGTCGCAGATTGCCGCCTTATCAGGTTTTACAGTGTGTCAGTTTGCAGTGTCTTGCAGAAGTGTATTTTTAAATCATTTTCGAACTGCCTTTTTTAATATTTTTTACAGAATCGTTTTTGTCCCCTGTACACTGAGAAAAATTTTTTTTTGATAAGTTCTGAAACCCTGTATATTAGATTTTCTATATACAAAAAATTTTGTTTTTACTTTTCTACTGACCCATAATAATTTTTCAAATCTTATGGCAAAATTTACACTTTTTGAGTTGGCAACACTGGTTACATGACGCGCTGTGCTAGTCTGTGCTGGTGCGTGCAAATATAATGTGCGCGACATTTTAGAGGTATACCTATATGTCAATAATGACTTTCGAATAGTAGTAAGTTGTTCTAAATGGAGAAAAAGCTTAACAAACAAGTAAATAAAATAATAAATGTAATGAGTGAAGTTTAATTAGATTAGAGAGACCTCTAACAGCAAAATATAGTAGCACTATTTAAATTAAGCATTAACTATAATACTTCTGCAATAAAATATAAATTTTATTATTAAAATTTATCTAATTTTCCATTACTTTCTCAGATGAGAAAGGCAAAGTCCAAATTTTTCTGCGATTCTACCAATTGTAGTTTGTGTATTAAAAATGTGCATAAAAAAAATTAAACAAAACGCGAACTATTGCATAATCTGATAATCTGTGACTTAAATATTATATGTTGTTTGATGAACATTATGGTTTTTATTAAGACTTAAAATTTAAAATTACTTCAAGTATCAGATACATTAATCTTAAGAATAAATATAACAATAACCTGTCATAACTTCTATCATAAACACAAATTTAATTGTCTGCTTATTAATTTTAAGAAGAAATTCATAATTCATCATGAAAATGTTATCTTAATCATTTGAAAACAACGTATAACGTATAAATATCCGAATAATTATTATATTTTTATGGAGTCTGGTAAGATTAGATAAAACTTCTAGGTAAAATATAAAACTGAGAAAATCCTACGTAGATTTAACTTGTTTTGTACATTATATAATTGATTAAAATATGATTTCTATTTGACTCTTGACTTCAAATTTTATTTAAATCAGAAAGGTTTATTTAGTTAGCTAGCAATATTATCCGAAATTAAACTATACAGGGTGATTTTTAACCTATAATTGGTGCTCTTTATTTACAGTTTTTGCATCATAATTTACAGGTACTACTCGAAGAAGTTAATCAAAACGTTAGAAAGCATATGTTAGTGATTCCCAAAGTGGTTATATTGACCCCTAGGGGTCGACTCCAAACTGCAAGGGGTCCGTGTCAGCGATCACAAAAATTGAGGTGCATAAGATGTAAATAGGGGTCCACGAGAATGGATCCTATTTAAGCAGGTCGTGACCGAAATTTTGGGTTTCCATAAATGGTATAATTAATACACATAATTCAAATAGTAGATATGTACTTAATAATACATAATATCTACTAATCATAAGTGACATAAATTAGCTATGAAGTAAAATATATATTTTTTCTACGTTCATGCAAAAAACAAAACTTTATTGAACTATATACATATACAAACATATTTTGAACATTGAACATCTCATGGTACTTTATTATGCTTTAGTGGAATCTCAGTTACGATACGGGATCATTGCTTGGGGTGGGGCTTATAATAATGTAATAAGGAATCTTGAAGTAATACAAAAATGGATTTTAAAAATTATATATCAAAAAGAAATTACTTACCCCAGTGACGATCTCTATAAACTGTCAAGAGATTTTGATATTCGGCAATTATACACTTTAAGTTTAGTTATAGAACAAAAAAAAGACGCCAACAAGATTAACATTGTTCATAAGTATCCAACAAGGTACAAAGAGATGGGGTTATGGATACCTTTTACTAATAAAACGGTTATACAAAGGTCTGCTTATTTCCTTGGTCCAAAAATATATAATGAAGTTCCAAATAATTTAAAATTAATAAATTCTTTTGCAATGTTTAAAACTCGCATTAAAAAATGGCTATTAAATACACCACGTATTTTTTGCTACAATTTAATTGCACTTAACTTAAACTGAAAAATTGATCAGCATCTATTTTTGTTTTATTTCTTGTCTCATATTTTGTGTCTAATTATCAGAAAGTTTTCATAATTTTTAATAACAACAACTCAATAACTGTTAAATGAAAGAGAGTTAAGTATAATTCCCTTGACAAGTTTTGCTTTTGGGGTTTTGCAACGCTCTTATATTAGTTATTGCATACGTTATATGTCACTACAGACAATCTTTTTGTCTTTGTGATATTTTTATTTGCACAGGTATTTATAAAAGTGAAAACTAAGTCCTACTGTACATTTTGAGCAAATTTTGTTACTTAATGGATTATTGTATTGTTTAAAAAATATTTCTTTATGTTAATGTAAGTTGATGTATTAGTAGATTTATCGCATTTAACTAAAATCAATTGTTTTGTTACTGTAATTTATATGTGTGTAAATAAATATTATTATTATTATTATTATTATTATATTATTATATTTAGTGGAAAAAGTGGTTCTTTATTGCACTAGTGCATTTTACTACAGCGTTTTGTCATCATGACAAACATAAACTTTCAAATCGATGTCATTTTCCTACACTTAGTGTCATCTAAATAAAACATTTTTTGGTTTTTGCATGAACGTAGAAAAAATATTGTATGCAACTCGTACAAAAAGTGCTTATTGCACTCAACATGTTGTCCTACTCGACCTACGGCCTGGTTGGACAATTTCACGTCGCGTGCAATAAACACTTTTTGTGGGTACTTGTTGCATAAATAACTATTTTATTTATTTAGAAACATAAAAGCTTATGAAACATGATGAAGATTTGGAGCTAAATGTGGGGAACTTTATGACCCCATGCTTAAATCATGGGAAAATTCGAGATCGATAATGGGATCATTCTGCGTCAGCGGTTGAAACAAAACACACTGAATTGCTTTGAATTATTAATTGTTAGAATATTCTACTGAGTTCAATTAAACTACTTCATTTTACTTATAAAATTATTGTTATACTCGTTACTTAAATGTATGTTATTATTTTCTTATACTTATCAAACACCAAACTGTATAAGAATTCTTATTAATTTCATAGTAAACAATTATTTTATTTACTACATGCAATATATTTAATATTAGAAAGGGTCAACCAAAACAGAAAAAATGGCACGTGGTCTACGAGACAAAAAAGTTTAGGGACCAATGGCATATCTGGTTTATTCACGATGGTGTTCCACCTCATCTAGTGCGACAACATTTTATTTGGATCATATGTTTCCCGAACAATGGATAGGCGCCCCTTCGATCGCCAGACCTAAATCCACTTAATTTTTATGTTTGGGGTCACATAAAAACTATGGTGTATGTTACCGAAGTTAATATTGAAGGAAAACTGCGAAATCGCATACATGCAACAAGTATACTCAATAATCACACAATTATTTTTTATAATTGATAGACAGTTTAAATTTCTTATTAACTGCGATCTTAATTATCAACATTAAACAGCTCGTTAGAATGCACTTTAAATCTTAACAAAACACATTCAATTGTTTAAATTGTTAAAACCATTATAACTGTTTCCTGAAGAATTAATTACAAAAACACAATCTACACTTAAGTAGGTACGCTTGAAAGATAATGCCAAGTTTGTTAAAAAAATCTCTTATTTTTTAATTAATAATTAATTAATCGCAACAAAAACGCCACAGGTAAAATAAAAGTTAATATACGTTCATATTTATTTTCATGACAATGAGTATTTATGCAAAAAAATGATGCTGGTTAACTTTTGTTTTACTGAATTTGGATCAAACAAGAGCAAAAAAACTTTATAATCGTCGACGTTTTGTCTCTTTATTGAGACATCTTCAGGACTTTTAAAAAGAAAATTACAACCAATCGTTAAACATAAAAATATAGCTAACAAAATTAAAATTAGTAAAACAAACCTAATAAACAAGTTACATTAATACTTAATTTTTTTTCAAATAATAATTGAAACTAAACAAAACATATTTGACTTAACAATTGTTTTCTCTGACAAACGGTTACAGAATTATGACAGCAAACAGGTCTTGAATATGTGACAACGTCGCTCACATACTTAGGATTGTTTTATACATAATAATTATAAATAGGTACACCTACACGTATGCACTTACTGTTAATGGTTTTCTTAAAGCTCTTTTCACAACACAGGATAATAGTTACAAGTGTATCTTGCAAGAAGCGTTTACCGCACTAGCTGTACGCGCCATTATGACTAATATTACATTTAGGTTATCACCAGCAGCCTAACACTGCAATGTTGTCGAACGCTACAGTACGTTGCAGTTTCAACGATTTTCGCGGAAACTTCAATTGTTTACTTCGTTAATACTAATCCAGAAATCAAATTACGAACAAATTACGTTACAGGCGCTTTTACTTAACCTCAATTGTACATTGTCATTTCGTAACATAGTTTTGCATATTATTGCAGTTGTATTTTTATTTTTGAAATGTATTTTTGGACAAACTATTGGTTTACCCATTTTTTCCATAAGAGTTTTTATTGATTTCATATCACTCATATTCCGGACACCCTGTATTTCCAAATAAATAATAAGGATTCAAGATATTAAAACAAACTTAAACATGACAACTATTTTTGTCAAATGTAACAATAATTTAGAAGCCCTGAAAATGTCTCATTAGAAGAGATGAAACATGGATGATTGTATAGCTAGCTATTAATTTTGTCTGTGTTCTAATTTTGTTTCTGTTATAATTCAAATCGAACAAAATATAGTAAAAATCAGATTTTCGCTATTGATATCTCAACTAAAATAAACTAAACTGACTCCTCTAATACTTACTGTTTAAATATACACATCGTCTCACGTCTCTAATTTTCTACAGAATTCCAAGATTTCAGAATTTATCCTTTTGCATTTCCAAGGCTGGCCTTGTAGTAGGAGCAATCTGAGCAAATATCGAGAGGAGATTAATGACAATTTAATTTTTACATTGTAGTATAGAATATTTAAACATTCGTCTATAGATAGATTACACAATAGAAAAAAATATTTCGGTAATCCAAAATTTCGTTCTAATACAAATTAAGTCTTTTTTTTAATCTCAAAATGTAAGTATCAGTAGCAAATCCAAAAAATTTCAAAATCTATTTGAAAATATTTTATTACCTAGACATTCTTATTAATGATAATCACAATGATGATCAGTGGATAAACACTTTGTTTTCATATATTTTATTTATTTTAATGTTTATATAGTGAAAGTTGCAATTATCATAAAAAATATGCGATTAACATAATACGCTAAAAAATTTCGGTAAACTTTTGAATAAATTAGCATATACAAATAAAATAATTACAATCAATATTTTAGTGTATAGGAAACATGACTTTTTAAAATTAAAATATGTACATAATAAAGCAAAATAAATCGTAAAAGTAGATATCTTATAAATAGGCGAAAACTAAAGTAAGGTGTATTTTAACTTACTTTAGGATATTACATACGACATCTTGCGTGTGCTAGTTGCATGAGAATATTCCTTTTAAAAGCTAAAAACTGACATATTGAAAATCTACAGTAATATCTAAGTTCTGAGAAGGACACATAAATGACTTTAATGGTAATACATACAATTTTGTTGTTTTTTTTTTTAATTTTATACGAGACATTTGTATACATGGTGTTCAGTAAAAAATGGGCCCTATTAAGGCTACCTTCCTTGGACAAAAATAATGTGATTTAAATCAACTTTGTGCAATTTTGTTGCTTTAAAAAGTTATAGACCTGAGAGAAAGTACTACTATTTCATTTTTTTAAGATAATTTCCCTATTAGTTGGATAATTACACTCAGATTTAAGAAAAACGATTGGAAGATAATCACGAATTCATCACTATTAGAGAGATTTTTGAGTTAAATGTGCAGAGCATTCTGAGCGTCTGAGCTGATTTTTTTAAACATAAATATTTTTTGGAAAATAATTAGTTATTTTGAAATAGCCTTCTAATGTCTAATAAGTAGCTGTCTGGCGAATATGTCAAAATAAAGTTAAAATAAAAATTTTGATTGTGTTACTACGTTTAGGTTTAAGTGGTTAAATTTTTATTTTATTATTTTTTAAATGTTGTTCATTTCTTATGTTGTCATATGTTTTTGTGTTGTATTTCATGATGTTTTATAAGAACATTACTAAACTGTAATAACTTTGAATTAATAATTTGTTAGCATTTACGTATATTGATTTCCAAGATTAACAAAAAAAACGCAGTGCAACAATACTTCCTTAAAAATAATCGAAAGCTCAAAACACCAATCATTTTCTAAAAGTCTCCGTCCTTAAAAAAATTTGAAAAAAATAATGTATTTAGTGACACTGGCACTCAGAACGCCCAGTACATTTAACTCGAAAATCAATTAGATATTCGTGTTTATCTTACAAAAAACCTTATTCTACAAAATCTGAGTACACAACTAAAAGGAAAAATATCGTAAAAAAATTAAATAAAAAAGTACTTTCTCGAGAAACAAAATTGTACTAAAATAAGTTGATTTAAATCCCATTATTTTTGTCCTAGGAAGTTAGTCTTAGATTATGGCCCATCCTTTATTGAACGTCCCGTATAAATAACTTTCGACATTCACGTAAATTGTAGAAAAACCTGTTCCGAGACTTTAATGTAGAACATTTGCATTTAAACAGTAGAATGTGATATCATTCAATCATTAAAGTTTTAAGGAATTATAAAAGTATTTATAAGTATAACAATTTTAGCACCGGATATAGAATATCTTGGGAAAATCTTATATACGGCAAGATGATTTTGACTAATCAAGCATATTGTATTCTCCGTCATCTCCAATTATGACATCACCTTGTTTGAACTATGACACATCCTATATTTTCTTATGATAACCTTTACATTTTTAGAAAATTATTGAAAAAAATATATGTATAAATAGATAAACGAAAACTGTGTTTTCCAAATATAGCCAGATTGCATGCATAACCAATATTTTATTCTCGATGTTAGCTTACCCTAGAGCTTTATATAATTTTTAAATAAAAATGAACTTCATATAATACTGAAATACACGTGAATATTTGATAGGTTTTTCATTGTCAAACATATTTAATTTCTTAGATTATATTGTTAGAAATATTCAATGAGTTAAGATAAAAACTAATCGTCATACGTCAGTCAATTTAGCACAAGAACAAGAAGAATATCTAATTAAACAGCAAATATTTTATAGGAATTTTGAAACTAGATAATTTGATTTTGAGTTACTCGTTTGTCACTTCAAATTATTTGCGAGAAAGCTGTTACAAAATTTTCATTTTCAAAAAAGGCGGCAAAACTGAATTCGATATATTTTACAGACAATATTAATCTTTTTTTTACCAGAAACGATACATTGACAAAAACCATCCTACAATAATAAATATGCTAAGATTCAAAAATACTAGAAAAATGTCCACCTAATATCTGTCTCGTGTCATCCTTGGACTATAAATAATATACAATATCGATTCCTATTCATGGAATGTTCAAATGCAACAAAAAAATGTCCTTTACATTCTTCAAAAATACACAAATACATGTGGAATTTAAATTTATTTCGATTTGTCGGAAGAGCAAACTAGTGCTTCAACGTTTGTATACTAATGCACATTTTGCAATTAATGCCCTTCAATTTCTTAACAATATCCTTATAATTCATCAGTAATGCATCTAAATTTAAATGCCTATTAACGTCTGGTAAGGCCCATATAGCAACAATAACTTCAATTTATCTTAACATAGTTGTAAGTACATAATCCTCACCATTGAAAATAACTTCATGGTTTTGTAATTTTTGGTGGGGCGATGGAACGTTATGAAAACTAAGCAGAAGCACCGTAAAATTGCCCAAACTTTAAACGGATATTAGAGGTAACGGCAACCAAGCCATAAAGGCATGCACTTATTACTTAGAAGTGACAGTAGCTTTAAAGTGTTTGTAATAGTTTTAGCGACGTATTGGGAATCTTTAATAAACCTTTAATGTGCCGGCACTTGATTATACAATTGTGGTAGTTATCGCCACGTTATTGCTTCATCCCATTTTACATGGAATTAAAATTACTACAAAGTTGCTGCTACTTGCAAAATCCACTATATAATATTTATCCAATAGTGACCTGTTTCCTACATGACCTTCTAATGCTAGAGAAAATACATTAGTTTATTACTAGCTTTATACTGTGTCTGTCTATACGTAAGATGGGTAGCAACAAAAAACCTCGCAGAAAGAATAGTCCATTGAAAAGTTACATTTGGGGTTGCATTTTTTAGAGGACGCAATTTTATTGTTTGGATGTGAGGGGGGAGTCAAAAAAAGCTTAACTTGAAGTTTGTGGGGTCTCCTCGAGGTTTGGCCGCCATCTTGGAAAAGGGGGTTAAATTGTTTTTAGCATTTATCAGGTAAACTATTGGTCATACAAAAATTTTGTAAAAACATTTTTTATTGAAAATTGAACGCTTTACAATTTTAGTTCAGTAACTTTTTGTTGTAAAATCAAAAATAACAAAGATATTAAAGAGAAACCATCAAAATTTTTGGACAATTTTTCTGTTGGACGCCATTATTTATTTATTTTTTTTATTTACGAAAAAATTACATCAGGGCATTTTTATAGAGTGGTTTTCAACGAAGAATTTTTATTATATACTTTTTTTATTATATTCATTAGTTTGGGTTTTACAGCGCTGTGAAGTGACACTAATTTTCCCTATAGTCCATTGAAAAGTTACATTTGGGGCTGCATTTTTTAAAGAACGCAGTTTTATTGTTTAAATGTGAGGGGGCGGGATAAAAAAAGCTTAACTTGAAGTTTGTGGAGTCGCAACCCTCCAACTTCGGCCGCCATCTTGGAAAAAGGGGGTTAAATTGTTTTTAGCATTTACCAGGTAAACTATTCGTCATACAATTTTTTTTTAAAAAACATTTTTTATTGCAAATGGAATTCTCTACATTTTTAGTCCAGTAACTTTTTGTTGTAAAATCAAAAATAAGAAAGATATTAAAGAAACACAATCACAATTTTTGGACAAATTTTCTTTTGGACGCCATAATTTATTTATTTCTTATTTAAAAAAAAAATTACTTCAGATAATTTTTGTAGAGTGGTTTTCAACGAAAAATTTTTATTATATACTTTTTTTTATTATATTCATTAGTTTGGGTTTTACAGCGCTGTGAAGTGAACACTAATTTTCCCTACTGATAAGTATACATTTATATCAATGATATGGCATAGTTTTTAATTATTTTTATGATAATGTTTTTTATTATAGACATTTCAATATTGTTATGCTCTGATGTAATTTTTTTTAAATAAAAAATAAATCAGATTTTTTATTGTTTTTCTTTAATATCTTTGTTATTTTTGATTTTACAACAAAAAGTTACTAGACTAAAATTGTAGAGGATTCAATTTGCAATAAAAAATGTTTTTACAAAATTTTTGTATGACCAATAGTTTACCTGATAAATGCTAAAAACAATTTAACCCCCTTTTCCAAGATGGCGGCCAAACCTCGAGGGTTGTGACCCCACAAACTTCAAGTTAAGCTTTTTTTGACTTCACCCTCACATGCAAACAATAAAATTACGTCCTCTAAAAAATGCAACCCCAAATGTAACTTCTCAATAGACTATAGAAAAAATTAGTGTTCACTTCACAGCGCTGTAAAACCCAAACTAATAACTATAATAAAAAAAGTATATAATAAAAATTCTTCGCTGAAAACCACTCTACAAAAATGCTCTGATGTCATTTTTTCCTAAATAAAAAAATAAACAAATTATGGCGTCCAAAAGAAAATTTGTCCAAAAATTTTGATGGTTTTTCTTTAATATCTTTGTTATTTTTGATTTTACAACAAAAAGTTACTGGACTAAAATTGTAGAGAATTCAATTTGAAATAAAAAATGTTTTTACAAAATTTTTGTATGACCAATAGTTTACTTGATAACTAGTAAAAACAATTTAACCCCTTTTTCCAAGATGGCGACCAAACCTCGAGGGTTGTGACCCCACAAACTTCAAGTTAAGCTTTTTTTGACTCCCCCCTCACATCCAAACAATAAAATTGCGTCCTCTAAAAAATGCACGCTAAGGCCAAAATAATGTAACATTTCAATGGACTAGAATGCTTTTCGGCATTCGCCTACGTTTTATAGAAAACTAAAACACCAAACAGAAACTCTTAAACATTATTCAGAAAGAAAGAAATAGAAAAATATTACTCATCAGTACTGCATGAAATTTTGTAGGTCTATACATAATTATTGGTTTCAGGTAAAAAAACATTGATAAACAATTTTTTTGGTTCGTGAAATTTACAGAATTATTTGAACTGTTTTTTAATATCGAATTTTTCAGCGGCGCTTGTTTATATTTTGGGCTGTAACATCCATATTTGACAGTAAACTTTCAATCGTAATTCTATATTACAGGTTTATATGTTACACTATTTTAATAACTATTATTTTCCTAAATATAATGGGAGAAACAGAGATAAAAGCAGAAATAATATTTAGGAAAGCTACATTCGAATATTTAACCAACAAAGACAAGTACGTACATCTAGTAAACTTCTCTCTGTTTCTCGGTTTCTATTGAAGATGCGGAACATCCCCCCGTTTTCGCCACATAATGACATAAAATGCAAAACCGTCGTTGGAACGTAGTTGCCTCCAAAAAAGTGTTCCCGATTTTAGTCATCTCCAAGTAATAGAACCGTTTCTATCATGTGGTAGTAATTTTGGCAAAATACTTTAAAGTTTTCAGTACCGTGGCTATTACGTTCCATTCACTAAAAATATAAACTACTGGACTGGAAGTTCTGCGTAGATATCTATTCATGAGTGTAACAACTAAAAAAATAATAAGTTAAAAGTAGATTTCATTACAAATGCAGCAGTTTGCCTCTCGAATCTGATTTATCGTACAAATATCGATATCAATAACTATTTTTCATCTGTTTACATTATAAATATAAACATTTCAAAATTTGATCCTGTTTATATTAAAAATGAGAGTGTTTGTAAAATAGATAAACATTTTTTTTATAGTTCATATATTTAGCTATAAGAAACACCTATAAAGTAAAACGTATTTATCATGTTAGCACTGCACTCACTGGTTTTTATTATAAACAGACTAAGTAAGTTTTTAGGTTTATAATCTTACTTTCCTTTATTTGAACGAAACAAAATATAAACACTATAAAAATACGTAGATATACCAATATAAGTATTTATTACTATAGTATAGAACTGGAAATAAATTTTTATTCTATTCAAAGTCGCTGAAATTAACGAAGGTCAAATTTTTATTAACCCAAATGAAATACGAATAGGCTTAATTGATATTAATAATACAGACGACCGGTTAGTTAGAAGTATATTGATATTAATTAAAATTCAGATAGCATACATAAGACAGACTTTTCTATAAATGTTAACGGTAGGTCAAAATTAGTAAAATAAGTACGTGGTATTTTGATTAAAATGTTAAGGACCCGGTTTTACCTTCACATGATATGTATTTTATATGTCATTCAAACCATACGGCCACCCCCATAACTCGTTTTTGATAAACAATGAAGACATCACAAAGTAAAATACATCAATTTGCTATTACTTGCAGTTCAAAACTACACTTTAAATGCTTCTATGCAATTTTAGCAAGTTCATTTCATTAAGGTTACATTGTTTAATTTCTTATTAACGTGTAATTTTGTATGATTTTTTTACTAACTGCGTATTTATAATTTTTTCGAAATAACCTTATCTTGCATAACAGTTAAACTACTAACCGATGATATGGCTGCACAGAAAAAAAATATACAAAAACGGTAGGAGAAAAAATTACTGTTGTTAACTAGTGATAAAACGTACATACGTGCATTTTTTTATGAAATTGATTTACGTGAAATCTGGGAAATTTGCAATAACCTGAAATATTCAACAGATGCAAATGTATAGTGTTGGTCATTTAGAAATACATAAAAAACTGGGTCTGCGTCGGACCAGACGGTGGAAGTTATACTTCTTTAAAAAAAAAAAACTTCCTTTCAAAGCCTGAACGTACAAAAAAAAAAGTTCTTAAAAATTTGTTCTTCCTTTTGAGCGTGACGCGGTTTCTCGACCAACATCCCATCCCAATGTGTCTAACGGGCGCAAAGAAGTATAACTTCAATAATCTTATAGAGGTTACAAAGATGACATTTAATTCTCTTCATTGTATACATATTTTTATACAGTTTGAATATGTATTATATCTTTTATTTTTTGTATCCACGTTTTCACAAAATATGCTCCCAATTATTAAAATACAAAATACGGAGAAATCGTACCTTTTGTGTAATAAATAAGTTACATAATCTAAATTTTCTACTTCTTATTGTCCATTGAGGTAAAAATTTAAAACATTCAATTACAGACATACCCCTGTTTGACGCAAATGAACAAAGTTAAGGTCAATAGAGATATGTGATATCTCAAATCCCCACTTGATAAAATCGAATCTTCCGTATTCACTACCGGACACTCATCACTATCATCGATAATAGGTAGGTAGACGAGAAACTTTAGGCGCGAAGCCGACTTATTGAAATGTAATTGGACCGTGGGCATGTACACTCCAATTTGCATTCCAAAGCTATACAGATTCAGAACTTATCTAATGTAATGTAATGTACAAGGGATTATTATAAATACAGTTTTGTATAAAATAAAATCAAAAAGAGCAGTTCAAAAATGATTTAAAAATGCACTTCTGCACAGCATTGAAAACTGGTTCACTATGAAACCTGACAAGGCAAAGCATGCGATAGGCGACCGGACAAAAAATTGAAAAAAAACACCAAGGAAAGAAATAAATAACATTTTATAACACCTGTTTTATAGTACATCAATTCAACTATTTTTGCCGCTACCGGTCCTCCACGTCCAATTCCTTGGTATTAATGCTTGGACACGCTGTACATGATACGGATATAATTAAGCCTCGTGGACCTCCATCTCTTCCACGATTCGGTGGCAAATTTCCCGTGCCACAACCGCGTTGCACTACACTTGCACTCACTGCACACCGAAGTAAAAGTAGCAGCATTTGCACATGTTTACCGACAAATTGTACATTTTGTAAGCACCCTGACATGATTTCTGTTCACACCCTGTACATAGGCTCCGATATTGACGGTGATATCACGCTTCTTATACATGATGCTGATGGAGCTATTTAACTGTTTACATTTTGGGGTTTGTTTATAGTTTAGAGTAGAAAGAAATGTCGGCCTGGCCACTCGCAACGAGACGAGGGCCAGTTAGTCTACGTACCACTTGATTGTTAACACTTCGTTTATGATATCATTATAGTTTGTTTTTCGAAATAACTTGTTTTATTGCTCTACCTTTGAGCTTTCAGTTCAGGTGTGGGGTGGTACACGTGCCACGGTTTTATTTTGTGTGTAAATAAAAAGAAAAGAAACAATTTTATGATGCAACATACACCGGAACGTGAGGCGGAAAGTGATCATAGTGACGGTGGTAGTTTGACGCAAAAGTCGCCGAAAAGAGATGCTAATGCTGACCGCCAACCGCGGACGACGCCGCGACAATCTAGATCTCGGACGCGTTCGTCGGATGGAGAACGCAGAAGGGCGTCGAAACGATGTTGGAAAACAAAAGTGAACGCGTCGCCGCAACGTAAAACGTTACGTATGCAAGAAGAAAATGATCGGTTAACACGCTTAGAGTTATTAGTTGAGACACTCGTTCGCACAAATAGATCTAGTGTTTCTGAAAATTCTGATAAACATGAGTCCAATTATATGAAAAGGACAAAAATAATTCCACGTGAAGATTGTGTGCCACAGTATGATCCTCAAACTTCTAAATATAATGTTATAAAGTGGTTGTATAAAATTGAACAATTGGGTCAAGTTCATGGTTGGGATGATCCGACAAAGATCTATCTTATGCAGGCTAGACTACGTGGTTTGGCTAAAACATGGTATGATAATCTTAATGAGTACAGCTACAATTGGGCTGAGTGGAAGAAGCTTCTCCAACGTGCTTTTCCTGAGCATGTAGATCATGCAACAGCATTACGTAAAATGCTTCAGCGAGAAAAACTTCCATACGAAGACATGGCATCCTATTATTACAGTAAAATGGAGTTAATACAACTTTGTGAGATCACTGGTAAGAAAGCAGTGTCATGCATCATTGACGGGTTACATGACTCGGGTATACAAAATTCAGCCCGAGCAGGACGCTACTTAACACCTGAAAGTTTATACGAGGAATATTTGTCTACGTTAAACGACAAAAGGCAAGGAAGACCCGATAGAACGTACGAGAGAAGTCGTCTGGACAAGTCACATCGAAACGAACGAATTGAGAGGAGTAGGTCATTTGAAGGACAAAACTCAAAACGAAATAAATGTTTTAACTGTTCTCAGAAGGGACATATTGCGAGCAACTGTTCTACACCACGAAAAGAGTGTAAAATTTGTAAACGACTAGGCCATGACACGGACAATTGTCTACGACAAACGAAAGATCGTAAAAACGCCCATACAGTATTAATGACAGAATATTCAACAATGGGCAACATCCAGAAGATCTATTTTGTCGACTGTGTAGTTAACGGAAAAGTTACTAAAGGCTATGTTGACACAGGTAATGAAGCTGTTCTCTTACGGCAAGATATTGCAAAACAACTGAAATTAGAAATTCGATCAAGTTCCATGTTGCTTCGAGGATATGCAGGTGGAAGCGTGCACGCCGTTGGTGCATCTACGGCTACTATCGAGATTCAAGGAGTCAAAGTGACCATAGAAGTAATTATAGTACCCAGTGACGTGCAACAAATCCCCATAATGATAGGACAACCCTATGTAAATCATCCTGACGTAGTGATGATTGTGACTGGTGATAAACTGCACTTTTACAACAAATCAGACGCTGATTTGCCACAACTGGAAGTCTGCAGTTTTGCTAGGAGGATTCCTATTTGGGCAAAAGATGCAACGGTGATACCATCAAAATTTGTGGGTTATGTGAATGTCACTACCCATAGCGATTACCATGGGGACGCCTATGTAGAAGCTACAACGCGTAGTTTTGAAAATAATCGTTATCATATTGGACCATGTGTCCTGCATCCACAAAACGGGGCCTTGTTGGTCGCTAACAACGCGGATGTCGCATTGAAATTTAAAGCAGGTCAAATTTTAGTCAAATCCGATGAATGTGTAGCCGAAGAGCAAACCAATGATGAAACGGGGGTAAGTGTATGTAATGTTAATGTGTAACCACTTTACTAATCTTTTTGTATGTCAGATTTGAATATAGATAAACATGTACCTTACGAAATGAAATTAAAATTACTTAAGCTTATTAATAAACACAGACAAACTTTTTCTGAAAATTTTCAAGAGCTGGGGTCCACTCACTTAACAGAAATGAAAATTAATTTAACTAGTGATAAATCTGTTACATATAGGCCATACCGATTGGCACATAGTCAACGAGAAAGTAAAAGTCCTTACGCAAGAGTTAAAAACAGCGGAATTATACGCGATTCTATGTTATCATACGCCAGTCAAATACTTATAGTTCGTTTGAAGAAATGTTTCTTTTTCAAAACGGAATTAATACGTAAAGATGCAGTGTTTAAATGGACCGACGAGCAAACACAAACATTTGATGAATTAAAAACAAAGTTAAGTCAAAGGCCCATTCTAGCACTTTATAATCAATATGCTGAGACGGAGGTACACACAGACGCTTCTAAATTTGGGTTAGGCGGTATATTGATGCAGCGACAAAATAATAAACATTTTCAGCAAGTTTCATAGTATAGTCAACAAACTTCCAAACAAGAACAAAAATTATATTATTCATATGAGCTCGAAACGTTAGCGGTTGTAAATTCATTACAACGTTTTCGTGTATATTTATAAGGAATACCATTCAATGTCGTCACGGTTTGTAATGCTCTGAGAGCAACGTTTATTAAACGAGATTTATTACCTAGCATAGGACGCTGGTGTTTAATGTTATAAGAATATCAATTTTCTGTTGAGTATCGTGCTGGTAATAAAATGACACACGTCGACGCTTTAAGTAGGAACCGAGTAGAACAACCCATCGATTATACAGAGATTGATGTTATGCAAATAAATATGTGTGAAGACGATTGGGTTCTAGTGGCCCAATTACTGGATGACAGAATTAGATATATTTATGACGTATTGAAGCGAAAACCTTCCGATAATGAAGAACGTAAAATACATGATGAATATGAGTTAAATAACGAACGAGTTTATAAACGCACGGAAAATGGAGTGAAGTGGGTGGTACCCAAATCTGCTCGACAGCAATTAGTAATGCGGTATCATGACAAACAAGGTCATTTCGCCAAAGGCAAAACTCTGTTAGGAGATACATTAAAACATGTCTAGAATGTCTGTATAATAAGCAACTATCGGGTAAACGGCCTGGCTACTTACACCCTATTGACAAAGTGTCACAACCTATGCAAATTGACAAAGTGTCAGAACCTATGCACATTATCCACTTAGATCACCTGGGGCCATTTGTCAAAAGTAAACGTAAAAAATTCGTATCTTATTGTAGCAATCGAGGCTTTTACTAAATTCGTGTTTGCAAAACCAGTACGAGATACAAAAAGTGTACATGTCGAAAATTTTATAGAGCAAATTATTTCAATTTTCGGTGTCCCGAAACGTTGTGTCACGGACAGAGGCACCGCTTGTACCAGTAAAAGGTGTACTAATTTTGTCAGAAATATAATATTCAATTAATACATAAGAGCCAACGAACAGGTTGAACGCTTCAACCGTACTATCTTAACAGCTCGTAGTGCCATCACTGACGTAGATGATGGTTGGGATAATAATGTTGAACGTATATGTTGGGATTTGAATAACACGATTAACAAAAATGTGAAACACCTTTTAATATGATGTTTGGTTACGTACCTAGGGGTAGAAATGACGCATTTCTAACTTCTCAGGTGAACATCGATAGTGACGATGACGGTGACGTACCGTTACAAGAAATAAAACTAAGAGAAGCAATGCTACAGAAAAACGAAATTTCTGATGTTCACGAATGTGAAGAAGTGCACTTCATCAAACGTAACACAAATGAGGAAAGTTCTCAATGCAAATGAGGAAAGTCCTCAAAAAGAATGTAAACTTCATCAAACGTAATGCAAATGAGGAAAGTCTTCAAAAAGTTTATAAACAACAGAATGTAATGTTCATCAAACGTAATGCGCATGAGGAAAGTCCTCAAAAGATACGTAAACTTGCAAGTAACGTTGTAGGTACCTTAACAGGTAGAGGATACGCCACTATCGTCGACGGGGTACCTACAGAGGAAGAAAGTCTTCCTACAAACGAACATGCAGTATTGGCATGTGAAGGGAAAAGTTCCCAACGAATGGAGCGGTGAACGTGAAAAAGCCGCAACACGTATACGAAAACAACAAAATGCATAAAAGAAATGAAACTATTCTCGACGTGCCAAACCAAAAGCGTATTGTATAGGAGATCATGTAGCCGTTCGAACGGAACGTGCCAGTAACGATGGAGCTAGTCGTAAGCTCTTACCCAAATATGATGGTCCTTCCGTAATTACCAAGGCATCTCTAGCAGCGATGATGACAACTCGACAGATGCAGAGTGAAACGTTCCACTAGTGCCAGTGTCGTGAGTTTTGTTAGCAAGTGTACGCTAGTATTTCTTGAACTTGTTTTGTTAGTATCCCTAAGTTTTATAACATGTATTGGAAACCTGATAATTCACGTTGATATTTCTCGGGACGAGAAAACAATCAGATTGGCCGAACTGTAAGCACCCTGACATGATTTCTGTTCACACCCTGTACATAGGCTCCGATATTGACGGTGATATCACGCTTCTTATACATGATGCTGATGGAGCTATTTAACTGTTTACATTTTGGGGTTTGTTTATAGTTTAGAGTAGAAAGAAATGTCGGCCTGGCCACTCGCAACGAGACGAGGGCCAGTTAGTCTACTTGTACCACTTGATTGTTAACACTTCGTTTATGATATCATTATAGTTTGTTTTTCGAAATAACTTGTTTTATTGCTCTACCTTTGAGCTTTCAATTTGCACTTCACCATAAATTAAAACGATATCCATCAACTCCGAGTTGCTATACATTTTTGACAATTGAAAAACTAATGTAAGTACTCGCATAACAAAAAAATAAAGATTTTACATTCCCCGAATTTGATTAGATAAGTTGGGAATCATCCTGTATATATCCTATTTTGTTTGATCTCTGTTTGCGAGTAACAGAGAAGCAAATCATATAAAATCAAGCAAACAAATATTTCCCGAGATATTTCCAAACACAAATAAACTTTGGATGTAACTTTTTCTCTATCTGGCTGCCTTAATTTGTTTATTCTTAGTATATACTAAAACAAAGGTTTGCAGTTTTCGTCGATTTGTTGCATATTTTGCTCGTGACCAACAACACGTTGCTAACACTAATGAAGTAATGAATGTGTGAATTTTTGGGTCACTGTATATAATAAGCTACAAACACCTGATTTGTTGTTTTCAGGAAGATGAATAATTCATGATCAATGATCATTTAGTTTTCTAAAATTAGTTGGTTTGGAAGGTCACTTACGACTATGGTAGTCATCTAATCAAGGAAAAACGTGCTTCAGATATTTAACTATTTAGTAATAACAGCTAAGCGAAAAGTAATGCTAAAAAGATGTTTATTGAACGGGTTTAAGTTCAGTTGTCATTAAGTTTTCATTTAGATGTTAGAAAAGAAATATGGTGACACATTTGACGACAAATTTACAGTAACCATAAAGATGAATCATAAAAGTTGATAATTCGTAATAAAAAAACTATTAATATTTATTAATTATCGCTGGTTATTGCTTGGAGGTATCTGATATCCACACTTCTTAAAATAAGTTTACATAGAAATTTGTGTTAATCATGTTATATTCTTTACAAAATAGCATTTTATCGTCGAATGATTCATTATATTGCATGTGCATATTATTATTATTATCACTAAGCATTTTAAATGTTTAAATTTTTATATTTTATCATTTTAGTAGAAATATTTACCCCCATGTTTTAATTATTTTATGCGTCTGTAATATGTATAAAACTGTTATCATAACTAGCTTCCTTATTACAAGAGTGCTTTAAAATCACTTGGACAGCCTTAACTTCTCGCGAATTTTGCCAACTGTAACATTTTCGACCGTTTCTGGTATTTCTTAAATTGTCCCTATACTATATACACGGTGGCCCAACGAAAACATAACAGAACTCACAGCGCCGGACCTAGGGGCTGGCAAGCAGGGCCCCGGCCAGGGGCGCAAGCCAGCGGGGGCGCGCTAGTACATTAACCCACGCTTAAAGATTCTTTAGAGTTTCAGTCTGCATCAGGGCCCGTTCATTACGTGCAAGAAAACGCGCTCTTTCTCAATGAAAACAAGTGCCGAAATTGTCAACGTCGTAACATTTTATGTATGTTTTATGATATTGCTTTACCATAAATTAATAAAAATTTGTTTATAAAGTAAAATTCTTTGTGACCTTCACCTTTTTTTTTGGGGGGGGGGCGCACATTTGGAAATTTGCCCTGGGCGCCAGCTCCCCTAGGTCCGGCGCTGAGAACTCATAGCGGCTAGGAAAATGTTTTTTTGGAAAAACGCAAAAACCCGTCGATTTTGTTTGCGAGGGGGGCATCTTTTTGCACGAGTTAGATGAATCTAACTGCTACCCCCTGAACGGGGTAAACATCCCCTTCAAATATTTAAATGGGTAGGGTGGTCAAGTTGCGTATCGTTCAAAAGCTCTTTTAATTATCTACACAGTTATGGGTCCCTTTTGAAAATCAACCCATTTTTAAAAATGATTCTTCCTAGCCGCTATGGGCTCCGTTACGTTTTCGTTGGGCCATCCTGTATATTTCTCGTTTTATATCTGTTCTCCACTTTTTTTTTCACTAAGTAGATAAATACTTATATCACCTGTATAACTTTATATTTATTTATATCATTTTAAGGTCACTCTATATCTGGTCAAATAACGATAACATTTCTGGTATCTTTAAGTATCGAAATCTTGAAAAATTAAACACCACGTAGAACATGGTACAAAAATAAAATTTGTGATTTGTTTATTCAAAATTTAAATTTTGCTCAAATAAAATAACAACTTTTAAAAAGAGTTTGTAAAACACGCCTTTGTTGTTATCATAACGCCACATTTTAACCCTTTCGCTACGACTTTATTTTGGAAAAGCATGCTACCATTATACTGATGGGATATATATGTCCCAGAAAGGCATGTGCAACCAAATTACGACTTTTAAATATTGATTTTTTTTAAATATAGGTCCTATTATGTAACTCTTGGCACACAAAATAAAACATATTACAACTTAGTATTAATTTTATTTTATACTAAATCAAAAATATAAACCGGGACGTATGTGTCCCAACAGTAAGCGATACTGGGACGAACGTGTCCCACCAGGAGTGAAAGTGTGATATACCAGCTAAGCTATTACATATAAAAACGCAATGAAAATAATGTTCATTTACAATATAAGAGTAACAATTATGACATATTTTCAACTTTAAATTACTGTTAAAATAAATATATTATAAAATAGCTAATCAATTACTCATAACAATAACAGTCAGTATCATTATCAGTCACTACATCAATAACATTAATTTGCACACATAAACTACATCTATGTTTCATTTTACGGGCGGGACGTATATGTCCCGCTTGAAAAATATACTAATTCTATCAAAATTTGTCACAACAAATACGTGCAACTCTACATTGTTGCATATATATCAACTAAAACTTACCTTGCCATGTTATTAATTCTCTTTTACACTTGAAAAACATAAGAAGCTATCAAAATAACAAAAGCACCATGTGCACCTGTTCACATATTAGGGACTTACTGAAATATCTAACCTCATATATAAATTCTGGCGGGAGGTAGCGAGTGCCAAACTATAAATTACTTTTTTTACTGTTTAAGAAAGGTATTTTAAGCTAATATGTATCAAATCTACAATTCCTATCAATGAAGTCATATGTATGTTCTCTGATACCAAACATCTAGGTATGCTAATGAACATTACTATTGGGACAGCAGTCAATGTAAAAGTAGTACTGCTTTCGACCAACAGTGATTGAAATATTTCGTGTGGGACATATATGTCCCTACAGTAATGTTTGCACATGCTTGTCAACAATAAATGCGTAATTTAAATCCCGCTTTTTTACTGGGACACATATCACCCGACAGTATCGAAAGGGTTAACATGTATTTTCACATACCTATAAATAAAGAAAACAATATCACTACTTGGTAGTAAGTTTATGTAAATGATATTTTCATAGACTTTGGTACATAACACGTTGTTTAGAACGTTTTCGGTTATCATTTGTTGCTGTTTAGCATGATACAACAATCTCGTTACTTGCTAAATCTTTCAAATTCATTTATGTTTCAAAAATTTGAAGGTCTTAATTTAAAGTTAAAAATTGTTACGCGAGTTTATTTAGATATCTACATTTTAATTCCAATTTTGAAAAACCATTTAAACAAAAATTTACTCATCATTAAAGCATTTATAAAGATTCATTCATGCTTTTATAGTTACGTTACGTTTTTCTTTACAACAACAAAAATAGTGTAACTTAAATTTTATCATCTTTTTCCAACTTTATATTGGCAGAAATCATCATAGATATAAGCATTTAAAGAAAAACTATAGTAAATAAGTTAAGAATATAATCTCTCCTAATAAATGCCGTTTAACAAACCAGTTGCAGATTTTTTTTAAATAAACTATACCTAACGCTTATCTCAATTGTTATTTCCAAAGTATAGTAAACCCTAGCACTTTTTTAACTGATACCTACGGATGATAATACAAACACGATGATTGACATTAACCCTTAGCACCAATTTCTTGTGGGTATGGCTCCGAATATTGTTAACTCGAAGGTTAACCTACACCCGAGCCTACACCTGAATGATTTTTTGCCAAGTAAAGAATTTTGGGCTCGTCTTACCAAGTTTCTATAAACTAACACAAATGTTTCTGCTTCTTGTCCGTTTTTCACGAGGGGTAAACCACTGAGGTATTTTACTGTACAGGCTGTAGGTAATTAAAGGTATTTCTTGAATTTTTTGGGTATTTATAGGTATTTTTTCGGTATTTTTAGGTACATACTTTGTGTATTTTTGGGTACTATCAAGGTAATAATGGGTATTTACTGGGTATTTAATGGGCGTTACGAAAATAATTAATTTTAAGAGAAAACTAGTATTTTCCCGCCAATTTCTAAACACAATGGCGATCGCGCATGCCTTATTACGATGGCACAGTTTAAATATAAGTAAACAACTGACCGACGCAATGGCAAATATAAAAATTATTAAAAATAGATACAAAAATATTTTCTAAGACATGTTTCAGAGGCATTGTTAAACCACTATGTGGCTTTTTATTGTCTTCGTAAGTCTTTAATTTATAGAATAATGTAGGGTGATTCGAATTAGATACATTCAATTGCAGAAATAATGACACTTCCTCAAATCAGTTTTTTGACTACTCTGTGGGTGAGTGGAACAACTAAGAACTAATGTTTAAAATTAAAAGTAGATTTCATTACAAATATGTCAGCAATTCGAAATAAATAGCCATATTCAACTAAACAGTGCCTTTATTATTGCAATAGATTGTACAGTACAGGACTATATAAACAAGTATCATATGAATGTTTTATAAGGCGTTTACGCAGAATATATCCACTCACATAGTAGCACATTCCCCTCTTCTGTTAACAAATTTTAGTATGGTATAATTTCTTAAACTTTATCAATATATTACATATTATTTGATTGTTAACGATAAGTTTGGTCAAACTTCTCCAACATATTCTGTTGATAAAAAATATGTAATAAAAAGAGAATGAAAGTCTATACTAAAAATTAAAATATTGCTAAATTAGGTTTTCCTATCATATTCATATTCTATTGAATAAAAAAGGAACCTTTTTATGTAAACAACTGCCAATTATCTAATTCTAATCATACATGACGGAAAGCAAGCTAGGGCTAAAATTGAATTCCCCCTCGATACCCATGCATTTACACTTGCTAATGAAAGATTTTGGTTGTACTTTGTACTGGAGACGCCGATGGTACCCGAGTACTATATTCTTGATTATTTAATGTCGACATAAATCTATATAAACCCCAATAAATTACCTTAAATAATTTTAAATATTCTTAAATTATCTCAATTAAGGTTAAATCTTCTAACTCAAGTCACATAGGTATAATAAAAAATAAATTTCTCAAATCAGATTAAATAAAAAAAAAAATTTAAATCAGCCTGAATCATTGATTTAAAATCGGTGTACAAATTTTTGGTTAATTAAACGTCCCTCATATATGATCATAAGTACTTATTCTGTGCTGATACTATCATGGTATACAGCTACATAATACAATTCTTTCCACTGGGATAAAAAAAAATCTTATCATGCAACCCTCTGTGGTAAGTAAAAATTTCATAATTTGTCAAGATGTTTTTAAAACAATAAAAATGCTTGGTAAAGTAAGAAAACGAAATGAAATGTAAACAAATTGATAAAGTATGGTCAGTTATTTTTATAATTTCACTATCCGATGGATACGTAAAGAAATAACCGCTAGTGGTGCGTATAAAATTTTCCAACAATAAAAATACAAGTAAACACGAATGATATAAATAAGTTTATTGTTAATTATGTTAGTATTACACATATATTATATTATGAAGTAAAAATAGCCGTACTTATTTTCCAAATAATTAATGCCAAAGATACGAAAAGGCTTGTAGTATTTTTTTTAAGAAAACCAAGCAGATAATATTAAAATAAGAAAATGTCGTTATGGGTGGCAAAACTGAAATTGCCTACAAAACGTAACATAAATAAAACAGGTCCCGGCTGTCTTGAATAAATCCGACAAAAACATATGCAAAAAAGAAGAGAAATAGCTAAATAAAAAGTAAACGCGAAGTAAGTTTGAAGCGGATGATGGTTGGCTGAAAATGTAACCAAAAATACCTAAAACGCGTTTTACAAACCAAAAGTTTTTCTCGAGTCAATTTTCTTGTTCAAGTTTCTTGGCCCAATTTTCTTGTAAAATCGCTTTACACTTCACAATCTTCTCGAGTTTTAGATGGGCCTTTGTTTCACAATGTGTAGGTACAAAAATTATTATAATACCTATTCTATTTTCACTTTTTTAAGCTTTGCAGTCGACTTTCCATTAAAATAAAAACGGTAGAAAATATCAACAATTTTGACTAAAGATATTTGTTTTGACTGGCTCTACCAAATTCACCACACTTATTCAAGAAAATTGTTGAAGTTTTTAATCCTAATTGAAGTTTCTTATCCTAATTGAACTTTCTTGAACTTGAAAACAACCAGCTGATCGCGATTTCGTCCGGTCTTGAGCCAAAATTCTGATAAAATCGCGATCAGCTCATTGTTTTCAAGTTCAAGTTTCGGTCCGGTACGAAAAATTCGACAATTTTCTTAATTAGGAAAATGCCAACTGAAACAAAAATCTATAGGCAGATTTGTTGTTCATATTTTCTGTATTATATTATGTTATTTAGGAGTTTTTCAGTGTTATCAAAGCTCTTCAGAAATGAAAAATATTAAAAAAATATTTCCGGTCCCAATCGAGTAACGGATCGAAATGTACGACAATTTTCTTCTATCTTCAACAGTCTAATAAATTTGTTAATGCCAACCGAAACAAGAATCTCCAGGAAGACTTGATATTTTATGTGTTCCATTGTGTTATTTAGGTATTTTTGAATAGAAATTATTATTATTTTAACGAATCAAACAAAAGCTATTGAGAAATGGAAAATATTTAAAAGATTTACTTGATACATTTGACTCTAGAAGACTTTCGACTTTCGCTTTCAAATATCCGCTGCATTGAGCTAAGTTCAAAAAAAATTCGACAAGAAAATTGACACAAGAAAAAGTTTTAGACTGTAAAACGGATTTAATATATTATAATAATAGGTAGGTACATGCTTTTACCATAATAATGACACTCCTTCAAAACAGTTCTGGACTTCTGGACGTTCTGAGTAGAAATTTCATTAAATCTCTATTCTCTAACTAATGTTAAAAGTTGAAAGTAGATTTCATTACCAATGCATCAGCAGTTCAAAGGAAATCGCAAAATTCATTTTAAAGAGTGTTATTATTATTGCAATCGATTTTACATTATAATATAGAAAATTGTACCTTTTTAAACGTCACATCAGTAGTTTTTACAAATTCATAACAAAACAACAATATACCTAGGTAGTAAGTATGACAATTACTTAACTGTCTAACCAAACATCACTACTAAAAGTAAATAATACCAGAGATTAGATATGCCGCACTATCTTTGAGAAGCATTGCATCAGTAGTAAGTGTATGTATTTAAATTATGGAGACATTTAAATTTTAAAAAACTAATGAGGAATTTTCTACTCTTAAAATACCTACATGCATAATTTTCACTTTTTATATAAGGCCATACCCATATACCCACATCATAAATAGCATTACTAAAATTCAATTTTTAGCGATATTCAGTGGGACTCGAAGCACATGTTGACCTTGACAACAATTTTAAGATTTGTCTTTGCATTAAAATTTAAAAATGCTAGTAAATTGCTTGTCAACTCTAAACTGCGGCAAATAAGCTACATTTAATTAATACAAAATTTGTTATCACTATCACCTATTTCTTGTACTACCTATTAAATAATCAATGCATTTTATACATATACGAGTAGCTATCTTTAGGATACTATCCCTTACCTATTATAATTTTGATGACATGGGGGTAGGTACAGAATATATTTAAACAAATTAACATTAGTAGGTACGTAAATTTGAAAAACAATAGCAGGTATTTAAACCATAAATAATTTGTTTAGCTTACTTTGCTTAAAAATAAAAATATATTCATTATCGATACAGTCACATGTACAGTTGGTAAACTAGCAAAAACACAAATGCCTTTTGAACGGTTTTTTTGAAAAGGTGTAAATTCTAATCCTTAATTTCATTATACTAGGCAGGTATAACATACACTATCCACCCAAGCACCCAAAGAATGTACTCGTACCTACTTATCTGCGTAGGTACAACAGGAACGTTTTTTTTTTCACGTGCATTATGGAAATATGTAAATAGCCATAATATGTATAATAAACATGTTAGTAATACAACTCACTTTTTAAATGTGGCCTCGTAGGACTTGATCTCTTTTCTTGAAAATTCATGAAATTCTGTAAACACATTCACAACCCTGTACTTAATTTTCACTTCGTGCCCATTGTCGAGAGCTTCATTAATTTCTTGCCTCCTAACTAAAACTTGATTCAATTCGGAATCAGCGGGCATTTTTATATACTGTTTAATTGACACTTTAAATTTGCAAAACTTCACAGAGAATTTAAATGAAACCGGCCCCTTCACGTGACGGCCAACAACGTCAAGAACTGATACCAAACAAGCGGTTTCAAAGCGAATGAATAACGAAGCTCTGACAGAAAGAAGCGTGCTATGATTTAAAAGCCGCGCAAGCGCCGATCTCGCCGAGTGGCATTCTCACGTGTGCGATGCCTCGATTTTTTTTACCTGCCCGTCGCTCGTGCACTGTTCACTGTTCTTTCATGGTCCAGCGTCCAGCATCTGCCTGCGATTATGAATTTAAGAGGAATGTCACTGTGGGAGACAATATTTTTGCCCGATGCAAGGGTCGCTTACTTGAAAAAATCCAGACTTATTTTTAAATTTTTGCACCTGCGTAAATTAGTATTTCTTTCTAATTGTCAACAATTTATAGAAAGTGCTAAATTTAAATTGATTTTACATTTAACAATTCTTTATTCAATGAATTTTTGAAGAATTAAGTTTTATTATAATTATCTTTTTTTGGGTATCTACTGATTGTGATAAATTATCATGGCAAACGGAAGGCATTTTTAATATTGAATTATAAAAAATGTCAAAATTTGAAAATGTAATCTGCTCCACAAAAGTTAAGGAAGTTCACAAATCTAGAGTTTCTATTAAAGGTTGACCACTTTTGTTCAAAAATATTTTTGATATGCTATCTTGCATGTTTACTCTTTTATACGAGTGGCTTTTCAAGTTTTGGCAAAGTTTTATTTTTGGTGATTTTAATACAAAATTCAAATTCTTAAAACGATTATAAAAAAAGTTTAATACAGGGTATGTCTTCCTCGCACTTTAATGACTACCTGGCAATGCTTTTGCATACTGTCTCTCAGGTTGTTGAAGTAGCCTTGATCAACTCCACATGCATGGTAAAAGCCCTCTGAGTTCCTGGAGTGTACAGTGGGAGTCAGCTTAAACTCACCAGTTCCATGGTCCATTCTTTTCTAGTGCCATTTATTATACACGGTGCTAGAAAGGGACAAAACATGCAAGTGGTGACTTTAAGCTGACGACCATTGTACGTGGGGGTGGTTGATGCGAATCTAAGGCTCTTTGTAGTTGGCCCCATGCGTGCTGAATTAGACTGAGGTCTGGTGAGAAAGGCGGTAGTGCCAAATGCGGCATACTATGAAATTCCAGGGCATCAACAACAATTCTCGCACGATGAGGTCGCACATTATCGTAGAGAAATAAAAAATTTGGCCCAATTGCAGCATGAAACAAAGGAATGACATTGTTGATGAGTTCTTGTTCGACGTAGATCTTTGTATTCTTGTTTCCGTCAAGCACCAACAACTCTGTACGCCCATTAAAACAAATGCCTCCCCAAAAACCAACTGTACCACCTCTGAATGGATCAACTTCCTGGATGGCTCTACGATTTCTGGGTACCAAGAGAAGGATCCATACTCGAACTCGCCGACTATCTGAAAACCGTCCATATCACGACACATCTGTGAACAATACAGACCTCCAATTCAGGTGTTCGTTAGCCTATTGTAACCGATATAATTTTGTGCCAGTAGAACCCTTCTCAAAAGTCGTCGTGAACGTAGATTAACATCTCGCAGTTTTCTACGAATTGTTTCAATTGAAACCTCAACACCAGAAGCGTTTAAAAGATCATGCTGTTGCATAATCAGACAAGTACTCAGAGGCTCTCTACGGGTGGATACTGTTAGAAACCGGTCTTGTGCAGGGGTAGTAGATCTTGGGCGTCCACTCCTCGGTCTTTCAATAGCAATTCCTGTTTTACTATATGTATGCACGAGCCTTGAAATTACGGTTTCACTGGCATGAAAGAAATTAGCAGCTTCTCTCTGAGGGCGTCCCGCCCCGATTATTGCTATGGCCCTATTTACTGCAGCTGCACTCAGTTTACGTCTAGGTATTATTGTAAAACAAAATTTTTAGGTCTTGAATAAGAAGAGTTGACTATACAGTGCTTTCGAAAAGTAACGAATAAATTCATTAATTTTGAAATTGAGAAGTTTTCGAAAAAATCCCCTGGCACGTCAATTTTGTTTTTAAAAAAGGCACTTTTTGACATACGACCCATATTTGTGACGTCATCGTTGTTCGAGATATGACGTCATCGATAATTTTTTTAAATGGCAACTCCCAATTTTGACCATGCCGTTTGAAAGAGCGTGTCATTCTACATACACATCATGAAAAAATTATCGTGTTACATAACAAAAATTTCAAGAAAATAATGTTTGAAGATTTTAAAATTTAATTTTCACCGAAATGTATCACCCGAGAAGGGGGCCGATTGAGTGACCAGCCAGATCGCCTGATTTGACACCCCTAGATTATTTCTTGTGGGGATACTTAAAAAGCAAAGTATACGTTACTAGACCGGTTAATTTATAAGATTTAAAAGCAAGAATTCGTCACGAGAGCATACCTCCTGAAGTTATTGATAATGTCCAACAAGAATGTATTAATCGTGTTGGCTACTGTCAGGCAGCCAACGGTGCACAATTTGAACATTTAATTTAGTCGATGTTTTACATAATCATTTGCATTTTCAGTATTGTGAAAATTAAATTTTAAAATCTTCAAACATTATTTTCTTGAAATTTTTGTTATGTAACACCATAATTTTTTTCATGATGCATATGTAGAATGACACGCTCTTTCAAATGGCATGGTCAAAATTGGGGGTTGCCATTTAAAAAAATTGTCGATGACGCCATATCTCGAACAACGATGACGTCACAAATGTGGGTCGTATATCAAAGAGTGCCTCTTTTAAAAACAAAATTGACGTGCCAGGGGATTTTTTCGAAAACTTCTCAATTTCAAAAATAATCAATTTATTAGTTACTTTTCGAAAGTACTGTATAAACTCGAAACAACGACGATCCAAAATTCTTAAAAAGACCAAAGATAATAATTAGTCGAAAACTGAAAAAGACACAATTATGAGCAAAACAAACACTCAGATAAGAAAGTAAACATTGTATTTATAATCTAGAACTATTTGGAAAACAAAAAACGTCAACTTTTAAAAGAAATCTCGACATTTGTGAACTTCTTTAACTATTGTGGAGCAGTTTATATTAAATGAAAAATAATGTTAGTAATACGTATGTTTATAAGGGTAAATTTAGGTAAAGCGGTGCGTCACCTAGCGAGCCGCCACTGAATAATTATTGCCGCTTACAGCGTTGCCAATTTGCCAGTAATTACTGGCATTTGCCCGGAATGAACAGTCGTGCCAGTAATATTGCCAGTATTGAGCTATCACCCGAAATTTGCCAGTACCTAATACTTATTTTTTTATAATTTTATTTATTCATTGATTAAATAAATAAAAAGTGCAATAATAGCATAGGTAGTACAGTTAAATCAAAGTGCTTTTTCTTTCCTGCGACTATTTTCCATCTTAGCACAGAACACTAATTATTTGTTCTATACTCAATTATGTATTACATACGCATATAGGTAATTGAATGAAAAATTATAACAATAAAAAAAGCTTGTAACAATAAATTGCCAGCAATGTTAAGCTTTGCCAGTAATTTTGTTAAATTTCTATAGAAATGCTGCAAATTTTGATTGATTCATTAAGAATGAGCAATCTATATCTAAACTGTCACAGGTTTAGGAGATAACTATGTTCAATGTTTGCTATATCAAAATAAAGTTTCAACTTTAAAAGCCCTGTATCTTTTAAACCCGCCACTAGTGTTGGGAAAAATCGAGTTATTTCAATAACCGAATACTGCGTATTTAAGTGATTTCAGAAACCGATTGATAACTCGAATGATGATCACTTGAATGCTCAGCAGCTTTACGTATTACTATTTATAAGCAAAGGCTTATTTAATTAATCTTTATTATTTTTTCAGAAGTGTGGCAAAAAACCAATAAAACTAAAGAAAAACTAAAATTATGCCACAAATAAATAGCTTCAGACAATACTATTTTTGTAGTTTATACGTATAATGTTGTTTTTTAAATATCTTAAATAAGTACAAATATTTTAACTGCAGGTGTAGTTTGTCATATACCTAGATGCGTCAAATGGAAGTCATTTTTAAAAAAATTTTAAAATTCACGGATATTAATTAATAAATTAACACCCGCTGACCAGACAGACCACTGACTAGATTCACTGAAGGCGAGGTTGCCATATCGTCTGTAAGATAAATAATTTTTTAACATAAATTCAATTTTTGTTGGTTGATTCTAATTTTAATATTACTAAAGTAAAATTGGGTAGGTAGTACGTTACTCAATAATATTAACCCAAACTGTAACTTCTGAACTGACCTTACCATAAATAATTATAAGATTAATGTCCGCAAGTTACTTTTTTCAATGATTAAACGTCCATAAAAGCTTACCTACTTGCTGAAAACCAACCATTTAAACAGTTATTTACATTTCACAGGTTAATACAATTGTACACTGTTAGAAAGATACACAAATTATCTCTTTAAATTAATTGATGAAGAATAAGAAAAAACTATGATTTTGTACACAACACCTTAGAGTTAATTTTCGCCAATAACCCCAAACAACGTGTCAGCGCTAACAATTTCGTACTTCGTAGTTTCGTAGTGTAATAAAAATAAACACAGAACATGTAATAACAAAAACCCAGCTTGTTGCATGCGTTCAATATCAAGAGAAGGCAAAGTAAAATATTTAAAAGCAGTGTCAGTCACATGCAAAAAAGAAACTGGTGTCGTAGGCACATGTAACAGGCAAGTGTCAGGGGCAGAAGGCGAAATCTGTGGCACCAGCCCTGTCCTCTGTGATTGATAGTCACAGTCAGCGTCAGCGAGGTTGATGAAGAGGTTATGTTCATACCGGTGCACTGGTCCAGGGTAAAGGAATAAGCTGTGGTAAGGGCAAGGTACAAGGGGAGACAAAACTTGTAATATTTGTGGAAAGGGATTTGATAATTTCAATAGGTACACGTAATTTGAAAATTAATATGAGATACTTTTGTATCTTCTGAATCCGAACTAATCTAATGTTTTCTTTAAGTAATGCACTGCTTGACGCATGTTTTAAGAGTTGCGGCACTAACGTATAAAACGTATTTAAACCGTTTTATCACTTTCACGGACAGTGTTTTTCTCTTAAGTGTCTTGTGTATTTAATTAATACTTTTTGGGAAATACAATGTGATTAAGTAAAATGTGGCGCATTATTCAAACAGTGAAAAGGATGACATGCTAAAAGCATATTTGTTAGGCATTGATAGTGATAACGATAGTTTGTATTATGTAAATTGGTTGGAGTGTAGTAAAAATGAATAATGGCCAAATTCTGGATAACTGTGGCTGTGAGTAGAGAATCTGGTTTATATTTTCAATTTTTTGGTGAGGTATAGGAATGGCAAAGGGAAGGAGGAGGTGGCCATTCATATTTTTATAAATAAACATATTTCAATCATTCTTTGACATGTTTAAAAATTCTAGTTATTAGCTTTGTTGAAGCCTATTCTAAGACATTAGTGTAACACTGGCAACGCTGTGGAATACACATCCACCCTGATTCTTAAAAATATAAGTATCGGAGTCGGATCAGCGGTCGTCAACAAGTTTGATTAAAAAATCACAAAATTTATTTGACTTTTTTATTCCTGATTTTTTTGTAAAGAAAAAACTATTAATTATGAGTTCTACACAGTGAACTGCTGGTTGAAATATTTGTAGTTATTTATGGTTTATCCTGTATATAACAATATACCTAAGTATGCAGTTGCATTACAGCAGTTAGGTATCTAGGTATACAAATATTTATGCAACAAGTACAAAAAGTGTTTATTGCACGCGACGTGAGGCCGTCAGGCCGAGTAGGACAACCCGTCGAGTGCAACAAGCACTTTTTGTACGAGTAGCATACAATATTTTTTCTACGTTCACGCAAAAACCAAAAAATGACACTAAGTCTAGGAAAACGTGACATCGATTTGAACGTTTATGTTTGTCATAATGACAAAACGCTATTGTAGAGGGACAGATAAATGCAATAAACATTTTATTGCACTAGTGCAATAAAGAACCACTTTTTCCACTAAATATAGTTCAATAAAGTTTTGTTTTTTGCATGAACGTAGAAAAAAATTATTTAATTCATTTTTCTTTTAATTTTTAAAACATTATTTTGCCACTGTCCTACATTGCATCAGCACAATTTATTATGACCTGTAGCTATGACGAGTGCGTTATACGAATTACTAATATGAATGGTCATATTCATGTTGTTCGGTTTTTCGTTATTTGTCAGTCCTTCTTGTTACACGTATGTATTTAATCAGCATCAACATATTTTTATATTGTTTATTTCCAGTTTAGAAATGCCCACTCTGTAAGGTCAATACATAGCCGTGCCGATTCCGAGTCGTGGTCTGGCCGGGTCAGTCATATAAAAATTTAAAAATGCTGTATTTATGCAACAATTTGTATGTACACCTCCGTAAACCATCAGGGATTTGAGCTCGAAATGACAGGGCACGGAAGATTACCTACTGGTTCTCAACGATATTTTACCGGTGTCCATATGGATTACGGAGTCAGGAGTCAGTCCTAACTTGTATGTATAGACAAATGTCCGTGCTTAAGGGCGCCGTTTTCTTGAAATAGTGTTTTCTAGAAATACATATAATTTGGGAATGTAGGAAATCTCTCGGGTGCAGATAGACCGTGAAGAAATAAGATGAGAAGTTCCTATAATTTGTTTCCTACAGACCCTCTCTACGAAGATATGTGTCCCTGAACTGGCGCCGCTGGAAATCGGTTTACCTTGAATAACTTTTAAGGTACTCAATATAATTTAATAAAAATGTGATGGACACTAGTAAGGACCTCTTAAAATAGTGTCCTTGAAGTTCTTCTTTTTTTGGGAGTTGTATCAATCAGCGCTACCCTACACCATCTAATGGTAAAAGGGATTCTGATTATATATATATATATATATATATATATATATATATCAATCAGTGTGTGAGCTATTTTCTCTTTGACCGATTTTTTCGACGGTGTAAGATGCAAATTTTGTTGAACTTTTATAATATCCTGTTTCGTGACTTAAATACAGTGACAGGACATACTATCGTGCTTGAAGGACCTTTTACAGTATTCGGCTTTAGATAAATGATTACAAAATCTTTATTAAAATTAAAAAAATCGATGTACTTAACTGACCTTCTAACCTGACTTTATAATTACCTAAGTTTTTCGCCTGACTTCTCTTGTTTACATCCTTTTGCCTTGCTCTAGACCCACAAGAACCTTTACGCACAAACACTCTTTCCAGGTTCATAGTTTAAATTTAAAATGACTAAAACTACGAAGTGCAAAAGTCGTGTAACACTTATTGCTACACATAATAATCTCACATTAAAAAATCGTGCACATTATGACTACACGCACCTGCAAAGCCAGTTCATGAAGGTCCGAATGTAATTTAATAGAGCATCACACACTAGACCAGCACCTGCATGGACCGTCACTTCCATCAACCGTCACTATGCAGGACGTGCCGGTGGCCTGCAATTTTTATGCTTGGCCGCGCTAGTCCAAAGTAAGTTCTATTCCCTTAAAAGTCAGAGATTTGTTTCAAAGTGTTAGAAATATTCGACCAGTTAAGTTTTGAATGTGTCGCTTAACTGTCGGACACCCTCGCTTATCAACAACCTCTATTTACTTACCTTAAACGAACTGCAAGTCTTTCGTCAGAGACATTGTTTGTGTTTTGGTGGCAAAGACGATCCAAGGGCTTAAACAATTTTTTTGTGACCTTCGGAAGTACTGACAAAATTTGTGTTAATCTCTCTAGTTCAAAAAATAAATTATAAAATTCACCATACACCCTTCTCTTTTCATTGATAGGGTGAACTTTCTCATTTTTTCCCCTCCTCCCCTTCCCGCTGTGCCGGTCCATGCAGGCGTAACATAAATACTGCGTTTTGAAATTCATGAGAAAAAAACTGCACTGAGAAACAAAACATAGCACGAAAACTGCATTTTATTTTGCAACCTATTTTTCAAATTGTAGTTTAGATGCGAAATATTACATTTGGTAAATCAATTAGTAAAATAATTATTTTCTTGTTAGTCGTACTGTCATGAAACTTTTTTCTGCTAGTGTTATAAAAATGGATATTTTTTTACTTCAAAACAGCTACCACATCAATATGCACTCAACGTGTGACATGTAATGTCCGACCCCAGCAAAGGATTACTCATACATGATTAAACTTTAAAAGGGTTAGTTTTAGAGGGGTGAAATTAATCATCATGCCGCAGATAATGCACGAGGGTTGACCTAGACGGTAACTGGATTTACCTTAGTGGAAAAATGCGGGACATCAAATTTGTGGCTGTTATTGTCGACTTGATGATACCCTAAAAACGTGTTTCGGTATTCTTCCCTGCCATAGGGTTACATTAATGATTCCTATATTCTCCAATATACATATTGAACGAAAAAATAATGCAGTGTTATTTCAGGACTTGGATTTTTTCAGCAATTGCCATCTTACTGGACAGTGAATCTTCAATATAACTTGCCATTAAAAAATTCTTCGGTTTAGTTTTTCTCCATTATCTTTGCCTTCTTTGGTTTATAATTTATTGATTCTATTTGCAAATATGAAGTAAGTTTACCATACTTCGAAATATCAATACCTTTGTGCACTTTCTACATTTTAGCTTGAAATATTTTGTCCACATCGAAAAGGCGGCAAACCGTCTCTCCACATTGAAAAAGTAGGATAGTAGCACCTCTTCTATGGTTTCTCCTTCTCCTATGTTCTTTTTTTTGGCAGTTATCGAATTCCACCAATTTCTTCTCGTACACTCTGTTGCTTCTTAGGCTTCTTGCTGTATTTTAGCCGGAATTACAAATATCTCAGCATCCTCACTCATTTTCTGTATCAATTTTGCAATTTTTTTCACTCTTGTTGACAAATAAGCAAACGCATATTATAGAAATGATTCCAAACCTTTCTAGTATTCAGCTAACAATCAATATTCTTGATTAAAATAAATTTGTTAAATATGACTTTTTTCAAAACCATAATTTTTCACCTGCTCTCAGACGGCCTTCATTATCCTAATTAACCGGTTTTGGCCGTGGTCGTGTATAAAACGTTGAATTACATTCGAGAAATTAACTAGGGTTTAATCCTCTCGAAATAATGTAACTTTCGGCTGCGCTTGAGTGTTCATTTTTTCTGGTGGATTAAAGGCCTTAATTCCCTTACAATTATTAACTATTAGAATATGTAGTAGAATGACAGATGAGTGCAATAAAGAAACATTTTTTCCACTAAATATATAGTTCAATAAAGTTTTGTTATTTTGAACGAACGTAAAAAAACAATTTAAAATGCTCCACTTACCGCCCTGCGGATATTATGTGTCGCGTGTTATAATTCTAATTTGGCTTCATTATCATTGATATAGTTACGTCAAGGAAAGTCTGACATGAGTCATCCTAAAAACCCGGAAGGAAATTGAGTTACGTGTGTACCCTGTTGCATGACTGATAAAATAATTTGCATAGGTACATACGAGTACGCGTTGGGTCATATGCGGTGGGTATTAATCGAAAATTATTTAAATTCATCAAATAAATGCGAATAGCCATTTCAGTTCAGCAGAAGGAAAATATGTAATTTTCATAAATATAGTATTTACAATTATTTATTATCACGTTGCTCATTTTATTGACAAAATTAATTTCAGTTCTTTAAAGGTGCTTAATTTTAGTTCTTGAAAAGTGCTTATCCTTGACCTACATATGCTTGTTTCTCTATATAGAAAATGAGACATAAAAAATTAAATATACTGGAACAGTACTAAAATAAGTATTTTCATTATCTTATAACAATTACAAATTATTTCAAAAAATATTTTAATATAAAAAATTTGATTTAGTGTAATGTTGCATTTTTTTAAAAGTACAATAGTAATGCAACAAAATTATGTAGTAGTGACTATAAAATCAGTTATGTGGAATAAAAACAAATAATTGCTGCCTCTATACAAATTTTTGCTACAGCAAAATATTGCAAAAAACTGTTGTATTAAGAATATTAAGAAGAATCCAGAAGAATGGAATTGTAGCAATTAATCAAAAACATATTTAGCCACTAGTAGATTCCTACACCAAAAGCAATCCGAACTCATTTCATTTATTTGGCTGATTGCGCTAGCTTATTTTTATTGGATAATGTTCATACCGTTGGCTTATACACTATGCCACAGCATACATAAATACAGCAGTGAATCTCCTAGTTGGCGGGCAAATTAGCGCAGCCAGCAACGCGCAGGTAGCAGCCATCTTCTTGGGCTAACCAGCATCATTTTAACTGCCCGCTGTGTCCCGAACTCCTCGTGTGTCAAAAAAGTGAGGTTATCAGTAATATCTATGGATATTTCAAGTGTTTCATTTTACTGTTTATCGGGTTATTTTGTGGTGTGTGTTTTAGAACTTACAACTTTTTTCGTCGATGCAACGAACTTCGAGAGGTTATCATGCTTGTGCAGCTAGCAGTTCGCTGTACAAACAATCAAAAGAACTGTAAATTAAGTTTCTTTAGATTCCCAAAGATATTCACCGGTAAGTAAACAAATTTGTTTGGAAGATCACTATAAAATAAAATTACTATAAAAACAACATTCTAGATAACTATGGGAGGTTGTAAGTTTTGAATCAGGAAAAATGATTAATTTTAGTACATAAACAAGGTTAATAGTAATTATAGGTAATATATATAAAACAGAATTTCTTGACAAATCTCTGTTGTCTTCTTAAACTACATTCTTGTAGTTAAACGTAAATAATGTTTTACAAGAAACTTGCCACCTACCTAGTATGTGATCCAATCTGAATACTATTTTGAATAAATATATATTTTTACCTTACTTTTACCTATCTACTGGATGTTTACTTCAATTATACAACATAACATTCTCTTTTTTAGTGCTAGAAGATGGGCCATAGCTTGTGGTAGAGAAGATTTGCTGGAAAAAGACGATTTGTACAGCAGTTATAGATTATGTGGTGCGCACTTTGAAAATCATATGTTTTTAAATAACTTCAAAAATAGATTACATCAAAATGGTACTCCCACATTATTTTATCAGTTGGAGGGTTCTTCATCTTCACATCAAGGGCAATCTACAGATGAAATTGAAAACGGTTTTTCTTCAAGCACTTCGATGTTTCAAACAGCGGATTATTCTAGGAAAGGTAACAATTTTTTATTTTAAACATAACGTACTGAATTTTTGTTTGCTTTATAATATACAGGGTGTTCTCTAAGTCCACATTCACAATTTAAGGAAGTTGTGTAAACATATTTTTCTGTTCTATTCTTTTTGTTTTAATAAATTACAGTGTCAAATTAGACAAAATTTATAAATACTATTTATTAGATGTACTTTCTTTTTCTCATATTTTTAGCTTATTCATATACCATGAACCGTTAAATATACTGTTGTATTTAGTTTTAGTTAATATGTATGTATACCTATATTTGTTTGTAACTTTCCTATTTTAATGTTTGCTCTTTTGTCACAAAAAGATATACTTAATCAGTTTTATTTTTTTTTATATTATAAAAAGAGTTAAATTTTTATTATCAAAATAATCAGTATGATATGTTTGCCGTTGGATTCAAACTAGGTATTTTTTTTTTCAGATACTATGGCACCACTGTCGATGAAGTACAGAAGGAGGCCTTGGAGGTAGTAAGTGTTGACGTTGGTGGTGCAGCAATGTCTACCATAGGGGTGCCTGCTCGAGATGGAAGTTTGCAGGAATTACTGGAGATGATGCTTCAACAGAACGTTTTGTTGTCAGCTTTTATTCAACAGCTTTATTTTATTTTTAGAATTATGATTATATTACCGTGTATTCAAGTACTGAAGTAGAGATACATTTTTATTATTGTCATCATTATTATTACTATTGCAATAGCGATAGCAATTCTTTGAATTGTGATAGGGGTTTTCTCTGTCGTGCTCTTTTCCCCCGTGAATTCAAGGCTGATAGGTGGTTAGGTAGGCTATTACACCATTGAGAGAAAACTAATTAACGAAGTGTATTTAGTAATTTGTTTTATTTTATTTAAAACTACTCAAATCTCCCTAATTTCATAAATATGTAGCACATTCGAGGTAAGTTAATAAATACTATAAATAAACACAACGTAAGTAAATCTTCTCGATTATTGGCCAAATACTTCCTCTTCCAACAATGTTGAACGAACCCGCACGTTAAACTACATTTTGTATGAATAAATAAATAAATAAAGTATTTCATTTACTGATATAGCTAATTAAGAATATACCTACATATATATTTTTGGAAAAACTGGAAGAGCAGAATTAATATTATTTGTTTAGTTTTACAAGTAAATTAGATACACCCAGTAATAGGACATGGCCAAAAAACTTCTGAAATATAATCGTGAACGATATAGGAAATATTCAATAAAGTTATATTTATATAATGTTTCTGTGTGTTTAAGAACACAAAATAACTGAATGAAGTGAACATTTTCATTTAAAAAAATATTTTACATTAGAGGTAATAAATCACTTGCTGCTGACTTTAAATTTATTGCTAAGAAAGCAATTTGTAGGTGGCAGTTTTTACATTTTTCCTCAGACGCCTCTGTTCGGCTGTACAAAATTAGCGAGTCCGGGCCTGGCGGTTAGCCCAGCAAGATGGCGGACTCAGAGACAAAAGATGAAAGGCGCCGCCCGAGAGATTCACTGCTGTATTTATTTATGCTGTGACTATGCGCTGTACACATTAAGCTTTAAGCACAGCATATTTTAGTTTACCTCTGGAATATAACACTATCTGAGGACTGGAAACTAAAAGATTATTTTCAAGATGTGAAAAATAGCAGGAATATATTTGGGATCTGAGTTTAAGCTCTGATTTAATTCCTGCATTATTTCTTAGTCCGAGACTGCTGGGCTGTGTTCAGTAGGCCTTTATTTGATTCAATTTGATACTAAAAACCTCATATTTGGCTATTGTTTGGAAAAAAAATTTACTCCATTTTTAAAGAAAGGACAGGAATCTCGTTTCAAACTATCGCAAGCAAAACTTTCCAACTTTTGCAAAATATTGCACAAACATATTACACAACATTTTCAATACATAATTTCTGAAGCACAGCATGGTTTTATTACAGGTCGCTCCACAGTATCGAACCTCGTTTGTAAAACACAATACATTTCTGAGGCCTTTGATATGAAAAGTCTAGTAGATGTCATCTAAACTGACTTAAGGCTTCTGAAAAAAAATTAACCATACAATTCTCCACAAAAAAACATGAATCCCACGGTTTATATGACTTGATTCACAACCTGTTTATAAGTATCCTACTTTTCCAACAGGCGGCAATATGTCCAAATTTGTTAGGACAGATGAATTTAGTCAAGTCTCTGGGGCACCACAGGGTTCAGTAGTGTGTCCTATCTTTTTCATCATATTTATCAATGATATCACTGATAACATTGATATCAACAAACTGCTATATACGCGCCGACCTTAACATTTTCGTAAAAATTAATTCACTTCAAGACTGTTTAGCTCTGCAGAATGACCGTAACAGAGGTAGGAGAATCGATTGTTTCGATAGTCAGATGGATATATTAAGATGCAAAAAAGTTCTGCCATTTAAAAGAAACATGGTGTGCCACTAGTGGCGCCCTCTACTAGTGACCTCAACATAGTTGAATTTCTCGTCCGCAAAAACCGCCGATTTACAAATTTTATGTAAATATTTGTATTTCTTAAGAAGTTATTTACAAATATCGAAAATAAAATTTTAATTTTAACACCCTGTAACTCCGTTAATAATCAGTTTTGGAAAAAATGTTATAGAAAGAGGTAGCATTTATTTTCGGTCTAGAATTATCCCCTGAATTTTATGCTCATCATCTTCGGACACCCTGTATAATTAGACATTTGTTAAATGAGTTTAGAATGCAACTAATATATTGTTGTTCACTCAGCGTCAACTTATTTTTGGTAATTTTGTGTTCTTTGAACCCTTCTCAAGTAGCACGCCAATGGAATTTTGTCCCCTCCAACCCTCACCTTTCGTACTTTTATCTAAGTGCTGAGAATGAATCACTGTATTATTTTGGGCCTGGGGTATAATTTAAGACGACTCTGTATATACCGTTTCTGAGATACCTGTACTGGGACTACTGGGCGTCGTAAAAAAGTAACCAGCCTGAATAGTGTATAAATTTTGATACCTAAACTCAAAACATATTCTATTGCATGGTTATATGAAATTGACATCAGTGTATTAAAATATCAATAACACGTAGGTAATATTTAAATGGTTACTTTCTACTCCATGTTGAATAAACAAACCAAATTCCTATACGTATAAAAAAACTTTACTTTCTTTGTACAAAACGTGATAAAACTTATTCGTAAGTGAAATAATATGTAGATCAGATATTTTCTCTTGCATAATGTTCTGAAGACATTTACAGACTTTTAAGTGTACATCAAACATCAAATGTTATACAATGCAAGACATGTATTATTATGTACCTTAACTATTTAACATAGATTTTTTAATCAACGTTCTAAAAATGTTTGATTTTACCAATCAATCTCGTATACAAAACAATATTAGTTTCACATTATTAAACTGCAATGGAAATTAGGCAGTTGGCAATAAGATTTTTCATTCTGATGCCATGCCATGTGATGTGATGTGATAAATGGGTGCATACTGCCATTGCATTGAATAATATAGTTATTACTCAATTATACTGTTTCCATACCATCCGATACCACGTTACGTTTGACAATTTCACCAATTTAAGGAATATGTCATATCATACACAGAAACGTTAAAACCCAAATTAGGATAAGGGAAGAGTATACGTTTAAGTAGCCTAATCCATTTAGCTAGAGTCGTTGAAATCCATGTTGTTTCATTGACGATACACTGCGAGACGTTTTCTGTATAATTTCTTCCCAAGCTTCTCTTCTCATATTCTGTTCTCTGTAGTGCTTACTTTTCATACCATATAAACATTCTGGAATTGTAGGGAGGGTAGCTAAAGAGGCTACAGCACTTAGGTCCCTTGGGCTCCTTGTACTTCCTACCAATAATAGAAGATCAATCCGCCTAAGCCGCTAACGAGCCTAATAAAGAGAAAAAGGTGGCCACGTTGCTCAGCGAAAACTCTTTAATGTAGGCCATAGAAGGTTATCGTTCTCCCAAGACGGATTCTCTTATTGACGAAATGGCAGTGCACTCACCAACTATTTATTATTTTCTATTGTAGTGTTATAATTCAATTTTATGTTACTTCAGCCTGCTATATTTTGGAAAAGTTGCTTGAATTTTATATTGGTTTGAAATGTAAAAGGCGAGATCATTCATGGTGTGACGTTCCACGTCGTTTAGCGTGGTTTGATGACATGGATACAGGTGCAGGTTACGGTTGTGACACAGTGTAGGTAATGCCATAATTATTGATGAATTTTTGGTATTGTTAAACATAACTTATTTCTTTGTTTACAATATACATCCGCTCGTGACAATTCCGGCGACAATACTGTTGGGTAAGTACCAGATGGATGGTATTACTTGAGGTATTGATAAAGTTATGCTAGCAGATTTCACATTAAACTATTTCTTTTAATTTGAAAAATAATATTTCCCCTTAAACATTTTTAAAAAATCCATATTTATTATTTTTGTTTATTGTCTTCAGAGTAATATGCAATTTAATGCAGTGAAGTGAGCTAGTAAAGTTTCATAAATGCCTCAAATAACATTCTACATCACGTAAATGATAAGAGCAACTTAGGAGAGTAGTATCTGTGCTCATTTTACAAGCCTATTTTTCAACTTTATCCAATACCAATGTCTATTTAACACACAATAACACCTAATAATATCACAAATGACAAATTAACTCTTCTAAATGTATGTACTGCTCGTTGTCCGAAAGCATGGAAATCCTATACAGATGAACTAAAAAGCACATTGCTGTATTTAGGTATACACATGGGAACGGCTACTGACGTCACAGGTCTACGCTGTGGCGGCGACTGTTCTGGGGGAGCGTGGCCAGACTAAATTTTTAAATACCGTTTTTAGGCTTATTTTTACCACGAAATTGTCTAGCACAAACGCCATTTTGATTAAAATAATACATGCTTTCTTCTGCGGATATTTGGAAAACTCATTCTTCACTACTGAACAAATAATTGGTAAAACAAATAACAATTTTTATTATTTACATATTTACAAAAATATTTGATTTTCTTCCAATATAGAACTATTCAATAGGACATCTCAACTTCACACCTTCATATACAGCTCTCATCCAGATTCCAACTGCATGAGCCCCGGAATCCGGATACTTCTGTTTGAATTTTTTTGTTTTTTGAACAATTTCTTCAGCTGCTGTCACACCCTTTCCAAATGCATCGATGTAATTCTGACCAGCTTCTAACTCTTCTCGAACGGTTGCAGCACAAATATAAATTGGATCGTACATCGTTCCGTCACCGAACTCTATGTTGCCATATCTAAAACAATCAGATATTACATAACTTTTGCCAGCATATCTTATACATGATTGAATAAAGAATATATACAGGGTGTTCGGAAATGACGCGTCAATATTTCAAGGGATCCTAAACAAGAAATGAATGTCACCAATTCCTATAACATTTTTTCGAACGCTTTCATAAGTACGCTAGCTTGATGGTTTATTAATTTATATAGATTCAAAAAATGCGAACGTTATCTCTGGTCTACAATGAGATACAAATAAATAAATTCTAGTGTTAACGGCAGTGAGACAGAAAAATTGATAATTTGTGTATGTTTGCTTAATTTTATATAGACTGAAATAGATTTAGTCAAATGAAAGAAGTGTGTGGCTGTTGAGAGACAGAATCCACTATTAAAATGTAGGAGATAATTTTTTTTCATGGAATTAAAACAGAAGTTGAAACATGAGTCTCAAATGTCACTATAGAAAATAATCATCAGTGAAATGGCATAATATGGTTTACATTAACTCGAAGAAGAACATAAATTCACATAGTTATTACCATTGAACGTTGAAGATTGCTTATCAAAGGTACTATGACCAGAGATTATATTTACACTAGATAATCACCATAAATGTAGTTACTGGACGCGGTAAAAATAGTTTCATAAGTTCCATGTAGAGGTCGGTGGCATGCCGAATTCAGAAATTTATATAATTCTTTAAACCAGACTTGTAGTGCGGTCAAGCGGGACCTTCGCCTGAGATGGCAGGGCACTACCCAGAGATTATGGTGCAGGTAAACTCGCGTCAAGAATTCAGACGTCTTACGTCACGGCTGACGTTACACATTTGTTTTTATCGTCAACGTAATTTTCGATATCTGGTCGCGTTAAAAACAATAATTTTTTGCAATTTAGTGCAATATATAATGCAAACTTTTAGTGTAGTATATAGTTTTATTACTATCAGTTGCAGTTTCTTAAATATTTTTATGAAAATATAATGATTTATTCATTTGTTCGTATGACGTAAGTCGTCTGAATTCTTGTCGCGAGTATAGAAAAGGGTCGTCCGGGAAATCCGAATAGGCCCGTAATCACCGAATGAGATACACTAGCGCTAGGAGAGCATTGGTGGCCTGCATCCACACTAATCAATTTCTGCATCCATTTTTACCGCGTCCAGTAACTACATGAACGGTGATCATCTAGTGTATTTATAATCTCTGCTATGACTGCACGCATGTTGTTATAAAAGCTGAAGAACTATTTCAGTTTCGGAGACCGGTACCAAGTGGTATTCACTTATTTATCATTTTTAGGTAAAATGTGGCATGAAAGTAGTGACCAATTAAAATATAATAACTATAACAAGTTCTATAAACTAGGAATACAAAAGCTCATTCATGTTTAGCTTTAGATAAAGACTATACAGTACCTGAATGGGGTTGCACTCTTGTAACTTATTTTGTTGTTGATTTTTCAAAAAAAAACATCATTGTTGATAAAAAAATTAGGAAGCCATGAGCACTAATTCTAAATTTTTCAAAATATTCCTTAAGGAGTGTATTTTTTGTTATCATTAAAAAAAAAAATTAACAAAGTTGTTAAAAAACCCTAGAAATACTTAAATACGAGGTTTAGCCAAGACCAAGTAATAGGTAATCAAAAAAATAAATAGACGCCGATATTTTTAAATCTTAAACCTTATACCTTTAAATTTTATCTTGGGTAGAAAAAAATTATTAAAAAAAAACAACTTTTATTTATATTTATTCATTTAAACACCAAAAAATAAGTAATACAGTAAAGCTAGAACTATTGAATAATTTTCAAGAACATATATTAAATATTACCGTGTACATTTCTTTATCAATATTAAAGTGAAAATAATTATTTCAACTGTCCACCGAATAATTAATGAAAATGAAGAAATAAAAAGAAAAAAGAAAACAATGAACAGTTATTGTGCTGATTAGAAAATCAAACTAAATAAAATTAAACATTTGGAAAAAAATAAAAGAAATGATCTAATTATCTATATGTTTAATTTTGTTTTAATTATCTAATCAACACAATAAACGTTTTCTTCTATTTTCAACAATTTGATTCTTTTTTGTCTAATCAAAGTACCTTTTTAAAGCCTTACTTGCTACTTCTAGTGCCCTCAACCACATGAATGGCGTAACTTCATCATTTTCGCAAAAACCACCAAAACAGTTACCAGCTGCTTCAAATAATATACTATAAATACAACCAGCAGTGCCACCAACAGTAGCTTCTAATATTTTACTCATAGATTCAAAAAAAGTGAAAGGATAATTTGTGATAAGTTTATCGTCTTTCATGCGCTTCAATAAGACTTTAGCAGTATTCTTTAGTCTGGTTCCTGCATCACCATCACCTGCAAAAAATGTTTTGGTAGGTATAACTCGCGTCAAGAATTCAGACGTCTTACGTCACGGCTGACGTTACACATTTGTAGTTATTGTCAACGTAACTTTCGATATTTGGTCGCGTTAAAAACAATACATTTTTGCGATATAGTGCATTATATAATGCAAACTTTTAGTGTAGTAGGTATATAGTTTTATTACTATCAGTTGCAGTTTCTTAAATATTTTGATGAAAATATAATGAATTATTCATTTGTTCGTATGACGTAAGTCGTCTGAATTCTTGTTGCAAGTATACTTAAATTTATCTAATTGCAACTACTAAATATCCTTAATTTAACTACAATGGGGAAGTTGCACGAATTTTATATTGGTTTGAAATGTATTACACGGGTCAAAGCATGAGTCACATAATCACATAATAATTAAAATATTAACATTAATAAATTGCCATAGAATGTAAACAAAACCACGTGTGCGCTGAACAGCACACGTTACGCGCTGTTCAGCGCGGCACGGTGTAGATGGTTGTATACAGGCGTTTGTTTCTTTTATTTTTACGTTTATGTGGCTTTTGTGGGTCATAGATATACACTACAGTGTAATTGCTGTGTAGGTAGTATCATAATTATTAGTGGTGATGTAGTGAACTTACAGTATTGTTATTCCTTTGTTTACAATATAGAACAGCTCGTGACAATTACGAGGACAATGCTGTTGGGTAAGTACCAGATAGATGGTTTTATTTGAGGTATTTATAAAATTATGCCATCTGATTTCACATTGTTTTAATTTGAAGAACAACAAGTAAAAGTAATGAATAATGGTATTTAACATTTATAAAGAATTTTATTGCTATTTACTACTGATTTAATTTCTCCTTAAACATTTTTAAAGAACCTTATTTAATACTTTTGATTATTATGTCTTCATAATAAAATAGGTAATTTAATGTAGTGAAAATTTTATAAATGCCTCAAATAACATTCTATATGATGATAGCGTTTATTTCTTGTGTTTTTGAGTTTAGTGACATTTTTGGGTTATAGTGGATTTTCGCTCGTGAAAATTACGACAACAATGCTATTGGTTACGTTCAGCAGAGGTCCAAATAAAGGGTTTTACTTGACGTATTTATAAAATTACGCTGTTTAGTATTTTATAATTATTTTGATTATGTGGGTTATGGGCTGCAATATATATTTTTTTTGTTTGCTTAATTTAATTTAGATATAGATAACCGTAGTTATTTTATTTTAATAATCACCGCGGCAAGTACGTCACTGACCGGTTGCTTTAATTTGAAAAATAAGCAATAAAATAAATAATAATATTTTCCATTTATTATTTTTTTATTGATTTTTTATTGCTTTTACTGCAGATTTCATTTCTTCTTAAACATTTTAAAAAATCCTTATTTATTACTTTTATTTATTGTGTTTTCAGAATAAAATAGGTAATTTAATGTTGTGAAGTCAGATAGCAAAATTTTATAAGTGCCTCAAATAACATTCTACATCACGTAAATGGTAGAAGCAGTGTTTATATAGAGTATAGTTAGTCAACCGGCCTTAGTTATGGACCATGTCGGCTAGATGGCGGGACTATAGTATGTGAAAAATCTCTAAAACGAGCCCTAAGCAAGTCAGTAAACAGAGTCAGTCTGATTTTGTTTTTAAAATAAAGTCAGTCTGACTTTGTTTACCGGCTTCTCTAGAGCTCGTTTAAGAGATTTTGCACATACTATAATCTCGCCATCTAGCCGACATGGTCCACAACTAAGGCCGGTTGACTAACTATACTTTATATAAACACTGGTAGAAGCAAATACAGAACATGTTATTTGGAATCGGAATGGAGAACAGAACACAATAAATGAGAAAAAATGTAAGTTTGATTTACCATTGATTTTATATACGCCCTGTATACATTCTAGTAGCTTAATAAAAAAGTTTAATTAATTATTTACAACTGCATTTTATTTTTTTCGTTGAATTTAAGTGAACTTGTACCTACCCGTATTTTCAATTAAGCTGGTTGGTTGGTTGGTTTTCCCAAATATTTAAATATTTTTTAATTTTTTGACACGGTGTATTCTGTGCCCATTTTACGAATCTATTTTGCAACTTTATTCAGTATCAATATCTATTTAACACAATAACACCTAATAGTATCACAAATGACAAATTAACTCTTCTAAACGTTATCCGAAAATATGGCAATCGTATACATACAGATTCGGAAATTGCGGATCTTTACAGAGAAAGTAGAAATTGCCGCTTCATCCCAGGGAAGGTACGAACTTTAAGAGGGGCGGCGACGTGCATTGGTCTAGCATTCCCCACTACTATGGTAATCGGTTCCGTATCGCCAACGCCAATTTGCCATTGCAAATCTAACTGTCCGGTCAACTGATGCCAGTGTTGTCAGATCTCATGCATTCCGAGGAAATCTCATGCTCTCATATTTTGATTACAAAATCTCATGCTTTTTAATAGACACAAAAAGAAATAATAAAATTATTAAAATTACTCTTTGAAATCTACCAAAACAAAGACCTAACGAGAAATAAAGCAAAATCGAGGGCAAAATTGAATAGATAGAGGTAGGTATCTACAATATTTGGGTACTTGAAATGTCCTTTATTGTAGACTGCTCTCTTAATAATTAGCAATGAATACATAAACGGGTATGACAGTCTACGGATATGCGGTGTGTGTGCTGTATTCACGCTGTATTGCAGTGATTCTTAACTCTATTCCGTAAGGGTACCTACATTTTCTGGAAACAACAGATTTTACAACCCGGAGACACCCTGCGTCACGTCAACTGCGCCTCAACGTTCGCCCGGCCTAACAATAAAATAAATTAGAAAGGTTACGTGGTTAATAACTTTTAAGTAAGTACTTGTAACTACCTACTTACAATGTAATATTATGATAAAATAGCAGAACATAATGCTTTTTAATGAAATAAAAATGGCATTACAAAAGTAATTAAAAATTAAGCTGTGTCAAGAGGTGTTTTTTGATAAATTAATCATGCTTTTTTCTCCAAACCTCATGCTTCTTTGAAATTATTCTCATGCACTGAATTTTTCCCACCTGACAACACTGCGATGCGAACACGCTGTGGTCGAAGTATGCGTGTAGCATGACACAAATACACGGAAGCGGCAAAATACAATTCACCATCAAGATCTTCACTTTCCAAATCTGTATATGAACTAAAGCATCACGTACGTACGGCGTCTGATGTCACAGATCTTTGTCTGGGACAAACGCCATTTGGATTAAAATAATACATTAGTTTTTCTGCACGCATTTGGAAAATTCATGCAATTTTCCCATTGCATACTATAAATGATGGAACATTTTAGTCTTTACAATAAAATTTTACTAACATATTTCAGAGTCAACAATATTCAACTGTCGCTCGCAAGAAATTAGAGCGTCGCACGCAAACTGTGTACTTAAAAGCAATACATTCGCAACTCTATCAGTCAATTTGGGTCCTCGAACTGGAGGGGTTAGTCTATCTTTTCTTCTTAAATTTCCACTAAATGGAGGTTCCAAAGTTAAAAAATTATTTTGGTATACGCTTTTCCATCCTGCAATGCAAAACAATATGTATTAGATTGTAATTATTATAACTTGACTAGTATAAAAAATTATACTATTTTCAAACTGTTCTGGTCTGGTACTTTTTATACATAAAAAATGATGATTTAAAAAAACATAAAACGTTCACATTGTACTTTCGATTTGTTGATAAAAATCTTGAATGAAAAATATACAGTATTTTCACAAGATAATTTGTAATAAATCCTGTAATACGTCTGTAGTTTCTCAGTGCTCTAGCTATCGTACAGGGTGATTTCTTTATCATGGAAAATTCGTTTTTCTTGTAAACGACTGAAGCAAAGTGAGCGTTGTCAAACAAAGGTTGTTTAGACTGATTAAGACTTGAAATTAAGGTAGATAACAAAACTATATATAAATAACGAGGCTGAGCGTCACGACTCTCCAAATTTTTTTTCTCAGAAGCATACCAATTTTTACAGATATTGAAAGAACGTTTAGTTTCAAGCTTTTTTCCAAATAACTTTTTCTTGTGTTTATAACAGTTCAAAAGATACAGACCACTTATTGTGTAACTGGAATATTTTGTTTATGAATCGTCAATTTTGATCAAATTCGGGCTTTGCAAAACAGTAAGTAAGGCTTAATTTTGTATTATTTTCTAAACGAAAAAATAATGTCACAAAGCCCTATACGATTTGTTCAAAAACTTGAAATTAGCGGGGTTTATAAGCATGGGCGCCGGCAGAAAAATAAAGCGCAGGTAGTTTATTTCTAAATTTTAATGGAAAATAAAAATAACTTAAAACCTAGAACAGACCCAGCCAGCATAGCAACGTACTGACGATGTACTTTTAAAGTGCATCTAGTACATGCGATGTCGCAACAAAAGTACTGTTTATGTTGCATAGAAGGACATACAATCACCAAATGTCCTCCCTGGTGCACCTTAAAAATACATCTCGGTGAAGTATTGTTGTGATGTGTGTGAGACATGAGACATCACTTTAAATGTTCCTGGTAATGTACTTAAGGGATGTCGTTACTAATGTAATGCCAACATTCCATTATGAAGTACTTATTATAAACTTGTCGGACATTTAAAAGCTATACATTACATTCTGTTGATACATATCAGTAATGAATTTAAGGCATATATTTCTAATATTACTATTTATGATAAGTATTTACATTAGCGGAAACCTCCCCGATCAAAATTTCTGGAGACGTTTCCCCACGCTTCCGCTAATGTAAATAATTATCATAAATAGTAATATTAGAAACATGTGCCTTAAATTCATTACCGATATGTATCAACATGATATAATGTAGCTTTTATAAATAGTTACCAGTTTTGTAATATTAACATTCTACTTGGACTTGGAACTATTAAGGATATTATAATTTCTAATGTTTATGTAACTGATTTATGGGATGATTTTTGTTAATGGTAAAATAAGCAGAAATAAAAGTTAAATAAATAAAAAAAACATTTTATTAACAGAAATCTAAGTAATAAGCTGAAGACAAAAGTTAGAAACATAGGGGTGATATAATGTCTTTCGAGTCGTACTTATTGTATACAAAATTCAAAATCACTTGAAATTTTTTAAAAACAGTTTTCTTAAAAATTAGGAATTGAAGAGGTGATGGGTAATGGATTAATCTCATTCAGTTCAAGAGGGACTGTCAATTCTCATCTTGGGGGACTGTTGTTTTTCTGATCAAAAAGGGTGATGGAGACTTGATCGTTTTTAATACCTGGTCCCGCAGTCGCAGTAGTATAGTATCTTCTTCTGCGTCTTGCCGAAAGGTTTTTATCAGTTTATACATGTTTACCGCTTATTGTTTATCACTGAAAGAAAAATATTCTTCCACAAAACTTCTCACCAAAGACAAACACAAACATAAAACTGCATAAAACTATAAAATAAAAACAGGTTTTGAATCTTGGATGGCTTTGATTGAATAAAGCAATGACGCCAGGCACAAAATATAAACTACTAGAACTAATAGACTGTGCTAGAACGTCAGGACAGGAAATAACAAAGTTAAGGTTATGTTACGTTACGCGTCATGAGTGCAGAAAAATTCGAAACATTAAAGGTACTTATATGTAACATGAATAAGGCACGTTTAATTAAAGTTACAAAAATACATACATGTTATATATAATCTATGTTATTCATATGACCTCAAATTTCCACATTTTATTAATATCTCATATATATCACACAAGTATGTAGCAAAAAAGTCACTATGGTACATTCTACATCTAAGCACTATGTAACTGAGCGGTTGATGGCACCTTACAAATGAATGTATCTTTGTCACCTAAAAGGAACATCACAAAAGTGCCCGGTTACGTTACATGCTGGCTGGGGAAGAACTCAACGACATTTGACTTTTTTACATAAAATATTAAATGGAATGCTGGGCAGCTCATACTTATTGTCTCAAGTACATATAAAAATTCCTGATCACCGTATTCGTCCTGCCCAAATCATTTTTAAAAATAATCGAAATACTCTAATGTGTAACATATGTGAAATTTAGGAATAAATGACATCAAGACATATTTGATACCTCATTGGTAAAGTTTACTAGAGTGATTAAAAATGCAGACTTGCCGTCGGATTAGTCATGATGGTTTGTTTATAGTTTACTTATTTTCATTCAAAATATATGTAGGTACTTCTCTTCGTTATATTTTCTTGTATTAGCGGAAACATATAATTAGGTTTTTGTGTAACCTGTTTGTTTCTTGTGTGTAAATAAATAAATTATTACTTTGGGCTGTCCTGGCTCTTACTCGATATAAAATTATGAGCCTTGCTTTAAAAACAGCTTGCTAGAGACTATGCGTGTATTTGCGATTCGTGATATGTGAGGAATTCGTGAATAATGTGTAGAACTTTGTTTGTAAAAAACCCATTTATAAAACCCATAGAAATCATAAAATATATAGAACGCCAAAAGAGGTATCGAAAATAGTCAACCTATGGAGAAAACGCGAGTCTGGTAATATTGCAACTTGCAACTTAACTTTCATGAGTTGGTTACACTAACGGGGTAGCTTCACACTAATAGGCGGGAATTTCATAATATGAAAATTTTACGTCCAATTTTGATTTCTATGGTCCAATTACAAACATTCCGTTGTGGGATTCAATTCACTGAAATGTAATTTTATATTATGATGACTGGAATGCGCTAAAAACTGCGCGAATGAATTATTCATGATCAGCGCCATATTTTGTTTTGTGCCTCCAGCAATGGCGGAGCAGTAGGGGCTTAGCTGATTGTGAATTGAAATGAAATTGAATTCTGGATATGAAGAATTATTTCGTGCTATATGCTGGTTAATTTTACAGTCCCTTATAAAACATGACATGTTCCAACAATAACACCCACAAAAATACACAAAGAATAACACTAACTAGATACAAGAAACCACACTGTACGCCAATGACTTGTTTACAAACAAAATAATAATAATAATTAAGAACACAGGGATCCACGGGCGTAACCAAGGGGGGGATTGGGGGTCCAACCCCCCCCCTCCCCCGAAACTTGCGCTTTCAATTGAAATGGATGGAGAGATTCCCCTGGTTGTCATATTCGGAATATAAAAGTGGAGCATACTGCAGAGTTTGCGTGGTAATGGGACGTTCGCTTGATGAAGGCAAAGGCGGTCATCAAAGGATCGGCCAGCTGGTAACCGAACCTTTTTGTAAATGGAAAAATGCCCTAGAAATATTTGAAACTCATGCAAAATCGGGATACCACAAGCGAAATTCAGAACTGGCTGATAACTTTCTAAAAGTAATGTCTTCACAGGCTTCTTCGGTCATCGAAGAGCTGTCTTCTGAAAGAAAGAGACAACAAGAGGAGAATCAAAAGAAACTAATCCCCATCGTAAAAGCAATAATTTTTTGCGGCAAACAAGGCATCTCCTTGAGAGGTAAAATCGATGCGGGGCGCATACAAATTACACCAGAACCTGAACAACCACTGCAGAATGATGGTAATTTTAGAGCCCTGTTGCGGTTTGCGGCTGAGTCTGGAGATAAAGATCTGGCTGAGCATTTGAATACTTCACAGAAGAATGCCCTGTACACAAGCCCTCAGATCCAAAACGAAATAATTGACATTTGTGGTGAATTAATTCAACATAAAATAATTGAAGAAGTAAAGAAAGCCAAACTATTTGCGATTCTGGCTGACGAAACCACCGACATCGGACGTGTAGAACAAGTCTCGTTATGTATTCGATATGTTGATTTTACAGATAATAAACAGCATAGACTTAAAGAGATGTTCCTTGAGTACATTCCAACGGTCGATGTTTCAGGATCCGGTCTCGCAAATCTTATTACAGCTCTGAAAAAGCATGGACTTGAATGTTCTCATGTGGTTGGTCAAGGTTATGATGGGGCTGCAGCTATGAGTGGGTATTTGCACGGTGCCCAAGCTTATGTTCGCCAAGAATGTCCTCTTGCTCTTTATGTATACTGTAGTGCACACTCTCTCAACCTTGCTATTGCTGATTCATGTTCATTAGCAAATGTCCGAAATTGCATTGAGATTGTGCAGTCTGTTGGTTCCTACTTTCGACATTCTGCTCAACGCACAGCTTTGTTGAAAGAAAAAATTCAAGCGCTACTACCCGTCGGTAACCAAAAAAGCTTGCTCTCAATGTGTGAAACACGGTGGGTCCACAAACATGAAGCTATTATAAGATTCAGGGAAATCTATTCAGCGATTATGAATGCTCTCGAAGAACTCCAATTTAATCACAATAAGGAAACATCGCAACAAGCCGCCCAATTGCTAAGTACGCTTCGATCTTCGGATTTTGTGATGTGTTTAGTGATTTTTCAAAAAGTTATGAGCTATACATTGTCGCTATCAAAACAATTACAAACAATTGACATCGATCTCATCACGGCATTCAAACATGTAGATGATGTTATTAACGTCTTACAACTCCTGAGAAACAACACTGACGTCGAATATCTTCATCTCTATGAAGACGCAAAGGTTTTACTGGAAGAAAATGGTCGTATACTGCGAATGCCACGCGTCGTCGGAAGACAATTAAATAGACCAAACATTCCTGTATTGGATGTATGCACGTATTACAAAATTAATTTGTTCATTCCATTTCTTGATCATACAATTCAACAATTGGTTGAAAGGTTTACCAAACCCCGTAAAGTAGTATCCGCATTATCTGGTGTGCTACCTTCAAATTTTACTGCCAGTTCTGAAATTGAAGAAGCAATTTTCATGTACTCGTCACTGCTTCCCGAAAGCAACATATCAGTGGTTAAAGCAGAACTTGAAGTATGGAAAACAGTGATGATTACAATTACTACAAATCTTGGCTACCATTCCTGTATCAACTGCTACTCCAGAAAGGTCTTTCTCCAGCCTAAGGAGACTGAAAAACTATCTACGAAACACTACAAGTGAAAACAGACTTAATGGTTTGGCTCTCATGAACATTCACTATGGAACAGAAATTCATGCAGATGAAGTAGTGGATATATTTAAAAGAAAAAGCCGAAGATTTCTTCTTTAATGGTTTTAGATTTAGCGCAGAGGAACGAAATTAATTTAACCATTTAACTTTCTTTATAAATACCTATGTCGTAATTTTTCCGATAAATATAATATTAAATTTCATGTAAGTATATTTTTGTTGTCTTATTTACTTCAAACCAAACCCCCCCCCCCCCAAAACTAAATCCTGGCTACGCCCGTGCAGGGATCAACCGATACTAATACATATATCGGCATTATCGGCTTTGGCCGATTATTGGTATCAGCAGATATGTCAGCCGATATAGACCAATATATTATAAATCTTTTTAATATAAAAAAATAACAAATAAAAACACTAAAAATACATAATTTGTATAAAAGTGTAAAAAATAAAAATTATTACTTTTGCATCAACGTAAAAAAGAACTGATATAAATAAATATATATATATAATGTAATTATTAGTTATGTACATGAAATGATTAAAAAAACTATGATAAAAACAATTGAAAAGTCGTCAAAGCAGAAACATTATACATTATTTTAAAAATATTTATGACTCAGTTTAGGCATAGGCAAGTTGTAATGTAAAAACAATAAGTTTTATGCCCTATCAGTAGTTAGCCGGATAATTTCCAGGGACTCAGTTTTGCCTTTGCCTTCCAAATAAATAGATTTTTTGCACAAACAAATTGCGCGTTCTCGTTATCCTGACATATTTTCTCAAAAAAATTTTGCTAAATACAGGCCTTTCGACAGAAATAGCCGATATGCCAATATATCGGTATATCGGCTTTTACTATAGGTAACGGTATCGGCCAAAAATTATATAGGTATCGGTCGATCCCTAGTAAATGGATACCTATTATTTGATATGTAGATGTAATAAAACTCATGAAAACACAAATAATCTTACATATAAAACAATTAAATTTTTAACAAATCATATGGATGAATAATTTGTTGTTCATCTTTTCACAATTTTTGCAATGCCATCTATTGGTTCACAACTTTCGTCAATTAAATGCACCCCAGTATCTGCAGACAAACAAAAACGGAAATTAAAAAAATAGCTTATGGTGAATAAGGTCCATTTGATGCCAAATATATTTAATAATTTTCAAAATTCGCTAAACATTGGTTATAACAATTGTTTTGCGGCCTTCCATTTAGAAATGATGCACTTATTGCTACCAAAAAAAAAAAAATTAAATAACCCAGTTGATATATCAGACAAATAGGTACCTCATAAAAATATGTTGAAAAATTCTGTTCAGAAAAGTAATAAATTGAGACTGCGAGTTAGGTAAATTTTGTATGCTCATATTTCGTTTTCCCGTAAAACACCCAAAGTGTGAAATTTGAAACACTATGTACAGTTTGTCATGAAACACTGCATTATGGTAATATTTAATATACATATAAAACACTTACCTGTAGCATTGCAGGGGTCATCAAGATAAGTTAAAATATCTTGATCAAACACTTTCAATATCGTAACTGTTAATTTCATATTTCGAGTACATTTCATAAAATTTCCACAGTAAAATCGTTCGACAGAAATTTGTAAAGGTTGTAAGATATGAAGTAGCTCATGTAGAAAAATGTATTCTTCCGTTTTACCAAAGCCCCCACTGTTATTTAATAAAACAACAATTTTATCTTGAGGTTTAATACAAAATTTTTCGTCGTCGTGTTCAAGTTTAGAATTATTAGAATATATTTCATCCACAATCTTTTGGCAAATATCTATACGTATATCAGTAACTTTTTTTGTATTTTGTTCGGTAATCCATATACTTGTACTTGATTTATTCTTCTCAAAGTTGGATGTGATCAACTCAAAACTTATGATATTTTTAGCAACTTGTTCACAATAACAAAATATATCATTTAAAGGTTTTCCTTTTGTAGAAAGGCTCCCAGCTATTTTATATACCAAGACAACACCACTTAATCCGCTTCTGCATACTTTTGGTAATCTTTTATCATAATTGTCATTAACAGCTAATAATTTTACTGATATATTGTCATTTAATGCTCTTTCTGTAGCTAAACCAAAGTTTAATAAGTCACCCGTATTTGCTGGAACTATTATTAATACACCATTTGCATGGTTCAAACTTAACTCTCTAATTGTTCGTAAAATCACTTTAGAAGGAGGTGCCATAAAACCTTCACCTAAATAAAATAGCAAATTTAATTATCAGTTACAGATATTCCCTTAAAAATAATAAAAATATGAATGTCCGAATTTAGTATTAATATTAAGCAATTATATAAAAAATAAATATTTTGTTCATTATTTATTACCCTGTACAGTAGCTGTTAACATTCCCTTTCCAACGTATTCCCCCAAAAAGTTAGAGCCTCCTGAAATAATTTTGACAAAGTCACCTTTTAAATAATCTTTTAGAAATAGTACATTTCCAAAATCAAATACAGCTAATTCTTGATTCGCACAGCTCAACCCAGATAAGCTATATTCCATAGCATATGAAACATCATTTTTGTTAAAAATTTTACAGTCCATATTTTACTAACCTAAAAATTCAAATCAAATGATCATAAATAAATTTTAAACCAAAACAATAAAATTATATTCTTCTTCTTCTTCTTTATAATCATCAAACGAGGACAGAGCACTGAAATGTACGATATGGAATGCGTAAAGTCCATTGTGCATCAAAAGAAAGGTACTAACCCTAGGAGCAGACAAAAGGAGGCACATGAAACTCAGCAAAGACATACTTCATTGGTTATGTACGTGGGTGCGAGAGAGACAACCATGTGCACGTACGATATGAATTGTGTTCTTAATTTCCCATTATTTTGTTTGTAAACACGTCATTGGCATACAGTGTGGTATCTTTTTTTATCTTGTATCTCAGTGTTATTCTTTGTGTATTTTTGTGGGTGTTATTGTTGGAACATGTCATGTTTTATAAGGGACTGTAAAATTAACCAGCGTATAGCACGAAATAATTCTTCATATCCAGAATTCAATTTCATTTCAATTCACAATCAGCTAAACCTCTACTGCTGCGCCATTGCTAGAGGCACAAAACAAAATATGGCGCTGACACTATAGTGTAATTTATCTACATCCAGGCCAAGCAGAAGTGAAATGCACTGCACATGTGCAGTCAGCAACCTGCATTATCTTTAACAAATTTTTGAAAGTTTTTTGAATATTTCACAAAGAACGAAATAATTAAATAAAAGTTATATATTTATCTTAAATATTTTAAAAACTTTATCAGAATATTTAAGTACAATTTACTACAATCTACATATATTGTTTAATTGAATTTCGTTTTTATCTTTTAAATAAAAACTGGTTAATGTTTTTACTTCATCACCACACTATTACTCGAGCTAGCCGAGCTTGAATACTTGAATGGAAATCTACTAATCTATTGTCTAAAAAGTCATCATCACAAAAAACATCTTTCACGTCCATAATTAATAATTAGTTAGGAATTTTTTTTCAAATTTAGATATATCCTAATCTTATTACTGCACACGCTTGGTTGTTCTCTGGCTACACCATCTCATACTTTGTTATTCCTTTGGTTCTTGCACCACTTCTGCACTGCTCTGAACAGCTGAAAAACAAAGGAAAGAACCGAACCTATATATTTTATGGTCACCACCAGTGTTGCCAATACAGCAGATTTATCTGAATTCAGCAGATTCTTAAAAGTCGTTGCAGAGTTGCAGCATAATACCGTAAATTGCAGACTTTTGTTAATTAGATTCAAAGGAAAAACCACAATAGTTACATAACACACATATAAAATAATTTGACAAACATTTTAAATCGTGTGAAATTGTCTTCATGTGGGAACTGGTTGGCGGTTAACGGTCTAGTGCAAATTTGGCTTTTTGGTGTGATCATATGTATTTTCACTGGTCGTACTGACATGAAAACAAAAAAAACGAAATCGTCTTGATCTAAATATCATGTGTGTGCTGATATCAAAATTACAGAATGATAGTGTATGTACCAAATGTTATAATTATGTAGTAAATAAGTCTCATTTGCAGTTATTGAAAATTTCGAATATATATTCATTTAAACGAAATAATATGTATTATAAAATATAATGTCTTGAAAATATTAATATTGCTTATCATTTGATAATTTTTCCCTATTATTTGTTTTGTTTATGGCCATAAATTAACAAAAATGCAGATTTCAACAGAATTTGGCCACAGCTTTTAAGCTGTGATTTGGCTATGAAAATAGTTGCATAATTCGCCAGAATTTTTGAAATCTTCACGCAGAGCAGTGTTGCCAGAGGTGGCTACTTATAGCCATTTGGGCTACAAAAACATTTGACTTGGCGACATAAATTTGTTTTTGGCTACTGGCTACAACTTTGGCTACTGAAATCGTCAACGGAGAAGCCTGCTCAAAATTCAAATCCCTTCAATATTCCCAATTCCCAATATATTCTGTGGCATAGACCTTATAAATCGAAGGTCTATGGATTTCAGTGACTGTCACACACATCTTAACCTAACTTTTGCGAGAACATAAAAACATTTTTAAAGAAACTTTTACTACAACGTTTTGAAGCATACATATTAAGAACAACCGATATCTTCAACTTAATTGATAGTATTGATACAATTGCAATTTGCCATTTCATTATTTATAGCATATTAAAACTATTCGTGATTAAGGTTTAAAAATGTCTAATAAAGCCACAAATATACGAATTCAACTTCAAAATATTATTGCATCTGGAGGATCTCACAAAGACCAAGCGGAAAAGTAAATATACACGATTATTAATTTTATTAGATATATATATATTTTTATTTTGGCAGGTATCGTTCTACATTGGAAGCTATACTGAAAGAAAATGATTCAGAGCTAATAGAATGCCTGCAGATTTTTATAGAAGCGAGTAAATATGTTTCATTTTTTTTTGTTTTATTTTATATTAATATCCTGTTTTCAGTTGTTAATGAAAATGTTAGTTTAGTTATATCTCGGCAAATTTTAACAGAAATCAGTTCCCATTTAATGAAATTGCCTGATGATGTTTCAAAAGCTGTATCTCACTATATGCTTGAAAAGGTACAGCCTCGAGTAATATCATTTGAAGAACAAGTTGCCAGTATTAGACAACATTTAGCCGACATATACGAACGTAATCAAATGTGGAGAGATGCTGCAGCTGTTTTAGTTGGAATACCTTTGGAAACTGGACAGAAGCAATATACTGTAGATTATAAACTAGAAACTTATTTGAAAATTGCACGGTTATATTTAGAGGATGATGATCCTGTGCAGGCTGAAGCATTCATTAATAGAGCTTCATTATTACAGGCAGAATCTCGCAATGAACAATTACAAATATATTATAAAGTGTGTTATGCAAGAGTCCTAGATTACCGTAGAAAGTTTATAGAAGCTGCTCAACGATATAATGAATTGTCTTACAGAAGTATTGTTCATGACGATGAAAGAATGACAGCACTTAGAAATGCTTTAGTTTGTACAGTTTTGGCTTCTGCTGGGCAGCAGAGGTCTAGAATGTTAGCAACATTGTTTAAGGATGAACGTTGTCAGCAATTACCTGCTGTGGCAATATTGGAGAAAATGTATTTGGAAAGAATTATACGCAGGTAACTTAGTTTGTTTTATAAAATTTTCTTGTCAAGAAATAACGGATCTCCTGTATTTTTTCTGAGTATATTTTAATATTGTACCAACAAAATTCTGCAGGTCATTTTCTGACCAAATATCAAAGAAAAAGTTGTATGACTGTATATCTGAAAAAGCATTATATTTAAGTTATCTTTCATTGTGTGTTTTTTTTTAATTATTTTGGTACGTTTAACACTTTTGAGTTGTATATGAAATAATTGGCAACTATATTGTACAAATACTCGAATCCGAATTGCAAGAATTTAAATGTCACACCAAGTGTCTCCAAGTAAACATTTACATTTCCGAGTTTCCGTCAAAGTATACAGTGCAGACCCGAGCACTCGTACAATGCAAGTCTTTCTTTAGATACTCTGCAAAATATACCACTTAGTGACACTTATTTGAAAGCACAATATCGTTAAAATCTCCGACTTTTATGATTCTGATGTTTTATGCTGTAGGATTAGAGAAAAATGTTAGATTAATAATAATTCTATATTATTATCTATTAAATTCAGCAAGACATTCCTCAAAAAAACATGAAAACAAATTAATTCCATCATGTTTTTTTTTTATTGGCATCTTTCATTCGAATAATTGGCTAATGTGTGATAATGAATGGATTTTTGCATTGTGAATTATATAAAATAATTTAAAATCCTACAAAGTTCATATCACGGAAAATTACATGGCACATGGTGTAGTATTTTAGAACTACAGAAGGTGCAGCACCTTAAGACTTGATGGTATACGAAAAGTAACTATACTCGCGACAAGAATTCAGACGACTTATGTCATATGAACAAATGAATAATTCATTATATTTTTATCAAAATATTTAAGAAACTGCAACTGATAGTAATAAAACTATATACTACACTAAAAGTTTGCATTATATATTGCACTAAATTGCAAAAAATGATTGTTTTCAACGCGACCAAATATCGAAAATTACATTGACAATAAAAACAAATGTGTAACGTCAGCCGTGACGTAAGACGTCTGAATTCTTGACGTATACCTATGTAACAGGAAAAAAGAGATTTCTACAAATCTGTAATTTTTTTTGTCAACTTTGAAATGGGTATGTTTAGGGGAGGGTATTTTTGACTGACCGAACATTTTCTACTTTTTCCAAAAATGCAATAACAGATAAAGCATTCCATTTGAAATAAGGGAGTTGATGACTATTGGTATTTTCCGATGTAGCAAACGTTAAAAATATTTTCTTTATTTAAAACACCTGTACATGAAATACTCTTTATAGCCATTTTCAAATATATATCCCTTGGTTCTCTATATTGGTAAATATCACGAAGTGGCTGACATCTGTTGATAGATTTCAGAACTGCTGTAGGGATGAATAACAAATTACTTGCATAAATAGTATCAGAACAGTTTGAAAATAAAGAAAGTGGAGAATCTGCAAAAGACAATTTGTAATAAGTCAGGTATACGGGGCAACAACAATTTAACAAATCGGTTTTGTATGTGTAGATGTAGTAGAAATTTTGCTATATTTTTCTATAATTTTGTAAACTTTATTGGTATTTAGTTATAAAAAGTGTACAAAAATGCTAAACATCCGCAAGAATATTTGCACAAAATCTCAGAAAATCTGTGTTGTTCTCCAGTGCTCTTATTGTATTTTTGATATTTCCCTGCATCCATTTCTCGTAGACCCAAAAGTCTGATACTCTAAATTAAAAATCTATAACAAGGTTATGTTGTTAATTATTTAAGGATATGTTTTTAAATCTGTATTACACATTTAACTGCCACATTTTCTCCTGTACTTAATAAAGTAGATATTTCATGGGGTGGCTGATAAACTAAAGCAGACGTCTGTAAACACAGTCTTTTGACAACTTGGGGTTGATCACGTTCTTCCCTACAGAAAATTATGTACCCACCTAAAAAACCCTCATCTTGTTTAAGAGGTTGTACAGGATCCCCCAAGTAGTCCAAGATATCTTATTGTAACTCGAACCAAACCATTATATCAGAATTTGAAAGAAACATCTTGAATTTTACAGCGTCACCTGCAGTGGTTTGTGAATTTTGTGAATAGTCTGTCGTAGATGACCCTGTGTCTGTGTATACTTATTAATAATAATAATATCTCTACCCCTCATCCTAATTAGGAGGATTAGCCCAGAAGTCGAAGACTTGTGTGGGAGAGGGGGCAGGCCACGTTTGCGCCCAGGAACGACTTACGTTGGTAGGCCCTAACCACCATTCAGTGCAGGAATGAGGAAAACCTCATTACTGTTTTGACTTTTATAGATTATACAGTCTTATGTTTGTAATAATAAAAACCTGCACATAGGATCTTCCAATTCATCCCTTAGAACAGTGTGAAAGAGATGGAATTAACTAAAAAAAATTAAAACTTGTATCCAAAAAATAATCATAATTTATACTAAGAATTGCTGCCTGCATAATTTTGTCAGGAGATTATTTCACTACTTTGTATCTACAAATCTGTAACTCAGTTTTTGTCATTTGACAAATAATTTTTTAGATCTGAATTGCGAGATTTTGAGGCACTTCTTCAACCACATCAAAAGGCATCTACCATTGACGGAAATACTATTTTAGACAGAGCTGTTATTGAACATAACCTGTTGTCAGCTAGCAAACTATACAACAACATAAGTTTTGAAGAATTAGGAGCTTTGTTAGAGATCAATCCATCCAAAGCGGAAAAGATTGCCAGTCAAATGATTACTGAAGGAAGAATGAATGGTTACATTGATCAAATTGATTCCATCGTTCACTTTGAGAGTGAGTATTATCGTTTTAATTTCATTTTCCTAATAGCTGTAATATGAAGGGTATTCGGATTGTTTTAAGACCAGATTCTGCTTTACAAAATAAACAAGAAAGTCTTTATAGTAATAATATCTCTCTGTCATTCTAATCAGAAGTCGGAAACTTGTGTGGGAGAGGGAGCAGCATATTATTTAAACAGGCAGGCGACTTATGTTGGTAAGTCCTAACCACCATTTTCAGTGCAGGAATGAGGGAAACCTGAGGTAGTCAGTCTCTCACATTGGTCCAAGTTAACGTTCTTTCAATGTACTATACTACAATGTACTACTACAGAGAGAGTGGGTGGGGAGAATCCTCTCCAAAAGTATAGCTGATCTACGGTCTACTGACTTTGATATTTGAACCCGGGCAGTTGATAAACACGATTCAAGTACTGATATGTCGTATATCGCTGTATTTTATTATTTATTAACTTACGATAATAAGTGTGACAACTTAACTTTTTTTTTTCTTTGACCAATGACAACAGAATTATGAAAGCAAACAGGTTTTGAATATGTGACACACAGATGCGATGTCAGGTATATAATAATTACAAATTAACCTAAACATGCTTACTGTGAATAGGTTTCTAGAGCTCTTATCACATCACAGAATGATATGTGAAATAATTATAAATATTCAAAATGACTTGTTTGTATGGTTTTACATAATCTTTTTAACAAAACAAAAATAATTTCTTTCACATTGCTACATAAACTCGCGACAAAAATTCAGACGCCTTACGTCATACGAACAAATGAATAATTCGTTATATTTTCATCAAAATATTTAAGAAACTGCAACTGATAGTAATAAAACTATATACTACACTAAAAGTTTGCATTATATATTGCACTAAGTTGCAAAAAATGATTGGTTTTAACGCGACCAAATATCGAAAATTACGTTGACAATAAAAACAAATGTGTAACGTCAGCCGTGACGTAAGACGTCTGAATTCTTGACGCGAGTTTACCTATTTTGTTTAAAACAGAAGGTTTTATATTATGTGATTATTCAGTGTCACAGTTTTTACTCACTTCATAAGAATTGATTTGAATTACTTAATACTTAAAAAAAAGTATAAAGCTACTGTATAGGTATTTGTGTAAAATATGAAGTTAAAAATAGTTTTTGTTGTGGAAATAATTACCAAATATTTGCCCCACATTCCACAAAAAAATTATCACTGCCCGAGAGTATGATTATCCAAAATTCTAGATCTCACTTGAATCTTAGGCAGAGTTTAACATGTTTATTAAGTTTATACAATGTTTTTTTTTGTGATGACAATTTTTTTAAGTATATATTATCTCCCTAAATCATTAGACCTAATAATTGTTGCAATGAATATTTCGTACAGAATGTCTTTTGAGTCTATATCATAACTTAAAGGGATTATTCTTTGGATGGTTTTAAACCAGCACGTTTTAATTCGCCTACGGTTTAACCATAATCAGCTAGATTACGTTGATTTTGTAATACTATTCTGCCCGAATCAGCTCTATTTTGATAAATGAGTCTGTAATGATTTACTTTGTCCTCATGACAAATCTATATTGTGACAACTCCAGTGTCACTGTTTGGAAACATAAGTTAGTATTTTTTTATCTTTAGATATTGGCAGCACTGATGAATTCTTGTATAAAGAGGGCTTTACACTAACAATTTATTGACAAAGATATTGATGAATTAATTCATCAATTTCTTCAAGGTCGCACTTTGGTTTTACATTATGTTCAGGGCTTGGCAAGTTTCTTAACAATTTTGCTGTCAGATGTCACCCGTACCAACCTAAAAGTAATTTTAACTTTTGACATTATATCATTCCCATTTGTATACGAAACAAAAACTGTTAAAAACAAAAAGTAATTTTAATAATCATATTTTAGAGCAAAAAAAGCTTCCATTGCATTTATTATTGCTGCTGCTCGGTTACTGGTTAAATATTTACATTTATTTTAGGTTGGTATTCCTGAATTGAAGTAAAAATTGACGAAAAATTAGAACAAGTTTTAAGTCGTCGATAACTTGACGAAGTTCTTCATCAATTTATTTGACGTCCAAATTTTAGTATTACATTTGTCAATTGACTTGACGAAGTCACTTGATCAATTAATTGACAAAGAAATTGTTAATGTAAAGCGGTCTTTAGTTGTGTTCAGTGAATAGTCGGACTACAACAGACAGAAATATATGGCTGTTTATGATTTACCAACACCAACAAATTTATTGCTCTTCAGTACCAATCTCCGTGCTGCCAACTGCGCATGTAGCTATATATTTCAAAATAGTAGAAGTGGTTAATTTACAGCATTTAGATTGAGGACCAGAAGTAAGTCTTGCAAGGAATGAGATTCCATAGGCGTGCCACTTAAGTGTTCAAAGAACACAAAATTGCCAAAAATAAGTCCACGTTAAGTGAACCTAGCACTTTAATAGTTTACTTTAAAAAGTTTATACTCGCCCCTAGAATGCTGTTGATGGCATACCATCACCCACTTACACCTACCTGATGCACACTAACATTGTCACTATAACGGTCACGCATTAGCACTTATCATCGGCTATTATAGGGCGCATTACTTAATGGCTTACTTACTTACTAGGGCGTGGACTTAATGAAATCAAAAAAATTGTCCAGAATAGTAAAATTTAGAATGTATAAAACAATTTTGAGACCGACAGCGCTGTATGGCAGTGAAACCTGGATCCTCAATAAGAAGTCAAGAGAAAAGCTTTTAAGGTGGGAAAGGAAGATCTTAAGAAGAATTCTAGGGGGCAAGAAGACGGAAGAAGGCTATGTAAGGAGAAATAATGAGGAAATATATGCAATGTACCAGACACCAACAATAGACGAAGTTGTAAAAGCTAGAAGAGTGCAGTGGCTAGGGCATCTAGAAGGTATGGAACATGAACGGACAGTTAAAAAATTGTAGGGAGTAAACCAATCTATAAGAAAAAAAGAGTGACTGAGGAAGCAATGGAGACAGGCAGTGGCAATAGATCTAAGGGATAAAAATATAACGAATTGGAAAAGAAAGGCGAAGAACATAATAATATATATTATAGGGCGCATTATCCATTACAACCACAGCACCAGGTTTCATATACATATGGCAAAACAGTGCAACATTTTTGTCATAGGGCCTTCATTTATATGTTTCATTAGTGTAATATATTTTTATATTCAGAATTTGACCTAATATTTGTCTAAATAGTTTTGCCATATCACAATTTCATTTTATAAAATGAAAATTCATGTCACGCATAATTCACAAAAGCACTCTTCTAGATATTCTAGGCAGTTTAATTCTATGAGATTGCAGCCTGAATTTTTTTATTGTCAAAAGCTCATTTTAAAATACCATCGATGAGTTCAACGTCTATCTTCTGCCTTCCATGAGTTTCCAGTATTTTCCGTTTCACAGTTGTATGTTCTTTGCCATTCTTTATTGCACGATATACACTACTCAGATACTTGTTAACGAACTCAACCGCATCACTTACACTCATATTTGGTCTGGAGCTCTTCATACAATTTTTTTATCATACGATATTCTTCACCTGTTAGATTAAGGCCATTATTATCCATTCTTAACACAAAATCATTAATAAATTAATTACAATGACAAAAGATATACCCAAGATTTTCCCACACACACACCCATGGCAGTGCTGTAGATGGAACTGGTGGATTAGTCAAGGCATCCCCACTAATAGAAACGAATATTCTGATGTTGTGTAATCAAATAATACTATGCGAGATATGCGGCACTTAAAATTTATAAGATAAATATATGGACTGTATGTATTTATCTTTGTGTTGACTGCTTTAAATGGTGAGCGAGTTTATAACATGAATTACTCTTTACTATTATGAAACCCTACTACAGACCATTTTCAATTAACCGTTGTAATTTGTATAGAATAGGTGAATATTTTTCTTCATTTTCAGCAAGAGAAACCTTACCTCAGTGGGACAAACAAATTCAATCGTTGTGTTATCAAGTGAACTCGATCATCGAAAGCATCTCCAAGAATCACCCAGAATGGATTCTTAAAGTCATGGAGGAACAAATGGTGTCCTAAGAACCTCGATATTATGCTACGTGGTAAAATTTGTTGTTATTTTCAAGTTGTGTAATAATATTTATATTAAATAAAACTAATTAATAAATTGTAAATCATATATTTAAAGTTGTCTGATGATTTGAATGTAGCATTCTTCTTTTTGTTTTTATTTAGTTTTGCGGACATATAATGAATTTGCCAAAACGGCCTCCCAAAATTAAGGAAATGAAAATGATTCTCTTGGGAGTGAGCTACATTTTATTATATACAGCGTGTAAAAAACCAAAATTTCTGATTTAGTATGACAGAACAGTAGGTAGATTTTAATACTAAAAGTCCTTTAAAATAATATTTCTACGATACAACAGGCTTAAATATATGGTGGCGCTAATACAGTGGGAATCGAGATATTTAAGTTAAGCCTCCAAGTCAAGGGCCAAGCCAATTTTGTGTCCTCCGTTGTTAAAGTTTGCAGCATCAACTAGAAGTGACAGAGTTAAAGTAATACCTGGAAAAAAAAGTTATTTCAGACATAAATATCTATACCAGGCTCTAGAAGTGTTTTAGTGCGCTCAAGGATTATCACCTGGAGAAGAAAAACTTTTATTTTTTGAGAAAAGGTCGATAGTAAAATGTTTACTTTAAATAACCGCATTACTCCAGATAAGATAAATTCTTAACCAGGAGTCATTTCAATGTAAAAAAAAACACAAAACTCAAAACATTAAAATATATTTTCATTTAAAATTACTACTATTAAAAAATGACTAGGCACAAATTAAAAGCTTAGGTACTTTCTCTGAATTACTTATTGGAGTCTTTTGGTGAAAAAATGCGTATTTATCAGATGCAATTTTGACATTCCTATACATAGCGTTTAACAAAATTGGACAATGTTCAATTGACTACGTTTTTTAAGCATTTCTGATTGATTTATTGAATCGTTTTATGAAAAATTAAATGTTTTGTAAAACTAGACCAGGCTAAAACACGATTTCTTAGTTGACGTCTTTTGGTGGAAAAAATGTATATTTACTAATTATTGTTCGTTTAAACAGAATTACAGCTTTAATTAATGTACCCTCTACCGTCTAAAATGGCTACCGATAAGTAACTAACTAAACATGAATACTTAGTAAAATTAAATATTTGTTTTTTTTTAGTGTACGACAACTGTAATAGTTGTGGCTGAAAGCCGACTTAAAATAATGCCATCACTATAATTTAAACATTTCTAAATAGTTTCACAACAAGCCATTTATGATGTCGACAACCACCCACATTACATTGACTAGACTCCATATCCAGGGCTGTATTATTTTTATTGAATTAGTGGCAAAGGCACTTTGAAAAGACGATTATATAATTTTTTCTGAAAGTTGGTGTGCGAGTTCTAATGAAACATTTTTTCCAAAATTTTGCATTTTGTATTTCCTAATTTGGGACTACAAAATTTAGCTTTTGTTCAAATTGATGTATTTGTCACAGTGATATTTTTTAAATGTACCCTGTATATTGCGTCATATTTGAATAAGATATCATACCAAAATAATTATCAAGATAAAAGGTTCAATCATCATATGGTTCACATTCGTCTACTCCAAAAATATGTAGGTATACAAAAAATCAAATTAGTAATAGTGCTAATTTATTTTGAAACATGAAGTTATCATCAAATTCTTAGATTTATATTATTTATAAAAATGAAGCTACGTAAACAATTTTACAAGTTTGTTATTGAGATCAAGGTAGGTAAACAAATGTTAATAACCATTGCATAATCAAAATTCATTGGAGAAGCCATTAAAAATTAAAATAGTCTGTTAACATAAATAACTAAATAGCAAAATTTTAACATGACTATTTTGCTCAAAATGCTTTTTTTAAATTACATAAGCACTCCTTTTTTTTCTCAATTTGATTGCCAAGAAAAAATGATGTTGCAGGTAAATCAATAAAAACCCACCATTAGAATTGATATTGCTCACAACTTTTGACATTTATGAGCCATCAGAAATGTTGAGCATTGCGATCGATATCACCAAATCTCAGGGCATCCGACATAAAAAGAGTTAATTTGTTACTTATACTATATTTAATAGGATAGGAAAGGTAATAAATATTAATAAAAATGCTTAATCTGTTAGATCTCAGGCCGTCGATCGCAATGCCCTCTGGATTCGAAAGGTCTCGTAACTCTCGATGGCCTAAAATTTGTCGCCAAAAGTAACATCCACATAAGCTTTGTTAATAGCGTATAAAACCAAAATGTCCCTCAAAAGTTATTAACATTAACATAAACAAATTATATATTCTAATATTTGGTCATAAGCTGATTAAATGAGTTCTTTATTATGTGAATTAAATTACATATAAGTGCTCATTTTATTAGATTTGATTGCCAAGAAAAATTGATGTGACAAGCAAATCAATAAAAACTCACAAATTACAAATGACTAAAACCCCTGTTAAACCAAAATATCCCTAAAAGGTTACTAAACACCAATATAGATAAAATCAAATATTCTAAAATTTGATTATAAGCTGATTTTAAATGATTGGTAAATATTATGTAGTTTGAGTAAAGTGGTACCGTATAATTTATAGTATTTATTTCAACTTTAAAATTCTATTCTTCTCAGTGGCAGGTCATGGAATGGGCACGGTGAGCAAAGTTTACCCAAAAAATTGGAAAAATTGTACATAAGATATTTAATTACCAATAGTGATGTGTGAACGAATCAACTCTGAACTGTGGGCTTGCTATATACCATCTAAAAATTATAGACAGTTGAATAAACTGGCAAGCCAGTAAACAGTTGTCACATCTAGTATAAAAAATTTTCAATAATTGGAAAGTGTGCAAATTTTGTTGTCTATTTCATGTTTACCTAAGAAGTTTAATATTGCCAAATAAAAGTTTCATGCTTAGTTCAGTTTTGTTGTTTTATTAAATGTCATTAGAATCAACTAATGGAGATATTTTTATTGTTAAAGGAAAAGTGACAATGCATGAAACAGACGTATAGCTAATATGTGAAGATGTTGTATGTTTTACAAATGCATATGTATAAGTTTGTCTCTCTCGCACGTAGATAAATGAAGATGCCAAATATGCTATAGGACGAGAACCGTTCATACCTTTTTCTTCAAAAATGAAAGGACAAAGTTAGAAAAAGTATTGCAAGACTATTGGAGAAAGACTGAAAAATTCCTAATAAACAAGAACACATTGAGAAAAGTTTTACATAACATGAAATTTCAATACGAGAAGGCTGATAGACAGAATAGGACATTTAAATTGGCCGATGTAAAGTAATGCTTAAAAGAGCAATTGCAAATGGATCATATCAATCCAATTATTGTCCATATTGGAAATAGTGATAGTGGTGATGACAGCGACTGCTAATAAAGGTTATACCCTGAGATATGTTATTTACATGTTAAAATGTTTTTAGTTATTTATCTATTTAATTGTTATGTTTTATTTTTATTTGAATAAGTAATTTTATTGATATTTTCATTAATATATGTTTAATTTTTTATATTTTGTTATCTGTTGATTTTGGACATGTTTATTTAAATTTTTATTATTTAAATGTTGATTTTTGGTTTTTATATGGAAAATAGGGCTAGCTGGCAAACCACCCACTAAAAAAATGGTAACGCACCATAAGCAATAGTTCAGAAGTAGTGTAAAAATTTGCTCTAAATATATATATTAATGCTAATTAAACTTTATTAAAATAAAATATCTCCATTCATACTTATTTTTATCTATAATATTTACCGACCATTTTAACCTTTTCAGAAAAATAACATGTAGGCTGCTTGTGTTTTAGAGTACATAAGTTATATTTTCAGGTCATTCAACTCTATAATTTTTAGATGGATATTTGAACATAACGTGTAATGGTTCATCATGTAGTAGTGGTTTAGGGAACATTTTTGTTATTTAGGAATTTCTGTTAGTATAGTGTGCCTCGTAATTTAAAACGTATACTTCAAGCCTTATTTATACATTATGCACACAGATTAAATTCAATATTATAAATTATTTGACGATTATCTACTTTTGTCAATTATATAAAATAAATAAGTACCTTTGATGAAGTAACTGATAGATGTTTACCTAGTGGAACAATTACACCTACGGACTATAATTAATCATAAAAATGAATTATTACTCAAAGTTTTTGATAAGATAAAGGAATAGTTAGAGCTTTGCAGGTTTCAAACAAAAATAGAATCCATTCAATTTCATATATGAACACAATTTGCAGATATAACATAATCAAAAACAAAGGCACTAATTACAGAATGCAACCATCTGTGTCATATTGAGCAAAGTTATGGAAGGACAGTTTGCCCCCCCCCCCACCTTAAAAAACCACGAGCTGCCATCGATTCTGAATAAAGTACTTTTGCTCTTACCGTCACGTAAACGTTGTTGGTATCCCAAACCAACTAAGCTAGAGTTGTCCACTTTAGCTCTAATAGCAGCATCATCGTCCAGGTCGTACTTGGCACCAATGCCGAACTTAGTGTTGTTGCTTCCAGAGGACCAAGCCAGCTGGATGGCTGATTCAAGTTTGGGGTTGATCCTTTGATAGATGGATCCGCCAAATTCTTGACCGTCCTCACTGTCAGGAAATTCGCTACATATTATAATATGATTAGACAAAACACACGGCTAGTTACACTCATGTGCCCTTTAACACCTACAGGGGGACAAATATCTTGACATTTGCATAATTGTGAAATATCAGCATTTGGGAATGAATCTTCATATTTTTTAATCACCGAATTTGGTGACGTCAGCAATATTCCTATAAGTGACTGGGACCAAAATATGTTTAAAATATTATTAAAGGATCATTTGTAGGTTATCAATAGTATGTAAATATTTATATAAAATCATTATTTTTTTTAATAATCTTCAATTCTTACCACAATACAAAAAAAATAAAGCAGTTATTTAAATAATTTATCTGCAATGCAAACAAATAACTTCCAAGATTCATTTGCTAGGAAAATTTATTTAGTTGTTTATGTAATTTCTTTATTTTAATTATGTTTTTGGCAAAATATTAAATGAATTTTTTTTAAATTGCAAATGAAAACAATTTATATTATACAGGGTGTACAAATTTTAAGGAAACGTTCTTAAATATGCCAAAAAGTGTATACAACAAAAACTACCCAGCCTTTCAAAAGAACTTTAACTAATAGGTTTTACAGAGGAAATAATTATTTCTGATCGAGGATGATTTACAAAAATTAAATAAAGAAAAATAAATAAAATGTAAACCCCTTTATTTGTTATAACGTTTCTATTTCATATGTGTTTGGATTTAGTTTTATATCATAAATAATGTGCAATTATGCAATTTCTAAGAAAATACGAAAATCCTGTAACAGTAATTTTGTTCTCTAAATCTATTGTTTTAAAAAATATGTACAAATACTTTTTAAAAACTCAAGCATAGAAGTTACACTTTAAAGTTGTAGATTTTCTAGTTGAACACTGTATAAATTAAAAATATATACATTTTTTTTACTTAAGATCTAGCCACCTATTTTTGCAATACAGGGCGTGTAAGATAGTTTTCTCGAATCTCAAAAATGGGTGGCTTTAGGGCATATATGTTTATTAAGCAAACATCTCAGTTATTTTTAATATTGGAACACCCTGTATAATAACTACTTACTGAATGTGCAGGAAGATTATAGTCAAGATTATAATTTAAACAAATACAATACGTTATGTGCTTCTTATGAGTACTTGAAATCAATTAAATTTTAATAAAAACTGTTCCAAATATGCTCCATAAAAAAATATATTTTTGAGGAATATTAGTTACTTACACACTGGTGTGGAGTACAAAGTCTGTGGTTGAGAATCCCAAAGCAACGTTATTTTTCGTCAATTTGCTCTTTGTGACATCGAATGCACCTTGGTATCCAGCCAACCAACCTTGGTATCCTACCACGGCTGAGGCCTGAACAATAGGCCCATTTGAATCCAAATTTCCGTTTGCGTTAATTGCTACTGTCTCGTTCTGGAAAGCTGTTTTCACAGCTCCCGATTTGTTTCTAAAAGTGTTTGTTAATATACCGTATGCAAAATTTACTTTGCGACAAACTTTCAGAACTGACTCCTCTCCTCAAAATAATAATAATAAAAAAAAACAATAGATAATATTTTACATAAAACCATTTCTAGAAACCGTACGATAATTGACAGATTGAACGTGACAGTTTTCCAACTTTTTCATATATTTAAATTTCTTTAAATTAACAATACAACATATAATTTAAAAGCCGTATGCCACTACAAATAAATTTCCGTAAAATTATCTATAAAATTTTGTTGGTAATTTTCGTTAGAAAAATGTGAATTATAAATAAAAATTATAAAATTTACAGTAAAATTATTTTGATGTGCGTGCGTATTAACTGGGTTTATGTAGCACCATCTGTTGAGTGATTATATTTTATAAAATATTGAAGGGAAGGGACCTATAATAATTATTGTCAAATGACAATTATAACAAAATATAGTTAATATAACATAAATATATGTTTATACAGTACAGCACAAAATATCACAACTATAGTAATTAGTCCAATTTGCACACTGTGCACTTTTTTGTGCAGATTTTCATAAAAATTTAGAACGTTCTACATTTTTATGGACAAAATTCTTCCCAAAATTATTTGATTTGTTTTTTGTATGCAACTACAAAACTAGCGTAGAATAGAATTATTTCAAAAATTCTGCAGATAATTTTTACAGTGACATACAACGTAATGGTAGTGATGATACCATAGAATATAAATATATGACTTAATCTAATCATCATCTGCTAAATCGCAGCAGCCGTGTTTTATCTAGTCTGTTCCATTGTCAGGTTACAGTGACTAATTGCATGTGGCAGCACTCTACAGTACATATGAGATAATTGTAAATTGTTTGTATCAGTAATTCGAAGTTTCTTAAAATTGTGACAAAAGTGAAATGTATGTGGGGGTGTACGGTTCTGTTTACATACATTAATTTATTAATTGGGGCATTCCACGCCAACTCAGCAGTCGATCCCACATCACCCTCTCAGATCTGGCTCAAAATTGGTACATCGATTGGTACTGTCGAAAAAAGGGTATTCGCAAATGTTCAGCCCCTAACACCGCTTCCTGTCACCAGGGGCCCATAGTGAAGTTTTCGACCATCATTTCACCTCCAGGGGTCTGATATCGGTTTTTCGTGTACTGACGCGGCATTTTGGTCTAAAAAAATTATCAAGAATACATAGGAGATGCCAAATTTCCCGTAGAACACGATGCCACCATCCGTTTTCCGATATCTAGCAAGGGGAGCCCGGAAAACGCGAAAAACCGCGCTTTGGTAAAAAAATCTGATATCTCAAATACGGTCGCTTCAAACTGGCTGAAAATTTACCAAAAGACTCTTCGATTATTGCTCTTTCGAGTGTTCATACTCGCGTGGTGATCATTATATGTAAAAAAAAAAGTTACACGCGTTTTACGGGTTTTTTATGGGATTTTCTGTAATTTTTTCAATATAACCGCTCCACTGGCCCTATCCAGTTGGGTAATAATTGGATTTTTTTCTCTCTCCAAGCGTCTCTTTTATCCCCCTGTCTTTACAAACACAGAAATTTCTTTCCCCAGCCAGTATTAGAGAAAACATTATTTATTCAATGATTTATTTCACAATTTTTCGTAAATTTTTTGATTTTTGAGTAAATTTACATTTTCTGCAGCTTACGTCTATTATTTGTAAAAAATATGAATATAATACAATACAACGAATGAAAATCGCAGTAAGAAACAAGAAAACCCACATTGCAATCATTGTTGACACTATACATCTCGATATTATTTTCACTATTTTACACATAATGTCCTTATACATGAATCAGCATTCTATCTAATTGCACGATTTTTGCCAACGTGGCTTGCCCAACTTGAAGTCTATCTTGATTTCTAAGGAGGAACTAACTCAAGAGCGGGTCACAACTCAAATGAATGCCCAGACAAGGGGATATCATCATTTTGTTCCTGTTACTGAACAAGTTGTTGCACGCAAATCACGAGTTTTCATCGGGAACATTCAATCAGATTCGACCTTCTGAATAAAAATCTCTTTGACTGGGCAGAGGATATGTTTGTAACTTTCGTTATCAATGATACTTGGTCAGTTGGGTATATAGTCAAAATTTCAGAAAATGAGCTTACTGCTGAGATCTCATTGCTGAAAATGATAAAGAAAAATATATATGAATGGTCAGAGAGGGATACCAGACTATCGATACCCTTCACTGATATATTAACTCAGATTGTAGTTATTGAAAAATCAGGTGAATTCACCATAAAACTGGGCCACACAATTAGCAAATTCAAAAAATACAAGGGTCAAGGTACTTCGATAAATTAGATAGAATGCTGATTCATGTATCACATTATGTGTAAAATAGTGAAGATAATATCGATGATAGTGTCAACAATGATTGTAATGTGGGTTTTCTTGTTTCTTACTGCGATTTTCATTCGTTATATTATATTATTTTCATATTTTTTACAAATAATAGAAGTAAGCTGCAGAAAATGTAAATTTGCTCAAAAATCAAAAAATTGACGAAATATTGTGAAATAAATCCATTAAATAAATAATGTTTTCTCTAATACTGGCTGGGGAGAGAAATTTCTGTGTTTGTAAAGCAAGGGGGACAAAAGAGACGCTTGGTGAGAGAAAAAATCCAATTATTACCCAACTGGATAGGGCCAGTGGAGCGGGTATAATGAAAAAATTACCGAAAATCCCATATAAAACCCGTAAAACGCGTGTAACTTTTTTTTTACATATAATGATCACCGCACGAGTATGAACACTCGAAAGAGCAATAATCGAAGAGTCTTTTGGTAAATTTTCAGCCAGTTTGAAGCGACCGTATTTGAGATAGATTTTTTACCAAAGCGCGGTTTTTCGCGTTTTCCGGGCTCCCCTTGCTAGATATCGGAAAACGGATGGTGGCATCGTGTTCTACGGGAAATTTGGCATCTCCTATGTATTTTTGATAATTTTTTTAGACCAAAATGCCGTAGTGATACCATAGAATATAAATATGACTTAATCTAATCATCATCTGCTAAATCACTTGGCAGCCGTGTTGTTTTATCTGGTCTGTTCAGGTTACATAAAAAGTGACTAATTGCATGTGGCAGCACTCTACAGTACATATGAGATAATTGTAAATTGTTTGTATCAGTAATTCGTATCAAGTTTCTTAAAGTTGTGACAAAAGTGAAATGTATGTGGGGGTGTACGATTCTGTTTACATACATTAATTTATCAATTGATAAATCTTAAAATAATATTGTATTGTGTTTTCCATAGTGAAGAACAGAATTAATGTGTATGTACCCTGTTTTCTTAGAAAATATAAAATATTTAGACAGAAGCACTTTGTGTGGAGGAAGAATACTATCAGTTGTGTAATTTTAGTATTAAAATAGTAGATAAAATATATACAACATTTTTTATTAAAGCAAATTGAACAAGTACTCGTTATTAAGAGGTAAACTATTGCAGTGTCAATATCAAATGTCAAAATCTGACATTTCCCTGACATTTGTGATTACAAATAGTAACACTGAAGAAGAACACTAAGTTCTGTATTGAAATTCGAATGATTTGACAGACAAGTATAAAAGCGACGCGATTCAGCAGACGATGATCAAATTCATGTTCTGTCTTTGTCACTACTGACTTTGTTAAAGAATGCAATGAATGTTGCTTTAATTTAAATTTAGTTAATACAAAATAAATAATATTACTTATTAATAATAATATTCTTCAATGGTTGCAATTAATTTATTAATAATTAATAATTCTGAAGTTGAGAATAGGTAAAAATATTCAATACTCGACAAGAATCATAGAAGACCTGGAACTTTGTACTAAGCAAATCTCTTAAGGATTTTAAATGTTAATTTTTTTGTTCCATTAAATGGATAAAAGCTCAAAAACTATGATGTTAGAAGTATCAGTATTACACACATCTGATCTTATCTAAATTCAACTTTTCCATAATTAAGTGCTTCTAATTATTGACGAATTAGTGCAATATAACTCATGTATAACTACGGTCTGTTGCTGACGAGTCATAAAACTCACCCGGTTTTTGAACTTTTACTCGTGAATGATGTATCTATTCTATGAAAGAAGTCAAGACGCACAAAAAGTTTAATTGGAACCCTCTATCAAAACTTAAAAATTTTTCAATGATGTCAACTTTTATTAGTAACAACAACCCCTCACTGGTCATAGCTCTGCTATGAAAAAATGGCCCTGTAATTTAAAATCTACATATTCAAATGTTTGATCAAAAACTGTGATTCACGTTTGAAAGAAACTAGAACCATTTTAAGAAAATACACTGATTTTTTGTTGTGAAGAGAGGAGTTAGTCCTGAAAATTTGTCACAACATTACTGTTACAATCTGTATAAAAACAATTTCCTAGAGATCTTAACAGTATGATTGTAATCTCTCAATTTCAATTACCCTGTTTGAGGTGAGAAATCAATATTTCCAGAGAGTTTGAGTCCCTGAAGAATTTGATCTTGTACGGAAACCTCTGTTCCTAGAGTATTGTCGGTGGTCCATTTTTCTGAGAATGTGATGCCGTAATCTTTAACTTTGTATTTAGTTTCTAGGGAACCGAAAATTTTTCCTGTTTCTTGGTTTGAAGTGCCGCCAGTATTGAATTCTACGCCAGTTGCAGTTTTGGTTTTACAGTCTAATTTAATAAGACCAAAGTGGTAACCCTTTCCAAATACATCTTTAGCCCGTTTTCCCAAATCAGAGAATGGTGGAGGAGACATTTCCTGATATCAAATTTTCAAAATTAATTTTTTTATAGGAATAAAATTGGTAGTTATCACGTTATATACATGTTTGTAAACAGTAGACATACATCTACATTTTTCACATTTGTTAAACAATTTGGCTTCTATTTAAATGTAGTTTATAGTGAGCACACATACATATACAGTGAGTTTGCTCCCAATAGGTAAATTTTATAAAACTACCTAAAGATAGTTTTTATTTTTTTTAACTATTTATAATTTTGTATTTAGTATATGCATAACAAATTCTCTGTTAATATTAAGAAATCTTTATACAACTGGATATTTTCTGATGGAAGACGTAACTTTACTTGTACAATTTAGAATATATTTTAATTGTCAATTGTATGTATATTACATTGTGATTAACATTCTTTTCGATATATCTTTATCGCGTTTTTTTAAGTAAGTGGATTCTACGATCAAAAATAAGAAAAAAAGTTATATAATCATAAGTCCGTAGACGTTCCCTAACGGAGAATATTTTCAAAAGGGATAAAGTAATCAAATATGAAATTGAGAATCACAATTAGATCGCGAATCTATTTTCTGAAAATAATTCCTCCTAATTGGTCATAGGCGTGCCAAACTCCCCAGTCTGTGGGTAAATATTGCTCTAACTTTCTTGTATCTCAAGATTTTCGTCTTCAGATTAAAAAATTAAAAATTTTGGTCTATTTTACATGAAGAAGGTACTCCTATTTCAATCCGACAAACTGCTCTGTTTTCAAGTAATAATTTAAAAAATTTGTGACCACAAAAGTTTAAGATGGAAACTATAAATAGGCAAAATATCCCTAGTAGGCTCTGAGAAAATACTGTCGACTTATTTAACATATTAACATATTAAAGGTGTTCTTCAAGTGTTTTAACATATTAAAATACTTTTAAAATGCATATCAGTAATGTAATTATTTGTAAATTTTTGAATTTTAATACATATAGCCTATTAATACTTCAACAATTTTTTAAAACATGTAATATGTGTCGAATAAACTGACATATAACTTTTTAAAGTCTACTAGAAACAATTTGACCGCTTGCATCATATTTAATATTTTTGTGATGTCACAAAATTTTTAAATTAATATTACTTGTAAACGGAATAAGTAAAATAAGAGTACCTGAAAAATTATTCAACATTTTTAATTTTTTAATCTTTCGGCAAAAACCTTGAGATATGAAAAAGTTAGAGCAATATTTATCCAATAACCCCCCCAGTTTGGCACGCCTATGACTAATTATTGCAATTCTCAATTTTGAATTTGATTACCTACTTTATCTCAATCCGTTTTGAAAATATTTGGAGAAAATAAAAAAAGACTTATAATTATATAACTTTTTTTTCTTATTTTTGAATGTAGAATCCAGAGTTAATTTTTGGCAGGCTAATTTTGGGACACCCTGTATTTACAAAAAAAAAAAAAACCCTAAGTAAACTTCAGCATACGAATAATTTGATAGCAGTTGTGATATTTTCAAATTTAGGTGTCTTTTAATAGCCAATCAAATCCCAGTAAGTAATATTACCAACCACTTTTAACAGATAATATCCAGATTTCTTAAAAACAATTTTACTCGCTGAATTGGAAAATGTATCCCTATTTATATGAAGGGAAATGTGCTTCATGCATGATGGTGGTTCTCTTCATTTTAAATATTAGGGTCCATCTGCATGAATAGAATTTTTTGCGACCAAACGGTATAAATTATCAAAATTATGGAAGACAGAATTTATTTAAAAAAATTTTAGCTTCTACCACAAAAAATCAGATCATACAAAAAAAAATAAATATTCATTTAACTGAGGTATCCAATTGAGCAAATTGCTAATTACCAGAAATTATATCAAGAAAAACCTTTTACCAATATATTTTCTTATACTAATTTTCATTTTTAATCAATCAATGCTTTTCCACTTTATAACCTATTATTGATATTTTTTTAAAAACTTTGGCCCTTTGGCCCTAAAGGTGCATTTTTATATGTATATAGGTAAATTAACACAAAAATCATAAGAATCTATAGGGTAGCCTGTATTTTACAAGCACCCAGTATGCGTTAGTGCTATATCATAAAGCTTCTGAACTTCATCACATAAAACTGAAATTATCGAGAAAATTGTGCTATTTACTGTAACTAAACTAACACTAACTAAATAAAAGATTTACAGGTAAGCTAGCTTTTAACTACATTTAGGTATATATTTCTTAATAAAAATCGATTAATATTTTTGAGTCAAAAAATAAAAACTTTTTTCTGCAGAAAATATTAATGCCCCCTATCTCAGAAAGGAATTCATCTGTTAAATGTCAAAGTTCTGATCATTAAAACTGAAGATTTAAGATGAAAACACCTCTGTAAAAATTGCATTAATTATCCGATTCGGTTCGGTTTTTTTTTAGAGATTTAAAATTCTAATTTGGCTCACAATATGAAATTCCATTGCCTATAGTCAAAGCCTACTTTGTTTTTTTTTATGTCAAAATTGGTAAAAACTGTTTAGCAATTTTTTTATGTAAAATCACCACACCACTGGATTTAGCACCCCCTAAAATGGATAGGTATATACTAAATTTCATTAAAAAATATTTATTATTAACAGTAAAATTGATATTCATGGTTTTTATCATTTTACCTAGGAATACCACTATAAAAATTGCAATTATATATAAAAAAGTTATGCGGGTCTTTCCATCATAAAGATAGAGAATTGAAAACTCTATTTTGGAAAACAATATGAAATTCTATTGTCAATAATAAACGCCTACTTTAATTTTTTTTTAATTGGCAAATAATCAATAATAATTTTGACATCGAAAAAACTAAAGTAGGCCTTGATTACAGACAATGGAAGTTCATATTGTGAGCCAATATATAGCTTTTAATTATTTATCTTTAAAAAAATACGAACCAAATTAGATAATTAATGCTATTTTTACAGGGTGTTTCAAGGTAAAATGATAAAGGGTCGATTTTGTATAATGTTAAAGGCTCCCTAAAATTTCAATATTAAACAGATCCTTTAAATGTCAACTGTAATACTGTAAATCTCTATTATGTATTCTAAAATTTAAGGAAACCACTATTGTGAAAATCATTTTATATGCCTGTTAAAATATTAGTATTAGTTGCAGATATGCATCTTTACTGAAGCAAAACAATTTTAAGAATAGGGCACTGGGCATCTCAAAAGGGTTACTCCTATCTCACGAATTTCTTTGAATACCTCTCTGATTCATAATCAAATAAAATATGTATTAGAGTTAGGAACCTATTTATCGCCAAACATGCCGTGCAGGTAGGTACTTATTAATTTCAAATAACAAATTCAATGAAAATTTGAATATAGATATCTACCAACTCGCTAATAATTACCTTTTTTGCCTACGCTTCATGTTTTGTTCTACTAATTGTATATGCTCATTCCAACAAGAAAATTTGCAATTTTATAATAAAAATTGAGTTATTGTATATACTAAATTTCACTTACAAAGTGTAGCTACAATGCACAAGTTATCATAAAAATGTGTTCTTTTTTTGATTTCCTGTCAAAACCATATATTTTATATCATTTTAGTCGTTTAAAAATTTAGCAGCTAGGAAATAGTAGGGTTTAAAATTTAAGGCCTGTATAAGGTAAATAACGGGTATCTATTAAAATTTTAAATAATTTGTATTTTATAGAATGCCATTTAAAGAGCTGTCAAAATTTTAACCCTATTAAAATTTAAAACCAGGATACAAAAATTGACCCTTAAAAACCATAAATAGTAATTTTACCATTAATAATAAATATTCTTTGACATCGAAAAAAAAACAAAGTAGACCATGATTACAGACAATAGAAATAGAATTTCATATTCTGAGCCAAAGTAGTTTATTTAAATTCTCTTTTTATTTTTTTATAAAAAAAACGAATCAAATCGGATAGTAAATGCAACTTTCACAGAAGTGGGTATCTTAAATGGGCCACATTGAACATATATTTTTTTTTCGCCCTGTGGATCTGTTATCCCACTTAAAATTACATTTTTGTGATTAACGAAGATGATTTTTTATAAAATGAAATAAAAAATAATAATATCTTTTCAACTCCATCCCAGAACTCATTGTATCTACCTACCTATTTGTTCCCACACACATATATTTTTTATTCATCTACAGAATTAAATCATTACTTAATTAAAAATAACAATTAATTATGAATTGCAATTGCTTAAACATAAAAATAAATTTAATAAAATCAAAATATAAGTTGAATTCTAAAGAATTGTCATATTGTCACAATAAGAAATATAAAAGTATCCATATTTACAAGTCTCATAATTGGATCATGAGTTGTAAAAATTTTATTAGCAGGTACGCCAATGTAACTATTAAAATATTTTACTTTTACTAAATAGGTATGTTGTTAAAATTATTTATTTGTGACATATTTCAGATTTAGCCTCCATTTAGTTAGGCATTTTGCCACCTGAGACTAAATTTATTCAATGTAGTCAAATCAACATCACTAAATGTAAAGAAAATGTTTTCTTTATTTTATGTAACTTCAAGGTTACTCCAACAATGAAAATTTGGGTTGTGTGACATAATAGTTAATTTTTTTACTAAAAGGTTTTCAACAAAAATACCTAGGTGTAGGTAAGTATATATAATTTACTACACTACAACTTTTGATAAAGTTGTGATAAATATGTCATAACCATTACATTTAATGATCAATGACAACAATTATAATTTTATTCCCAATTTACCCAATGGTTTGCCTATTTAAGTTTAGAAGATACCTACATGAAGCATAATTAAAATTATAATAATATTATATTATATATATATATATGTTCAAAAGTGTCAATTTGAATTTGAAATTATTATTAGGAGTGTCGCTAAGAGCCAGGAGACTGCCCTGCTCTATATGCACATTTTTCTGCTGTATTCCCTAAATTGTGAAATTTAATATACCTAACCTACCTATTAAATTTCAGAATCTGCATAGGCCACTAATTATGATATTTAATATGTGGTCACAGTGTACAAGAGTAACTGTCTCCATTTCTGTTATATTGCAATAAATTAAAAAAACTGAAGGCTAATACATATGAAAAAATTTAAATAAAATAATGTAGATTTCAAAACTTCCTGATGGGACTATTACAATTGAAATTTGAAATACAAGCTATTAATTTACTAATAAGATTTCAATATGTGCATTGAACTTGACATTGAAAATATTGGCAATTAATTCACTCCTAAAATTTAAAAAATTTGAAATGTTATCAAATTTCAAAACATGCTCCCTCTTGCGGTAATTCAAGAACATACCCTCTTCAAGGAGATTCAAGATTTCTACTCTACTACTTACAACAAAATCCGTTTTACGCCATTTCTGCAACATGGCGACAATTTTTAATATCTATATGACATACTATATTAATACAATTTACGTTGTATATACGTTCTTAATATTACAATAACAAAAAATATATTAAAAAGTCTTATTTCAATTTTGCATTTACTTTAATGAATGAAGTAAACTATTTCCATAAAAATCAATTATTCATTCATAAATCTTACATAACAGGTGAAAATCTATAATAATAAACTAGCCATCCTGATATTAATATTTGAAAAATGTGTATTCCTTTTTGCAGCAGTTTGCTCAATTCAGAATAAGAATTCCAAAAGAAAAAGTTTAATATGAGAGTATTTTCGTCCCGTCGTATTAAATCGATGTGCACGAGGTATATTTGAAAATAATTATATGTATCTTACCTAAATATAATAGTTCTGACCGGTCTTACTCGTTACGTAGAATAATTGTATAATTATTTATAAAATTGCCTTTTTTCCCGTAAGATTTTAACTTGACACGGCACAACACGAAGATTGCAGAAGAATCGTTTACCTCACCGGCTCGGTGAAATATTTGGTGAATGAGGAATGAGGATCGGGGATCGGGGATCGGGGATCATTCTACGTGTTAGCATGAGAAAGATAGATATATTTTAATACTATTTCTAATGTTGCCACATTTACAAAAGTATGCAAGAGTTACTGAATCATACATTCATATTTTGCTAAACTAAAAATTTAAATATGCATACAAATATTTCTAAAATTGAAATAAATTTGCACCCTTATTTCTATAGATTCCAAATACCTATCAACATTTTTAACTTGGCAACGTGTATTATTTGCGGCGATTTCACGTTCTTTACCACAATCAATAAGATCCTTATTTAAATTGTAAAAATATTCTATTTTGTATTTTCAACAAAAACTTAATGCAAGTACCTAGGTACCCACCAATATATGATAAAATTAACTACCTATATAATCTTGAAGTTAGGTATATAAAGTATAAATATGAAATGGAATATTATAAGTATTTACAAACATCGCGAACATTTGTAATAATACCGCTTCATAGATATTTTTATTTATTTCCTTAAAATAATTTTTACTTACTAGAATTGGAGGGGGCGGTGGAGGAGGTTCGTCTGACTTCTTCAAAAATCCAAACCCACCATTTTTTTTCCCACAATCTATGTGCCTGACTTCTGTTTTTGGAGTATCATTTTTTATGTTAGTTTCTACACTCCTCGCGTAGCTGTAATGTTTTTCTTCTATGTTTGGTTTACAAGGGTTTTCCATGATTTGAAATATTTCACGGATTATTTAATAATTTGACAATCCATTTCTCTAAAATAAATTTGAAACTGTCACTTCTTATTCAATTGTTCAAATAAATTCGCAATTTCATATAGTCTTCAATTTTTACTCGTTTTCTTCTCAATTTTAGAAATTTAATGATACACGATGAAGGGAAAAATATATTTAATTATAAGAATGTGCAAAATTACTTAAAATTTTAAAAATTCGCGGTTAAATAAAATATTGAAACTTTTGTTTGAATTGGTAGCCATGTAGCGCTTGTATAGTCACGTGATCTGTCAAATTTGACTATGATGTTTTGAATAGTTCTTCTTTATATAGATAACTTTTTAGTTTTCACGTTAAAATGTCCTTTTCTGAGAAAGGTAAGGTGAATTATATCATTTATTAATTTAAAAATAAGTTTTTGGTATAGCTTGAGTGATATATAAATGTTTTATATACTTTTTTAAAAAGGCGTCCTTCATAGATATGGCCAAACAAATTTTTAAATATTGGTATGTAATTAATAGCATAATGTAAACACGTTTACAATTTCGATTGAAATCATAAGTGGAGTATGTATTTCAGTTGCATATTCTTAAATTATATATTTTTATTCAACCACATTATACCTTTTTGAGGCAATATGATTTTTTAGGATCTACTGAGGAAGCAGAAGCATTAGTAGATAGTCTTACTATGGAAACTGCTTCTTTAAGTGAAGGAAATTTGACTGGCTTAAGTAGCAGTGACTTTCAAACATTAACAGAATTGTCTCAAGAATTAACACTAAATGCAGAAATGGAAACTGAAGGTAAAAATTTAGAAGATATCTAAGTATTTTTAAAAATACCATCTTGATATTTATAAGTAGGTGATCCTACCTACTTAGAAAAAAATTAATTTTTCTACGTTCATGCAAAAAAACAAAACTTTATTGAACTGTATTTAGTGGAAAAAGTGATTCTTTATTGCACTAGTGAAGTAAAATGTTTATTGCATTTATCTGTCATTCAACTACAGCGTTTTGTCATCATGACAAACATAAACATTCAAATCGGCGTCACATTTTCCTAGACTTGGTGTCATTTAAATAACATTTTTTGGTTTTTGCATGAACGTAGAAAAAATATTGTATGCAACTCGTACAAAAAGTGCTTATTGCACTTGACGTGTTGTCCTACTCAGCCTGACGACCTCGTTGGACAATTTCACGTCGCGTGCAGTAAACACTTACTTTTTGTACTTGAAATAAATTAATAATAGGTATTTATGCAACAAGGTATTTAGGGGTTATAAAGTAACTTTTTTAAAAAAAAAACATTTAAATTGTACATGCCTTAACAATTAAATATTCCTATAAAAGAAAGTTTTGAGATACAAAATAGACGCCAATAGTTGATTACTACTATGCTGCGGTCTGATTCACGCTAAGAGTGCACTCACACTTGATCTGAATAATGTTTACAATGCTCACAGGAGCCTCTCATAAATTACGTCAACAACGGGTTTGGTATAAGCACGGTGAGTGCAAATGTCAAAATGTTAAAGAATATTGCTGAACAATATTGCCGAATACGTTGATGTACTCGTGTTGTTGAAGAAATAAATGCGATAATTTTGTTAATACTTCCAGAACATGCCCAGAACAAAACCTTCCTTTAAAGTACAAATTATTTTTATTATTTTTTATTTCAGATGACCAAGCGTAAATTTTTAAATATTGTCAACCTGCTCACCAATAGTGTGATATTGATTTGGACTAGCTGTGAGCGTACTTATTATGAACGTCGCTAGCGTGAATCGTACCGCAGTCGCAATGAGTAAATATTGACATTTAACTGAAAAAAATATCACTAAGAAATTTAAAAATGATGTAAAATTGTGTTAAATATATTAAAATAAACTTAACGTTATTTTGTTGCACAGGAAAGGTTAAAATTATCACCATTTGCTTATCATGCATTTGAAGGCATGCTAAGACATGTTCTATTTTTTATTTTTCATATCCACACTTTTTCATTTAAATTTGATCAGAACAGCCATATGGTAACCTTTTTACTAATTTTATGCAATATCCATGACAGTTGACGCCTTCAGAGTAGTGATTACTTAGATAAATATTTCTGTTAAGATATCAAAATCCCATTTGCAGTGGAAATGTCTCAGATCCCTATTTGATAAAATCAAATCTTTCACATCCCCTGCGGGACATTGCCAAATCGCTGGCAAACCGTTGATTGATATTGACTTGCATGCATACAGTTGTGGTGTGTGCTCACACCTAAATACTAAAATTGTGCATTTTAACAATATGCAACGAGTATATTTTTTTAAAATTAATCGAAAGCTGTTTTGAAACAACTAAACATTTTTCAAAAATTTCTGTCGTTAAAACAATCTGAAAGGGATAATAGTGACACAGATGCTCAGAACGCCTTGTACGTTTAATGCAAAAATCAATTAGATATTCATATTTATCATGCAGAAAACCTTCTTTTCCAAAATTTAAGTACAATTATCCAACAAATAAAATTATCGTAAAAAAATATTTTTAGACCTTTAACTTAATACATATAAGGAAGCAACATTTTTCAAAGGTAAGTTATTTTAAGTGACCTTATTCTTGTTCAAGGATGCTAGCCTTAAAGTATGGCTTATTCTTTACTAAACACCCTATATATGTTTTGTGTTATTTGAAGTTCCAAATACATTTGCAAATAAAAAATAAAAGAATATATTACTGAAATTATTTTACTAATAAATTAAAATATTCTGTTACTAAAATTATGCAAATAAAGTTTTTATCAATAAGTTCAAATTATTATTCCAAAATCTTTATTCACTTCATTATCTTTTGTATTGTTAGAAATTACCCAAAGTTAACTATTATAAATATATTTTATACAGCTCTGCTACAGTACAATTTGTATTCTCAAAGTTGGATGACACTTCATATGACAAAAACATCTCCATGCCGAATTATTACTTCCGGCTTCCCGGCTTCGGACGAATGGTATCCTAGGTTACGGTTTCTCTCTAGCATGTCCGCTCATACTCATAGTCAGCATATTTCTTACAGTATAATTTCTATGACACAATATGTAAGAAAATTACGTACTTACGGGGTGAAATTATTTTGGGTAACTTTTGATGCATACACTTCAATACGAAATTAATTTTCAAATGTACTTTTAAAACTTATGCAGTTCTGATATTTGCTACAGTTTTTAAATAAAGCAGAAATCGTCAGCGGTAATTGTACTTACAGAAACAGAGTGTTCGTAAGAATTGAACGATTCTATACATAAAAAGCTATATTTGTGGAGAGCACCCTCTCTGCAGGTATGGTAGGGCGGAAGAATGTTGGCTTGGGTCAATGTGAGAGATTGATACTAGTTGACATTTGACTATCCCCCTAATTAATGAGGTTTTCCAGGTTTCCCTCATTCCTGCACTGAATGGTGGTTAGAGCCTACCAACGTATGTCGTTCCTGGGCGCAAATGCGGTCTGCTTAATAATAATAATAATATGCCGCCCCCTCTCCCGCACAAGTCTTAGACTTCTGGGCTAATCCTCGTGATTAGAATGAGGGGTAGAGATATTATTATTATTATTATTATTTGACACTTAGCGGTAAAGTGCTAAATTGCATTTATTTACAACTGAATAGCATGCAGATATTGTCTTTGTATACATATACAGTTTAAATGAATATTTACCAAATTAATCTCATTGTCATTTATTTGCTTTAAATGTAATGTATCGTTGAAAATCCATCTATATATTTTTTCCTTGTTTTGTTTTTGTTATTTTGTAGTATTGTTTGATTTTAACTACTATTTCTTCTGATGTAAACTACACTCTCTTGTACATTGCACTGTTATTTTGAAATATTGTCATTTCTGTTATTTTTTGAATAATTTGGCTGGCATATAGTAATTTTTTCTGTTATACAATTTTTAAATAGTTAATACAAATATGGGTTTGTTAATACATATTTGCTTTTTATTTAATTACTGAAACTTTCTGAACTTAATTATTTTTAATCGTTTTCCTTAAAATTTTGTTATACTACTAAAAACAAACCAAAATTTTGAATGGTAATTTGAAAAATTACTTTTATAGCCCCAAAAAAGGAAAAGATGAAATAATTAAATAAACAATTGTTTGTCAAATTTCGTCGCCTTTGTAATACTTGTTTGTCGAATCAGCTGAGTACGGTTGCTGCCATTTAGCAGAAGATGAATAAACAAAGTGAAAGTTATTAGAAAAATATTCATTATGTTATTATAATAATGTAATTGTGTTTTCTTCTTTTGCTTGCTCAGTATTTTTGCATTTCAAGTAAGAATCTAAATTGAAGATAATTCGTAACTTCTCAAAAAAGTTCTTTATGAAAAAAATAACATATTAAAACTATTGAAAATACAACAAAATAGTCCTTCTAAAACGAAAATTAAAATTTGATTATTCAACAGTTGGAATTTTTGAGTTGTACCTGTATTCCATCATGAATGTGATATGTACACATAACTTACATACAGTTTTCTATTAAAAAATACTATTAGTCGACCATGTTCCCCAAGGGGTTCCGCATCCATTGCAGTCTTTCCATAGCTACACGCGTCCTGATATCCCTATGAAGTCGGCGTCGTTGTTTGGAGGGATGCTTCTATACATATAATATTTCATGTTGGGGCCACTACGTATACATGACTTACACAATATTTTTAATTTATGATACAATAAGCTAGGTAACCATAGTTGAAGATATTGTACTATTCACTTGTCAAATCACATTTAAGATAATGGCCTATTGAATTTAAAAAACATAGAAATATTTAAAAAAAAAATAATACTTTGTAAAGAACATCCTCACCTACCTCAAATGATTTATTCACTGATATCAGAGTAATTCATGTAAGAGTTCTTTACTTTTAAGTCTTTTACACAATGAAGAAAAAATATATGTGAAACTGAAAAAAATTTGGTGATTTAGATAAAAGTGCAGATACCTAAAACTGAAACTAATCATGAGCAGAGATGTTTTTCTTACTTTGCTGTAGGAGCGTACAATTTGTTGCCTAGCTGTATTGAACGTATTTCATTAAAATTAACTTAAAAGTTAATGTCTTTGAAAGAAACAGAAATTCATAATATTATTAACCCTAAACAATATTTCAATAATATATTTTGTTTCAGGTCATCAGCAAATAATATTTTGTGTTTTAAGTATATAAAATTTCATTTTTCTATTTACATAAATTTTAGTCAAATTTTGTTGTAAAATTATCAGAAAAATTATTATGTGCTTGTGTGATATGTTAGAAATAAATAAATAAATAAATTAGAAATAATAATAATAAATATGTTTGAAATGCGTAGATATAGGTATATGATAGTATTAAATTTAGAAACAAACAAATTGTACTTTATATTATTCACGCACTGTGCACAGCACACTTATACGAGACATTGTTATTTTTACCTATTACGTCTTATTTACATGTTATGTTGTGTGGTAAATAAACTACTTCATTTTATAATGCACAGAGCATGAAGTGGTTGTGGAGACCCAAGAGGTTATAGAGCATGAAGAAGAAGTAGAGACTGAAGAAATTACTGCCGAAGAGGTAGAAGCTGAGACTGAACAACAAAATTCACCTGATGAAATATTACCTGATGTTAAAACTACAAAAACTGCTACTGTTCCACCATTGAGACCCTTGGCTATTGCTCCCAAACCTGCCAAAGTACCACTAACGATGAAGCCAATTGGAGGACAGCAGTTACTCTTACTTCAAGGTAAAAATATTGTTTAAAAATATTAATTTGTTTTCTGAACTATTTTGTGTGGCATAATTTTAGTTTTTCTGTTTGTTTTTGTATTTTACCAGCTGTGAAGAATTTAATTCATCTTTATGCCAAAATAATACTTCAAGGGTGTTTTTTATTAAATTATTTTTGTCTGACTAAAACTTTCTTGAAAAAAATAGATAAATAAAAAATTTAAACTACCTAGTTTATAGATATATAGAGTTTACAGGTAATATTCTCCAAAGTTCAGTTATTCTATAAATAACACATAATGAAATCTGTAATATTTATTTTTCAATAAAAGGAGAAGTCGAGATTTTGTTATTTAAATAATTGTCCTTGCTTAATGTTTATGGTGGAGTAGTGTATCTACTCTGAAAATGAAAACAAAATTAAAATCGACTTGTTTGTTTTAAAATACAAGAACAGTGCTCCTCAAAGTGAAATGTCCCTGAGAAAATGGTTGTATAATTTGTTGGAACAGATGAATACAAAGATTATATTATACGTATAGTATAATAAGGAAAATTGCAATATGGTAAATCTAAAAATTTAGGGACATACTTGGGAAAACAGTTACATAGTTGCGGCGAGAATTCAGACGACTTACGTTAAGCAAACAAATGAATAATTCATTATATTTTCTTCAAAATATTTAGGAAACTGCAACTAAGAATAATAAAACTGTATACTACACTAAATGTTTGCACTATACAGAATTATTGGGGGGGAACGTCCAATATTTGAAAGGGGTGTTTAGGGGGCAAAAGTGAACAAAAAAACTAATTAACATATGGTCGAATATCAACGGTTACTAAGATAGCAATGACAATGTTTTTATTGACATTTTTATGAAAGCTGTTATTTGATATTTTATTTTAAGTAGGCCATGCATTCTAAATCAAACTCACATTAATGATTTAATTGTCACATTTAATTTGACGTTTGTGATTTAAATGCTTATTTTATTACTGTCACATTTATACATGTGGATTTGTTTAGTCAGTATTGTACACACATAATTTTGTAATGCCTGCTACATTTAGTCATCTAGAGTATGCTGATATTATTTTTATTTGAGTATTGCAACGGTAGCGCTAATCGTGTATTTGCTGAATATCGACGTCGCTTCTCGAACAGAAGAGTGCCAGATACAAATGTTTTCCAGGCAGTCTTCAACAATGCACGTGAAATTGAAATGTTTCCCAGTGTCAGAATTACATCTGAGAGGCAAGCTGGTCCTGGTCTAGCAGTGGAAGAAGACATTCTAAATATGGTCGAATGTAGCCCGGATGTAAGTACAAGGCACATTGCAACCCGTCTCCAAATTAATCAAACTAGGGCATGGGAAGTCATTCACAAAAATGGTTTAAAACCTTTTCATATTCAGCGCTTCCAGCATTTTCAGGACAGTGATAATGATTTGCAGTTGCATTTTTGTAATTGGATAAACACAAACCATACACCTTACAAATACATTTTGTTCACTGATGAGGCTCAATTGACTTGTGATGGAGTAAATAACTGTCACAATGAACATCGGTTCATCATTAATGTGTGCAGTGGCGTAGCCAGAAATTTGACATGGGGGGGGTTCAGTGAACAAAGTATTTCAGACATTAATATTTTTTAATAAAAAAATAAATAATTTTTAATAAATTCAAACAATAAAAAGTAAATAAAAAAAATCTCATCATAAACATCTAAATGATAAACAGGTACGAACAATGGTTCGGCATGCCGCTTCATTATTAATTTTAAGTAAAATATATGTGTATTATACCTAGTTTTAATCGATTACATACAAACAATTAGCCCCACCTGTTAGCCATTTCTTAATTTAAAATCTCGCGGCAAAAAAGGTGTGAGGTTTGACCGAAGACCCGGTGCGCGAGTGAAATAAAATAAGACAATACCAAAAATTACTCCGCGAGTGAAACAACTCTCCGCGCCGTTCTAGAATTTATTGCTGGTTCCATTGCCTGAGGCGAGTGCACAACATCGAATTAAGGGTAAGTGTCTCACCTCAGCACCTACGCTTTTTTTTGGGTTCAATGTTAAATTATTTCACGCAATACAGTTCACTAACGCAACATTTATTACAAAAATGACAAAAATAAAATTAGAACTTAGTTGCAGGCAGGGTTGCCATCTTTTGAATTTTAAGATACGGGACACATTATTTTTTTATTATATCAGTTGAAAAGGGGAGGGAGGTTTGCGCCGCAGGCGGAAATTTTGAAATTTTCAAGGTCAAATTGCTTAAAATAAGTCTCATCGCGTAGTGGCGATCGGGGCAATCTAGCGTTTCGCAATACCACAGTCGTCGAATTGGGTGCGAGCGAGGCAAATTCTGTGACAATATTTTTATTAGTAGTTCAGAATCTTCTATAATTTTTGGTAAAAGTGAGCCCACAATCTAACGAATTGTAAGATTGACTATGCTTGACGCAGTGGTAGATTTGTCCAAGCTCTGCTGCAGTAACATCAATAGTTTCTTGAATATTTTCTGTTTGCAAAAAATTTTGTTAAAACTGGAGATTTCGACATTTTCGCGTCTTCTATGCTCTTTTGTATTAGAGTGCTGTTTGACATCACTAAGGCCACCGTGACTAATTGAAAAATTCTTTTTGCATACTAGACATCTTGCAGAAAAATTGTTTGAACCCTTTATTAGCCAAATATACTCAGTCTGCCACGTTGGCCGATAGCTGCAGAGGCGCTTTGCTTTTTTTGGTGGCGAGATGGTCCTTTTCCGAGGTCTCCATTGTCCCTATATTTGTCGTGTTTTTCTAAATATTTATCCATATCCTTTAATTTTTAAATGATTTAATGCAGATGAACCCTAATGTAAGGTTGCCGTAGGAGATCTAGTTCACTGACCGCGTTGCTAAATCTTGGCGAATAGAGTGATTGCAGGTTTGTAGGGAGACATTACCTATATGACCCAACCAACCCAACCCATGGGGGGGGTTCTGACCCCCAAAACCCCCCCGTGGCTACGCCACTGAATGTGTGGTATGATTAATAATCAATTACTTGGCCCAGTTGTGCTAAGTGGTCATCTTACTGGAGCTAGATATGTAGAATTTTTAGAAAATAATTTTACAGATCTACTGGACGATGTTCCATTGGATATTAGGAAACATGTACTTTCAGCATGATGGTGCCTCTGCCCATTTTTAGTCGTATTGTGATCAATCATCTTAACAATCGCTTTCCGCAACATTGGATTAGTTGAAATGTTATAATTTATATCTAGGGAATAAACACTTTTCTCTACTGATGCATTGCAATAATTAACTCGGGTAAAAATATTTTTATTGCTATCTCAGTAACCGTTGATATTCGACCATATGTTTATTAGGCTTTTTTGTTCACTTTTGCTCCTTGAACACCTCTTTCGAATATTGGGGGTTCTACCCCAATCACTCTGTATATTGCACTCAATTCCACAAAATAATTGTTTTTATCGTGACTATCGAAAACTATGTTGACAATAAAAACAATTGCGTAACGTCAGCCGTGACATAAGTCGTCTGAATTCTTGCCACAACTATATTATCCATTGGGAGATTTTGGAAAAAAAAGAGTAATGCCTTCTCTGAGCAAAGATGCTCAAGTTAAACTTCCTAATCCAACAATGATGAAAATAGTGATAATATTTCTATTTTTTGCAAATCACAAAGTTAATACATAATAACCATTAATAATATAAATCAAAAAGTGTGAAATTAATTTGCATAATTATTTGTGAATTTTGCAATCTTTAGGACAGGGCTTAATGCTATTGTGAAAATTAAAAACAAAAAAGAAACTGATTATTTTAGTTATTAAAGGATGATAGATATGCCTCATCTAATACCATGAACTTGAATCCAAATATTGATTGAAGTTTTTACCTAATAAATTGATTAAAGATAAATTTTATGAATTTTTAATAACATTTATTCAATATTACAATTTTAGCAACAGTCAATTTTGCCGTATATTTTTATTGTAAATAAGTAAAACTTATTACTTATTGATCTTTATATAAAAAATTATTATAAAAAATGAGTAAAGAAAGATAGTTTAAGTCAAATTTTAATCACAAGTGATATTATCAAATTTAACATTTTATATCTCAGAAACCAAGCATATCTTGTCATAATTTTATTTGAATTCCCATAATACAGATGATAATTACTGGATGCAAATTAAAACTAACTAAAAGGTAAATGATGTATAATCTGCCAATGAGTTTTTAAATTGTTTTGTTGCGATTGTTAGACCAATTATTTGTTAGTTTTGATATACATATAGTCATAATGTCGCAGCTAATGATTCCATCTCTTCCTACACTCCAAAGAACTGAATTAGGTCTTCGGGTTGGTATTAGTTTCATTCTACAAATTGTTGTTTGTCTTATCCACGACTCTGTACATGCTCTTAGAAGAGATCTTTTTCCGAATTATTTTTGCGGCATTTTCTATTCAATCACGCACCTCTTCCATTGTGTTAATTTAAATAGTATACACCAATCTTTTATATAACCCTACAGATAAAAATCACGTGGGTTTAGGTCTGGTGATCTTGCAGGCCATCTTATTGGTCCATTGCAATATATCCACCTGTTGTGGTTCCGACAAATTATTCCAAAAAATGGAGATAGTTTAAATCACTCATTTGGTCTGGAAGAAAAAGGTCCAAAATAACCGTACTATTAACAATACTGGTCCAAACATATTTAAAGAAATTAGTTTGACAAATAGTGTAGAGATTTTCTATAGCCTATACATGCGTATTTTGAAAATTATTGATCTCATTATGAGTAAAAATTGATTCATCTGTTACTGAAATAAATTTAGTAAAGTTTTCATTCCAAGCATTTTTCTGTAAAAACCACTCCCTAAAGTCCCTCTATGGGGATGGTATCGTGGCATTAATGCTTGAATTTGTACAAATGATGAGAAAAGAAATTGATTTTCATTTAAAATTTTCCATCTGTGCTATTCTAGGTAGCTTAGGTTTCCTGCATGTCCATTATGATGATTTTAGATTTCCAGTCTCTTGAACTCTTCCATTAAGATAAATAAACTTACAGACTGCAGAATGAACTCACAACTTAAAATGCTTAACATATAACCACGAAGATGCACCAGTATTATATCAATTCCAGTATATCAAGAACATATCAATCAATTAGTTATTAGAGTAATTATGGGCCATTGCAAAATAGTTAACCATTAGTCAAAATTCATATTGAATACAAAATTTTGACTGCTTTAAACATCATACATAATCTGAAAATAAGACAAACAACAAAAAAATATATTAAACATGAAATGTTTTGGCATTTTTACAGTTTTGATAATTTCCTGTTACATTGAAATTGTGTTAAGTTTTATACAGGTATGTAATTTGACTTTCTTATTAATAATTTCGTATAACCATATTTCGATTAGTTTTGATATCCGAAAAAATGTTACTTGAAGAATTTACTTAGCTTTTTGAGGTCTATATCATGTTATAGGGAAAACCTCTACTTAGGATTCACTATGTATATGTATTTGTAACACTGATACATTTTTATTTGCTTATTTGTTCTCTTTTCACAACCAATCAGCCTTTACTTTTGAAATGATTCTCACATAGATTAATGTGATCTGATGACGGCTCTGCTGGGAAGAGGTGGTGCAATATGCATATGTAGAACTTTGTCATTCCATATTTTTAAATCATTAATTTAACTATGAGTTTTAATCACATACTCTAGTTTTGTTTTTTTTTAATTTGTATTGTTTTCCAAGAAGATGAAAGCAAAAACTTTGTACTACTGACAAATTAAATTTTCTGCTGTATGCTGGTATTCTTCAATACAACATATACAGTCTATGCAATAATATACAGGGGGTTCCTGATTTGTCGTTTTTATCTTTGAGAAATTATAGACTATAAAAAAATAATAGAATAGAGATCTATCTTTCCTATAACATTTTTCTCTGTAACACTCTGTTTTCCTGATACACGGCATTCTACAAATATATTTTATTTTCTTTTTTATCTACTAAACAAATATTCTTCTTTCAAAATTAGTATACAATAATCATATTAAAAAGTTAATACACCCACCGGAAAAAAAAAACACCGGCCATGTAAAACTAGCCCCAATTTTAAAGTTGGCTTCCTCGCAAACCACTCATTTGATTTTGATAATCTTTTTTTTTAAATTGTACATTCATTTCTCAGGAACGGATGCTATGTTGGAAATTTTTATTCGGAATTTAGTTCCGACTTTAAAATTGGGGCTAGTTTTTAGTGGCCGGTTTTTTTTTTGCCGCTGAGTGTATTTTGATGTGAATAACAGTGGCGGCTGGTGAAATTTCAGGTATGTCATACCTTAATAACCAGATATGGGAGCCAAACCAAACTTTAGTATATGTATACTGTGGCTATACAGAGAACTTCAGTAGAAGGAGAACGATTTTGCATTTTGCGAAAAAAAGTTAAAAAAAAAACGTGGGCCTCACCCAAGATTTCCAAATCGGCTTGTTTAAACTTTGGGAAACATTTTTTTTTCATAAACTAGACATAATTCTACCGATATGTTTCAGATTTTATTAAAAAATTTTAATTTTTGTTAAAGTTACTGCAGTTTGAAAATTAATATTTATTTGTGATACATTATAAAAATTTCAAATTGCTGTAACTTTAACAGAAATTAAATTTTTTTAATAAAATCTGAAACAAATCGGTAGAATTATGTCTAGTTTATGAAAAAAAAATGTTTCTCGAAATTTAAACAAGCCTATTTGGAAATCTTGGGTGAAGCCCACGTTTTTTTTAACTTTTTGCAAACTGCAAAATCGTTCTTCTTCTACTGAAGTTCTCTATATAGCCACATTATATACAGTGGCGGCTGGTGCTAAGGGGCACAAGGGCACGTGCCCACCCTTCACTGTACATGTCACGAAGAAATATATGATGCTATTATAGATTTATATATTTTTTTGTAATTCTATTATCGGTTGCGAAAAACTACTCAAAACTTATTTCCCGTCAACCATCCACGCGCCGAACTATATCAAACTTTATTTCCCGGGAACCCAAGAATTATCTCCAAACGTGGCTCATTTTCCGACGTTCGGGACTCCTCGGAGTAAATGAAATTCGCCGATTTAAAGCCGACAAAGGGCACTGAAATACGTGTCTCTGTCCCTTCTCCACTAGTCTCCACTGTCTCCAATCTCCATCACTCCGTCTCCCTCCGGCATTCAGTTTTCAGTTATCAGTAGTCGCTTGCTTTGTTTAGTACGTACTTGTATATACAAATATATTTCGCTTGCAGAATAGTTGTGTAAACAAATTTGTGTTTTAACTTTGCTGGTTTTAAAGGCGATTTCTCATTATAGATATAATTTTAAAGTGATTCTGTGTATTTGTACATACTTATTAAAAGAAATTGATCCGGAACCAGAAATAAATTCTGTTCAGTATCTGTTAAAAAACAATCCAGTGCCATTTGATCAAAAATATTTAATTAAAAAGAAAGGTAGGCCTACTGATTTATATATTACGAATCTACAAGTAAAGCTAGAACATATAATAGAGTTTTTGATAGAAATATATACGAGAAATATGGTTGTTCTGTGACAAATAAATTGTTATGTTTTGTTTGTTTCATATGTTACAGCGTGGACCAAATACGGACTTGACGATTTAAAGCACATAGCGGATAGGGCCAAAAAACATGAAAATTCTGTGGCTCATTTAAAAGTGTTTTAGGAAAAACTGACATACGTGAACAATTAGATATACTCGCGTCAAGAATTCAGACGTCTACGTCACGGCTGACGTTACACATTTGTTTTTATTGTCAACGTAATTTTCGATATTTGGTCGCGTTATAAACAGTCATTTTTGCAATTTAGTGCAATATATAACGCAAATTTTTAGTCGAGTATGTAGTTTTATAACTATCAGTTGCAGTTTCTTAAATATTTTGATGAAAACATAATGAATTATTCATTTGTTCATATGACGTAAGTCGTCTGAATTCTTGTCGCGAGTATAGTGCGTATTTGCGCTATAAGTTAGGACCTCGGTTAGAACATAATAAACAGGTGGAAAGAATCGTCACATTTTGCGTCGTTTAATAATATGTATAAAGTTTTTTGTGGAGCCTTCGAATTAGCCTTGCGAGGTCATGATGAGAAGACTTTGTCCAAAAATCCAGGCATTTATATAGGTTTAATTAACTTTTCTGCAGAATTACATTCTGTTCCTGCAATACATTTAAATGAATCTAAATTTATTTTTTGTGCCCAGCCTTTGAAAAACCCACGGGCCGCCACTGATTATATATATATATAAACCAAAGTTTGGTTTGGGTCCCATGTCTGGTTATTAAGATATGACATACCTAAAATTTCACCAGCCGCCACTGGTGAATAACTTTTTTCAATTAAAGCAAGTGGCTTAGATATGGGATCTTGTTCACCTTTGAATTTACACTTCCACGTCAATAGTGAAAAGTATTTTTTCAGTGGAAATATTAAAATTTAGTTCTATTTTCCAGAAACAAGTGCTCTTGAGGAAATTCAGTGAGCAGCTTTGTTTATCACATATTTTTACTTTTTCTAATAAGGGTTATCCTATGAAATTTTAAAACAATTTTATTTTACTTTAAGCAATATCCATTTTCATCAATGCAACAATAGCATTGTTTCAGGGCTTAACAAAACTCTGAAGAAAAAAATTAAATAATTGAGAACCTGTGATAAAGTTGACCAAACAACTGGACCACCAATGTAAAATTTTAATAGGCCCTAACCGCACAGCAAATAAACTGATTTGCCATGACATCTGTCAATATCATTGTTACAAACAAACAATGCAACAATTTTTGTACGATTAGAAAAAGTCAAAATAACTGAAACACAAAGTTTCTTCGTGTATTTCTTCAAGAGTACTTTTTTCCATAAAATGAAACAAAATTATAATATTTGCACTGAAAAAAAAATACTGTTCACCATTGGTGGTGTAGAAGTTTAAGGGGGTCAAGAGTGAACAAAACTCCATATCGACGCGACTAGTTTTAGTCCAAAAAAGTTATTCAGATAAAAATAATTAACATTTTATTATGACTGCATACCAAGTTTGAACAAAAAATATTTGTTTAGTAGATAATAAAGAAAATATATATATATTTTAAGTTGAATGCCCTGTATCAGGAAACCAGTGTCTTAGTGAAAAATGTTATAAGAAAAACCGTTATTATTTTTTCATGCTCTATCTTTTCCTAAAGTTAAGAATGCAAAAACCGGGACGCCCTGTATATTTTTATTTATCTGATTTTTTTTTCAGTGCAAAACAAAAATAATATTTAAATTTTAATCTTTATATTTAGGAGGAGGTTCAGGACAAGCCATAAAATTAGTCTCCCCACAAGGACAAGAGTTAGCTAATTTCCAAATAAGTAGACCTGTCACTCTTAAACCAACAATTAAACCGCTATCATCCCAAGGCGGAAATATATCAATAGTACAGCAAAAGCCTGTAGTAATGAAAAAAATTCTTGCGCCTGGGCAAAAAACCATATCGAAACCAATAACGTTTTCCAAGCAAGGCCAACATTTTATGGTTGTTCAAAAAACAGATCAGCAGCAATTAAAACTACTTCAAGCTCAAGGTGGTAGCATTACAGTTCCGAGTCCCACAAAAACAATTACTTTACAGCAAGCCCAAGAAATGGGTCTGCTAAGTAATGCAAAAATTGTGCCACAAGGGCAATCTACCGCCAAGCAAACTATGTTGCTTAGCAAAAATCCGCAGAAAACTATAAAAATTGTACCTCAGGTTACTCCAGCGCAAATCGTTACTAGTGTGGCAAATACAAAAACGATTTCATTAAATGCAATTAAATCACCTACCAAAATTTTACCTGCCGCTAGTAGCACTATAACTAAGGGACCACAGAGGATTATTTTTAAAACAGCAGGATCAAATCAGACTATTTTACCAACCGGACAGTTAATACAAGTATCAGGATCTCAAGCCTTAAATAGTGGACAACTACATCAGATAAATATACCAGGAAAAGGAGTAAGTAGATTAAAATTATGCACGTATGTAGTAGTAAAGTAATACTTATCTAAACATAAGTGTATTAGTTTTAAATACAGTGACGCTTTTTCCCATTCCATCCACAATATATGATTTCAAGTTAGAGATTTTGAAAAAAAAATAAAGACGTACTTAAGATCAAATTTAGGTCAAGGAAACCGAAGTAGATGCACTATTACTATTATACTCGCAACAAGAATTCAGACGACTTACGCCATATGAATAAATGAATAATTCATTATATTTTCATCAAAATATTTAAGAAACTGCAACTGATAGTAATAAAGCTATATACTACACTAAAAGTTTGCATTATATATTGCACTAAATTGCAAAAAATGATTGTTTTTAACGGGACCAAATATCGAAAATTATGTTGACAATAAAGACAAATGCCTAATGACGTAAGACGTTTGAATTTTTGTATAGTAGTAGTGTTCCTTGTTCCGTTTTGATAATTGACTGCTATATTTTTTACTGAAGAATATTTTTTATATTGTGAATATATTAATAGTTATTTTGTTATGTGTTTTTAGATGCAATATATAAAATTTGTTACTGCCAGTGCTACTGAAACACCCTCATCAACTGCTTCAGGGACAGCAATTAAGGCAGTATCAACAGCTACTTCAGCAAACATCATAGAGCTTAAAGTAAGTTATATTTTTTTTCCATGTAAATTAACAGTAACTAGATACCCGGGTATCAAAGATTTAAAAAAAAATGATTTTGATTAATGAACTAAACAAAATGGTAAAAATTTTAAAATTGGTACAAATAGTTTTTATTTCATGCTGGTTTTTTGGAAATAATCTATTAAACATGTCAAATGATGATGATTTTTTTATTGCCGGTCTTATCAGTAATAACGACACATACAGAATGTATCAAATTAGTTATTGCAACACTATTGCTTTGTTATAGTTGCAGCAAGAATTCAGATGATTTACATCATACGAAACAAATGAATAATTCATTACATTACAAGAATAATGAATGATATTCTATACTAAAATGTTTGCACTATACAGGATTAACTATGACTAAGTACACAAATTTTAGCCACATGCTCCGGGAGGTCTAAACAAAAATAACATTTTTTTATTAATAATAATGTCTAAATACCTGATAGATAACAGCTAATCCGGTTAGCTACAGTATTTTGTATTCGTTCTTTTGTTGCACATTGCTAAAACTACATTTTCAGTCCTTGCAGATTCATCATAATTATCCACTAACATATCCGACATAAAATACTTTATAATTTAGCTGATTTAAAGTAACAGTAAATTCTAGATTATGAATACTGCATTGCTAGTTGCCTACTTTCCATGCTCCAAACGATGCAGAAACGCGAAGTTAGTTATAATCTAAGGGTCATTTTTACAGAACACTGTAAACATCTTGGGATGTTATAGGTTAAAATATTACTAATTATTTTATGCAATCATCATCGATTACTGTTAATATTGTTGCTATTATTAGTATTAATAGAATTTAATTTCACAACAACGCAAGAAGTTTAAAAATATATTGTCGTGAGTGCACCTTGCATTAGTGGCCTACAGATGTCGTCTGTAGATGTTAAATGGTAGTAAGTATATGGTTATGGTACTCTGATTAGTTTGAAATAATTTTTCAGTACTTTTTTTTCGCAAATTTAATTTTTCGCATATTTCTTGTGTATTTACAAACATGTGATATTCAAATGCCTAGATGACGGATAAGGTGCTGATTTATGGGATTGTGGCAAGTGCATATTGTCGTACAGCAGCGTCAAAGACGTTTCCCGTATACAAAATATTTTGCTGAATATTTTTTGAACCACATCGACAGCTGTTCTATGCCATAGCAGTAAACGTGTGGCAGTGTTTTTATGTATTTTTGTACATTTAGGTGTATTTTGTTATTCTTTGTGCTTTTCCCGACGTAAGTAATTGATCTGAGTAAGACCGCCAAACCAAGTGGGTACCTCAATTTACACAAAAAGAACAATCGAGGGAAGGAGAGGTCCACAGCAAGTACAAAAATCTTTGCAGGTTTTAATTTAATCAAGTAAGAAAACAGAAGATGATTCAACATTCTTAAAATATCTCCAAGTATCAATCCTGTCTGTGCTACCATACCATATTTCTCATTAAATCATTAAATAATAATCTACATTTTGTAAAGATTTTGTTTTCTTTCAAAGCGGCTTAAACTGATACACGTGGCAATGCTCTATGTTTGACACCTTTGCCTTTGGCAGAATATACCTAACCTCGTGGCTGACAGCAGGTCAGTGATGGCGATAAATAAGGATTTAATATAGTTTTGAAACAAATTTTTTTTGGTTTTATAAATAAGTTTGGAATTTTTTTGAAGAGTGACTCCGTTATTTATGTTTCCCTCTCCCCTCTTAAAATATCTGTACTAAGTCATAGTTAACCCTGTATATTATACTAAATTACAAAAAAATATTGTTTTTAATGCGACAAACTATCGAAAATTATGTTGACTATAAAAATAATTGCCCAACGTCAGCCATGGCATAAGTCGTCTGAGTTCTTGCCGCAACTATAATGTTGAAACATAACTGGTTGTATTACCAGGATCAGTAGTTTGTCTATTAATTAATATATACTAACCAATATTTTTTTTTTTCATTCATAGAGAATAATATTATTTTAGAATTACGTTGATATATACAGCATTAAGGGTTAATTTTTTCCCTTCTCAGGTTGTCTCAATCAAAGGCCTTAAATCACTTTAATCCTGAAAAACGTTCTACTTCAAGTATAACACAATACAGTGTTCCATTAAAAAATGAAAAATTGCAGATTGGGTAACTTAACAAATTTTCTTCCTCTAATAATATCAAAGATAAGAAAGACATTGACATTGAAACATATGTATTTTTAAATTTATCTGTACTGACAAAAAATGTTAGTTCCGGCAAAATTCTAAACTAAACTAAAGATACAAAAATTTGTCATATTTAAGATACTGAGTGATAATCTATTTGTTATTCTCATTTATGTTACACATTTTTTAAGCATACAGCACAAGATTTTTAATCAGATTGCACCACGGACATACCTGTAGGATTTTTATATAAATAAAAACCCCTTTTAATTAGGTATATCTTGTATTTTATCGTAGATATGTAAGTATAAAATGTTTCGGTACTTAATAAAAAAGCTGCTAAATATATTACATTAGATTTGAAGAATATATTACATGTAATATAAGAATATAAAATATTCATTATACAATTGAATTTTCCTGAGGAAGCTTTTTGATTGTGTTTAACCAGTGTGTGCTTCTGCTGCTGCATACAATACAATTTTTCCCCTAACTATATAAATCACAATGGATTTAACATTGTTACCAAATCTTATTACATGACATAATTGACGAATGGTGATATTATTTCTACGACTTTTCGGTTATGCTATAACTTCAAAACCATATTTTAAATTTTATCTATTCGATGGACATTGTTGGACCTTTAATCCAGTGCCACGGAACCCTGCACTAGTGAGAATGCTGCACAAATTTAACTTTTATTCATTAAAACATATCCCCAAAGTTGGTCAAACTTGTGGCAAATTAAATGAATTTCTTCACAATTTCTGTTTTGCATTTCAATAATTTTTTTAGGTTAGGTTTCTCAAAATGTTTAGAAACCTAACCTAAAAAAAAATCAAAATGTAGAGTTTTAAAACATTAATAATTTACAAAGTTTTATGTGACCAGTGAGTTAGCTTTAATGATCTAATGGTTGCAAATTGGACCACTGGTCTCAATTAATTTATCAAGGGAACTTTTAATATAAACGAGAATAACTGAAGAAAGTAACAAAACTTTATCACCTTTTACCTCAAATATGAACCATTTGTGTACCTACCTCCACTGTAACACAGTGCATATGAATTTGCCTACTTTTTTCTAATGTATCCTCTTTCTGGAGAGTTTTTGTTGTTTTAAATGTTTGTTAGAACTTTTTTTATTTTTAATCTGTACAGTTTTATTGGTGGATGATTGCAACAACGATCTAACAAATTTTTTAGCCCGTATCTACAATAAGCAAGATTGCACCAAAACCATTGAAACCAACAATATCTTCAAATAAAATTAACGTGACTGGAACTCAAATGGTTGTTGTACCAACCAGCTATAGTATCCCATCCCATCAACCTCAAGTTTCTAAAGTGGCCATTCCCCCAAATACGGTGAGGCATACTCCGGTACTGAAACCGCCAGCTAGCAGTAGCGAGACCTCATCACCCATAACTCCAAAAGAGGAAGTTGACGCTAACGGCATGAGACCGAGGAAACCGTGTAATTGCACCAAGTCACAGTGTTTGAAATTATATTGCGACTGCTTTGCAAATGGAGAATTCTGTTACATGTGCAATTGCATGAATTGCTTCAACAATTTAGAGAACGAAGACCATCGTAACCGAGCCATCAAGGCTTGTTTAGAGCGAAACCCGAATGCTTTCAGACCAAAAATCGGAAAAGCGAAGGACATTTCGGGAGATATGTCTATAAGAAAGCATACCAAAGGATGTAACTGTAAAAGGTCTGGATGTTTGAAAAATTACTGTGAATGTTACGAGGTAAGTGAATAAAGTTTAATATAATAAAAGTACACTGTGCGTAGCACCACTAATGGTTACAGTTTTAAAGTATATTTTCTTATGAACGGCTAGCCTGATTTTGACGACAATGCTATGATCAAAATTTATATTGCAATGTATTTTTATCATACAGAATGTTTCTGAGGTAAGTGTGTTCCTTCAAAGAGCTAATAGAGAACGTGAAATTAAACAATTTTGATTAGATAAGTGAAAAAAATATTGAACCACTGCCACTACTAAAATTAATTTAAAAAATATTACAAATTAATTACTTATCCATAAATCAATATTAGGTAATTCTGCAAAAAGATGCTTGCTCGAAATTATTTCCACAAGTATTACATACGTACCGTACCAGGCATCTGTCTAATTTCTAAGCTATAGTAAAAATAGACCACTGAAATGTACGATATGGAATGCGTTTAGTCCCATTGCGCTTCCAAATAAAGGTACCAACCCTAGGAGCAGACAAAAGGAGGCACATGAAACTCAGCAAAGACATACTTCATTGGTTATGTATGTGGGTGCGAGAGAGACAACTATCTGCACGTATGATATGAATTGTGTTCTTAATTTCCCATTATTTTGTTTGTAAACATCATTGGCGTACAGTGTGGTTTCTTCTTTTATCTTGTGTCTCGTTAGTGTTATTCTTTGTGAATTTTTGTGGGTGTTATTGTTGTAGCATGTCATGTTTTATAAGGGACTGTAAAATTAACCAGCATATAGCACTAAATAATTCTTCATATCCCGAATTCAATTTCATTTCAATTCATAATCAGCTAAGCCCCTACTGCTCCGCCATTGCAAGAGGCACAAAACAAAATATGGCGCTGATCATGAATAATCCATTCACGCAGCTTTTAGGGCATTCCAGTCATCATAATATAAAATTACATTTCAGTGAAATAGACTGAATATCAGCAGCATAGTTAATAGATCTTTAATACACATACACACTAACATGATATCTGCTATAATTCTTAAGTTGAATATATTTTAAATTAAACAGTGTAAATTAATATATAGTCGATATGATAATACGCCTGTGCTGTTAGTGCATTGCAAACATTTGATAAGTGATGTCAAACAGGGTCAGTCTAAGTTTCATGTAATAGTTCTTGATTAGTTTTCTGGAACACATGACCATAGGTTGCTTAATGAAAATTGTTTATACCTTGTCCTTTACTATCTCTTTAAGAAACACACTTATTTCAGTAATATCCTGTATTTAGTAATATTAATTTGCTCAATTTGAGTAATAAAATATTCTGAATAATTTTGCAATATAAAAAAATTGTTGTATGCGGCATTCACAAAACCTCAACTGTACTGTGTACTGCCGCATCAAGTTATTATTAGGTTCGTTCAAGTAACAGTTAGGGACTATCTTCAGTTAAACAAAACCAATTTGTTGGCAAGTCTACGTTTCAGCTGTAAAAGTTTTCAAATATATAAAATGGGGAATAAAATAGGTAACATAACATATTACAAATGACTCAGTATTACTTACATAACTTAACGATGTTCAGAATAATAATAATCATTATTATTTAAGTTATGTAGTAGTCTTCTATAATATGTTATATTACCTATTTTATTCCCCATTTTATATATTTGTATTTTACACGGAAAACTTATCTTGGATTGTTCTGAAGAAGGCTTAAATACAGCCGAAATGTAGACTTGCCAATAAATTGGTTTTCTTTAACTTTAGACCTCATCCCCCATAATATTTCTGAATATTAAACTATTGAGTAATAAATATACTTACAAACAGTTAGGGACTATACCTGAGTTTTAAAATAGTAGAAAGTAATTCATTAATTTATAGCACATAGATGAGTGAAGTAAAGGTAAAAGAAAAAAGATTCCATAGGCATACCATTTATTGAGAAGGAATGAAAGAACAAAAAAATTGCCACAAATAAATTGATGTTATGGTTAAGTGAATCTAGCACTTTAATAGCTTACTTTAAAAAGTTTATATACTCACCCATACCGTTTTCCACAATTGGTATGCCATCCTTTTGGACGATGATAGCCCACAATCACCCACTTACACCTACGTGATGCGCACTTGTGGATACACACTATACACTACTGGTCACCAGCACTATCACTATAACGGTTACACATTAACACTTATTATACATCGTACATTGTGATTTTGAGTGTGGGGTAGTAATCTTAGTATACGTTGAAGAACAAATGATATGCAAAAAATTGCCCAATAAAATGTTAATATAAAAAAAAATATGTAACAACTATTTTCACATTTGTAAAATATGTAAGCCGGCCCTGTACACTCCTAGTAAATGTTGAAAATTATATTTGCGTTTGCCTGTACCCAAGGTTCGTTAAATAAACAAATCGTCATGCAGAAGGATGAAATCTATAAACAAATTGTCTGTGCAATTCTTAGAGCAGCGTCAGCAGATTTTGATTACACTTTCCGTATACTAATAACATATCCACAGGTCATTCTTATCAATACACTTGGGCCATACGTATATCACTGTGACAGCAAATTATGTTTAACCATAATACTACACACACACTATAAAATACCAAAAATAATAACAGTAACACGATTTGTTTACGTACGTGTTAGGTTTTATCTAACGGAGCTTTAAAGGCTATAAAGGACACGTGACACTCAACAAACCACTGCGCACACAACTTATCACATGACGCTTATCGATGACGTATTGTGAAATAGAGTTTCTTGACTTATTAGTGTAGGTTATTAGGGTAGGTTAGGATTACAGAATCGGTTTCAAAATTTGCAATAACTTTAAACTTAGTTATCTCAGTTATTAAAAACATTTATTAGGGCAATACTTTGTAAAATGATAATTTTTTCTTACAGGAATAATTTTACATCCTTTAATGTAAATGTCATATGAGCTATTCCATTTTATCCATTATATTGGTCAGTGAGGTTTTCCTCATTCCTGCACTGAATGGTGGCTAGCTACCAATGTAAGTCGTTCCTGGGCGCAAATGCGGCCTGCTTAATAATATGCCGCCCCCTCTCCCGCACAAGTCTGACTTCTGGGCTAATCCTGATTAGAATGAGGGGTAGAGATATTGTTATTATTATATGCTTAACATCTTGGCCTTTTTCTGTTTCCGTGTTTTTGAATAATTCAGGTTTCAGCTTTTTCATCGAATTCAATTTTGTTCGATTTTAACCAGTATATTTCCTTTCTCCATGCTGATGTTGGCAACTTTTCTAATCGTCACCTATGATATAGTGAACTTTACATTATAACTACAGCACCTTTTTCAAATATTTTGCTATATATATCCACATTGTATTCTGTTTGTTGTGATTCAAAAACAAATAAACCCTGTTTCAAAAATCCTGTTGTACTTCCAATATGCATTATTATTAGGCACTGTTGTTTTTCATTGACTTTAATCCAGTCGAAAATCGTTCAAGAAATACCTGCCGTTTGCTTTGGATATTGCAATCATGCCACACTTGTAGTATATTCTTCAGTACAGATTTCAACCTTCTAATATGTGTCTTTAATAATTTCTTTGCCATATCACTGTTTTGTCTTTTTATATCAGCAAACTATTCCAATTTTGTTTTATAAAATGGAAATTCATTCAAAAGGTCAATACGATACAATACGAATATAAGTATGTAGTGGATGAGACGGCCAAAGCTCAAGGAATTTATATAAATACTCCGGATACCACCATACTACTGTGAATTAAATCCAATAGAGTTACTTTGGCACACAAAACAACACCACCTTTAAATTTAGTGATGTGAAATTATTATTACAAGAGGTTATTATTATTAACTGGTGAAACATGGCATAAGTGTGATCATGCGCAGAAAGATCGATTGGGTCATCGATGTCCAAAAGGGCATGGTTTTATAAGAAACACTTATATTTAAAATGTTACTAACAATCTTTCTCAACTTTTCTTGATAAACCTTCTAAATTGTCTTATGCTGATACAAGATAATAGCTTTAAATTTGGAAAGAACTCATTTTTATTATCTAATGTCTCGAAATTGGCAAAACTGTAATAACATTGTATTTACTGAAAGTAACAGGTTTTATGTAACACAATTATTTTTATTGGATTTTTTTGGATTGGATTGGGGCACCTTCTAAACTAGTACGTCTATGGACTGTCACTCTCCGCATGCTTTGCCTGTCAGGCTAGTCTACAAGCTAGCGGATGAGTCATTCTCAAATATATGTTGATCTCTATATTGCATGTTCAGATTAGAACCGCAGCACATCAGACTATAGTGTAGTTGTTACTCTTTTGATTAACTCTCTACAGTTGAAAAATCGATAATAGAAATCTGTAGAGTGTAAAGTAACGTTCAGATAAACGTTAGTGCAATGGCACTGCAGTTGTACTGTTGAATTGTAATTGTATGTTAAATATTATTTACTCTGTTTATATAAAATTACTGTAGACTTAAGAAGTTGGGGAATTTTTCCGCTGTATGTTGGCGACATGCAAAAACTCAAGATTCTTTACCTTCAGATGAAGAGGTTATGGGTTATGTTTTTGTGAACTACGTCCCTATCTACGGAAATTGTTGGATTTTATCATTTGCCGAATATTAATTAAAAGCCTACCCTAGATAAAATATAAGCCTACAATCTGCTGGAATAGATGGTCTATTTGAATGTTTGGTTAAATGAGCCCTCACTAATTTCAGCAAGTCATCAAACACTGCCACCGTCATTCGGGTGAAATGAAAAAATAATCGGCATTCTCATTTCGCATTTCTTTATATAAATTATAGAAATCACCTTGCATGTGCTTTCTGCGGTTAATAGGTCCATAGACAAATTATCTCTGAATAGGTCGCACCCACCATCTCCGAGTTCTTCTTTTCATTTTTTTTTGCATGTATAGTTATTATACATATTGACTTCACTGCGAATAAGAGCAGCAAAAGTAACTGTTTCTTAACCATTAACATCCATTTTTTTTTTAAATAAATCAATTCTAAACTAAATACGTTCTAAATATTTAAATACGGGCAATTAGTGTGACGTCATATATTAAGCAGGTCATGGTGCATTATCCAAACAAACTTTTTTGCATATATGTTTCTATGGGTCATTGTGTTTAAGTGCTTAAAATAATTAACAAATTAATATCAGTAGTGTTTAAAACATATTGGACTATAATATATACTATTAATAATAATACAGGCAAACACTTGGTAAGTAAATCGTTCTAAATATAATCGAATTTTCAAAAGGAAATATGAAACATAACCTTAAATACTCAGATTTATTATTTTGCTAGTTTGACTTACATTTTATTAAAGATAGGAAGATGAATAACGTAATTATTAATAATAAAGCGGTACCCAATGAGTTTATGTACATTTTAGGTATCAAAAATGGTAATGTGTTGGGCACCTGAATGTAAACATTATAATGTTAGAGAAACATGCAAATTCTTCAAGTTTCCAACAGATGGGAAAGAAAGAGCAAGGTGGAAGAAACTTGTTAGGTAGGTCCTTTGGCTTCCTTTCTTCATATTTTTATTGTGGGTTGATTTCCAAGATTAAACGTTAAATATTAGTTGCATAAGGCAAGCTCAGATAATTACAATCACATAGTTATACATACATTATACAGGTGACAATTACTCTGTGACTTCATCTTCTGTTCTGTTTTATTTCTAGACGAACTGAAGAACCTGGCCCCGGAGCTTTCTTATGTAGCTGTCATTTTCCAGATGGGAAAAGAGAAAACGGTCCACAACTTTTTCATCACAACATAAAGAAACGTTTTTGTTTTCCATCACCAGAAAAAAAATCTAAGAAAGTCCGCACTAATGTGGCCGAGGTATCGGCAGACATCACTAAAAAATCAATCGATGAATCAAATTTGCCTGAGGATATGGATATACACCAAGTAGAAATAGATAGGTAAATCTATTGCATAATTCCATGCTAATTAGCCATATTCCGGTGCACATTGGTTATTGGCTATTTGAAATAAGTAATGAATGTGAAGATTTAAGATACTGGTGTACAATAAACAATTTCCAATATTGATTCTTAAATAACATACTTAAAAAAGGGACGACTTTGTATATTAAGTTTACATGTTTTCATCAGTTTTTAGTATCGTTATTGATAAACAGTGATAATCGGTAACCTTCTTAACCCTTTCCTACTAGTTTGATATTTTTCACAAACAGATTTTTAATTTTAAATTTTCGAAATCAACGTGGTCACCAGAGCAACATGTTAAATTTGAATAAATTGATTATTTCCAATAAGCAATATTGGTTATATGTTATATAATTCTGTACAATTTGTCAGTATAGGATAAACAAATACTATAGGATTTTAAAATAAAGTCTATGTTTCGTTTCGACTTTATTTTAAAATCCTATAGTATTTGATTATCCTATACTGACAAATTGTATAGAATTATAGAACATTAAGGATATTAGAAGCTCGGAATTAGTTATATGTTATTACCAATTTAAATATTTTCAGGGTGATGTCTCCAATAGCTTCAACTGAAGACATTTATTTAAATCCTCAGCCATCTACATCAAAAGACTATTTGTCTACGACCATGGTGAACGCAGAAAATTATTTTTTAAGAAAGCAGTTAGATGAAAAAGAATCTACACGAAGGTCTGCTTTCACATTTCAGGATATTTGTCATTCTGATAATTTAGTATCATGTTATACTGGCCTACCCAATGCTGGAATTTTTGATAGCGTTTTTGAACTATTAGAAAATATTGAAATAAATTATTATTTAGAATGGAAGGTGGAAAAACTGTCAAAGAAAGATCAACTTTTAATGTGTCTAATGAAATTAAGGCAAAATTTTCCCCACGAAGATCTTGCTCAAAGATTTGCGGTGTCTCAGGCTACAGTGACGAACATTGTAATAACATGGATTCATGTTTTACATGAAATTTTATATAAACAAATGATGTCTTCTATACCATCACGAAATAAAAACAAGACCTGTCTTCCAAATTGTTTTAGTACTTTTACAAATTGCCGAATAATTCTTGATTGCACGGAAATAGCAACTATGGTGCCAAGAAGTTCCATGGCCACACAGAAGGCGACGTACAGCTCTTATAAACATAGGAATACTTGGAAAGCACTTATAGGTGTTGCTCCAAACGGTGTTGTGACATTTGTAAGTGATCTGTATCCAGGTTCAACATCGGATAAGAAAATTGTTCAACATTCTAAGATTTTGGAACAGATGGACCCTGGAGATTTAATATTAGCAGATAAAGGATTTCTTTTAAAAGATATTCTTCCACCTGGTGTAAACTTGAATATCCCACCATTTTTGGTTACATCTCAGTTTACCCCTGAGCAAGTTTATCGAACTGAAACTATTGCAAGAGCAAGAATTCACGTGGAACGAGCTATAAGACGCATAAAATGCTACAAAATTTTAGATTTCGTGCCTTACAGTCTACAAAGTCATGCAAGCTGTGTTGTCCAAGTGATTGGAAGTCTTACAAATTTACAATCCCCTCTGATTAGAGAAGTTGCACATGCATATTCAAGTAGTGATTCTGAATAAACCTTTTATCCACATAAATATGATTATACTTTATATCCATCTGAACTCAATTTTTATTATACAGGGTAATCTCAAATTATGTGCAAAAAAATTGAGGGTAGATTATTTAAGCAATTTGAATAGGAGTCTTTCATATACAATTTTTGATTTAAGCACCCCTAGAGGAGTTACACTCCTTAAAAGAGGGTGAAAAATGCAGGTTTTATAAACATTTTTTTTCAAGAGGTCAAAACTCCTCCAAGAGTGCTTAAATAAAAATTTGAAGGACCCTTATTCAAATCGTTTATACTCAAGTCAAGAATTCAGACGTCTTACGTCATACGAACAAATGAATAATTCAGTATATTTTCATCAAAATATTTATGAAACTACAACTGATAGTACTAAAACTATATACTACAGTAAAAGTTTGCATTATGTATTGCACTAAATTGCAAAAAACGGTTGTTTTTAACGCGAACAAATATCGAAAATTACGTTGACAAAAACAAATGTGTAACGTCAGCCGTGACGTAAGACGTCTGAATTCTTGACTTGAGTATACATAATATGTCCCCAAATTTTTTGCACATAATTTGAGATCAGTATATGATCAAATTAATCTTGAAAAATATTTTTATTGTAATTTCTGTCACTTTACTTTTTCAATTATTGTAAATACAATAAAACAATACAAAATAATTATTGCAATATTTATTTTAAGCTTTCATATTTGTTATATATGGGATAAAATTGTTCAAATAAAATGTTTTTAATATATCAATGTTTTCTTTCCAGTCATTATCTTTGTCAATTTCTACTATTTCACACTCTGCTGGAGTCCACACTACCAGAAAACATTTTTCTTTTTTGGTAATATGTAGTTGTCCCTGTATTTGGTCCCAATAAACATGTTTAGTATTTACTTTAGTCTCCCCTTCTTCATTTTTATATATAATATATGTTTTGTCGTTGCGTAATGCATTTTCTAACGATACACTTTTATATTTAAATGGGCACTTTACTTCGATGAGAACATCCTCTTCTACAATACCATCGGGGCTGGCTCCTAAATATCCACATTCCTCAAGCCACAATCCAGTTGGTGACACTTCCATACCTGTCGCAACTGTGAACGTTTCAATTGCAGTTTGTTCATTTTCTCTTCCCCACTGAATCGCTAACACAGAATTTAAGTTGTAGCCCTCTAATAGACTGTTATATAAGGATGGTGGAAATCGATTTCTTTTGCAAGCAGCAATAACTGCACCAAAATGGCTAGCAGTAAGTCTATACTTTCTAGCCATAAGCCAGTTTTCATTTTTCGATTGCCCACATGTAGCTTCAGCAATTTGCATAATTTTTTCTTCTGATAGAGCGCACTTTTCTTTAAAATATTCAATTTTCTTTTCACTGGCAATATACTCCGGTGAAAACAAAATAGTGTCTATTTGCGGAATTAACGAAACTAAGGTTACTTCAGGTTCCGCCTGTAAGAGCCATGTGAAACCTACTACATGAGAATTGAGCTTCTTTTTAAATTCCACTATCTCAGCAGCGGAAGCTTTTCTACTAACAGCACAGTAGTTTGCTTTCTTCGGAGGGAACATCTCGTTCAGTGATTTTGTCTCTTCCATTTTGGAACTCCTCGGGGCATTCCATGCGCAAGCCTTATCAGTGACGCTAACATTATGATGTGCATGGATACATAGAGCAGCCATATGATGACATATCACTTGTCCCCTTGGGCACGTACATTTTGCGTCTGTGATACCATCCTCTGCATCGACAGATAACTATAATGAAAATTTTATTTCAGGTATTATATATAGAACACATTAGCAATAATTACATGTAAATTTACATGATATTAAATAAGTAAGTTACCGGCACATAACACTTGTTACCGGGTATTAAGTTCATTTTCAATATTTACATGGTGACGACATATATCAAACTCATTACTTACTAGTCACCAAGTAACCATTTTAAATTGGAATCAAATAAACTTACCTCAACAGAATATTTTCTACCCTTCATGCTCGCTTTCACCTCCCCTTTAAGTAAAGCTGGAGTGACACTGGGGTCAAACGACATCTTTATTACATTCCCACTAGAATAGGAATTTTCTCCACGTTCCAACTGGGCAATGTTCGCACTGAAGAAAGCTGACACCATCGAAAACTTGATTACACGATTTTCGCCCATTTTAACTCTAAAATTAAGAAGAAAATATAAACATTTTACAAAAGTTACACACAGTTGTATTTTAAAGCAAAAAATATAACGTGAAAATCGTCTATAAATTTAAGGTTATGTATATCAGTTCTTTATTTGCAAAACTAGTAATTAAATACATATAGTTATTAATGTAGTTAAGCTATAATTTATATCCTAAAACTATTTTAATTATGATACTTACATTTAATGTTTATCAAAACTTGTCTAAAACAATTAAAAAGCACACAGAAAATTCGCTATATAACACAACACAAGTTCAAAGTTTGTTTGGATAATGGACCTTGTCCTGGGTTAACAAAGATGGCCGTTCTACGTCATCACTAATAGAGCGTATTAGAATCTAATTTAAAAACTTAACCTGCAAAAGGGTGAATCTTCTGTTTACTGTCAAAAAAGCTGTTTTCCGATTGGTCCTTGTATGATTGTTGGAAAAGGATTGGTAAAAGCTAAAGTGCTTTTAGCTTCTGCCATACAACTGCAGTACAAAGGCGTTACTGTTAAGTTTATCTGAACGTTACAAAAGTCATCCGTATTTCTCGCCGTTTTACTTCAGTATCTTTGAACATTTGCAGGTGGGATGAGTTAACATTCCTATTATTTGCTAAACCCTAGATTATTCAGTTATTAAATGTCTAAAATTATTTGTATTTGTAGAAAACACTATTTCATTAATATGGCGCCCTTTTTAATAACTTTTCTGCAGTACCAATGCAACCGCACTAATGTGAATGAAGCTTAAGTTCTGTGATTACAAATTAATGAAAAATTATTTGTAGTTGGCTATCAACTACTGACACTTGTCATTTTTATGTTGTCAGTGAATTATTTCAAATTGATAGACTGTTTTAATTAAACTTTTAAAATACTTTTTCTTTCAGGCTAAAATTGCCTGTTCAAATAACTGCAAGTGCATTGGGTGTCGAAATATAGAAGACTCGATGGAGAAAAAAAATCTGAGAATATCAAACATAGAGAAAGCAACAAATACACCGACTCTACCTGATGGTAAAGTAGTTGTTGCCAAGGATTTCTCTCAGTTCCGCCCTAGAAGGACTTCCAGCACGAGGTATAATTTTACTTCAGTTTTTGTCAAAAAATTATTACATTTTATAATTTTTTTTATGTATTTCACTGTTATATTTCCAGAAAACAAACAATCAGTTTCATTACCGATGATGTCATCGAGGCAACTTGCCAGTGCATGTTGACGATATCTGACAATGCTGACGAAGCCATGCAGGATGAGGAGATGACTAAACGCCTAATTATCGAAGAATTCGGAAGGTGTCTGACGGAAATCATTGACTGTTCGTCAAGTCGTAATTTAAGCTAATATCTGTTTTTATTGTATTATAAGTTTTTACTTTACCTTCGATTAAGTTTGTTATGGTGTGTATGTTAATGCAAGAGTAATATATAGATTGTAAGTTATGAGTTTCTTTTCTGCATACTAAAACATTTTTTTTATTATTTGCTGCATAAATGTCCTTAAAGAGCCCATTTAAGGGCATAACGGAATCAGATTCCACACATTCAGTAGAAAATAGTAGAGAGTGACTCATGTTATAAACCCACTCATATTGGTTGGTACAAAGAGAAATACGAGCCGTCTGTAAATTCTTCACATAAAATTGTGTGTTTGCATACCTCGCAAAGCATACTTAATTATACACTTTTTGTTTCATTCTTTGGGCTGTTCATTCTGCTACAGCAAATACGTATACGTATATCAACATGCCCCACTTCTATTGTTTAACGACCCTATGTCTATTAAGCGAGTTAATTTGGACCCATCTATTCTATCTGCACAGCTGCTCGTAAAGTGTGTGCAGGAAAAGTCGAGTATATATATTTCCGCTAATTTAATTGTGTAATTAATTTATTTATGTTTTTATCATTATATTTTTAAGAATTGAAAATAATTCAAGCACTACAGTGTGTTCTCAAAATCGTAGTGTATGAAGGGATTAGGGTGCGAGATCAAAATATGAGTAAGTGATGTGGTTTAAAGGTTTAGCTGCTTAACAAGATTGTCTGTGAGTAATGTATATCATGTAATAAAGAATGATAATGAATATACAACTGCAAAACAAAAAATTGTGGAAACTTGTGGAAAGAAGGTAGAGAGGTTGATGACGACACAAAATACATGATTGGTAGAATAATGGTAGTTTAAAAATGAACATCCAATAATTAAAAATAATTCAGGTTGCTATCTCAGAGGATGAAACTTTGCCAAGAATATCTAGAAGGGTGTTTGTGTGAATTATGTGTGACACGAATTCCCGTTTTGTAAAACAAAATCGAAAGAGTATGTTGATAAAAATAGACAAAATAGTGATATGGCCAAGAAGCTATATCTAAACGACAGACATTTCTTGAAGGATTTTTGACTGGATTAAAAGTACCTTCTTGAAAAGAATGGCAGCCAATAATAACACATATTGGAAGTACAGCAGGATTTTTGGAACAGGGTTTGCCTGTTTTTGAATCACTAGCAGAAGACTAATAAGGATATGGATAGTGTAATATTTGAAAAATGGTTTGAATTTGTTTTGCCACAAGAACAACTAATATATTTGTGGTCATATTTTTTCCAGAAACTTTTTTTCCTGTTAAAAAGCTATATTTTTTGTAATAAACTTTTATTACAGAAATTTTTCTGTATTATTTCCCGTTTAAAAGTTATAAGCGATATTGCCCTAAGGAGTCTCAAAACAAATACTACCTAAAAATCACATTAGCGATGGGAGGATCAAGTAGTCTTTGGAAAATAATCGAGAATTTAGTGGATTTTATTCGAAATACTGTAGCAGTCAAGCCCTTTGGTCAATTGTTTGATTCTTCCGAACAGAAAATGCATCTCCATTTTGTCGCAAGGTTGCCTCCAATCTTGTAAAGGTTGTATGATCAGGAATGAGGTGCTTTTTTTGTGACTCGCCGTAAATTAGCAACATATCAACTTTTTCTGAATGAGAAAACATTTTGTAAGCACAATAGTTATATGTTTGAAGTTCGTATTGAGTAATGACAAGTGTTTTGTGACATTTATGCACTTTAAACAATGAACATTCAATTATTTTCCAACGACTACTTTTTTGTGACTCTTTAGCACGATATTGCTTATCACTTTTAAACGGGAAGAATTCAGAAACATTTCTCTAATAAAAGTTTATTAGAAAAAATATAGCTTTTTAACAAAAAAAAAAATGGGCTACCTAACCTAATATTTATTGTTAAAAAAGAGGAGTGTGCATCAGGTAGGTGTCGGTGGTGGTGGGCCATCGTCATCTAAAAGGACGGCAATTTTCAGTTGTGTAGAGGATACGGGTGAGTTTATAAACTTTTTAAGACCAAGTTCACCTGGCTTCAACTTATTTTGTTTTTTGCATAGACATGTTTCTATATGAATAATTTTGTGAATTTTACATATTTTCTGTGCTGCCTTTGACTAAATGCAGAATGTTTTGAGTTTTTTTTAATCTTTTAAAAATATATTAAATTATCCCACGAAATAATAAATAATGTAATTTCCCAATTTGAACACCAATTGCACTAATTTATTTTCAATTTCAACTCGAGTTTCATGTATGTAGTTGGTTTGTAGGCTTTCGTGGCAGTTGCCAATAGTTGAATAATACCCAGGCTGATTTCACATTCTCCATTTAGGTTCCTTGACAGTTCCAGAGACATGCATCTCGCAAAAAGAAAAGTTAGCCGCATATCCACAACATCTCATCAGGCTACTAGCCCAGACAAGTTTCCTATACACGTGCAGTTTTAGTTCACGTCAGGTCAGTTCTAGTATAATATGGATGACAATAATAACCTTACCCTTCTTTTGGGATGGTTCAGATATAATCGTCATAAACCTCTTTCGCCATTGTTATATATGTTATTTTTCATGGCATGGGCATTTCTCAATAGCAATGAAAATATTTTGATCTGATAATTTGTTCTGATTATTTCCCTACCTGAGCAATCTGATGCGGTCTCATCACTCATGTGTACATTGCATAAACAGAGAGACAGCACAAGATTGAAGGAGAACACATGCCACTTGAGAAGTAACTGAAAAGTTAGCAAAGCTAACATATTTATTTAAAAGGTATTTGATACATCTGGGCACAATCAAGATTCTAATAAGAGAGAGAAGATTCTGGTTAAGACTATACAGAGCAATAGGAATGAAAAAAAAATCGCTTTAATTTCACCTGAGACAAAGGCTTGAAATTTCTGTAATTTGAAAACGATTTATCCATAAAAATCAGGAACTACAACATCACAGGCCTTTGAACAATATACTATGCAATATCACAGATCAGTGCACACATCAAATATAAATACCGATCAGAAGAATATCTCCAGTTTGAGAGTTACTTTGTAGAAAGAAAGATGTTGCTCTAATGTCAAATGAACGTTTATGATGGTTATTCAAAGTAATAGAATAACCGTTCAAAAAGTGTACAATGTACTCCTATTCCTATTTATGCAAAATTCTATCTACCTGCATTTGATTTTATTAAAGTGGAACGCTGTTTATTAGTTAAATGATGTGACATTGAATTTAAAATGTCTGTAAATCTATCTAGTTTTCACAAAAAGTTTATACTACAAAAATTATTTGGAAATGAACAAAATTTCATGAGCCCTAGTTTCTAAAATTTCTAGAACTGAAAAATTTGTTGGCACTATAGCATCTATGTGATGTGTCAATAGGTATAGCCTAAATAATTCATGGGAAAAAAATGACGAATAGAACTATCATGGGTGAAACACATTTTTCTTGTGATAAGTAGGTTTACATTTAGTTAAGATTATCAGATGGTAGAAGGTGCACTAGTGTCATTGGGAATACTCCTCATAAATATAAGTAGTTAGTGTAACCTTTTTGAACTTGTTTTCGAACAAAGGTGTCATGATGGAGCCCCCAAAATCAAAAAACTTCTTTGCCCTAGACTGTCATATGGGTGTTCCATTATAGGAAGGGGTAACATAATTTTAAAATAAATTCATATTATGTTTAATCTTTAATACATATTTAACCTTGTTTTACATAGCACAATAACAATAACTAGTATTGAAATATTTAACAAATTTTATTGGGCTAGATCATATTTAATACCTAAATGCAATTTCCATGATTAAGAACAGCTACAATTTAAATTATCATTTGTAAAAATTAAAAAAGTAAACTGGAATTGTACCAAATTAAATAATGTTAATATTTTTAATGTTTTAATTTTTCTTGTGGAAGACTGATAGATTAGTAGATAATTCATAATTAAACACACAAATATGACATTAAAAATTATATATTTTCAAACTTTAAATAAGGTTAAACGATGTAATTTCAATAATAATAATGAAAATAAATAAATACAAAACAAAAAATAAAATATATAAGAAAGTATCGAGATTAAAATGCAGTGACAATCAATTTATAGTCATTTTCTTGTGATGAATATATTTTAAACCAGTTTTGAAATATAAGCTTCTGATTCATTTTTGATAGTTTTAAAGGAGGTTTGAAGCTGTTTGATTTATATTCATCACAAGAAAACATGTATATATTATTTAGGTAACCAAAAAATTATACATGTGTAACTTCTCTGCTATATATTACAAGATATGCTTTTTGGATTGTTTTATTTTGATGAGTACCATCAGTATTCAGTCTATTTTTGGCATATTATATAATCATACAAAAAAAAATTAAAAAGGACGGGACCAGTGAAATCATTTAATACATTTTTCACAATGACACACATCTAAAACCTTATTTAAATTTTGATCAACCTGTATGAGTAAAATCTAGGAAATCTGCTATGCAAAAAAGGTCATTTTTTATATTTTATTAATACACAGTACCTTTAAATATTTATATAAAAAAAATACATTACAATAAATAACTTAAACAAAATATTTCGAATTTTTGTGCATTTCTTTCAAATTTGTTTTTCATTTAACAATTTTTCACTTCCAATAAATTGTTCAACTAATTGGCCAAATTTCTTTAAAACCGATTTTAATTTATTGACCAGGTTAAAAGAGCTTTAGTAATTTTTAATAATATCAACGCTTGTTCCTATTTTAATTATGACAAAAATTGTGACCTGCAACGATTTCTTGAACAATTTATTGCTTTGGAAATTGACAAATGTAAATCAAGTTTTACTTTTTATCATAATATCTTAAAAATTATAATAACTTAAATAAATAACTAATGAGACAATAACTTACTCGGTTTTTACAGCTTCGACATCAGTATGCTTATGTACCCGATTTTTATGCCTTATTAAATACGACTCTTTTGCAAAACATTTTTGACAATCTTGACAAGTGAACAGCTTATTGTTATGTGATCTCATATGCTGCATAAATTGACTCTTATTATTAAATGACATATGGCAAAGGTTACATAAGAGACCTCCAGCTGCAGCATGAGACCACTGATGTGCTACAAGATACGATTTAACAGAGAAACGTTTAAGACATACATCACACGCAAACGGTCGAAGGCCAGTGTGACTTCGTTTGTGTGTATTCAAACTGGATTTTTGTGTGAATCTTTTCTTACAAGTATCACATTCAAATGGTTTTTCACCAGTATGCACCCTCATGTGAACCTTAAAAAAATAAGTAGGATATACAAACTTAAACATATACAGTGTGTATTTGAATTAATTTGAAAATTTTATTTATTTTAAATTGATAGAAATATGCATAATTTAGAAGAGATAATGAAAGAAATGTTATCTTTATCAGAAAATAGAAATCGAGATTTGCTCTTAGGAAATACTGTAAACTAAGATTTTAATCTGTTCTGTTTGTTACAAGCTACTATATAATAATAATGAAAACTTATACTAGCAGTGACCACAGATATACTGTTGACTTTAGAATATGATCTTCAGGAGTTTACAATATTCACTAAAAGAACAAAAAACTATTTAAACTTGAAAATAAACAACATAACGGAATTTCTCTTATACAAAATATGACACGTCCATGGAAAAATTCTGCGTTTGACACATACGCACTTGATAAATAAGTAATATTCACCTCAGTGTTTTGCATTTTCCAATTGGTGTATTATTAACAAATTTATTAAAAGAACATTTTTTGTGTAAAATTAAATTTTCCATAATATAACATGACAGAATGGGAAAAACCCAACTTAAAAAATTACAAAATAAAGCCACCTTCAGAGAACGATAATGTAGTGTTGCCAGCAACGTGATTTGCAGCCAATGAAATGAATCATATTCCCCTCATTTTGCTGTTGAAGTCCAAAATTTCCAACTGCAATGCTCCAACAAAGTAACAGTTGTACATAATATAACCAAGAAAAACTAAACCGACTTTATGAAATCTCTGCTTCATAGAAATTAAACTGATGGTGGGGATGTTGCAAGCAACACTACATCGGTCTCTGCAGGTGACTTAAAATGTCAGCAGAAGTGCTAGCAACTAGCGCTGTCTTTTTGAAACATGCTGTATATCTAATATTACTCTTGAGTATTTGTTACCAATACACAAAATTATTATCTAGACATTTAAAAAATTGAAGAGCCACCAACGCACCTCTTCATTTATGAAAATTTAAAAAGCAACACTTCAGATACCAATCAATGGCAAATATTAGTCGTAATTAAAAAGTCTCGTCTTAAAAAGAAGCAATTTAAAAAATTAAATTGGAACACGTTTAACTAAATTACCAAATTGGACAGACTGTGTATTTAACTGATAGTAAGTAAATATATTTTACTCACTTCTAAATATGGTTTCCTACAGAACGAGGCATCACATACATTGCAGCGATATGGTTTATTATTAGAATGTTGTTTTAAATGAACATAGTAACTTGACGCGGAAGATAGCATTTTTCCACAAATTTTGCATTCCTGTTGTTTAGATTTTTTGTCCACTGGCAAATTTTCGTCCTGAAACAAGTAGGTAGCAGGCAGTAATGATAAATAGCATTGTCGAATATAAACATATACTAACAATAACTAGATTAGGCTCAGTTATGGGCGATATTTCATCTTCACAACATTCTCCCGATTTATTAGAAGGATCGAATGAAAAAGGTTCAGTCTTTAGTTCTGTGTCAGTATCACTAAAAATACTGTGACAAAACATAGATGGAAACATGTTTACATACAAATATATTCTTTGTTCACAACTAATTGAAAACTTCAAAATTAGAAATAACAACAATAATTTTTAATAACATTCGTCAATTACCAAAACAATGTTTATTTTAAAATTTTAAACTAGGTTATGTCATTTTGACAGCATAGAACAAAATAGTTTAGAGGGCTAGGGCAAAGACCTAGAAAAAATATAGACTGTGGCAGTGTCATATTGCCGGCGACCGCAAATTCATTGCTGCCCTAAAAGGTCCAAATCGCTAAAACTTGGTTTTTATGCCAATTTACGTTGGTTGTATTGTAGCGTGAAGCTCATTTGTTTACTGTGATTGGTCACATTCATGTCACATTCTTTAATGACATTTAAAATGACAGCAAGTTAGTTAATTTCAGATTGCAATGCAGCCATCATATTTGCCCAACTGCCAACATGAAGCAACTAAAATATCCATTTTCTGGACCGTAGGTCCCTAGAAAACGCGACACCTGTCACGTGACCTATATCATGAACCGACGCGGTCTATATTTTTTCTAGGTTTGTGGCTAGGGGCTGTCCTAATCACTGAAATGTACAATATGGAATGCATTTAGTTCCATTGCGCACCCAAAGAAAGGTACCACGGGAAACGGAACTTTGGCGGGCAATTTGGAAACACTTGCCAGCATTCTCACTGAAATGTAAGATATAATATAAAATTACATTTCAGTGGCACTAGTCGAAGCTCGTTCTCCCCTCCTCTATTTCTCTGACGCGACCAAGACCAAATATAAAATTACATTTCAGTGAATTATGTGCAGTGACAACCAGGATTTTAACCTTATAAAGTAAAAAGTAGCTAGTAGTATGCGACATTGCCAATATGTGCTAGTCGAAAACATGAAAACGAAGTCGTCTAGCTCACGTCTAGCTACAGAATACCATAACAGTGAGTAAGTCATTTTGCTATCACTGAAAAGTAATTTTATATTATGGTGACTGGAACGCGCTAAAAGTGTTTGGTGGGTCAGTTCAGAATCTCCTGAACTAAAAGTTGCATGTAAAAGTTGTTTGTTCTAATTTAGGATTCGTTGAATTATATGAACTGGGTGATTGGTGTACCAGTTTTTACAATACCGGGACTAAATGAACTAGTTCTAAAAGTTTCTCCTCTTGAGGTAGTATTCGTGGGACTATTTACCCCCACTCTACCTCCTCCATTTGAAAATAAAATTCTATCGAAATTTTAACGTGATTTTTTAATGCAAATGGAATGGGCAATTATTTACAACAGCGTAAAAATCTCCACTCTTAACAGAATAATTCCTACCACCCTATATTCGAGGGTGCTGATCACGAATCTGAAGTTAGATTTCGGTGCTCGCATGTAGTTTTCCAAAAAAAAAATTTCAAAATTGTAAACTTACTGTAAACTATGTAACATTAGTTTGAAATTGCAATATAACACTTCTGCCTTCTTCATTTCATGATGTCATACTGTTATCAAAATACAGGGGGGTTATTATATTGCAACTTTAACGTAATGTAATGTATACATAGAGGTTATAATTAATTTTTTTTTCGAAAACTACAAGCAACTGCCGAAATCTGACTTCAGATTCGTGATCAGCACCCTCGAAAATAGGGGGGTTGGAATTTTTTTGTGGAGATTTAAGAGTTTTACGCTGTTGTAATTACGTTTGAAACATATATGTGTTTGTGTTTGGTAGAAAGTTTGTACAGTTCGAATGGTTCGAAGCAAATTCCAAGGTTACAATTTATACTAGTTCATATAATTTTCATTATTCTAATCGAACGTCCTGGACTATTCCACCAAACACAGCTAATGGGATTACTCATGATCAGCGCCATATTTGTTTTGTTCCTCCTAGCAAGGGCAGAGCAATAAGATATTTAGCTGATGGTGAATTGAAATAAAATTGAATTCTGGATATGAAGAATTATTTGGTGCTATATGCTGGTTAATTTTACAGTCCCTTATAAAACATGACATGTTCCAATAATAACACCTACAAAAATACACAAAGAATAACACTAACGAGATAAAAGAAGAAACCACACTGTACGCCAATGACGTGTTTACAAACAAAATAATGGGAAATTAAGAACACAATTCATATTGTACGTGCAGGCAGCAGATGATTGTCTCTCTCGCACCCACATACGTAAACAATAAAGTATTTCTTTGCTTAGTTTCATGTGCCTCCTTTTGTCTGCTCCTAGATGTGGTACCTTTCTTTGGATGTACAATTTATGGAACTAAACGCATTTCATATCGTACATTTCAGTGTTTGATATACGAGTTAAAACGCTAAGCGTATCAATAACGATATGTTTTCCAATGCTAAGTAGAGAATACTCGTCCAGCCAGTTCTATTATAGTCGTTTGAATTTATCGTTCTTGTGGTTCTTGACCTCAAACAAATAAGAACCAAAATGGCGACTCGATTACAATGCTCTACAAAAATTTGTAACAATCGATTTGTTTATGAAATGGCAAATACATAGATTTTGTGAACACCCTGTAATAGTAGAATTAGACTGGATTATGGAAGTGTTCCTGATGTGTTCTTCTGTTCTGCTGCTTCTAGTTAATATTTTGTAGTTCTGCTTTTTAACTGCTCCTGGTGTGCTTAAAGCAATTTTTATAATTTTCTCTGGAACCTTATTAATGTTAATAACACTTTCATATAAAGGATACAACTTACCACAACAAAGATATCCATTGTAATGAATTATAAATGGTATAATAAATAATAAAAATATATTACAACAACCTCAATGTTTGAAATGAATCATAAAACTCCACAAAAATTGGTAGAGCATAAGGGGCACAAACCTAGAAAAAACATAGACTGCGTCGGTTCATGATATAGGTCACGTGACAGGTGCCGCGTTTTCTAGGGACCTAAGGTCCAGAAAATGGATATTTTATTTGCTTTATGTTGGCGGATGTGCAAATATGATGGCTGCATTGCAATCTTAAATTAACTAACTTGCTGTCATTTTAAATGTCATTAACGAATGTGACATGAATGTGACCAATCACAGTAAACAAATGAGCTTCACGGTACAATGTACAATACAACCAACGTAAATTGGCTTAAAAACCAAGTTTTAGCGAATTTGGACCTTTTAGGGCAGCCATGAATTTGCGGTCACCGGCAATATGACACTGGCACAGTCCATATTTTTTCTAGGTTTGTAATAAGGGGACAGGGGAAAACGATAAAGACCACTTCAAGAGTAAAATGTTCTCTATTATTGGAACGCGAAAAATGAAATTGAAGTAGTTCAGGAACGCTCTACTTGCCAATTGGAAAGCAGCTAACATTTCAATTACATTTTGATTTTTCGCACTTGAAATTAAAATTGTAGGTAGGTTAATATATTTTTTTTGTAGCAAGTATGTACCATTTAAAAAAACAAAAAAATTGTATTTAAATTAATCGCTTCATTAAAATAAGATTTATTTAATATAGCATAGAAATTGCACATACAATTTTAACAATTTGATACACAACACATGAACGTAATTTACTACTCTTCATATTTTGTAATCACAATATAAGTGAAACAGTACTACAGCTGCAAATTTTACAAGAATTTCATAGTAGTTCATCATTAGGTAATTATGGGCAATGAAAGTCTCAAGGAATCCTTATTTTATATTTAACCAATTCCAGTAAAAATTATTGCGCAAACCATGTACTGGTTTATCAATTTTTATTTAATAAAACTTATTCTAAACAATATCAAAAACAAGTCTTTAAAAAATGCTATGTTTATTTAATTGAAAGTAAATGTCAACAAGTATCTAGAATCACCTAATTCTGAAAGAATGAACAGAGAAAACAAAAAGAAAAAAAAAACTAACACTCCTTTACACAATTATTACTGTAAAAAGTTAAGAGAAGAAGGTGGTTCTACGAGATGGTAAAAAAAGATAAAAAAAAATTTACATAAGGTTAAAATTAAATTAATTTTATTGAACGTAAGTGTAGCTTTTGCATTAAATTTAGACAACAAAAGTACAAAGTTGTAAAATACACTACACCGACATTCTGCAGTCGTTGCAGTGTAACGTTAGGTAAGCTGTTGATAACTGATGGTCCAATAGGATAATATATTCATATAATATAAACAGCGGGGACCTGTTGGACTTGGTGACACATGTACTTGGACCCCACCACTTTACCCGGCCATTATTTATCCAAGGCAGTATTTGTCTTTACTGCAATCACCACCTGCAAAAAACACATCACTTATCAAATAATTTTAATTACAGAAAAATACTAAAACATGATTAACCATTTAATCCAGTTTATCAAAACTGGTGATAAAGAAAAGGGTTTATTTAATTACAAAGTTCCAAGTAAAGATTAAACTTTTTTACACGGATCTCATACAAATAATCATTATTTATTAAAGTATTTTTATGTTTCCAAATTTTGTTTAGAAATTATTTTTTAATTTCAAATGTTGCAAAAAAATATTTAAAAAATGGCAGTGTATTTATACAATGTAAAAAAATAACCAAACAATTTTGAATCATACAGGATGTCCGGAAACTCTGCACAGAAAATTTAAAATGTCAAGTTCATGTAACATCTTAAACTTATTATTTTTTTTAATTTGTTATTTGACTATAACTTTTTAATTTTTCAAATTTGGCACACTTGTTACTATTATAGAGATGTAGTTTCAGGTTTAATGTTTCTAAAATTGCAAAGCCTTAAAGGATAAAAAGGGCACGTGCTAGGTGAAAGTGATCATAACTTTTTTGTCTTTAATTTTATTGAATTTTTGATGGCATTTCTTTAGACTTATAATTTATCAAAAAAATTCATACTCTTGTTTGAAGCCGAAAAAACTAAACGTTTATAAGGAAATCAACATTTAAATTTTTTTAACATACTGGCAAATCTCATTTCTTTTATGATTAAACAAAGTGTACTTTGAAAACAATTGAATGATAACCGTCATAGTATTGCTTTGACGGTAATTTCAAATATCATGCTTTTGCTATAGTCAATAAAATTAGATAATTTGCAGGCTTCCGAGACAGTTGGCAATAGTTTAACAATTTCCGGGGTGGTTACCAAGTTGCCAGTTTTAGTTTCTCGGCGTTTTGAAATATATCGCTCTCTTCCTGAGAAGTAACCCTTAGTTTTAGAGTTACTTCTCTGAAATTAAGCGATGCGGTGTCTGTTGAATTCTCAAGAAACGAGAACCGACGTGGTCACCTGCCCGAAAATTGTTTAACCAGAATTAGAAGCCTGAAGTAAACACACAATATTTTATGTAGTTATTTATTTGTGGCATTTTTTGTTACTTTTTTAGGCAAACCAAAATTTGTAAAATCAATCCCTTGACTGATCTACTAGGTACAAGGGGTTATTTGTTAGTATTTTTATATTTCAAATAACCACTCAAACAAAAAAGTAGCACACAATATTTGTAGAATTATCTAATTTTTATTTATGGCAAGTGGTTTATTTTTTTATTATTTAATATTTAATTTCAGATCTAAAGGTATTTCACCTAAAGTGTTTAAAAGTAATCATTCGACTAATCAGCAGTCTCTGCGAGATGATATTTTTGATATTACTGCATCTACTCTACACAAGCACTTTTTTTTATTTGTAATTTTCTATTTTGACAATGACACTTCAAACTACATGTTGCTTAATGAAAACTGTTAATGGCCATATTGTTAATGCCCGTTTGAAAGAGATTTATTTTTTCACAAGTGTGGCATAAACCCAATCCAACTAAAGAAAAACTAAAATTATGCCACAAATAAATAGCTTCAGAGAAAGAACACATTTCAGAAACGTCCAGTGTAACAGTCGCCAGTTTGTTACTCTAATTTAAGGGCGCCACATTATTGAAATAGCGTTTTCTATCTATCTATTCTGTCAAGCTTGGCAAATAACAGATGTTATATCATGCCACCTGCAAATATTAAAATTTTTCAAAATACATATTTTTTTAAATTTATCTGTAGATGTAAATACTGTTATAACATAACCTTACATAGTTCTGCATATAAAATTGTTCATTTTTGTTCATAAGTATGCGAAAATAATTGTTAAAATGTGGGGGTTAAAGAATTTAACTGGTAAAAGTGAATAAGGAAAACATCAAGAATTTTATTTTTGATATTACTTTTGTTCTACGTGTTTTAGTTTTTGAGATTTCTGTACCTTAAAACACTACAAATTTGATCATTTTATGGCAGAAATACCTTAAACATTTTTTTGTCGATAAGTGTCTGTATAATACTACTGATTTCTATAGCTAAATGATCTGATTTTTAATTTTAACTGTTAGTCTACTCGTGATTACGTTCAATCTTATTTATTGTTTGTATGACATAGGCTTGCTACAGACTATGTGTGAATTCGCGATTCGTTATGTCAGTCATTAAATCTATTACATCTTCCTGTCCTACTACCCATTTCCGAATTTCATCCTCTGGCAATGCGTCTTTAAGTTGTAATATCAGATTAATAATTTCATTAATTTTGCTGTCACCCCCTGCAGCTTATTGATTCGCTAATACAGAAAGGGGAACTGAATCCTCATCTTCCTCTGATTCCAACATATCTGAGGGAAGTGGTCACCATGAACGTTTGATTAAATCAGCCTTCAGGTGATGCCAAGCTTCCGCTAATTCAAATCTGACATCCTTCAAAGTAATTTGTTTTAACTCTTCAGAAATATTTCCGGGACTTTCCACAATTTTTTTTTAAGAGCTTTTTGCGATAATGCAGCTTTATGGCTTGGATTACATGTTGATCCATCGGTTGAATTAAAGGTGTACAATTTGGTGGCAAAAACAAGACTGTTATTTGAGAATCATCACTTTTGAGTTCTCCTGGATGACCAGGTGCGTTGTCCAAAATTAAAAGTGCTTTTTGTGGTAAGTTTAATTCTATCATTTTTCGACGCACAGCAGGGACAAAACTTACATGAAATCATTCTGTAAAGATTTTTCGAGTAACCCATGCCCTTTTTTGCCCTTTATAGGTCACAGGAATATCATTGCTTCCAGTTCCAAATGAACGCAGCTTGTTTGATTTTCCCAAAACAAAAAACTTTAGCTTATGACTGCCTGTAGCATTAGAGCACGGGATGAATGTAATCTGCTCTTTACTTTGTTTTCTCCCTGGAGCTGAATCCTCTTTTGAATGGGTCAATGTTTTTTGTGGCAAAATTTTCCAGAATAGTCCACTTTCGTAAGCATTATACAGCTGATCTGTAGTCAAATTATATTCTTGAATATTATTAACCAGCTGAATTTTAAAGGGATCAACTGCCAATAGGTCACTGGACAAATTTTCTCCAAATATGGATAATCGTCGGATACCGAATCGTTTTTTAAACTTTTGAAGCCATCGTGAACTACTTTTGAAATCTTCATTTCCGACTATTTGTGCGTAAAAAAATTTTGCTTTTTCAGATGACCTCGCCAGACACCAGCGTACCTAAACATTGTGAAATTAGGTTATAAACAAATATGCATACATATGTATTACCTCTAGATCTCTGCTGTAGAAGCCGGTATACAATGCTTTTTCTACATTAGAGTACGAACTTAGTTTAAGGCTTTTTCGATTACCAGGTACACAATCGGAAACAGCAACATATTTAAGTATTTTCGACCAATTCTTTTTTATATCACAAATTGTGGATTTTTCACCATTGTTGTATTTTAAAGTGAGACTTGTGATTGTCTGGCCAGAATCTAGACTCTTCAATATTTCCAACTTTTCAGTTAGTTTTAAGCAAACACGTTTTCCTTTTGGCATTGCAAGTTTTATTTTTTATAGGAGTTTTACAAATTGCACAATATAGTGACGTCTGTACACGTGTAATAAATGCACCAGGCTGATCTGGATTCCAACTGGGCTGGCCGAGACGAAAACCCTGTTGCCCAAGCGCGCCAGCAAATTTCACATATCACGCAAGCTCCGCGGTCTCCTGGTTTGGATAAACGAGACTCATTCGGATGTCTTGCGTTTTTTTCGATTCGGTTAAGTGGATATTCAGATAAAGGCGTGTTCGGATAAAGGAGATTACACTGTATTTCAAAAATACGGCACCCTTAAGTGAAATATCTATTTTCTCAGTATATTTTGTTGTTTTAGGTAAAACTTAATTTGTAAAACCAACTCCTTGACCAATTCATTGGGCGCAAGGTGTTAATCCTTAATAATTTTTATATTTCAGTGGCAGGAATACCCAATTAAACAAAAAAAAAAATAACAAATAAGATAATATTATATTAACTATTCAGAGACTATGTTTATTTATCAAAAACAGATTGTTTTCAATGAATTCGATTATTCCAAACTAGACAATAAAACTACAGCTCAAACCTTTCTTTGTAACAGGTTTGTAATAGTTTAAACAGATCATTTTCAAAATATCTGCATAGATTTTAAACCAAAATTTCATGTCAATTTCAAAAATTCAATAATATACAGCCTCTGTCATATATAAGATGTTACATTTAAAATAATCAAGTTTATAGCTACTTGTGCTACTTGTCTTTGAAATGCAAGAGCCCCTGTGAAATCAATTTGTTTCATTTTATTAGTGTTGCCAAATATTCCCAAAATTAATGTGTTCCTGATTTACATGAGAGAGATAGGTTGAAGGTCAACTTCTACAATTTATTGATTAATAAATTGGTATGTAAAATATTGTAAAGTTAACTTCTGATAATTTCATCGTTTCTCTTGAGGTACTTTAAAGTATTCTAAATACATATATATGTGGGATGTATGATACTATAGACGTATATGCAATACATATTACAGAAAAAGACAACACAATTTAATCTATGCCAAAATCTTATAATTATTTAACAAGGATATGGAAAAGGTCATTGAACCCAATTCTACACTTAAAGAACTAGAATCGCTGCTATGAACTTCGTAAGTATAACTTTGAAATACATAATTTTCTCTTAGATAGTTAAGCCAAAGTAAATATCTCATAATAAAATAATTGAATTTAGATAAATTTTATAAGTCACAATACCAAAATAAAGGATAAAAAATTGTTACCAATAAAATTAAATTTAAAAGCAATTTAAAGTATATATCAAGTGTCTAAAGAGGATAAAAAACAATATATGATAAATTGTTCTATTTTATCCATAAAAGTTAAAAACACTACTCACTTTTTCAAAATACATTAAAATTCGACAAAATTATAAGACTAAAAATGTATCAATTTGGTACATATGATAAATATCATGCTTTTCATGTAGAAAAATAGTTATATTCTCAAAAATAGAAAATTAGGTCGTACTTTATTCTTCTTATTACTTGACAAACATTTACAGCGATTCCAGCTCGACTTCTAGCATATTGATTTCCAATTTACAGTATCTACGGCAATGTTTTGCTTAAACTATTATTTTTAATGTAGTAGGTCATAATTCCTTCCATTAAAATATTATGGAGAATATTCTTTCATAAATTTAATAACAGAAAAAAATAATAGATAAAAAGTCCAAACTCAGAAACCACTGTGCATCAAAAAATGTATTTCAAGAACATAAACTTTTCACTTTGCAAGACTGAATAAAAAACTTTAAAAACGTACACAAAAACTTCACTATTTAAGAATAGACTAAAAACAGATACTTACTTCTTCACCACATGACTTTAGTACAGTACAGAGTATATCTTTGCCGGCATCATAATCGGCCCTTAACTGAGCACCAACCTCACCTTCTGGCACTTTTAAATCCTCACGCAAATCACCATTATCAGACATGAGCGACAAATATCCATCATCAGAAATGTCAGTCAATTGATAGTCCTCACGTTTTACATGGGGAACATCCATATTATGTGTAGAAGGACAAATATCCTCATATTTTTTACCTAAAAGTTAAAGAACGTAAGACGTGTTTTCAACTATTTACTAATCTACAAATTAGATATAAACAACTCAAAACCATTGTTATCTACAGAATAATATAGTTTTGGTACAAATTCATGTTTACTACAAAAATCAGTACACAATACAGACAATTATCCATGTAAAGCATATTGATTATATCACTAACATTATCTAGTGTAATAAAACACTGGTGTGTCCAGTTAATTTAATATTGTACCAAAACTTATGTATAAAGGTTAATTGAGAGCAAGAAAAATTTTGAATTCTCTTTATTTTCATTTAGAAACTTTACATACCTGTGAAAATATCGATGCCTACCAAGTGAACTTTAGCGTGACCGTGTTTGCCAGTTTTGGATGTGGACATTTCGACAATCTTGCAGGGTCTAGATTTTAACATAACAAATCCGTTTTTACGTAGGGCAGAGCATTGCATAGGATAAGTTGCTGAGGCTCCAGAGTCTCCAGTTTCGAAATGGGTATCATCGATATCGCCCATTGTGATTTATTTAGAGAGATTAAACCTTGCAAGCTAGAAATAAATATATATAAAATTAGAATTTTTTTGCAATAAAAAAATTAATCAAACAGAACACTTAGTAGTGTCCACGCGGCATAATAACATGTGGTTTATAGGACACACGACTGTGAATATATGTACAAAATTTAATATATTTGTGAGGGGTCATTACTTAGATTCAACATCAAAATGTCCAGAAATACCTTTAACGTTATTTAAAAAGACGTACTGTACGAGATTCTTTGATTATTGTTAAAAATCTAATGCAACATGGCGCGAACATAAAGCCAAATCATGCACTGTCAAACAACCTAAAAAGTTTTTTCGGTGATATATAACAAAGTGTGCACTTGATTAAGAATTGATTTTAATGTAACACATATACGAAAATAAAACCAAATAAACACCGACAACTTGTCATTAATATACAATTATTATTTTGAGAAAAATAGAATACTCACATGTGATCAAGATGGAAACTAATCCAAAAGAGGCAAATTGAGCATGCGCTTTTAAAATAAACGGTATGTTCTTCGAGGAAATCAACACTAGTGACATCTCAGCGGTAAATTTAAAATTTCTGTTATAAATATATTATTCATGTTATTTTTAGCTTGCCATAATCTATCTTTATTCGAGTAGTTTCAAGTTTTATTATAAAACTAGATAAATACTTAGAATTACATTTTTATTGACCAAAATGTTCAAATTATATTTTAAAATAAAAGTTAAATTATGCAACGTTCTTGTAGAACAAGTAAACAAAGATATAATCACAAACCTAGAAAAAATATAGACTGCGTCGGTTCATGATATAGGTCACGTGACAGGTGCTGCGTTTTCTAGGGACCTAAGGTCCAGAAAATGGATATTTTATTTGCTTTATGTTGGCGGTTGTGCAAATATGATGGCTGCATTGCAATATGAAATTAAGTAACTTGCTGTCATTTTAAATGTCATTAAAGAATGTGACCAATCACAGTAAACAAATGAACTTCATGCTACAATACAACCACTGAAATATACGATATGGAATGCGTTAAGTCCCATTGCGCATCCAAATAAAGGTACCAACCCTAGGAGCAGACAAAAGGAGGCACATGAAACTCAGCAAAGACATACTTCATTGGTTATGTATGTGGGTGAGGGAGAGACAACCATCTGCACGTACGATATGAATTGTGTTCTTAATTTCCCATTATTTTGTTTGTAAACACGTCATTGGCGTACAGTGTGGCTTCTTCTTTTATCTTGTATCTCAGTGTTATTCTTTATGTATTTTTGTGGGTGTTATTGTTGGAACATGTCATGTTTTATAAGGGACTGTAAAATTAACCAGCATATAGCACGAAATAATTCTTCATATTCAGAATTCAATTTCATATCAATTCACAATCAGCTAAGCCCCTACTGCTCCGCCATTGCTAGAGGCACAAAACAAAATATGGCGCTGATCATAAATAATCCATTCGCGCAGCTTTTAGCGCATTCCAGTCATCATAATATAAAATTACATTTCAGTGAATACAACCAACGTAAATTGGCATAAAAACCAAGTTTTAGCGATTCTGTACCTTCTAGGGCAGCCATGAATTTGCGGTGGCTGGCAATATGACACTGGCACAGTCTATATTTTTTCTAGGTTTGTGGATATAATTTTACTTCAAATTTATAGTTACTGTCTTATCATTGGTTATATTATAAGCTTAGTTAGTATAGTAACAATTGACAAATTTTATCAGCATCGGTTTACTTGAAGGTCAACCAAAATGATACCAACCGCATTCTAATGGAAGCTCGTGACGTCAAGGCAGCAATTCGGTCTGTCATTTTAAAACCACCCAAATCGAGGCGGTTCAAATTTTTGGTTTATTTACTTTACAATTAACAAATATTTTTAAAGTGTAAAGCACAACCCCATAGAACCACTGAAATGTAATTTTATATTATGATGACTGGAATGCGCTAAAAGCTGCGCGAATGGATTATTTATGATCAGCGCCATATTTTGTTTTGTGCCTCTAGCAATGGTGGAGCAGTAGGGGCTTAGCTGATTGTGAATTGAAATGAAATTGAATTCTGGGTATGAAGAATTATTTCGTGCTATATGCTGGTTAATTTTACAGTACCTTATAAAGCATGACATGTTCCAACAATAACACCCACAAAAATACACAAAGAATAACACTAACGAGATACGAGATAAAAGAAGAAACTACACTGTGCGCCAATGACGTGTTTACAAACAAAATAATGGGAAATTATAACACAATTCATATCTTACATGCAGATGGTTGTCTCTCTCGCACCCACGTACATAACGAATGAAGTATGTCTTTGCTGAGTTTCATGTGCCTCCTATTGTCTGCTCCTAGGGTTAGTACACTGAAATATACGATGTGGAATGCGTTAAGTCCCATTGCTCATCCAAATAAAGGTACCAAGGGTGAAGCAAATGACAATATTTATTGGTAATTTCTTAATTAACTTTGTATTGTACTAAAGTGTACAATTTTATCTTGCTTAGGAGATGTTTGTTAATGTATGACTCATTGAAGGAACTGTGAGGTACATACCTACATGCCTTCTATATGCAAATATGCTCTCCTGGTCATTAGCTGGTGAGCCATTAATGTACCTATGCCATTATATTAGTAATGGTCAGTCAATGGCATCAGCATTGGCTCTTTGATGGTCCATATATATAGGCAACTGTCTGACGGCCGGCTGCTGGCCGGTGGGACATTTCGCTTGGGGTACATTTCTGGCATACCATTAAGGCTTACGGTGAGCGCTCTATCAAACGATATATAACATCTGTTCCAAAAACCGTCGTGAACTGTTCAGTACCGTGAGAAATGTTTGACCAACACCGTCTTACGTCGCATTCGCCGAGAGTACATTAACAACTAAACTGACTGACTAATTCTGGACGGTTCGGAATCGATTCTTGCTGTGTTGGAACAAACCCATAGTTTTCGTTCAGTAACTCCTTAACGGATAATGATAAAAATATGCGATTTTTTTTAATAGACTTCAAATATTATTTTACGTCGGCGCTGTGTTTTGAAATTTTGAAAGAGTGTAAAATAAATTTTTTTAAAATGAATTTTGCATATTTTCAAAATTTCAAAACACAGCGCCGACGTAAAATAGTATTTGTAGTCTATTAAAAAAACCGCATATTTTTATCATTTTTCGTTGAGGAGTTACTGAGCGAAAACTATATCCCTTTGGATCGAGCGCTCACCGTAAGCCTTAAAGATGCCTTAAAGTACCTTTATGTTACGGCTGGCTACTGTATATATAACCATAAATGGGCCAACAGTCCGTGTTTGCTGGGTATTGTCCAAGTTGGTTAAAGTTTTACCTCTTCTGTAAAAAGAGTCGGATTACATCCAAAAATAAAACGGAACGACTAGAAGATGGTACCCTGGACAATTTTTTTGGAACAGTAGGATAAAAAGTTGCACGTCAGTGACGTCCATCGTTTTTTGCACATAGTAGTTTATACCACAGATTAATGTGTTTATACTTTGTGGTTTTTTGGAACACAGTTAGTAAAAGCACAGTCTATACAGTCCGTCGTCTTCACGTCGGCTCCTTTGATGTCGAGGTACCAGATTTCGTTTTTTCTTTTTTAGACGACTGCGCATTTAGTCGCGCTCATTCGCGCGCTGAAGGGGCACGATGATGATTTGTCAAGAAATATATTTTCTCCCACTTCGTCGTGTACAAATGAATTTCGTTGCTGTTCATTGCGCATTTAGACTCTGAAACCTTCACTCGACGAACTGTATAAACTGTGGTAAATATATGTTTTGTGAGTAAGAAAAGCTAAAAGAGGTAAAAGTATATGTATAGACCATGTGCAGTGCCGCATTGACATTAAATCGTGGCTTACAGAAGTCCACATAATCGGTAAAGTTATACGGTTTATTTATACCAATAAATAGTCTCGGGTTATATTTAGGTTTGTTTTAGCAGCAGTTGAAAACTATCAGAAATGTCCGTCCAACTATTTATTGAGTCAAATTCAATGGTAACGCGTTCTCAACTTAACTGGTCGACTCGGTCAGTGGTCGCGTAGTTTAAGTCGTCAGTACTTGAATCGAGGTGACTGGATCGCTGTGGGTTCGACCCCCGCAGCCGGTAGACCGTATATAAACTATATTCGTGGAGAGATTGGCACCCTCTCTGCGGGTATGGTAGGGTGGAAGAATATTGGCTTGGGTCAATGTGAGAGATTGATACCGGTTGACATTTGACTACTCCCCTAATTAATGAGGTTTTCCAGGTTTCCCTCATTCCTGCACTGAATAGTGGTTAGGGCCTACCAACGTAAGTCGTTCCTGGATATTATTGATTATATGAGCAACTCAATGGTGACATGATTGGAATCGTTTACAAAGCAAGATTAATTTCTTCTTCTACTTTACTTACCCATCCTTTGTTAAATTGCGGTACCTGCTAAAGCATAGGTGCTGTGATTGTGATCATGATTGGATGACCCTTTAGTTGACCCATGTAAACCTTGCTTTAGGAATATGAATATGCGCAATAATAGTTCTGCAAGCGCAGTCGCAGTAGTTCAAATAGTACACAACTGACAACTGCCAAGTGCCAAAAACCAAACTACCAAGACCAAAACCAAACCTTTTCTGACATTTTTGTATTCTAAGCTAAGAAAATTGTTAATACAATAATTAAAAGGAGGTAAGCAATTTAGACCAGATTGAAACTGTAAGCATTCGTTAATATTAAATTTTAGTTATATATTTCAGTATTTTCCCACAATGCCTGTTCCCAATCTTGAAGAAAATGGTCAAGAAGAACAAGGTAATATACATAACCTATGTTAATATACGGTAATATTTGTTCCGTTTTCCAACTTTACCTTTTAGTTCAAAATAAATCTTAGTTTTTTAAATTTAGTAGCATAATTGACTTAAACACTTAACATATATTTCAATGTAGTAATTTTTCATTAATAAAAGTGTCAAATTATAGGTACCTACTTAGGTTGACTCATGGGTCATATTTGTTAATTTTTTTTTCATGTCGAGCAAATTATAGTTTTAATTTTTTAGTTGCAAGTGTAGGCCATCAACAATCTGAATCTGAAAATGAAACGGCAGCTACCGTTAACGAGATAGTAATAATTGATCCAGATACTTCGGAATTAGATTTGAATCATGGTCGTATTGACAAATTACAAAATCTGGAACCTCTAACTTGTATTGAAAGATTATATCTACGTTGGAATTTAATAACCAAAATTGAGAACTTGGATACATTGGTCACTCTAAAAGAATTGGAATTATATGACAACCAAATTACCAGAATAGAGAACCTTGGAGCTTTGGTAAATTTGGAGTAAGACAAAATTAATAATGACCTGTATGTATTTTATAAACTTTCATAGGATTTTAGATTTGTCGTTTAACAGGATTAAAGAAATTGAAGGTTTAGAGAATTTGAAAAAATTGCAAAAGCTATTTTTATCCTCTAATAAGATAAGCAACATACAAAATTTAAGTTACTTAGAAAACTTGAATCTTTTAGAGCTTGGCGATAATAAAATAAGAGTAAGTAAATTTTTACAAAAAATTTGAATTGAGAAAAAAATTGATTAATAATTTGGTTGTAGGACATTGAAAATTTAGATGGCTTGACTTCTCTTCAATATCTATATTTGGGTAAAAACAAAATTACGCAAATTAAAAACTTGGATGGCTTGGTAAATTTGACTTGTTTAAGTTTACAAAGCAACAGATTAACTACTATAGAAAATCTGGAAAGTTTAAAAGAACTAACTGAGCTCTATCTATCAGAAAATGGAATTGCAAAAATTGAAAATTTGAATGAAAATACTAAACTTGAAACGTTGGACTTAGCTCAGAATAAGATAAAGGTCATTGAGAATATTGGGACATTATCAGAGTTGACAGAATTTTGGGTAAGTTAATTAATAATTTATATGTGTTATTCTTATCACTATCAATAAAATGAATGTATGTATAGATCTAGTTATGACAAATCAATTTTTTTATATTTTTATAAATAAAACATAATACTTTGGTTGAAATAATAGAACTGAAAACACTTTCCACATAGCAGTAATAAAATTAAAAAACTTTTTTGGAAATTATGTTATTTTCTTCCCATATTTATTTGCTACTAAAGATAACAAATATTCACGGAATTATTTATTACGTTCATATATAAACTATAGTCGAGTTTCAGAATAGTAGAAAGTAACTCATTTTATAAACTCACTCATAATTTATAGCTGTCATCATAAAGAGAAATACGAGCTGTTTGTAAATGCTGCATAAAAATGTATTCTTATGCAGAGCATACCCGATTGCACAGCTTTGATTTTATTTTTTTGGGATCTGGCTATTCCTTTTACTGCAGCAAATACGCATGTACATATCAGAATGCTCGACATGTATTGGCAATGATGTGATGTCAACTCGGCTGCGTTAATTTAGATATGGCTATTCCATCTGCACAGCTGCCATGGATGTACGCGCGGGAAAAATAACTTTCCGCTAATTTAATTGTGTTTGTAATTAATTTATTAGTGATTATGTGCATGACAAAAATGTGGCACAATTGTAATATTCAAATCAAATGGCAGGTATCTCTTGAAAGATTTTCATCTGGATTAAAGTTACCTTCTGGAAGTTTAGTATATGAGTAGTGCCAAAATGTGATATTTACTTAGCGCACTTTAAATATGTGTAAGTGGTGGCAAGCCATCGCCATTCAAAAAGACGGCATTCTACAGTCATGGCGAGGATGGCATGGGTGAATTTGTAAACTTTCTAAAGTAAACTATTAAAAGTGGTAGATCCAGTCAACATCAACTTATTTTTGAAAACATTTTTTTCTTTGATCTTAAGTGCTACGCCTATGGAATCCTTTGCAACTCACACCTCCCGTACGCACTTAAGTGCTGTGAATTGGTCACTCTTTACTATTTTGAAACTCGGCCATAGTAATATAGGGTGTGCAGAAATAATGCATCAATATTTCGGGGGGCGATTCTACATGGAAAATTAATGCCACAAAGTTCTATAACATTTTTTCAGAAATTTAAAATTGACAGGGTTACAGGGCGTTAAAAAACATTTTATACACGTATTACTAGTGTTCCTTTGTATCCACGTTCTTGTTTCCAAGGCGTGCTTTACTAATTCTGAAAATGAGTGAACAAGCGGAGGTTTATTTAATGCACATGAATGTTTAGTCGTTTTTCTCGAAAAAGGTTAATTTTAACGTGATATAACAAAAAGACCATTTCTAAAGATTTTTTTTACAATCTTTAATTATAAAAAAAATGTTCAAACAAAAAAGTTCTGTCATTATTGGAAAGCTAAGGACAATTTAGGCTTTCGGCCGTTTGGCGTAGAAGGATATGCGTCAAATTAAGAACGTAAATACAAAGAAATACTAGTGATATGTGTGCAAAATTAGAAAAAAATCGGTGCTCAAAAAAAATTATTAGAAATTAAAAAAAAAAATTTTTTGTGGCGCCTTGTAACCCCTCAAATTTTGAATTGAGCTGAAAAATGTTGTATTGCTGAATCATTTCTGGAGTCCCAGTATATAATTTAGGAAATACAAATTTTTTGCAAAATACATAAGTGGGTAAGTAGAAACTACAAATTAGTCAGCGATGTGAAGTTGTAACAAGACAGTTTAGTTGCAGGCTTCGACGACAGTTGTCAATTTCAGGGCTGGTTACCACGTCATTGGTTTAAATTTCTTGATGTTTCCAAACATATTCTCTTTTTCAGAACTAACTCTGAAAGTGAGAAATATGTATCTCAAAACGTCAAGAAACTGAAACCAACATGACATCTGGCCGGAAATTGTTACACCATTATATATTTAAAAAATGTTCCTGTTACATTCAATTTGAAAACTATTAATGTATCATAAAAATAAGCGATAAAAGCTCCAGGTAGGAAATATGGAATGTAAAATGTTTATTGTAGAATTATCAGAATGATATGAAAAATCGAATGTCAGCATTTTATCCAATCTACTGCAACAGAAAACATTTATTTATTTAGCAGAATTTAATGAAGGATTTGTTAAACATATTTAGTACACTTCTAAATATCTAGACACTTGTGAATAACAAAATAAATATATGTTTGATTCAAGTACTACCTTAATATTTTTTTACTGTTTAAGAAAGGTATTTTAAGCTAATATGTATCAAATCTCCTACAATTCCTATCAATGAAGTCATATGCATGCTCTCTGATACCAAACATCTAGGTATGCTAATGAACACCCACAGACAAAACTCTATTCAATAATTATCTAAAAAATGTATTCTATTTACTAACCTGATATACTCTATATATGGGAACTCGAAATTCAACCACAATAGATGAGATCTGATCTATTTCTGCATTTTTTTTTTGGATTGCTTCATCAGGTGGCCTCCTTTAAAATGCAGAAATAGATCAGATCTCATCTATTGTGGTTGAATTTCGAGTTCCCATATATAGAGTATATCAGGTTAGTAAATAGAATACATTTTTTAGATAATTATTGAATAGAGTTTTGTCTGTGGGTGTTCATTAGCATACCTAGATGTTTGGTATCAGAGAGCATGCATATCCCAACTAACATTTAAGCCTAATAGACTACTACACAAGAAAAATAATCCTGAGTTGATCAAGATTTACTACTTTTCTCCATAAAAATAGTCTTCAATGTTACAAAATCTTATAATACCAAAATTTTAGTCAAAAATTAGTTAACTAAGAGTAATATAATGCCTTCCAAGTAAAATGAAATATATGTCAATTTATACAGTTCGAAATTACATATTGTTTACCTATTCTATGTTTTCAAATGCTAACATTCCAATAACGTGTAAGTTATAATTTACTTAATTTCGCCTAGAAATCTGTCTTCAATATCCAAGGATTTTTTAAATTATTACAATAGGTAAATATTTACATATTTATTACGAAATTGTAAAACTTATTTTGTCTTCAACTAGTAGTTAAATATAAGGTAATAACTAGTTATTTTGCCCTATTAAATCCTTGAATTGGTTAAGTTCTATTTTTATCACAATATAATCCTATTTTCAACTTTTTTGATAACTTCTAAAGAATATTTGACCATTTCAATTAACCTAATAGAAATATTGTTCTATATTATGGTACAAATTTACTTGTTAATAATACTTCTTGTAAGTGTGTCTTATAAAGGTCTTTTAGGGAACAAGCTTCTTGTTATATGTATTCCAACATATCTTCATGTAATAGCGTAGAAATTATTTTGTGTTTTAGCAATCTGCAGTGAAAACTAAGCCCTACACAATATTAGAGAGTTGTAAAAAACGAATTTAAGCCAACACTGCATATTAAATCAATCTAATGATAATATATCGATAAACACTTCATATTATAAGTATTCTTATGACTGTTATCATGTCAGATGAATTTAGTAGTGCATGTGAATTGAAATTCGAATTGAATTCTGTTAGAAAATATTTATTTTGTTTTTGTTATTACGCATACATAATATTATTGGCTTTAATTTGAATTTTCAATCACAAATAAATCCATGAGTAGAATTTTATATGTAGGTACCTAGTAATAATTTAATTGGTAAGAAATTACCATAAAATATCTTCATTTGGAGTAAATTTCAACCACAAAGTTAATATTTTCCTGTGACGTTAACATTGGCATAGGCAATCTGCCCTATAGGTTAAAACTTACAGACAAATTGACTTCAAAGTTGATTTTGTTTGAGCGGCCATGTTGTAATAAACACTAAATGTTTTGTTCATTATTTCTAATTGATTACTCATTAAAATTATGCTAATACAGATAATATTAGTTAATACATTTATGACGAAAGATTATTAAACAATTTTATCACGAAGTACATTCAGTTTTTATTTTAGGTTATTTTTTAGTATAGAAATATTATTAAAAAGCAATAGTAAAAATGTATATTTATAAGGCGCGTTATTTTTATGAAAGTTTGGTCATGACATTATACGAAAAAATTTCCTGGGTTGTACAATTTGATGAATGGAAACCAAACATACAGACTTTATTATATTAAAATCTAAATATCTATAAATATACTAACTCCTACTCTACTTGTAGCTTGCTTAGTAGCCTGACATAGGTAGTCTTTCTTTTACTTCCTATCCCTATTCCCTATTAGAATATATAAAATCAAACATAACATAATGTTGTCTCTCTCTGGCAAAAGTATGTCATATAAAGGGCATAATTAGGGTATATTTTGGTACATAAAATTGGTCCGTATTTCTTTTAGGTCCAAATATCTTATTGTAAAATTCTTGCCGACCAATTATGAACTTCCATATTACTTTAGTTTTTTTCCCCACATAAGGAAAAAGGCCAACGAATATAGGTAAACTTCCCTTATATGGAATTGGTCATGAAAAGTTTTTGACCAATTCAGAAGTCAAGTTAACGTAATTTTAACTTTAATTGTTTGTTGGGATATGACTTCATTGATAGGAATTGTAGGAGATTTGATACATATTAGCTTAAAATACCTTTCTTAAACAGTAAAAAAATGTTACAAAAGCTAATAATAAGGAATATATGGGTAGATATTGTGGGTGTAATTCAACGCAGGTTGGGGCTTTTGTCCACTGAGTAGTTAGTTTCACACAATATTGTTAATACCTGAAAATATATGAAAATACTACCTTAATATATTATCATAATTAAAAGTATAAAAATGTATTTCTTTTAAAAAAGAATAATACTTTTTTTAATGTCTTAACTATTCTCATATAGTTTCCAAGGTTCTCTTCAATAATTTTAACTTTAATTTTAATAATAACAATTGACTGTTTTTCATAATGCAAAAAATCACATCACTGTTAACAAATGTTTTTTTCCATATAGTCTATTAAATAAATTTTCAAAGCTAAATAAATCAAGCAATATCTCAATTACTTGGCAGATATTAGCAAAATTTAAAATAATATACACATCTGAAAATAAAAACAATCGTAGAATAAAATGGTTATATTTTTTAATGCCCATATTATGTGTAATAATATTTATTATTCAGTTCATGTACACAAAACAAGTGTTGCTTTCTGATTTTAGATATTGCAATTATTTATTTTGGTCTGTTAATAGGTCAAGATAGGAAAAAAAGGAAAAGAATTCTCCACAAATTGCCAACATTTTGGTCTGTCTAGATCTTCCTCAGGGCTCTAAAAACCATACTTTAAATTATTTTTACATTAAAATTATTATTACAGTTACAAAATTACAACAATAGGTAACACAATTAATGGTAAAATCAAAAAGATTAAAATACATTTTTTTTTTAATTATTAAAATAATGAGCTGTAGAATGCTTGTTTTCCTTTGTCAAACATGTGAGTTTGTACCTTTAATTTAATAAAAAATAGGTGAAAATCAAATTCATTTGAAACAACAATGGATTCTCAATCATTGAAAAATATTTACTGAAATAATGTATCTATAGGCTATAGGCAATGTTTTTTTTTAACTAACTAATAAAGATCAGAAAAGAAATATTTACTAAAAATTTTGAAGATTTTGAATATACAGAGTATGAAATTACGCTAATATTTAAATTTTGAATGTCTTGCTTCTTATTTATAGAAGAGTGATACTACTGGAAAAATTAATGTCGGAAAGCCCTATAACATTTTTTTTAAAAGTCGTAGTTAACGGAGATACAGGGTGTAACATTTTTTTAAAAATATTTTAATTACTTTTTTTTCAGTCTACTGTTTTTTTCTAATTTTATACTCTATACTAATGTTCCTTTGTATCCATGTTCTAATTTTCAAAGTAAGCTTTGTTAATTTTATAAACAGTTTTTTTGACGCTCTGTAGCTGCTAATTTTGAGTTTTTGGGAAAATGTTATAGAACTTTGTGGTAATAATTTTTCGTGTACAATTACCCTCTAAAATATTGACATATCATTTACCCTGTAGGATACATAATATATGAATTTGATTTTCACAATTTTTTTTTTTTGACAAAGGAAACGACCATTCTACAAGTAATTAGTTTTATAATTGAAAAAAATTGGTACCTATTTTAATTTTTAATTTTACCATTAATATTGCATTGTCTACATTGTTTTAATTTTGAAATTGTAATATTTTAATGTAAAAAAAGGAATAATTTGATGTTATGTTTTTCTTAAATAGTTTCAATATTCTTTTAACATTCCGTTAAAATAATAAAATTCAGGCCTATTTGGAGAATTGTTCTTCTTTTTTTTCTATTTTGTCCTATTATCAAACCAAAATAAACCAAATAATAAACAAAGGTCACAAATACATCTACATCATTATTTTTGCTTAATATTATTTTAGATGAACAATAATGAAGTTTCTGACTGGGGTTGTGTGGAAAATTTGTCAGCTCTCAAGAAACTGGCAACGGTGTATTTAGAAAAAAATCCTGTTGCTGAAGATCCCATGTACAGAAGAAAGTTGAAAATAATCGCTCCTTCACTATCACAGATCGATGCAACTTTATGTCGCTAGATGATGCACATGTAATTTGTTTAATAAGTGTTTAATAGACTTTAAGGTTAAAGGTATTCTAATTTTTTGGTGTATTTAAAACTGTAGGTATCTAAGTTAAATTTTATTCAAATACTTACAGTTAATCCATATAATTCAAAGATAGCTATAATACCTAGACAGACCAAAAACTTTTAACAATACATGAACAAAATGTATACATATAACCAGAAGGGAAAATACTTCTCATCCAAACTGTTTTAAGATATTCATTTAACAAAAATGTCTCTCAGAGTAATGAATTTACTAAATATTTTTATTTTTTTATTTTTACATCACATACATTTCCGATAGTTAAAGCTTTTTTATTTATTATTTTTTCAAAATATAATTTGTATAAGGTAGATGTAATAGATGTGTGTAATATAAGAATATTATGTATAACCATATATAATTTATAAAAAAAACCTTCACTTTTTTTTTAAATATGTTTTTTAAATATTACAATTGGTGTCATAGTTTAGTTTTAAAGAAAGAAAATATATTCAAAACATGTAAGTAGATCTTATTTTGAACTAAAACTGGTGTTTTTTACTTAAGAATTTTATAGTAATTAATTTTATGTGAAAAATATAAAGGCAGTTGCTTCCTTACCTATACTTACTTAATTGTTGTTTAACATCTCTTTTATAAATAAAAATGTAAAATTATATGTTGTTTACATGTGCTATCTGTAAAAGAAGTAAATTTTTCAACTTACGGTGTTTGCTCACTGAGGAGAAGCGAAGAGAACCGTCGTTTTGATTCTGTGTTCATGAGTACCGGGTCAAAATGATGGAAGGAAAACTACCATGCGGCTTTTGATCGATGTGGACATATAAATACTACAAAAATGATGAAAATAGTCCTTTACCTTAGCTTGATTCGTTTTCAAGTTAGTGTTAAATATTTTTGAAAAATAAAGGTTTTGTTTTATATACATATTTGTAAATAATAATAGTATATTATTCGAGCATAATATAATGATAATTGTAATTTACAAGGGGAAAGTTATCACAAGAGGCGAGTGTTTAAGTCACCTGAGTGAATTACAGCCATTATATGCAAGTAGAATACTGTACTTTGTCCACGACTATCAACAATATCTTAGCAAACTTTTTATTGAAAAAATTATATAATATTTTGACATTCATAACATGAACATAACATATGATTCAACACAATGTCATACTTTCAGGTTTGACATTCGTCGTCCACTTGATAAATTTAAGAAAGCAAATAAAACTTTAGTATACTCGCGTCAAGAATTCAGATGTCTTACGTCACGGCTGACGTTACACATTTGTTTTTATTGTCAACGTAATTTTCGATATTTGGTCGCGTTAAAAATAATGATTTCTTACAATTTAGTGCAGTTTATAATGCAAACTTTTAGTATAGTATATAGTTTTATTACTATCAGTTGCAGTTTCTTAAATATTTTGATGAAATTATAATGAGTTATTCATTTGTTCGTATGACGTAAGTCGTCTGAATTCTTGTCGCAAGTATAGTAGAAAATTTCTACCATCATTCGGAAAAATATTAATACTGCTGTAACTGATATAGCGGGTAGAGTGTTTGGCTTCCACCAGCTACGGCTGATGAGATTTCAGGTATGTCATATCTCGATAACTAGACATGGAACCCAAACCAAACTTTAGCATATATGTACTGTGACCATATAGACAACTTTTGTAGAAGAAAAACTTTTATGCAGTTTGCGAAAAAAGTTGAAAAATTGTAATGCAGAGGCAATGGGAAGCATGGGAAAATTTTGGAAACCGTGGCAAAATGTCTGCGGCTTTGTCGGAAGGTCAGCGTCTTTTGTCGGCATAAATAAGTGGATTGCCACTTGGATGTCACTGGCGTGTCGGCATAGATCTAAGTAGGTACTTTGGGCACCTGACCGTAAGACTTTTGGAAATTGTAGATTATCAAAAAATTATAATTATAAAAATAGACATGTAAAATAAATAGGTTTTGGGGCGCAGAACACGCTGGTGTAGTTCGTTTTTGTGTAAGTGGCTCAGCTGGCAAGAAAAAATTAAATATCTCGAAAAGTACGAGAACTAGAAAGAAACTGCGTTCAGTATTGGAATCACCAGGGTCGATATAGTACTGAAGAATTATTTAAGAATTTTCTATGCCCTACAAATTTTCGAAAAAATTGATGGACTATGGTAAACATTCAAAAAATAAATTTGTGATTTAATGACGGTTCTGTATGTACAGAGTGTATGTATTTTGAGGTGCTGAACACGCTGGTGTATTTCGTTTTTGTGTAAGTGGCTGCACTGGTGAGAAAAAATTTATATCTCGAAAAGTACGAGCGCTAGAAAGAAACAACGTTTAGTTTTGGAATCGCCAGGGCCGATATAGTACTGGGGAATTATTTCAGAATTTTCTAAGCCCTTCAACTGTTTGAAAAAATCTATAGTTGGAAGTTTCTTATCTCTGCAAGGGATCTCTAGTTGGAAAGCGGTGTATTTTTAGATAATTATGTCTCAAATAATGTGCATAATTTTGTTTAAATTAGTTTTTAGGAAATTGTTATAGCTATAACTTGGTTCATTAATTACTGACCTTTAATGAAATATACAATTTTGTCAAAGTATTGTTTATAATGTACAGTATTATATATTTCAATAATTACATGTCTAAATTTTTATTTCGCCTTATTCGGTCAAATAGTCAAATAAAAGAAAAATTAAATAAAGAGGCATGCCTAAAAGCATAAACTATCTAAATAATAATAATAGTTTTAATTAAAAAAGCGTCATCTATGAACATGTCTTAAAATATAAATTATTGGGACAAAATTATTTCAAAAAAATAAATTCATATATTTGTATGCAGGTACGATGCAGCACCTTATCTTATTTGTGACACATTATCTATTACTAATTTTGACGTAATAAGTATAGAGAGCTGCGTCATTTGTGGCACATCATGTTTCTTTTAAATGGCAGAACTTCTTTAGTGTAACCATCATACTACTAAAACAATCGTTTCTTCTACCTACTTTTTTTATCTGAAAAAGGTAGTCGTTAGGAGTAACCGTTTTCGAAATAATCGTCTATTTCAAAATACATATTCCATACCGAATAGAAACTGTTTTGGTTTTCTGCTTAAAATATAGCATAAGGCATTCAAGATATTATTGATGGCATTTTGTCTTTGTTGAATTATTTTTCAACTAAAAACCAAGGCAATTTCATGTGGGGTTTGGGCCTGATAGCCCCATTAAGTCGGCCCCTTATGTTGAAATAAATATTATTCAGAAAGGTAAATAATTATGGGGAGCCATTGTACTTTTGGTAGGTATACCTAAGTTAAATTTGGCTACATCACATTATTTTGTCATCAGGAATCTACCCTTGCTCTGTGTCTCCATTTCTTAAAAGTGCACTCTGTAGATGGCAAAACCATGTATAAACAAAAATTTAGGGATTTTTAGGGGTATTTATTATATACATAAAACAATAGAGGTCCTAGGATAGATCCTTCAGGGACACCTGTTTTAAGCAAGCTCACATTTAAAAATCATTTTCAATTTTTGCTCTACATAAGATATATGTATTTTTTGGAAACCTCGACATACTCATCAAATAGAACTTTAAGACCTTTTTATATGAACTTTTTACATCACAATAAGATTGTTTATAAAATGCTGAAGTTCTGATCTATAAAAATTAGGTCAATAAATAGAAACATACCTTTGGAAATTATAAATTCACCTACATCATATGAATTATATTTATGTTATTGTTAATACACAGTGTGAACGCTGACTAAGGAACGTCCTAAATATACAGGTTTATTTGCAGTTTTTTTGCAATACCTTTTGCCACACTCATAATATTTTGACAAAATTTTGTATATGGGGGTTTTTCTGGATGAGGACCGTTTTTTCGCATTTTGTAGAGGGCGCCACTACAAGCCTTTATTTTGGTTTGAATGGTTCCAACTTTTTTATGCGACTTTTGACTGAATATTTTTGTTCTAACCTTTTGACATAAAATTTGTTTCGATAAATCTAACCGTTTTCGAGAAAAATGCTAAAATAACATTGCTTGCATGTGATGCATACGAAATCATTTTAATTTATTTTCTACATTAAACATAGCATGATTTGGAAACAAGCGCTTCACGGTGGGCTAGAACATGACTTAAATGCGAAGTTTTAGCACCTCCGATTTTCTTTCAGCATTCGATTCCTGGAGTCATAAGAAGGCCAGAAAAAAAAAATCCACCGTAATCCTTAGAGCCGTTTTCAAAAAAACACCCGTTTTCAACGAAGAAAAATTCGCTGTTTGAGGTATCGGGATTTTCCCAGATAGCACAGATTGCGGCGAAATACAAATAGTATGAAAAAAGTGGTCATAAATACAGCATTATAATGAATGTACTTTAAAAATGTTTTCTAAGTACCCCACTCCCAGCATTTAAATTTAAGAATACATTTGAAATACATTTATTGCACACAAATATTCTTATATTGGTTTACTATACTTAGTAAATACAAAAAAAGCATTACCAATAAGTACAAATATTGAAGTACACAAAAGTTGCTTAAGAATTGCAATCTAAAAGCCATTAATTCCGGGTGCGCTAATTATGTGCAAAAATCCTGCTTGCAGTCGGCAGTGTTGCGCAGAATGCAATCAGCGCAGTCGTGGCGCAGCTTTCTCAAAACGGTAGGCAGCCGACTGCCGACGCCAGCATCCTGTCGTATTGTATTTTGCTTGGTTCCCAGTAGTGCTAGTGTTTACATATTTAATTTTATGGTGCAGATGCAGCGCCAAGTACTAGCTTCAGTTATATAAAATCAAAATCTAGTGGTCTGATGGCTGATGATCAACATGAGCCGAAGGTATGTATATTTAATTCTATTAATTTGCTAGAGGTGCATTATATATTTAAACAATGGCGTTTTCGGCCACTGGTCAGTGGCCATTGTAGTTGAGGGCATGGCGTCAGGGTGTTGTGACTGCTGTGTAGACACTGTCGTTTTGTATTGTCCCAAGTTTCTGCGTAAAACTCTCCAATATTAACAAAAAATATCCTACCTCCCTATTTTCGAGGGTACTGATCCCGAATCTGAAGTCAGATTTCGGCGGTCGCATGTAGTTTTGTATTTTCGACAAAAAAATTTCAAAATTGTAACCTCGTTAATTATTAGTAGGTAATTCATATTTTTTTTTCGGTTATTTTTTACCAAAAAGACAATGTCATGAAATTTTTTTTTGGCTTTCTAAGTGATACAGATTTGATCTGCCAAAATAGTTCTTTTCTAGATCAAGCAATAGTAAAAACTTGAATATGTCATACACTTTCTGACGATGGTCACTGCTCATAAAATTTTTATATATTTTTTACAGTGTGCAATGTTTCAAGTGGTGAGGGACAAAGATATTGTTGAAACCACATGTCGTGAATTGAAAAATTAATGAATTAATATAAATCGGACAGGACAAAACAATAAAGACCTTTTTTTGACATATAGTAATAAAAATTTAATACTGGGTGAGTATAATTTCTTTTTATCTTGTTCGAACTAGAAAATAATTTGGCTTTACCTATATACTTCTTTGTACTGTAAAATTATAGTTGATTAAATAAAGAATTAAAACACCTATCTTTTATATTTAGTTGCTGTTCGAAGATATCCATTAGCTATTATAGAAATGCAGCAGAGAAGGAGATTGAAAATGTTATAGTATATAAGAAATATTTGTAAATAAATAGGAAAATATATTTTTGTTTGCTTTATTTTTGTCCTGATATATCCTGAGAGTAGAGAGTAAGTATATTCATTTACAGAAAAAAAGTACATAAATGGGGCTACATAAACATATAAAATCACTAAAAACGCGCAATCTGTGCGAAATAACAATGCTTTAAAAGTACCTTATATGTACTTCATATTTTTCGCGACATAATAACAACTGCTTTTAAAGTGCTTCAAATGCACTTTATTTCAGCAAGATGCGCGCGCATACAGCTTGTGAACCACTACTTAAGAAGTACTTTCTAGGCTGACACTGGGGTGCTTGCCAAATGAATTTTGCCTGTACTTTACAAGTATTTGGATAATATTAATAAGTACTTTATTGGTACTTCTGAAGCTATTTTGGCTATCTGGGTTTCTACCTTTCGCTCACTTTTAGTTGCCAAACTTCCCCACACAAAACATATAAAAGCTTCCCCAAGTTGGCAAAAATGACGTTTTCCTGAAAGTTTTACACTAGCAGTACTATTCATCAAAGACTGGGAAAATTTGGATCGTTCAAAACTAGAATTTTTGATGTAGATTGACAACGGAATACTAGAACAGCAGAAGCAGGAGCTCGTATTTTGAATTCAATAGAGAATAATCCTAATGTAAGTATAAGAAAAATTCAGGGTTCTCAGCAATTTTTCAAAATCAAATTCCCTGACATTTCCAGGTTTTCCCTGACAAAGAGCATACAAAATTCATATTTTTAAAAACAAACTAAAATAAAAACAAGTCAAATGATAATGCATAAATGAGCCCATTTGCTGACAAATACGTAAATATTTAATATAAAAAATATGTAATTCAGTCATTGAACATATTGTATTATGTTAAATATTAACAAATATAAATATTTAATAAGAGATCTAATAGAAATATGTATAAACAGACACAACAAAAACCGATAAAAATACACAAACACTACATTTTCGCATTGAAACAGTGACGTACGTCGCACAGGTTGCTTTTTAAACAGTGTTTAAAACGTCCGCTGAATCTGGTTTGAACTCTTTGGATGCTTTATTGCTATTAGCACCAGTGTTGCCAGAAGCTATGTACTGTAAGTCGTAAATATTTGGTAGAAAAATTCGTTAGAAATCGTTATATTGCCAAATGACGTCATCGTTTATATATCATAATGTGGGCTTGTTCGCAGAGCAGTTTCGGACGGTTTCCAACTGTCAGAAGCATGCGCAGAGAAAAATTAGCGTATGAAATTTTGGTCTGCAAGCCTCTGACGTTTGGAAACCGTCCCAAACTGATCTGCGAACAAAGCTAATAAGCTCAATTTTATTTTAAAAATTTATTAGGCGTATGTAGGTAACAAAAAATCGACTTCTAATAATAATAACAATCCGGTAATTCCCCGAACTAATGCACAGCAGTACAGTGGCACACAGTCAGGCTAAGGGAGCATACAATTTGCACATTATATTTGTACTTATCTGCTCGCTAACAAAAATTTAGTAAAACATTAACCAATAACCAATTGTTTATTTGTATTTTATAAATTGAAAAATTCGTTAGAATAGCTGCTTAATTCGTGAGATAGTTAGATTGGGAAGAAAATCGTTGAATCTGACGATTATTCGTCGGTTCTGGCAACACTGATTAGTGGCTATTAGTCTATGTAGCAGTTGCCTAAAAAGTAGAGATTCCAAAATCGGTGATTTAAATTTTCAGATTTTATGTTTAAAATGGTTGATATTTTTATACTTCTTATCTTGTTCATTTAAAAAGAAATTGGTTGTGGATTATTGTATGTACCTCTGCAAATTTTAACGTATTCTTAGACATCTTAAATTACATTACAAAAGCATCTTGTCACTCATACGAACATGTACGTAACTATTTGTTTTTGTTCAAAATCAAAAAGTGTGAGTGTGATGTTAAAGAGAAACAAATATTTGATGACATTACGTTTTGAAACTATACATTTTCTTGGTGCATTACATAAGTAATGTCACCATTGAATACGTTTTGAAATAGTCGATGAATACGGTTCGTTACAAAACAGCTATACACATTACACTCCAGATATATCCGTTTCTTTCTATCAATCTGCGGGTGCGTGTGATTGAAGCAAACAGAAATAGGCAACTGGGTGCGTTCATTAAATAAATAATTTTGACACGGCATGAGCAGCGTTCACAAATTTTCCCTGACGACAATAAAAATTCCCTGATTTTTGACGATTATTGGCACTTTCCCTGACGTTTCCCTGACAAAGTTCAAATTCCCTGACATTTCCAGGTTTTTCAGGTTTTCCCTGACGCTGAGAACCCTGAAATTACTATTCAGGAGGGCATTCCATAGAGCTGCGACATGAAACAATACGCGAACAAAACCTTCATCCGTACCACTACCAACAGGTGCAAGCCTTATCTGCCATAGATCCTGCTGCTCGTGTGAATTTCTGCAATACAATTAGAATAATAATAATATATCTACCCCTCATTCTAATCAAGAGCATTAGCCCAGAAGTCGGAATCTTGTGCGGGAGAGAGGGCGGCATATTATTATTAAGCAGGCCGCATTTGTGCCCACTATTCAGTGCAGGAATGAGGGAAACCTGGAAAACCGCATTAATTAGGGGGCTAGTAAAATGTCAACTAGTATCAGTCTCTCACATAGACCCAAGCCAACATTCTTCCACCCTACCATACCCGCAGAGAGGGTGCCAATCTCTACACGAATATAGCTTATACATATACGGTCTACCGGCAGCGGGACGCGAACCCACACCGATCTAGTCACCTCGATTCAAGTACTGACGCCTTAAACCGTGCGACCACTTACCAATATACTTCATAATGCTGACCAAAAGGTTCGTAATATGCTTTTACAGACGAAGCTGGATTTGGCCATGATGGCTTAATAAACCTCCACAATGAGCATTTTTGGTCTGATGAGAATCCTAATTTATCAATAGAGCGTGGTTATCAAAATAAGTTTTCCGTCAATGTGTGGGCCGGTATTGTAGGGGACTACTAAATTAGGCTACATTTCTTTCCACAAAGACTCAATGGTTAAGTTTACTTGGATTTTTTAAGAAACTACTTACCTATTTTATTGGAAGATGTACCACTGAGATTAAGAAATACAATGTGGCTGGTTCAAGATGGTGTGCCACCGCATTTTAGTTTAGTGGCCAGCGAATTCTTAAATGAAACTTTTCCTGAATGGTGGATAGGACGCGGTGGTTTTGTACAGTGGGCCCCTAGATCCCCTGACTTAAACCCAATCGATTTCTTTTTTTGGGGCTAAGACACCTGTGAATAGCGTCGATGAACTGAGAGAAAGACTTGTTGCTAATTGTGAGGTAATTAAGCAAAAGAAAGGAATATTCTATAGATAGTTCATCGGAATTTTTAACTAGAATTAATTTATGCATTGAAGAGGAAGGACCCCACTAAGCATGAAACATTACAGCATATCTGTGCAACGTTGCATACAGCTGAATTTGAGTTGAATTACGATACATAACTAATGAAAGTTGTGGAATGCTTTGAACAATGTTTCATAATATAATATTATTTAAAAATGTTGAGGGTAAATTAATTCTACAACATTTCTGCAAAGGATTTGCATATCTTTTCATATGGTATTATTTAGTTTTTTAATCTATAGTTACTCTCAGAAATATTATGCTTCAGCTAAACGAGCGGGCCAGTTTATAAATATTCTTTAAAATTGTGGAATATGCGTTTTTTTTATCAAAATCACGAAACGATTCAGTTAATTATATGTATATTAATAGTCGACAGATGGCGCCACTTATATCTCCCTGATACTGTGTAATCGAATTTTGGTAGGATATCTACAAGATTTGAGCTTTGGCAATTGGCACGGTTGGCACCACGGGCAAGGGAATAATAGTTCCCTAATTTATGCTTGGTCATAAAATCCCGAAGAAAATATGCACCCTGTAGTGTATACTGTATATTTAAATTTTAAAAAAAAATCAATAGGTACTCCATTCTTACCAACATTCCAAATGCAGTGTCTGGAATGTTATAAAAGAACATTGCAGTCATTGCACTGCGACTTGTGTGCAATATTAATAGAAATTAAAATGCAATTTGCTAGTAATGTGTTCCCTTAGGAACCTTACACTGCAATGTTTCTAGCCTGCAGAATAAAGGTCCCTGGGACATTGCATACAGTTAATTATAAGTCTGAGAGCAACATTACAGCTAGTACAGAAATGTTTCTATAACATTGAAGAAATTTAATTATGTTTAGTGGGACGTCACTTTGAACCTTTGATTTGAATCTATAAATGATACTGCTGGAAACAACTACTCTGCGGGCTAATGCCCCGACCGGCATTGAATTACACCTGCAGTATCTGTGTGAACAGCCAAGAACCCTTGTTGGCCACTACACCAGACATAGACCGGTTTCGGGCTTGTTAGCCCTCATCAGTATGCCATAGGTGAGGTGACTGACAATTGAACTGGCTGTTCCTCCATATGTAGGTTCACATAAATCGAGTGCAGGTGAGATGGTGAGAAGAGTTCTTGGCTGTTCACACAGATACTGCAGGTGTAATTCAATGCCGGTCGGACATTAGCCCGCGGAGTAGTTGTTTTCTGCACTATAATTTATAGATTAAATGGCGCATCCCCAGGGCGGGAGGTCTGCGGTTAAGTACCTACAACAATGTAGGTCGCTTCCTGCAAGTCGAGCCGCTTAGGCTGAGCAGGAAGTAGCAGACCAGTTACATCTCACCTGCACTACTTACCTGACATATTGGTAGGGCGATAGGGTATACAACATTAATTTATTTAAAATGGACAACAACTCCATGGCACCTTCGATATTCCATTGTACATTTTCAATCCTGTAAAGTATTAAGGCAGTACCATGTAACCAGATATTTACTGTATGCAGAATTTCAGAGATTCAGAATTTGTAATAAAAAGTTTTAGTTGCCTTTTCAAAAATTGTATGACGTCATTGTGAGGGAAAACTTAAACTTAAAAGTTTGAATTACAGGACGTGATGAATTTTTGAAAAAAGAAATCGACCTATACGAGCGTTTTGAACTTAGATAAACAGGAGATTGTATATTTAGAATGTTCCACAGCCGGCGTTTGCATTGTATAATATAATTTTTAATATATTGAAAGCTACATTAACTTAGGTAAAAAAATTAATAAATAATATCTCATTAATTTATTATGATCAGCAATTAAAATATGTTATTGGCCAAATGAACATAAAAGTGGATGAATGTAAATGTTTTTATTTGTTTTTGTCACCAAATTTTTAATAAATCTCTTTGTATTTACCAATAAATCTGCTTTACTTAATAACCTTATTTTAGGACTGAATGAAATGAGGTGGAGAACTTTGAGAATATACTGTAGAGGTCTACAACTGATACTTTTACAAGTCGCTGATAGATATCGATACTGTGTATCAATATGTGTACTATGTATTATAGATAATGTATCCAACCTTCACAAATCTAGTGCCTCATTGCCAGTTTATGGGCTAGCTTAATCTAAAGATATATAGTGGTATTGGAGCTACTTCATTTTTTATTTGTGCCCAAACTATTAAATTTAATTCAGTGGTATGGCGTGAAATAGAGTATTTGATTTCCTTGAGCCTTGGCCATCTCATTCACTACATATTGTGTATTGACCTTTTTCTCTTTGGACAATTGTTAATAATTGCGCTTTTTTGCATGGTTTCTATACAATATGCTTTGATTTATTATTAATCTTTGTCCTTTTCTAGAAGGTCTTGTGGAAAATCAATCTAAAAATACTTCTCTTTTACTCCTTCTAAACTTTTGATACAGTATGGCTTTTGTTTAGCCATGTTTCATCTATCTAATATCTTTTTGCTAGATGCACAAAATTCTCTAGTCATACTACAATTTCGTCTTTTTCAACAATGTTTTTACGATTTCTATATACTACTACTACTAACATAAATATTTCCAACTTAACATGTATACTATTTTTAAAAGGATGAGCCTGTGGACTATTCATATGAATTTTGGGAGGTAGCAACGATTAGGTAGATCGTGTCAGTACTGTCCTTTGTGTTAGATATTTTAACGTTCTTCCTTTTTATTTACATAAGGTTTTGGTCTTTGTTGAGAACAACTACATTTTTTTTGTCACAGCATTTTACAAACAAAATAGGTAAGTAGGGTATAGTAGGTTTATTTTTGGACACACTCTCAGCAACTAAGTCCATGATCTCAGACAATAATAGTTGTTTTGGTCTACGCACATCTGTGACATACAAGAAGTTAAACCCTCATAATTTAAACAAAAGCGAGTGCACATAGCATATATACCTATTGCCTAAACAAGATCAGTAATGTCATATTTCCGTAAATAAATGCAGTATATTTCTTTATCCTCTATATTCCTTAAAGCCGTATATATGACACTATAAAATTTCTCTACAGAATTTTTTGAATAATTCTATACTTCGCAACTTTTGTGGTTGCATACAGGAAACAGATCAAATAATTATGAAAAGATTTTGTCGATAAAAATTTATAACATGTTCTAAAATCAATTTCCTCATAAACCCAGGTAATACACACATGCATGAAAATAATGTTACTGTAAATTTTATAATTTTTATTCATAATAGCATTCATAAATTAACCAAAATTCACATTGTTCTAACAAAAATTACCAACAAAATTTGCTGGGATTTTTTGTAGTCATAAGGCTTTTACAGTGATAACTTTATTTATTAAAATAAGATAAAATATAACCTTTTTGAAAAAATTTTAGCCTCTAATTTAAAACCGAATCGAACTGACCAACATTTAATGGTCTCTTTCACGGGCGTAGCCAAGGGGGGGGTTTTGGGGGTCCAATGATACGATAACGATAAAAACCTTTATCCTAATATTTACACATTACTACAAATCTTGGCTACCATTCCTGTATCCACTGCTACCCCAGAAAGGTCTTTCTCCAGCCTAAGAGACTGAAAAACTATCTACAAAACACTACAAGTGAAAACAGACTTAATGGTTTGGCTCTCATGAACATTCACTATGGAACAGAAATTCATGCAGATGAAGTAGTGGATATATTTAAAAGAAAAAGCCGAAGATTTCTTCTTTAATGGTTTTAGATTTAGCGCAGAGGAACGAAATTAATTTAACCATTTCATTTAAAGTTAAGAACTTTCTTTATAAATACCTATGTCGTAATTTTTCCGATGAATATATAGATATTAAATTTCATGTAAGTATATATTTTTGTTGTCTTATTTACTTCAAACCAACCCCCCCCCCCAAAACTAAATCCTGGCTACGCCCGTGGTCTCTTGTTTTTGTTTATTTAAAAGTGATTTAAAAATATGCCCATGTCTTTAAGACACCATAGTTTAACATCCTATACCGCGTGATTCAGAACTTCAGAAAAATTATGGGAACAATGCTTTATGAAAAATGGAGTTATTATCGTAAAAAAATGTATGTAAAATCCTTACAGTTTCCGAGTAAAACATTATTGAAGCTGTAGTAGTATTTTCAACTTTTACATCGCTGGGCTACTATACAGTGCTTTCGAAAAGTAACGAATAAATTCATTATTTTTGAAATTGAGAAGTTTTCGAAAAATCCCCTGTTTTTAAAAAAGGCACTGACCCATATATTTGTGACGACATCGTTCGAGATATGACGTCATCGACAATTTTTTTAAATAGCAACCCCCAATTTTGACCATGCCATTTGAAAGGGCGTGTCATATTCTACATACTACATAACAAAAATTTCAAGAAAATAATTTTAGTTTTAATTACCATTATTGTCTATGACCATAACCCAAGATCAAGATAGCAAAATAACTGTCAAATCGACTCAAAAGAGGGAGGTTAGGTTCACATTTTGAAAACATGCTGTAGATACCCATGTCATGTTTATGTATTTTTTGTTAATGTTCATGTACTTACCTATACTTATTTTATTAAATAAATTATGTTATTTTTATTTTTCTGCATCTCGGTATATGTATAAGCATTTACAGATATAACATCACAAACTGTGGATCTGGATATATGTTTATACAGGGTCTCCGAAACTCCGCGCAGAAAATTTAGGGGCTCATGCTACTCGAAAAAAAAAATGCCAAATTCATGTAATAACAATATTTGTCGAAATGTCAATATTAATGGAGTTGTAACGGGTTGTTTTTTGGCTATAAACTTTTTAATATTTTTTGCAAATTTAGCACATTTACTATTTTTATAGAGATGCAGTTTCAGGATTTTCAGGTAAATATTTTTAAAATTGTAACTTAAAGGCTAGAAAGGGGCACGTGCTTTAGAATTCTCCCTACAAGTTTGATAATGGTCATGTTATTTGTTACACCCTGTATAATAATTAGCATTACTTCTTCACATGTTCATGTTTGATCATGATAACGAGGATTAAATTGTTATTGCTATATTTACATAATATATTTTTAGTCATTTAACCTCACTTCACATTTTCATTTTGCAATAAAAGTATATAATTAATTTGGAAATAATGAATGCGCACACAAGCCGCTCTGTTGTTGTAAAGAAATTTGGAGGATATGATTGTCTTTTGGTAAGAAAATAAATACAAAGTACTATTAGGTACTACTTATAGAATTTTTATTAGGTTGAAAGCTTCGATTTACCAGAATTGGAAGGACGAATTGAAATAAAAGTTGATTTTGGGGGCTTAAATTTTGCTGATTTATATACAAGACAAGGGCTTATGTTGGACAAAAAACTTCCATTTGTTTTAGGGATGGAATGCTCTGGCACAATAACTGCTCTTGGCACAGAAACTGATTTAGCGGTAGTAAAATTTATCATATATTTTAAATGTTTTACATATTGTTTAAGATTACACAATATTTGGTCTATAATAATTTAGATTTTATTTTGCTTTTAGATTGGACAAAAAGTAATATGTTATGATTATGAAGGTGGTATGTATCGAGATATAATACGTGTAAGCCCTGAAAAATGTTACCCATTACCAGACTTTATTGACTCTCAGACAGGCGCATCAATATTTGTAAATTACTTGACAGCATACTTTGCTCTAATCGGCTTAGGTAATTTAAAGGAGAAAGAGAAAGTTTTGATAATGTCTTGTGCTGGTAAAAAATTAGTAAATTTGTTTATGCAGAAATTATAAAATATATAATTTTAGGAGGTGTAGGTTGTGCAGCAACACAGTTAGCTAGAACTATAAAAAATGTACAAATTTTTGGAACTGGATCTCAAGGAAAGGAACAACAGGCGAAAGAAAATGGAGTTGACGTATTTTATTCAAACGAATTGTTTAAAACTGAAGTAGTAAAGGAAAAATTTGATTTAATTATTGCTAATGAAGTCGGGCCCACTTTTACACTTTTGCAGAATATTTTAAATCCTTTAGGAAGAATTGTTCTCACAGGTAAAAATATTTTCATTTTTATTTATTCGAATGACATCTATCTATTTTTTAGGAGCTAATAATATAATTACAAATGAAAGGAAACTGTCAATATTTAGTTTACTTAAAGTTTGGTGGACTACAAAATATATAAATCCAGAAACTCTTATTTCTAATAATCGACTCGTTGGAGGCTTACACTTGGGTACTCTAGCTCAGTCAGACCCAAAAATAGTAAAAACCGCATTGAATCATATTTTTGAACTTCTTAAAATGGGTGCAGTTAATCCTAAGATACACACAGTAATGCCTATGTCGCAAATTGTTGAAGCGACTAAATTACTAGGCGATAGAAAAAACATTGGAAAAGTTTTAATTCAGATGAAGGAAACTTAAGCTGGTACAGGCAAGGCATATTTTACGATATTATCAATATATGTATATTTTTGTATGAAAAGTAATGTTTTATTTAAATTTAATTAAATAAAGAGTATGTACTTCTTAAATAAAATATAACTGTTACCTTAAAAACTCTTAAGTCAAAACAGCAATGGCATTAAGTAAACTGAATGGTAATGTTTGGCATGTAAAATTTTTTCAAAGAGAGGAGAGGTTTATAGCTGATGTGCAGAGAATAGAAAAGGTTTCATAATCATTTTTTTTCCTGTGAAAATTGGAACGGTTGGGTCTTTGGTCCTTCCCGCAACATGAATGTGGATGACATTCCCAGTTTCATATTGAAAGACTGTGCATTTGTGTTATCTAGGCCACTGTGTATTTTATTTAACTGCATTTTAAAGCACTCTATTTTTCCATCCATTTGGAAATAAATCATATGTATGCCCTATCTTTAAAAAGGACAGTCGTAATGATGTAGTTAATTATAGTGATATCCTTGCAATGCAATTTTTCTAAAATATTTGAATCAATGTTGTATAGTCAGATATATCCTGTAACTAATCAATTGATATTCATTCATCAAAATGGATTTATGCAGAGGAGAGAACTGTAATAGACCTTACCATCTTTTCACATATATTCTGGTTATTAAAGGACAAGTTGATGTAATATTTACAGACTTTCGAAAAGCCTGCAATCAAATAAATCATGTCCTACTGACACAATTACATTGATTTAGATTTTCTAATTCTTTGCTTGGATTGATTAAACTGTATTTGTCAACAGACAATTTCAAATATTTTAAGTTTTTCCGCGTTCACTTTTCCGGTTTCTGGTGTGCCGCAAGGCTCTAATTTAGAACTCCTGTTTTTTCTCTTCTTCACTAATGATCTCCTTAACCTTGTTTCATGTGAAAAATTGTTCACGGAGTCTTTAAACTATATTCTACCATAAATTCTGATAGTGTCACTGAATGTGACATAACTCGGAAATCCATAATAATTAAATTTGAGTCTCTCTTCATTGACATATTAATTATTTTTTTAAAGATCTCCTCCTAGGAGTTCTTGTACTTGAAGAAAAAGTTTTGTTGAAAAATGAATCATTACCTGCAATTATGTTTAATGTAAATAATCTATGTACTCCATAGTTTAAGGAAAAAAACATGGTTTTTAACTTTACACAAAAAAAAAAACAAATGTAAGTAAGACCTTTTCAAATAAAATTTTAAAATAACTAAGTTTTCTGAGGCAGAAGCCCTTATATGTGTATTCTACCCAGGTGTTTCAGGTTGTTATGCAGTAGCCTAGGTAACTAGTCAACACTAGTCAAAGAATTAATGTGTACTTGCCTAGCCTTACCTGGGAATCTTCTTTGACTTGTCTTTGTTGTACTTGGGCTAAGCTCTGTGGCGGGAGATTTGCTATCAGAACCTCAGAGTCCATTCACATATTAAGTTTGGTTCCTACTACCTATGGCTGCTACGTTCAGAATTGTTCCTCAGACAACTACGGTCTTCTGAGACGTCACATAGTAGCCTCTGGAGCTGGCCATATCCAGTGCTTCCAAACGTTTTGCTGATGGTACTTTCAGTGGTGACTCCTCAAAAGCTGACTGAGTCTATGAAAGCATTAAAACCGCTATTAAATATATCCTTCATTTATTCTTTATTGAAATTTTGACACTAGTAATATCTGCAATACAGAAACCTGTGACATTTTGTGAAATTAATAGTGTTAGATTTATATTCAATGTATTTAACTATGCATAATAAGCTTTATTTTAAGAAATCAAAAAATATAGTCAAACTTTTCTGACTGCTTGAACTCTCTAAATCCAGTAAAATTTGTTCGAGAGAAAATTCTACTTAAAAGAAGTCATTAGATGTGAAACAAAGTGTAGATATATCAAATGAACAAAAATATTTTCCAGTTATAAAAAACTTCATCAGAAGTTTGAGTTATAGAAGTTTAACTGTATATTACGAATTACATGGTAAATTTTTGAAAATAAGAATATTCAATCTATACATATATCATTATTATCATATATTTCATTATTTATATGTAATTTTCAACTCACTCACTCACTGACTTACACATACTATATAGTTTCAAAATTCTGAGGTTCTTAGTGACAGTAGGTATGTATCTCCCAGTTCTCCACCATTGTTTGATATTTCGATGAACAATTACCTACCAAGTTTCTTTAGTCTGTTTCAGATATCTTCTAAGATATCTGCATAAATATGAAATTTTTCAGAAACTTAGGCAATGTGCATCTAGAAAAGTAGGAAAAATTGACTTGTTTATTAACGAAACATTTAAGTCTATATACTATATACAGGGTATCCCAACGAAAATTTGACCCCCCCTATAATTGGAAAACCGAATAATATTTCAAAATTCGGCGAGACCCGTCGATTTTTGTTCTTGGGGGGAGCTTTTTTGACAGTCAAGCCAACTCGATATGTTCATCCCCCTAATGCCTAGCAACCCCAACTTAAAAATTTTAAATGTAACTACTTGTGGCACATCATTTTAAAGCCCTTTTCATTGCGAATACAGTGATGTACCGTTTTTAGAAATCGGTTGAGATTTGACAGAATTATTGGTTACAAACGAAAAGTTGACAAACCAACTTACGCGTAGTAATTTCTACACAAATGCCCACCACTAATAAGTTTTTCATCTACTACACATGACCGCATTACCTAATTGTTATTGATGTGTCTATCAGTTTACAAAAAGTCAGAAATGAAATAAAAAAGCTGAAGCAAATAAAACTAGATACTAAAATAGTTATTAGTAGAAGATACTTAAGTTTATAGGAATTCAGACCTTTCAAAATAACAAAAATCAGTACTACAACACCAGTCGGTGTTTTGTGCTTGTGACCAAGAAATCGTTAGTTTCAGCCGTTATTGAAAGTATTAACGTGTGTTCGAAATGGTTTATTCTATCGCGGAAAGAGTAGAAATTGTTGCAATTTATTATCGAAATCACGATTGCGCTAAAGCTACAGCACGAATTTTTAATGCCAATCATCCTGAAAAAAATGTAAACCACGAGTACGTTAAACACCTGATTGACAAATTTGTTGCAACAGGTTCGCTTTTAAACAAGAAACGTGAAGTAATTGGTCCAGTTCGAAATGAAGCAGTTGAAGTGGCAGTTTTGGGTCATGTACAGATGGATAATAAGCAATCGATTACAACTGTGTCTCAAGCTTCTGGCGTATCCCGTTCCAGTGTTCATCGAATTTTGAAAAAATACAAGTTTTATCCATTTAAGATGACGCTGGTTCAAGAGTTACATGAAGATGCCTTTGATCGCCGTAACCAATTTTGCGAATACTTTAGTGAACAACTTCTACTGAATCCAAATCTTCTCTACAATACATGTTTCTCCGACGAATGCACATTTATGTTGAATGGCGAAGTGAATAGACACAATTGTCGTTATTGGAGTGATACTAATCCGCATTTAATCAGGGAATTTCATACTCAGACACCTCAAAAATTGAATGTTTGGGCAGGCATTTTGGGCGACCATCTTGTTGGACCATTTTTCATCCAAGGTAATCTCAATGGAAACACCTATCTAGAATTATTGGAAAGTACAATTGATCCTAGGATAACAGAGATTTGAGAAAGTGACGACAATTTACTAGAACATGAAATAACCTTCCAACAAGATGGTGCCGCCCCCGCACTATGCTGCTGCTGTGCGACAATTTTTGGATGACCATTTCCCGGGGCATTGGATTGGCAGAAGAGGTCCCGTCGAATGGCCACCAAGATCTCCGGATCTGTCCCCTTTGGACTTTTTTCTGTGGGGTCATTTAAAATCACGAGTGTACGCCACTCAGCCGGAAACATTACAAGTACTACGTCAGAGAATTGTAGAAGAATGCCAATTAATAACTGCGGATGTCTTTAATAATGTTCGAACAGAATTTGAAAACAGACTGTATTATTATTTGGAAGTTAACGGGGGTCATTTTGAGCAATTCATCAAATAAATCTGATTTATTTTTTGCTTCAGACTTATTATTTAATTTATGAATATTTTGTAAACTGATAGACACATCAATAACAACTAGGTAATGCGGTCATGTGTAGTAGATGAAAAACTTATTAGTGGTGGGCATTTGTGTAGAAATTACTACGCGTAAGTTGGTTTGTCATCTTTTCGTTTGTAACCAATAATTCTGTCAAATATCAACCGATTTCTAGAAACGGTACGTCACTGTATTCGCAATGAAAAGGGCTTTAAAATGATGTGCTACAAGTGGGGCAGTTGCATTTGAAATTTTTAAGTTGGGGTTGCTAGGCATTAGGGAGATGAACATATCGAGTTGGCTTGACTGTCAAAAAAGCTCCCCCCAAGAACAAAAATCGACGGGCCTCGGCGAATTTTGAAATATTATTCGGTTTTCCAATTATAGGGGGGGGTCAAATTTTTGTTGGGATACCCGGTATATTATTTAAACCTTAAAAGAAAGATATAATAAATAAAAATCCTAAATATGATCAAATATTTTCAGTACATGTGGTTTTTATTTTGTTTAATATTTTAAAGTGACAACAAAATTCTAATTGCATTTTACTTAACTATGTGTATATTTATATGTTTTTATGAAATAACTGTGTACCTCAAAAATGTATCAAGGAAATCCATTGCACTACATTAATTGAATTGCTGCCATGTTTATTTTAAAACTATGTTTGGAGAAATAAATTAATAGGCGAACAAATTTTCTGGCACCTGTTCCTTTCTCCAGGAAACTTAAAAATAGACAGCTGGACAATTCTGGGCCACTTGGCTAGCATGTTTTTTTCTTATCACACTGACCACAGAAAATGTCTGACCAACAATTTGTTTTAAGATGGCATTACCACGAAACAACTCTAGTGCACAATTTGCCGTGTTTACTCGAAAGTGATATTTTAACGGATGTTACTTTATCAGTAGGCGCTCAACATGTGAAGGCACATAAAATCATACTTGCAATGTGTAGTGTTTATTTTCTTCAATTGTTTCAGGTAAAGTAAGTATAAGATATTTCTCTTGTTTTCCTGATCGCTTTTGGAGAGCTATAAATATATCGGATTCCTGCGCTATTTTTATACATGGCATTTAATCTGAAAATAGATTTATATTATAAGAGCAGCATAAGCATGCATTAGATAATAATAACTTATTCACTAAGTACTTTTTGGATTATCACAATGCTTTGTACCTCATTCAAAAACTGCCCTGTTTAAAAATTTTCAAAAATATTAAGTTTATTCCATGAATTCAAAAATCTCTCAATAACAATGATTAAAAAAATTATTAAACATAATCAAACACGGTAAATATTCAGTTTGCTAATGAAACACTAAATCAATGTTTTTCTAGATCATAAAGTCCATACTGTTTACTTTAAATCCTGACACACTTATTATTTTTATTTTTTATTTTTAGGAGATGAAGACGACACACCCTGTTGTCGTCCTACACAATGTGAGTATCGATGATGTTAGAGCCATCTTATCGTTTGTATATAGGGGTCAGTGTGTAGTTTCACAAGAGCAACTGCCGAGTTTACTGTCTGTAGCAAAATTACTTAAGATCCAAGGGTTATGTGATATGAAGGTAAAAAATATTTATAAAGAACGTCTGTGTGGACTCTCCTTTGTCAATATCTTGCTCTTATTTCTGTAGGTACCTGAAAAACAAGTACAAAACGAAGTAATGACAAACGAAACAGAATATGTACATGAAAAAGTGACGAACGAAGAAAGATTTGATAACTTTAATTACAATGTAAGATTTAAAGAACCAAAACAAACTGAAAGTATTGAGCTAAAAAGACAAAGCAACGATAGAGTTCCTATTCAAGATTTATGTAGTGAGAGTAGGATTTATACACAAAGTACACATTTCCATGAAAAGACTGTGCCAGGTAAATATGTAACATTTTTAAATTGCTTATCTTATAAAAGATTGCACACATTGTGTCTGCAAAGCCTGCTCATGAAGGTTCCCATATTATTTAATGTAGCATCACACACTAGACCAGCACCTGCATAGACTGTCGCTGCAGGCCTGCAATTTCTATGCTTGGCCACACTAGTCCAATGTAAGTTCTGTTCCCACAAAAGTCAGGGATTGGTTTTAAACTATTAGAAATATTTGACTAGTAACTTGTGAATGTGTCGTCTTTTGTCAGATGGCACTGCTCTGTGCGAAATCCTTTATTTTGGTGTTGTAGGTGAAGACCATCCAAGAGCTTGAAACATTTTTTTTTGACATTCAAAAATACTGAAAAAAATTTTGTTGATTTCTCCATTTCAGAAAATAAATTATAAAATTCACCATACAGCTTTCTCTTTTTATTGATAGAATGAACGCAAAACGTTCTCATTTTTATGGCTTCTCCTCACAACAAAAAATTGCTGGTCTGTGCTGTACATGTATGCGAAGTCATGTACGTTTTCTGATTCGCGCCATGCTGGTCCATACAGGCATAATGTGCACGATCTTTAATAGTAGTATATTATTTAATAGTAATAACTCTCTACTAGGATAGCATAAGTTTTTCATGACTAACGTAGTGGCGGCTCGTGAACTTCGATAGGTGAAACGGAAGGATAAATAATATTCCACCACCAATTTATACAGGGTGTTCTGTAATGTAGATTACAAATTCTAAATAAAAAACCTACTAAAAAACTTTAATAAACATAGCAACAATAAAGGTGCAACTACAATTGTAGTTTTTTGACTTAACACTATTGAAAAAGAAAACAATAACATTTTTAAGGACTAGATAGCTTCAGGAAGTGACAGTGGAAGAAAAAATGTGAATATGAGTAGTCGAGAGAGCGGAGTAGTGTTTTTTTATTACCCTGTATCCTATTTTCTGTAAAGAAATTCTACATAGGTACAGCAAATATCACAAAGGTTATTGAATTTTGAAATTAAATTTTTTTTGTCTCATGTTTTTTTATGTAAAATGTTTAGTTTTCTAGTAAATTTACAAAATGCAGAGATGGATACAACCTTTGCTTATAAGTCTACGAATACAACCAATTTCCAAAATGATTTTTTTATTAAGTGACCAAAACAGAATGAAAACAAATTTGATTTTAATAAATGTTGAAATTGACTTCCTTCTGCATCAATACATACTTTTAATCTCTTTCTCTTTAATTCTATTTCTTTAGAAATATTACTTGAATATTTCTGAACAAAATAAATGTTTCTACAGTTCACATTCTAAGTTGATTGCATAAACTAGAGATTTTGTGTCCTCACAGATAAATATTGATAGAATTCAAGTGAGGTGATCATCGCAGCTATACGTTTATTGATATATTACTTTTCCAAATAATTGGTTAGGAAAACGCAAACATCTGACATAACCACTAAAATAAGCAGGTGCCCTGTGACAGGCGGCTACTTTTTGAATACATTAAATTTACACCTGGCGGTGAGCATGCTCTGTCTCTATTTCTTTCTATTAGTTTTTTTTTTAATTTACTAGACAGCTAAACAGTTTACATAAAAATAACAGGCAAATAAATTGCTAAATTCAATAGGCTTTCTAAAAATCTTGTAATATTTAATGTAATTTTATGCGGCGTGTCCCACTTTTAATGGTCTCTCCTCCATATCTTAACTATTAGATGTCCGATTTGAATCAAATTTGAATAATTGCAGTCATCCTATATGGGATCTTTTTCAATAGAACAAAACTTATTTTCACCAGTGGCGTGCATATTTATTATTAACAAATTTGGTTAATTTTTTTAGGTCATATTAGGCAATTTTTTAGAGACAAACTAATAGCATATTGTTGATCAGCGAGCTTTGGAAGCCCTATAAGTAAAATTTTACAACAAATGGATTCTAGGTTTCCGAGTAAATAATAAAATGATATTTTTTTTTTGCAAAATAAAATAAAATATTAACATTAATTTCATTCCACTAAATTTATGTAGTTACACATATATCTTTGCACAAAGATATTTGCCTTATTCTGTTACGTACTCTATTAGGTCTTCGCCATTTTGAGGCTAATTTTTATACATATTACCCCAAAAGTAAATTGCTAATTTGTACTTTCTCGGTGACACACCAAAGAGGCGCACTGTTTTTAGTCACATTTTTAATGCACTATCACCACCCAGTTTATAACATTCTATATGATGGGACACCCTGTACATTAATAAAGTATCTACCAAATCCATTAACTTTTTAAATATAAGGCTGCTTAAATTTATTGATAGTTATAAAATGGTCCTTTCTCATTTGAAATTTTTGTCATACCGGTTATGCTGATTTTGTTTTCATATTTTTACAATGATTGGGCCATAGCTGAACCACAGCTTAAAGAACAACTTCTTTAAGCTGTGGCTGAACCATGTAAAAGCAAAGTCTTCAACGAGGATTTAGTTTTAAGCATGGTTATTGCAAAAATAATAATAAAAATTTTCTCAAAAAAAAAAAATATATATATCTGCTTGTGTATAGCGTGGTACACGCACGAGCATGAGGTTATTGAAAACTTTATAAATTTTTATGCTATTTTTGGAGGTCTCTATAAACTTACCTTTGTAAGATTTACTTTTTTTTATTGTGCAAATATTCAAAAATAGCTTTTTATTTTAATTTAGTAGATTACAAAAATATTTTAATACAGCATAAAATCTATTTAAAATTCACTAACAAGACACAATAGATTCTGCGTCCACTCCAGATACATACAATTATTTAAAATAAGTCATTAAATTCTGACGTGCTGCAACATATACTATTTAACTTACATACTGTGTAAGGATAGGTAGTCTCTAACGTCTGTATGGATTGTTTGTCAAATCTGATATCCAGGAATAAAAGACATATACTTACACTCTATAATAACAAACATGGATAATTTGATGAGAGTATTGTTGCCAAATACCTTTGTCCCTTGCAAACACGGAATTCCAGGAAACAACTACTCTGCGGGCTAATGCCCCGACCAGCATTGAATTACACCTGGAAATCCTATAGCAACAGCTAGAGTCATTCGTCAGAAGCCTACCAGACATATACCGGTTTCGAGCTTATTAGCTCTCATCAGTATGCCATAGGTAAGGTATACGACGAATAATCCCAGCTGTTTAGTCTGTCTAACCCGACAGAAGGGACCATGAGTACGCGGTGTAGAACTAACTACATCTATCGGCCATTCGCTACTCCATGCCGGATTGAAAATGTCACAGACACGAAGCGTAGAGATGGGTAGTTCGCGAACGAACTAGTACAAACGAACTATTCACTTCACTGAATGAAATGAATCATTCCTCCTGGTCGGACTGAATCATTCCCTGCGAACTAAAAGCAATGTTGATTCCAAAAAATTTAACAATGTAATTCAGGCGAGACAAATTCAGTCCTTCTATACTTATTCAGTAGTTCACTGAATTAAATGAAAAATTGCAGCCGACGATTAGATGTAGACTGTATCGGAGCTGACTCAATGACCGGTTTCAGTCGAATCAGCAGAATGGCTAGTTCGGTGTCTTGCGACAGAATATTTTCTAAAGCAGGGTAACAGAAAAACGATCTTGATTAAAATTGACAAAATTTCTAAAATTTTGTCTTTAGATGCGAATTTTTAAATAATTAGAATTTATGAAATTAGGTTTTTTATTTTAAATATAACTTCTTTTGTTAATTTAATACAATATTTTCACATTTAAATTTATATTTCATTACCTGTATTCAAATGCTTACCTATAAATATTTTAAAATCTAAAATCTAGATTTGTTTGTAATCTCAAAAGCATTGTATGTTATACATATATGCCTCTAAATTACGATACCACGGGAGTCATGAAACAGTGCCGTTGTAAGCAAACTCCGATATTGAACGTCGAGACTGAACGATCGGTGGTCGATTTACAAATTATTTAGCCTTATTTGGCTAAGTTTTTATAACTTTCTCTTGCACATTGTTCCGCACAAATAAAATTATTGCTCTCTTTTGTATACGTCACATATTAAACGAATTTGCATTTTCAGCTTTATCGTCCTCTTTTTTGGTTATACTATGGCACATTTTAACAAATTAAAAATATGTAATTTGAATATTCGGTCTCTTATACCGTCATTTCAAGATTTTATAAATATAATTTCGCAGCAGTCATGTGATATATTTACATTAACTGAAACATGGTTACATCAAGGTATATCAGATGATATGGTGCAAATTCAAGGCTTTACACTTTTTAGAGTAGATCGCGATAAAAGAGGTGGAGGGGTTTGTGTGTATATTAGAAATACAATTAATGCTTCTTTAATAAATACTTCTAAGAATATTGAACAATTATGGATTCACTTTAAATTACACAAAGTAACGGTTGCGATAGGTGTAGTATATAAACCTCCTGATTTTAATAATAGAGTTTTTTTAGAGGAATTAGAAGACACTTTTAGCATAATATATCCATCATTTGATCGTATTATCTGCACTGGTGACTTTAATATTGATTTCTTGAATATATCTGCAGTATGTGTCAATGGTCTGATTTCTATATTGGAAAACTTTAGTCTAAAACAAATAATTAATAAACCAACTAGAAAATTGTCATTGCTTGATCTAATCATTGTTTCTGAAGAAATTAATATAGTAGATGCGGGCGTCATTGAAACTAATACATCTGATCATTCTCTAACATATTGCATCATAGATATGTTTGTGATAAAAAATCTACCAATTTTCCATACATACAGGAACCTAAAAAATGTTCAGTATGATATGCTTATTGCAGACTTTTATAATATTCCGTGGTATAATATATTTGATATGGGAAATGTTGATGACAAGGTCGCGTTTTTAGTGCAGAATCTTACTCATTTGCTTGATATTCATGCGCCTATTATCACTAAAAGATTCACAAAATCTCCTGCGCCGTGGATAACAGACAATATTAAATTAATGATATCACTTAAGAAAAAGGCCTTTAATAGATTTAAACAAAGTAAAAATGAAGCTCATTGGCAATACTACACGGATTTACGTAATTACACAACTCAAGCGATTAAGCAAGAAAAAAAGGCATATGTTAATTATAAAATAAAGCATTCTAGTATAAAAGAAAGATGGAGATTTCTTAAACAAAATAATTTTATACCAAATAAAAATTCTAACATTCCAGGTCATCTAAGCGATATAAATAAAATAAATGATTTTTTTGTCAACGCTATTCCTTCTGTTGAGATCCCAGAACGAGTACTAAATTTATATAATAGCCGTTTAAATAATTCGAACTTTACATTTCAGCCAGTCACAGAATGTGATGTAAGTAAAATACTACATAAAATTACTACAAATGCTACAGGGTGCGATGGTTTAAATTTAACCTTTTTAAAATTATTTATTCCTGAAATAATTCCATATATAACACATATAGTTAATTTCTGTCTTACTGAATCGGTCTTCCCAGCTCTGTGGAAGAGTGCTGTGATAACTGTGCTACCAAAAAAAAGTAATCCTGAGGAATTTAAAGACCTTCGTGCCATAAGTATCTTGCCAACCATTTCAAAAGTTATCGAAAGAGTAATGGATATACAGTTACGAGTACATTTGCAAAAAAATAAACTAATCCCTGAAATTCAGTCCGGATTTAGAACTGGTCACAGCTGTGCAACAGCACTCTTACAAGTTGTTGATGACATTATAAGTGCAACTGATAAAGGTCTTTGCTCTATATTAGTTTTACTGGATTTCAGTAGAGCTTTCGACACAATAAATTTTGACATTCTGCTTGCGATCCTTAAATATATAGGTCTATCAAATGATGCTTTGTTGCTGTTTAAAAATTATATACAAAATCGCTCTCAAAAAGTGAGATTAAATGATAGTATGTCAAATTCTCTGTTGTTAAAATCAGGTGTACCGGGGTCAATTCTGGGTCCTCTTCTTTTACCATTTATACGAGTAATTTAATAAACTCGTTAGAATATAGTAGTATACATCTTTATGCGATGATACGCAAATATATTATTCTTTTTCTCCTAGCGAGGTAGATATAGCTTCTGCACGTATTAATAATGATATAAATAATTTTATAAATGAAGCTAAAGATCATTGCCTTTTAATTAATACTTGAAAGTCTAACGTCATCATATTTGGCCTCAAGCGTCGATTAGTTGTGCAAAATCAAATAGATATTAATATACCAAAATTAGATAAAGTCAAAAGTCTTGGTGTAATTACTGATAGTGATCTTAGATTTAAAGAATATGTAGATAAAACTCTACAAATAGGATACTCCGTATTAAGATTATATTACTAATAGACATTGTATGCTTACCAAACTAAAGTTATGATTTGTGAAAGTTTAATTTTATCACTTTTAAATTATGCTGATGTTTTGTACGGACCTTGCATCAATGCATTATATAAACGTAAAATTCAAAAGTTACAAAACTCTTGTCTTAGATTTATTTATGGAATTCGGAAAATCAAGGAATATTCTATAAACTTCAAGAAGTGAAATGACGGAAAACAGACAATTACACCATGCAGCTTGTTTATATCATACAATTATTTTAAATAAATCACCATCTTATTTATATAGAAAGATCAAATTTAGAACGGACGTACATACAATTAATGTAAGATATAAGGGTCTTCTAACTCCCCCACAACATAATACTGAAATGTTTAAGAGGTCATTTAGTTACCAAATCTGCAATGTTTACAATAATTTAGGTCAAGATATAAAGGAGAGCAGTATATACTTATTCAAAAGTAAATATAAAAGACTTTTGTTTGAGCGGCAATGTCATTAATAATAAAATAAGTATGCTATTCATTTTTTAAGGTTTATGTGGTAAATGTCATTACTAATTATTATTTTCTGTTAGGAAATATATGTTAGTTGATAGGTTATGTTGAGTAGTGTGCGCAACCTTGGTTGTGCAGACTAGACTTCGCCTTTTGTTCTATCAAATGAAAACTTGTTATGTAATATGTATTTTTGTTGTAGAACAATAAAGACTATTATTATTATTATTATTATTATTAAATATACAATTCTCGACCATACTGAATCAAATGAATTACTCAAGTGAATGATTCACTTAGGTGAATGGGACTGAAAGAATGAATTCACCAAAATGAACTAAAAGTCCCATCTCTAGTTCTACATGCAGTAGACACCATTGAAAGCTGTCGACCTTTATCGCGATCGGCGAGAAACGATATTTTGCAAACACGGAATTCCAGGAAACAACTACTCTGCGGGCTAATGCCCCGACCAGCATTGAATTACACCTGGAAATCCTATAGCAACAGCTAGAGTCATTCGTCAGAAGCCTACCAGACATATACCGGTTTCGAGCTTATTAGCTCTCATCAGTATGCCATAGGTAAGGTATACGACGAATAATCCCAGCTGTTTAGTCTGTCTAACCCGACAGAAGGGACCATGAGTACGCGGTGTAGAACTAACTACATCTATCGGCCATTCGCTACTCCATGCCGGATTGAAAATGTCACAGACACGAAGCGTTCTACATGCAGTAGACACCATTGAAAGCTGTCGACCTTTATCGCGATCGGCGAGAAACGATATTTTGCAAACACGGAATTCCAGGAAACAACTACTCTGCGGGCTAATGCCCCGACCAGCATTGAATTACACCTGGAAATCCTATAGCAACAGCTAGAGTCATTCGTCAGAAGCCTACCAGACATATACCGGTTTCGAGCTTATTAGCTGTTAGCTAGCTGTTGCTATAGGATTTCCAGGTGTAATTCAATGCTGGTCGGGGCATTAGCCCGCAGAGTAGTTGTTTCCTGGAATTCCGTGTTTGCAAAATATCGTTTCTCGCCGATCGCGATAAAGGTCGACAGCTTTCAATGGTGTCTACTGCATGTAGAACGCTTCGTGTCTGTGACATTTTCAATCCGGCATGGAGTAGCGAATGGCCGATAGATGTAGTTAGTTCTACACCGCGTACTCATGGTCCCTTCTGTCGGGTTAGACAGACTAAACAGCTGGGATTATTCGTCGTATACCTTACCTATGGCATACTGATGAGAGCTAATAAGCTCGAAACCGGTATATGTCTGGTAGGCTTCTGACGAATGACTCTAGCTGTTGCTATAGGATTTCCAGGTGTAATTCAATGCTGGTCGGGGCATTAGCCCGCAGAGTAGTTGTTTCCTGGAATTCCGTGTTTGCAAAATATCGTTTCTCGCCGATCGCGATAAAGGTCGACAGCTTTCAATGGTGTCTACTGCATGTAGAACGCTTCGTGTCTGTGACATTTTCAGTCCGGCATGGAGTAGCGAATGGCCGATAGATGTAGTTAGTTCTACACCGCGTACTCATGGTCCCTTCTGTCGGGTTAGACAGACTAAACAGCTAGGATTATTCGTCGTATACCTTACCTATGGCATACTGATGAGAGCTAATAAGCTCGAAACCGGTATATGTCTGGTAGGCTTCTGACGAATGACTCTAGCTGTTGCTATAGGATTTCCATTGCAAAATATCGTTTCTCGCCGATCGCGATAAAGGTCGACAGCTTTCAATGGTGTCTACTGCATGTAGAACGCTTCGTGTCTGTGACATTTTCAATCCGGCATGGAGTAGCGAATGGCCGATAGATGTAGTTAGTTCTACACCGCGTACCTTTGTCCCTTCTCCAAATATAACAGGAAACTATTTTAATAATACACACTGTATATATTTTTTTGATTTTCACCAAAATAGGCCCACACAATTTTTTAAAAAGCAATGCCACTGATCTAGTTCAGTTTGGTTTAGTACAGCATACTTTTTTGACCATATCACCTCTTATTATTAGAGACAGAACTTTACATTATTAAATGTAAAACATAATGTCTTCAAATGCAAAAATGCAACTGTTACATTTAAAAAAATAACATTTCATGTTCCATATTAAGAAATAACAATCTGGCAATAATGCATTTGCTCTCATTAGATCTTCTACGTACTTTTACCCCTGGATGTTATATTAGACATATGCCATTAAAAAACACTGTACTTAAATAAAAAAGAACATATATGTTTTCAGTGGCAAAGCAGCATGATCCCTTTAAATACGACAATCAGTCTTATGCCGTCCCTCGTAAAAATCCTCCAAAAGACTCATCAGAGACGTGCAAATGCTTTCTATGCGGAAAATATCTCAGCAATCAGTATAATCTTCGAGTTCACATGGAAACTCACGAGGAGGCTTACCACGCTTGCCAGTCTTGTCCACACGTCTCTCGAAGTAGAGACGCGTTACGAAAACATGTATCTTATCGACATCCAGAAGAGTATCACACTCGAAAACGAAAAAAGACAGACAGTTTATGATTATAGCGAAATTTTTAGAATAAAAGGTTTTAGACCAATTATGCAGTTTTATTTACTCATTTTAAGGTATAAATCTGGATTTGTGATTGTCCTGCCAGTTACTGTACTGATCAGTAATAACTTGATCTACATGATCCTTGAAGTATGGTAAGAAAATTTCCAGACATTTTCTATACCAAGTTTGTCACTTAAAAACTTTCCAGGCGTATTCTCCATTTTTCTTTAAATCTTATGCCGCATCCACACTCTCGGTGAGGCAGTCCGAGACCAGTCGAGCACGAGAGTGTGGATGCAGCACTAGTCAAGTATTGCTCACGCTATAGCACTATCGCCTGCTCTTGCCGAGTGTGGATGGGGCATAACAATTTTGTAAGTGTATGGCTTTCTAAGTTAATCATTTACTTAAAACAAACAAAATATTTTTACTAAATGTCTATCTTTGAAAATTTATTTCCTGAAAAAAAAAAAAAAAAATAAAGAATTCATGTTGATCAGAACTGTTCATCTTTGGTTCATCATATGCTTGGTTTCCTAAACTGTATTTTGATACATGCTTATGTTAAAAATAAAATGTTACCTGGATTGATGAAAACTTTCTCTTCGGCTGGACCTGGTGTTCAAAATTGCTCCTGCTTGTCTCAATGCACAGATTGGCTCTATGTGGCTACGAAGTGGTACAAGTTAAGGTATTATTGTCTCGAATTTCTGTACTCTCAATGCGTAGTAAAATTACACTCACCGCAAATAAAGGTTTCCAATCCAAATCAATATCATATTTTTTTAAATTATGAAGGCTTAACTGGTTATCCATGACATATGTGTCTAGACAAAAACAATTATTGACATGACCTAATCAATCATTGATGCATCCCAAAATTCCTATTAATAGTTCACCAGCTCACCCCTTTAAAAGTAGTAGTTAGGTTGGAAACCTTTATCTGCGGTTACACTTCAGTGGTATAATACATTAATGACTTCATATACCCACAAATCGGAATCCAACAGGTTCAAATCCAGACTGCTGAGAGGCCATGGTCCAATACGCCCAATTCGTTTATTTGTATAAAAAAAATTATAAAAATTGTCTCACTTCAAGATAAAAATGTGATGGGAGTCATGGACTATTTTCAGGGAGCTGCGTCTACATCTACACATTATACTATTATTAATAGATGTGTTGAACAAGCTTTGTGAACGGGTAAGAAGAAAACGGCCTGAGCTATGGAAAGATTGGTCCTGGGTTCTTCATCAAGACAATGTCCCTGCTTGGGATATCCGTATTAGAACGTCCGCCCTACTTACCTGACTTCGCTCCGTGTGACTTTTTTTGGCAGCTTGTGGAAAAAAATAATGAATATAGCACCAGTCCGGTTTTTTCTAACTATACTTTGTAGTCCTTGAACTTTTTGTATATTATAAGGATAAAATTGGGTTTCTAGGAGAGTCCGCTGCACAACATAAGATAACACATTTTTTAGTCTGCTCTTGAACGAGTATTTGTAGGATTTTCCTTTATGGTGTGCATATTTTCTTTGGCTTGTAAAATTTTACATTTTCACATCTTGGTTGTAATAACTGTCCTCGGTTTTTTTTTGTACCAGGGGAACTAAAAATTCATTATGAAAATGAAACTTGGAATTTGTAGGATTTTCCTTTATAGTGTGCATATTTCCTTTGGCTTGTAAAATTTTACAGACTTTCACATTTTCGTTGCAATAACTGTCCTGGGTGTTTTTTTGTACCAGATGAACTAAAAATCATTTTGAAAAAACACAAACACAGAATATTATGAAATAAAGATTTTACTGACTTTTTGATTTCTTCTAATTAATTAATGCACTTCTTCTTGAAAACCTAAAAAGTTTTTTAAAATTTAGGAAGACAAAAAAAGTGTTTTAAATTAAATTTTGTGCGGGATATTAAATTCGATCAATGGAAAAAAAGTGGTACAATTTTAGGGGCCTCGATGAACACCTTATAGTGTTAACTTGAAGTCATCGTCAAAGAACACCAATAATAAACCTAAATCATGTACCAAGTTTGGTTACTCCAAGTAATTCAGATATTATAATTTTTTCAAAATATTTGGCCCACTTTGAAGGTCTGTAGCTCTACCTGTGTGCAACTTTATACATATTTAGGTATGTTTGGTTGAATTGCAATATTGGGACCTCCTACATGCACTTGCTCTGTGTCAATTCTTATGCGGAACAGCTTCTGTATATTTTAATAAAGAAAGGCATAATGATTTTGACTTTTTTATTTCGTTTGTAGATAAAGCATTTCATATTTAATTTTTATAACACTCCCAGGTATAAACATATATCCCCTCAGGAATATTCACACAATCGTTAAAAAATATGTTAATCGTCTACTTTCCAAATACTTAAAAATTGACAAAACCTGCTTCTGTAGTGTAAAAAATATAATTGCACCTTTTAAATTAATGTGCTTTTATCATCAATCAATGTTTTGCATGTCACCCTGTATAAAGTAAGAGATAAAAAAGCATAGATGTCTAAATATAAATTAAATAATAATTGTTAATGAATCACAATAAGTTCATTTTAAATGCAAGAAATTAATAGGACACAAAAAATAAATAATAACACTAATAAGACAGTAAGGGTGTGTAAATGAAAAAATTAAGTTATTAGAATGGGGTGATAGTCCACAATTTGGTATTACAGTCCTGGCCAACGGATACAACCGTCTGATTATCCACCCACGACAGTCTGGTGATTTGACTCTGAGCATGGGCATCTGAAATAACAAACCGCACATAAAAACTATACTCTATAACTATTAGAAAAATAAAATGGTGTTATATTTTGCAGTGTCAAATTATTTCTATTAAATAGTACGTATATTAAACAAAAAACATGATACAAAACTATGTTTACACAGTGAACTTTGAATTGTGAATAATTTCATTTAGGAAATGAAGTTCGCGTAGAAAATGTTTAACATTTTGAATATATTTTATATAATGTGATTACTGCAACAGGTAATAGATTCAACCTCAACAAGCAAACAATTCTGTAACATAAGTCCTTAACTTTACTGTTTTCTTAATATTATCATTTAAATTGATATGAACAACTTGGACAATCTATACATTTTGGCTACGTTGCACACTTGCCCTAAAATACTCCTCCATAAATACAGGGTGAGTCAGTCATAATGTCATTAATTTTAACCACGTATTCGGGAGGCCTAATAAAGGCAGAAAATCGAAAAAAAAAAAATTTTTTACTCGACTTTTAAAAAAATAAACAAATCACCCTATAAAAATCAGTAACACGACGCTCCTGGTACGCTACGAACTTTCTGATGGCGCACCCGACAAAAATCTAATGTCACAGACTTGATTAACCATGGATGCCACATTTACATACATAATATCGTAACACATCAGCGTGTTATTCAAATTTACCTCCATTTAGCACTCTGCATTTCCCGCATTTCTTCCCCCTCAAATTTGGATTTGGAGGGGGGATGGAGAGAATACAAGCAGTAACTCAGTAAGCAGTAGTTTGTTTATTTCGGTCACTTCGGTTTATATGTGGAAATGGTAGTGTTATACGGAGAATGTTTACAAAATGCGACTGAGTTTTATTAATAAAGTGCTATGGACGGATAAATGCAGTTTTACTTGAAATGTGGGCTGTAAACAGGTTAGTATCATACTACTTAAAAACAATACATTTCTAGGCTAGATGTACGTAACTACAAATTGTACATCTGGTTATGTGTGCTGTTAATTGTACTTACGAGTAATACTAAAAATTCATATTTATTTGTAAAACATAGTGAAAACGTAATATCAAAATTATTAAACTGTAATAACCTAACATTCGAAAACATTTATTTATTATCTACATTTGTTTTTATTAACAAATAAATCAATATTTAAGCAAAATTCATTCATGTATCTAGATTAAAAAAAATAGTTTTACTCCTTGTCGTTAAATAACAGTACAAAAACTAGGTAACTAGGTTATTGACCTAATAATACGGTAGGTCAAGGTCAAGATTAACTCTCGATAACTTAGATTAGCGGCGTGCCATTTCGGTCTTGGACAGTTTTCTGTCGACAACACAGCTTCTCAAAAATTTACCCATTGGGTATAGGTTTTTTATGTAATGTACGTAAATGGTTTATTACTCAGTTTATTATTAGACAGGTTGGAGTTTTGTTGCAGTCATAACAGCTACATTTGCTCAGAGAAAAATCGACACGCGAGTGTACGGGTATCGTTTGATTGGGCCGTATTTTCTACGGGAAAACCTGAGTGGACCGCATTTGCAATTTTTAATAGAATTATTTGATTATTATTTGATTTTATTGGGTATTAACATTTTAAATTATTATTGGCTGAAGTTGAATTGAGCAAGAAAAAATGATATTCTAAAATAGTCAGTACAACCGTTTATTTGTGATGTCTAAAACCTAGGTAGGTAGGTACTATATAGAAAAATATTACAACTTGACAACATTGCATCAGGTCGATATCGAGTTGAACTGTGAGCTGTAACCGACCAAGGCTGTAACCGGTCAGTGACAGTCTTAAAAGGGGGTTTAAATAATGATTTGAAAATATTTTTTTTCGGCGTAAATATGCATTTAGATTTTTTTTTAATCACGTATTCGCATTATACTCATTATTCCCTATCTCCTCTTAAAATTAATGACATTATGACTGACTCACCCTGTATAATAGATGTTTAAATCAAGGTATTCAGCAATGAATATGATAAGTTACTTATTTATTTAATTATTACACTGTTCTTCAGGTTTAACACTCAACTAAGATACACATTTTACAAAAAAAAAAAAATATTATTGTGGATATCTGGAGTTTAGATCTTTCAGTGGATGTGGAACAATAATTTTTAGATTTTATATTAAAAAATTGTATATATGTGTTAATATGGTTTCTGCAAAAATCATTTAAAAAAATCATAAGCTATGGATGTTGAAATTGGTCATGGCAATAGATACATTCCGCTGAATGAATCGTCTTAAGGGCCGGTTTTACAATCGCAGTATATACTCAGAATAAGCTTATACCTGGAATATATTCCATAGATATCATTCGAGAGCGTTTTACAACAGAGGAATTGGACATATTCTCAGTATATCCAAGGAATAACTTATCCCTTCAAAATTGGGCAGATATACCAGGTATAACTTTATACTCTTCCCTGATTGGTTAAAATTTCAACATGGCGGAACTACATCGAACATATGTTCAACTGTCATGTTCGCAAGTGTAATTTTGTACATTTAGTTAGATATATTTGCTATTTATTTATTCTTGTGATATTTATATTAATAGAATGTTAAATCCACGAGATTTAAGAATATTCGATAGTGAATCGGATTCTGAAGATGAATATTTACCGAGATTTAGAAATCCCAAAACATTAATGAACTGTATGTAATTAAACTGCAGTTTCGTTTAGGTACATTATTAGCACCTCCGCTTCGACCCCCTGTAAAATTAGGACACTGCCTGCCTTCCATTTCTAATAACTGAACGCAATGTACACTGTACATAACACAACTAAAAACTTTCAGAAAGTCAAAAGAAAACGAATGTCTAATTATGTCAACAGAAGTGTGTCAAGTAAACAAAGAAATTATTCCAAAATATATGACTGTCTTTGTTTAATATAATGCTATCAGCTTTAGAATATAAAATACCCTAGGCTCTCAGCTGATATTCAGCGGTACCATCCACTTTATAAACCTTCATTCCAAGTATAGTTATTCCATCGTTAAAAATTATTTGTAAAACTCATGTATGGGTTATTCTCGGAATAAGAGAAAGTATAAGATATACTTGGAATAACTATACTTCGAGTCATACTGTGATTGTAAAACCGGCCCTATAAATCGTCTAGTTTCCGAGATCCAGGGTTAACATTTGTATGTAATAGCTATTTCAACCAATGGCAAATGTACAGGAAGTATCTAAAAAAAGAATCTGGCCAGCATTCTTCTTTTGCATTTGCATTATGTTACATTTATTATTTTTCTTTGCCAAAAATAAACTATTTTTTTAATTAATTTTATTTGATATACAGGGTGCCCGGCATATGAGAGCCGCAATTTTAAGAGCTTATATATCTGACCAAAAGCAACAAAAAACTAATGAAAAAATTGTCTAAAACAATAGTTTAAATAACTTACCTTCCTTAAGAAGTTATGTTTGCAAAAATACTTTATTTATTTGATTTTCTTACAATAATTTTCTTATTAGTTGGGTAATTTTATATCCAATTTTTGAATAAAAGGTTTTTTTGCAAGATAAACATGTATATCTAATTGATTTTTGAATTAAATGTACCGAGCGTTATGGGTGCCTGTGCCACTATATTATTCCTTTCAGATTTTTTTTTTAAGGGTAGACTTTTAAAGCTGTTTAATGTGAACTTTCTTTTCAAACAAATTTACCCTGCAGGAAAAAAAACATACCTAAACCACATCTAAAATAAAAAAATGTCAAGTCATATTTATTCTTAAGCTCTAAAATGAACATTTTATTTAAGCCAGAGGTCTAGTGACATTTTTTCATAATAATATTATAGCACACATGCTCATCCCTGATAAACATAAGTCATGGTGTGTAAGTCACCGCAATATAAACAGAAGTTTCTAGTTTACACCAGAAATTTTTCAAAAAATAATAATAAAACAACGCTTTGTATCTTGAAAACTAAACCTTTTTCATTTGAGGAAATATTCCCTTCAGGTTTCTACATTATTTAGAAAATACTCTGTATAAAGCAAACTATTTTGTTTCAAATTCACCCTGTATATAAATAATATTCAAAATAAATTATTCACCTAGTTTTTATAATTATTTAAAATTTGTACTTTAAAATTCAAGGAACTTGTTGCTGAAAAAGAACTTTTGCTTCTGCTGCCAAACTAAATATTACACTTCAAGTCTTTTTGTTTTTTCCTACAATCTAGTTAAAAAAAATAAACTTACTTTTAATTATAATATGTTTGGCGGGTTTTTCTACGTGCCATATGATAATGCTAGTGTCCAGACTACCACTAGCGACCAGCAGGGAATCCGGGGACCAAGCAACACAGTTCACCCTGGCGTTGTGGAATCCCCATTCTTGTTTGTTGGCAAGCTGAAGCAATTCAAATGTTTAAATCTTATTTAAAAATATAGTTACTTTTCTATTTTATATGAAATGTTTTTGTCTTTATATTAAGTAACTACAGAAAGTTTTTAACAATTAATTCAATATAAATAAAATTTACAAATCAATTTGTAACTAACAAAAATGTTTATGGAAAATATCGAAGAAAACAACCAGAATAAATGAACAAAAAACTACTTACCAGCTAAAATTATCCCAAGAAAGAATGCATTAAAATTATGTATTTAATTATTATCAGCAAAAAAAGAAGAAATATATCAAGTTTAATTGAACTGATTATTTGAGAAAGACACATGACAATAGCAGATTGCACTTATTGATGTACAGTGGCCGTAACATAAAGGTTTCCAACCTAACTTGTATACATACTACTATTAAAGGGATGAGCCGGTGGGCTATTAATAGGGATTTTAGGAGGATTAATAATTAGGCTGTCAGTATTTGTTTTTGTCTAGGCACACATGTAACAGACAGGTTAAGTCATAATTTGAATAAAATCTGATCCGGGTACAGGCCAGAAATCTTATACATATGAAAATTTTAAATCAAAGATAATTTCAGATAAAGAAAATAGTACTTTTCTGAAATAAACAATTCAATTATAAAAAAATATATATTATCAGGTGTCCTTTCTCAGGGCAACAAATAAAGAACCCGGCTATCGTAAGAGATACGAGATCTGTGACAATAGATCAAACTTGCTGAATTTATGGCAAGTAAAATGAAATTTCATTTTCTTTTCTTTTCGTTTCACGTTACTGATAAAAATACAAATTTTTTAAACTTTTTGACTTTTCAATAAAATTAACTTCACTCTAAATTTAACAGGTGTATTTATAGTTCGGTTTCAAAATAGTAGAGAGTGTATTATTTTATAATTTCGCTTATAATTTATATCTGTCAACACAAAGCGAAATATGAGCTGTCCGTAAATTCTTCATATAAATTGTGGTTCCGCATATAGATACAGCTTCAGTTTCTCTGACACGGGTATTCCTTTTGCTGCAGCCGTCAACTAGGCTGCGTTAATTTGGATCCCGATTTAATTTGAGTGTATAAATCAGGCAGAAGCTGAATTTCTTGTTGTAATTTTAAATTAAGGTTTTCTTTCTGATAATTTAACTGCGACTGTAATTAATTTATTAGCTATTTTGAGTTTGTGTTCTTAAAACTAAAGAATAATTCAAGCTCTACAGCATGTTCTCAAAATTGTACATGCCCTAATCTAACAAGTGGACGAAAAAAATGTGTATGAAGGGATTAGGGCGCGAGAATAAAATATGAGTACAAGTGATGCAGTTGAAATATGTAGTTCAATAAGAAAAGTGTCTGTGAGTAGTGTATATAGTGCATTAAAAAGTGGCAAGGAAGAAGGTATAGGTAGATGATGACTCAAAATAAGCAATTTGTAGAACAATTTATGCTTTTTCAAATTATGCGCACATAAATTTCCATTTTATAAAATGGAACAGAAAGTGAATGCTGAGAAAAATACAAAATAGTGATGGTGATAAAACTATGTATTTAAAACAAAAATTAGAAGGGTGGAATATGAATTAAATATATTACACTGACAATATGGATAAATGAAAGCCATACAAAAGTGTAGTACGAATGCAATATCCAAAGGATTTTCCACTGGATTGGATATTTCCTGAGAAACATGAGACTATCATGTGAATATGTGAAGTGAAATATTTAAAAAATGCTTTGAATCTGTTTTGCACCACATATGCAACCTAGTACTGTAGGCACCTAATGTTAATGAGTGACTGTTATAGCGACAGTACTAGTAATCTATATGCATAAATTTAACTGAGTTTTCTAGACCTCAAAATAAGACAAAAAGTCTATATAAATGTGTATCTTAAAGAGTTTCGTTTTTCGCATAAAGCGTGTGAGGTCCTGGTAACAGTTTTTAATGAAATTTGGCATAATCCCATAATTTTTTTGCTGTTTTTGAAGATCTACAAAGAGATCAATACAGTTTTACAAGGGGTAGTGCTACAAAAATACCCAAACTTTTTTGTGTATATATTTTTGATAATTTCATGTCAAAAATTAAAACTAATGATTTTTACATAAAAAATATACGTTTGTTGAAATTCAATGTTGGCAACAGTTTTCGAGAAATATGGGATTTAATGTTTCATAAAAAGTCTATTGGACTTGGTTGGCTTATAAATGATAGAATATTAACAATCAGTACTTGTACGTATGGAAACGTTTACTTCTTCATTTTTATAAACAAAAATTTTCACCTGATTAATTTTCAAACCTAAAATATTTTAAATTTTTTTCACTATGCATCACCAAGAATCACCCTATATGTATAATGCAGTTTGTATTATAATCCTTAAAGTGTGATATTTGTAGAGTGCACCTCAGACAAGTTACAATTGTGTAGAGGATGACACGGGTGAGTTCATAAACTTTTTAAAGTAAACTATTAAAGTTTGTTGTTGTTTACTAATTGTAAACATATTTTTGGTAATTTTGTGTTATCTGAACCCTTCTCAATTGGTACACTTGTGGAATTTTGTCTCTTCAAGTCTTACCTCCCGTTAGAGATGGGCGGAACATGACTGACCCGGCTCAGTGAGCCGGCTCTTAGAACTGCTCTGAGTGAACCGGTTCCTTCTAAAAATCCGACTCGGATCTCAGATCTTTGTAGGCACAGAATGTTAACGTGCAGTATTGTACCGAAGTCATGAAATTAAGAGTTGAGCGAGCAGCTCCGAGTCCCGACGCGACGGCTAAAGGACCACAGATGCTCGAATAAAAACATTGTTTTTCTGTGTTATTATTATTCTTGTTGGTATACTAAGCCTTTATTAAAGTCTGCAAATTTAGTGTCCCTGAATTTTGAAAAATATATCTTATGCAAATTAGATCGTTTGGTTGGATCGTTATATATGATTTATAGTAGGTACTTACATGCTTTTACAATAATAATAATGACACTCTCTCAAAACAGTTTGTGAATTTCTGAGTAGAAATTTCATTAAATCTATTTTGGTGAGTGAAACAACTAAGAACTAATGTTAAAAGTAGATTTCATTGGAAATATGTCAGCAGTAGAAATCGCAAAATTAATTTTAAAGAGTGTCATTATTATTGCAAACGATTGTACACATTTATTATTTTTTAAGCTTTATCATTTTATGTAGAAGTTGTAATGCTACAGGAAAATTTTTGCTCACGCTTAAGGAGAAGAATTTATATCAAATTCTATACCGACATGGGAAAACAAACTTGCACCGGACAGTTTGTACAATGCAGGTATAGGTTGTGCGCTGTGCTGTGGCCTGCATAAAACAGACACATGCGTCTGCGTACAAACACTGAAGGGATCTATTGTGAGTTTGGGATTTGGGACGAATCCGGCTCTAATGTGCCGGTTCACTGTACCGGTACACTACAAAGATCCAGAACCAGTGAACCGGATCAGTGAAATGAACCGGATTTCCCATCTCTACCTCCCGTACGCATCTAAGTGTTACGATTTAGTTACCCTCTACTATTTGGAAACCTGAGTATGTGGGACCTAAATTTCACTGACACCACATTCATACAATATTTTCTTTTGGTTTATGATTTTCTAATATGCAGAAAAAACAATTAATTAATTAACAAATCAATTATGTCTTTAGTGTTCATTTATTTATAATTCAGGGAATCAGTCAAAAGAAGAGTTAAATATTTTGATAATGTTATGTTGTACAGCTGCGGCCGTCCTGAAAAACTGTATTATGTATTTTCACATATTCACACAGCTCTGCACATTCTCCAAAACCTTCAACAACACTTGTAAAATACTTTGCTCTTAAATATTGTAAATCAGTAGGAGCTTGATTGGAAATTGGAATAAATCTTCTTTCCAAATGGTTGTCAAGTAATTAGCCAAAAACAGTGTAACTATTTCTAATATAATTAATAATAGAACCACACAATTGAATCAAATATATTAAATTATCATTACTAAGTATCAAGAGTAATAATGTCTACTAACTTGAAATTAATTTTTGATGACGGTTTGTGGAATGCCACCAATAAAATTATTAGGATCTTGCAGATTTTCTGGCAACGTTAACTTATCGTTAAAATGTTTCCAACCTAAATTGTTTATGATCCTTTATAGAACAAAATTTTATGTTTCGTTCTTTAAATCTTTTTGATTATTTTAACCCTTTCGCGACGGGAAACTTTTCATTTAACTCGGCCGCCTGTACGGGTGCCGTCAGTGCTTGCTGATTTATCCGATTCCCGTTACGAATCAATGATGTATGTACGCTGATCTAACCGCTTCCCGTTCCGAAGAGTATTTTCGTGTTTTACAAAATATTATGTTTTTTATATGTTTCATGCTGAAAAAAATCAGGAAAAAAATCTGGAACTGTATAAAACCTTTTACGTGCCATTACAATAAACAATTGAACTCACAGTACTCACTACCGCACCGCATAACATGCTCAACTATGGCGCAAAAAAGTCACACCAATCTCTCTCTCTCTCTGTCTTTCATGATCTTTGTGGCAATAACAAACACCTGTAATTGCTGATCAACACGTTTCCCGTCTCGAAGAGGTTCCTCACCCGTTGCGTAAATATCCGTTTCCCGTATGTCGGACACGACCATTTTTTGCGGATATAACAGGTACCCGTCGCGAAAGGGTTAAGTAAGGAACATTTTTTATCCAGGGCTGTACTAATAAACTAATTATATGCGAAAAAACATGTTGGTTACAAACCTTATATTCCTCAGTGCTATAAAGAACAACCTTCCTATGCGCGTCACAAGCCACTAGGTACTTATCATCGGGAGAGTATGAAACATCAGTTACTGCACCCAGATGATCCAACTCTTGCAAGAGACTCAAATTGTTGTTCTGCAGTTCATAAATATGAACTTTATTGTCTGCGTTTCCGCCAATCGCTACGTGCCCTCTAGGCGAACAACTCACGCTAGTAGGCTCGTAGCTAACCTTGAGTGTGCTCAGTTTTTGGTTATCTTTGGAGACGGTAATTTCGTTCACACTGGCGGTGACGATGATGTTTTCTTCCTTGAGAACGTCCATGCCTCTCGGCTGAGATCCCAATTTGAGGTGTTGAGGCTTGTAGGCATTTCCTGTAAACGATTAATTTTAAAATTACTCAACATTGTTGTTTAAAAGGCCAAATAAAATATCTCTTTTTCAATTTTCTGTCTTTATTAAGTCCCCAGAATAAGTGGTTAAAATAGATATTAATAACCGTAATGACTGAACCACTCTGTATAATAGCAACTTCAACTAGAAATTGTTGAAAACTAGGATATTGCAGAAACGAAAAAAGTACATACATTTAACCTCTACAAAGTGTCAGGAAAAAAATCAATTCTGCATAAGTATGTAAGGAAGTTTTCACCTACTGAAATTGGTAAAATGTAACCAGAAAAATGAAACACTTGGTGTAGCGTCCGAACATCTATTAAATAGAAAAAGTACAACACCTCAAGATTTCATGATTTGATGAAAATTAAATGTGTCTACTAATTTTTTTTTTTAAATGTCAACCCCCCAAATGGTTGGAGTTCAAGTACAGAGTATGCTACGTTTTCGACTAACAATTTCATGGTTTTTCCAAAAATGCAATATACAGGTTATAACTTTAAATGGATTCAGTTTTTTAGAGGTAATAGTATGTTTCCCAGAATACTTGTCTTATATACAGAGTGACCTATTTAAAAGCGGTGCACCTCTCTATACAGGGTGGTCACTTTTACTACACCCAGTACAGGATTCTCGGAAACGGTAATGTGCATAGCATGGCTTAAATTAAGAAAAAAATTGTGCATTTTTGTCTTTTAATGTTCTGAAAAGTATATATTTTGTGTACTTCCTGAAATAGTGGCAGAAAACTGAAAAAGTACATATTCGTTCCTGGGAATCATAAAGTGACCACTCTGTATGTTTTATTTGTTGAAAGATATTTGTTTTCAATGATAGAGCTTCAATAACTCTATTTTGGTATCAAATTTCAGAATGAAAAATAAATTTTCTCTGAGTGGATGACCACTGAGTTTAGGATAGTTTCAAATGGGTGTGATCAAAATTTAAAAAAATATGCAGGGTGTCCCAGGATAGGTCAAACGACTCTTGAGAACGATACAGAATTTTGATGTTGCAAAATGGCTTGAGATTCAGATCTGGTTATTTAAGAAACAAACTATGTTTGATTGATTTGATTTAAAATTTATAAATTCCAGTAAGCCTTGGAAATTTTGAAAAACTGATTTTTTTCACAAGTTTCTGTATGACATAGGACAAAATGTTTTTAAAAAAAGTTTCTCAGAATGAAAACCTGAGTATATGTGCAAAATTTCACTGTCCTAATCCTACTTTGTTTTTTGCTCGATTTCAGATTTTTCTCAAGGTAGGCATAGAACACTACAATTTAGCACGTCCTCTATTTTCATTCTTTATCTTATTCTTAAATATATTCTGTTGTATTTCATATACTGGCAGAAAAATCAGTTCTTTCCAAATTTCTAAGGCTTACTGGATTTGAAATCATGGCAGATTTTGTTTCTTAAACAAGCAGAGTTGAATCTCAGAAAACCATTTTTCAACACCAAAATTTTTTGTCTTTTACAAGTCGTTTCGCCTATCCGGGGACATCCTGTACATTTTTTAAATTTAGGTCTCATACATTTGAAACTATTCTAAATCCAGTGGCGCACTCAGATGTGAAATAAAAAATCGCTAATCTTTTTTTTTGTGGTTGAAAAAAATTCAAAGTAGGCCTTGACATTGAAAAAAAAAATCTTTTAAATCAGCCAACAAATAAAATTTCAAGGATTACTGAATATTAAATCAAATAAATAGTTATGTTTCAATTGCATTCACAGTTACCTAATTTTTGCAAATTTTGTAGATTTTCATTTAAGTTATTAGTGATGGGAAAGTGTTAACTTTTCGCAAATTTCGTAAAATAGGAATATTATTGCTATTTTCATCATTCATGGGGTTAGTAAGATTAACTTGAGCTTCTGACTATCTACCATGACAGTTTTATAATGAAAGCAAAATTCGCTAAAAATTGAAACTTTTCCCATCATTAAATGATTTAACACAAATTATAGCAAAATTTCGCGACCATGAGGACAACGTTTAAGAGCAAGCTACAATGGAGAATGATATTTGACAATAATACTCTGAATCATTTCAGAGCGTATACGCTAGCGATTAGTGCATATGGTTATTTGACGTCACATCTCTAGCCTAGATTAGTGGTACCAATCCAGTGACAGAGTATGAAATTTTTTTAAAAAGGTAACAAAAAAAATTCAGAAGAACGAAATTAGAGAAAAGAAACTTATATGTGCTTCAAAAGGTCACAGGTAGCTTCCATGTAAATCTTACCCCCATTCAAAGTCACATCCATACCTGAGACATCCTGTATAACAATTTTAAAATCTATATCTTCTTATCTTTAGCATAGAACCACCATGAATGATACGTTAATTGTCGTTTACTTACCCTCAATATCGATTTGTTTCAGGCTATCATCAATCCCGCATGTGTATAACGTTCCATCGTGAACCCTCATTCCATTCACTTGATTGCCATGTCCGACTCCTTCTACCCTATCGTTTTCACCAGTTCCGGCATCCCACCGAGTTACAAAACCATCGTGAGAAGCGGTGAAGAGTAAAGATCGGTCTTCGCTAAGGGTTAGAGCGGTTATAGGCTTGTTATGTCCTTTGATGACCCTTAGGGGTTTGGTAGGATCATTTATATCCAAGTAGCTTATAAAACCACTTAAAGATACTGTTAATAAGTAGTCATTTTGCCATAAACACGATACCTAAGGATATAAAATAAAGAACTATTATTAATTACGAAAAATATTGACTAAATTACCTGTTGATCTTCTACGGTGTTACCTAATACAAATTCAGACACAACTTGTCGACTTTCCACGTCCCACAATTTGGCTGTTTTATCTCCACTGGCTGTCAGTAACTGTTTGCCGTCGGGACTCCAAGCTACGCCGTACACTCCACCAGCATGGGCAGGGCTACCAATTTCACCAACTAAATCTGATGAACTACCGTCATATAAGAAAACCTTGCCGTCGAAGCCAGCAGATGCAAATAAGTCACCTTTTGGTGAATATCGTACAGCTTGGACAAAACGCGAGTGTTCCTAAAAAGGAATTTTGACAATGTTTAATTTTTGGTGACTTCAAAATAAACGTAGATTTAAAATTATGATTTTTTGTATTATAAGTAGAGATTACGATTATCAAAATCAGAGACTGATATGCTCAGCTACATTGACATATGTGTTACAAGAATTTATTATACCTTTAAAAAAAAATAAAAAAAAAACAGTTAAACTATCTCATTATATTTAAGGAGCAAAAATTATTGCAAACAAACCTGCAATAACATACACTATAAAGTATGTGCAACCTATTTTTCGAATACTGAAAACAATCAGCTGCCAAAATTCTACAAAGTAACTAAAATTAGTAGTGCTGAATATTAAAAACCCCTAAACTAGGCCACCAAAATAAAGAATGAACCGATAAATCGATCTCCAAATATTCCTGCTCAAACATTTAACGTGAACCAAACTTGATGCCTATTATTACAGGATGAGGATTTTCATCTTAACAATGTGTGTTGTGGTAATCGAAAACTTTTTAGAAAATCCAGCTTCATCAGTGCATCAAACATTAGCCAAAAAGAAGGGATTCTCCTCTGTCATTGGCCTCAGCGACTTACAAGTATTTTTTGTGTAAAGAAGTACGTAGATTTTGAAAATTATATCCCTAAAGCAATTGTTGGAAACAACAATCACCAACCCTTACAAATAGTACCCTGCCCGATTCAAATATTCATTTTTTAAAATCACTAGCAGATTTAGGGACAAAACTTATACAGATGCAACAATTCTCATATATATTTTTTTTGATTTTAAAGTTGCTATTAAAAAAATTACCCTACCTCTCTTTGCATTTGCTTTTCTATTTTTATAAGCACTATCACAATCTAGAACTTTTTACACCATTTCAGTGACACCCTGTATACATACCTGTATAGGACACACAGCCATGGTATGTGGAATTAGAAAGAATAATTTAATAGTATTTGATCCGGGTTGTTTAGTCTGCAGTGAAGAATCCGTGATAAATGCTTTTAAATTCATTCCAATTCCGCATACCAAGCTGTATGTGCTTATATTAGTATTGGCTTGCGTTAAAACTTTGGTATGTACGACCCTTAACACTTACAAATGAAAGTAACTGTCTGCTGACTCATTAAACTATTGTTACATAGAAGCTACAGGAAATGTTTGCAAAGAAAAATTAAATACTTGCTACAAAATGTATTGGTATCGGAAGAAAACTGACTGTAATAACAGTTTATACAATACCAGAATACTATTTTATTAAAATTAATGTACAACTCAGGAAAAGATAAAATATGATACAACTCGACTTACTTGTTTGGTCCTCTTGAATTTGAATGGGGGTCCTTCAAATACAGCGATCGTATTGTCCTCCGATCCAGTTATAACTCTAAACGGTCTTGATGGTTTGAAGTCGCAGGAATTAATTGGTTTAGACTGTCCTGAAATCTCACCGACAGAAGTACCAGTCTCCGACATGAAAACATGCCCAAATCTTTCCCTGCCTTCACCAACAACAACCATTCTTTGGTTGTCCGGGGACCAAGCGATGTCTTTAATAGGGCCCCCGATTGGATGGAATTCATTTTTGAGGATGTGTTCTTTGTTCACAGTGTCCCAAATCCTTACCTTACCCGATTGATCTGCAATTAGAAATAATAATGATGGAATCAACAGGCTTGCTTTGTCAAATTTTATTTGTATCTACCGCTAATATTCACAAGATTAAAATGCACTGTTTATTGTGTTGTTAATGTTTTAGTGTGTTCAATTGAGGTTGAATTTAGCAAAGCTGATTCTGGGAATCTACCAGAAGTTGATATTGTAACCTCTAAATTAGGTTATCGTTGAAACACGTCACGTAGACAAACAACTTTATTGTCACTCTTGATTATATAAGAAATCTCCTTCAACCAATTCACAACTGTCAAATGCTTTACTTTGACGTTTCAGTCATTCGCGTTCGACTGCTCAATATAAACTGACTCCAGCGGCAAAATGATCTGCTTATATAGATTTCTAAAGTTCTTGAAGTTTCTGCGATCTCGAGGACGTGTCGAGAAACAAATAAAATATAGCCTGGAATATTCCGGAAAACGTCAAAATAAAGGTATTACAAAAATTATAAATTCTAATGACACAGGAACATAATTAACAAACTAAAAGGTAGGTGAGCTTCCGTAACAATATGTTTATGATTATGGACTACTTTAATAAAAATAATGATTCTGTCAGTACAGAAATTAAGGGAATAACGGTACAAAGTAAATATTTTTTCAATTTCATGTCATTTAGGTTAGGGTTTATAAAATGAAGTGCACTATAACCAAATTATTTTTTATTTAGTTGCTGTTATTTAAATATATTAGGTCTGTTCCAACAACCGTCGAGAACTGGTACAGAACCCTGAGAAATGTGACCAACACCGTCTTACGTCGCATTCGCCAAGAGTACATTAACAACTGAACTGACTGACTAATTCTGAACGGTTCGGAATCGATTCTTGCTGTGTTGAAACAAACTCATTATTACTCAATATTCTACTTATAATTGATTAATTATGCAAAAAGTAATGATATAAAATGACAAAATTAAAAGTAGGCTTTTCTCAAAATAAAAAAAATTGTACTGCATATTAATAATCGATATAAATGTGTAATACAAAAAAATTTTCTGATTTAAATTATATTCTTCCACATTTCAGGGGTTTCACACATATTTTTTTATGTTTTCTTCAACCTATATTTAAAACAAAAAACACATTATCTCTTAAAACCTCAGATCTCCGCAATCTAATATTTTACAGATCCTTTATTTTTCACTTGTACTTTCAATTTATGAAATAAAAAAAAATGCTGAACGAGTCTTTACATCGTTATTTTTTACTTACCACCAGAAGCGATGTAGAAGCCACTAGGGGAATACTTAGCAACATTTACCTGGCAAGAATGTTCAGTGTAGACATCTGATATTGCAGGGTTCTGAAAATAATATTAAGTAGAACAAATAGCAAAAAATCACATTTTAATGCATATTAAATGATATTCTAACTTGTTCGGTGAGTAATATATAAAACTGAATAGTCAGAATTTTATATCTTCATTTGTTTTCTAGTTACAGTGATACTCATTATGAGTTACAATTAAAAATTACTGAGGTGAAATCTAAACACTTTGGATTGGCATAATGAAAGCACTCAGTATGATCTTTTTGTGGTGAATGATTGATAATACATATATGATTATTTATTTGAAGGCACAGTTATAGAACTATAAAACATACTAATATTTTTTTAAAGTAAATCTTTTTATCTTCAAAATAGATATCAAGATTATTCTACAAAACCCTAATTTCTTTTTTTTTTTGTCGATTGATTTTCGTTGTTTTATTTTAAAATGCCTTCAAATTCAAATCAAGAATTAGCTGATACGGTATTAACATGTGGACAATGCAAAAGTGATTTATACAGGATGATTTAGAACTTATAAACTTGGGAACACATGCATCATGAAAAATGGAGTCAATATGGTAAAAAAAAAGTTGTAAAATCCTTATAGTTTCCGAGTAAAAAATTATTGAAGCTGTAGTATTTTCAACCTTTACATCGCTGGATTACTGTAGTCTCTAGCTAGGTGATTTCGAATATTGAAATCCTATTACTTTTTGTAGGTATTAACGTTTTTGTGATGCGAATCTTTACATTAGTTTTTCAAATGTCAAAAATGGCTTACGTGTATAGCAACTCGGAGTTGATGGATATCGTTTTAATTTATAGCGATGTCAAAATGCTTTAGCGTAACGATTTCAAGGTAAATACTGGTACCATGACTTTACATGATTTGGACTTTTTTTGTGAGGATATTTAAAAATGAAGTGTACTGCACCGAAGTAGATACCTACTATTGATGATTTACGTAAACGTATCATAGATGCTGCCAACAACTTACAAGTTTAAAACGGACAAGAAACAGAAACATTTGTGTTAATTTATAGAAACGGGGTAAGACGGGCCCAAAATTTTGTTATAAATGTCAAAACATTTCATTAATTAAAACCACAAATTAATTCTATTAATCATGAATAACAATAGCGGCAAAAGCAGTTGAATTTGCTGTATAAAATAGGTGTTATAAAATGTTATTTATTTCTTTCCATTTTTTTGTCCGGTCGCTGATTGCATACTTTTGCATTTACTGAAAAAAAAAAAATAATAATAATACCTTCAATCGATTGAATGTTGAAAACTTTATATATGGCCGTTTTTGATTTAATTCTAACTTATTTATATAGGGCAAAAACGCCAAGAAAATTAATATTGGCTTTCACATATTTTAGTAACAATTTGGATATCTTGGCAGTGAAGACGCGAGAAAATTAGTCCAGGCAAAAGAATATACCTATAAAAATCGATATAATATTGTAATTAAATCTATAAACGAGAGAATAAATATTCGAGTTCATTTTTCAGTCATCTTTCATCATTTAGCTGATATCTTTTACAATCTATCTATATAAGAAAAAATAAATTAAGTACTTTAGTAAGTATACAAATTTATTTCAATTTTGCAGTTTGGTGTTAAATGTTATTTTAAGAGGATCTTTATTTGTTTTCAAATTACATAAAGATACATAACAGCATACATGTATCTGGCAGAACGCCACAAATGTAGGTTAAGGTTGGCCAATAATATTGTCACGGATTTCCCAATCCGTCTTTTTCTTACTTCCAGAAAAACAATCCGTTAATTAATTACTTCTTTATTAACTACTGAACACTACTAATTACAGGTCAACTAAACACTTATTTAATTAATCGCTATCTAAATCACTTTGATATCTCCAACTAAACACTTTAATTCAACTCTATACACAAGACTTATACAAGACTAACTAACTCGGCCGTTTATTCTTCTTTTATAGACCCAACGAATATTCCAGGTATATTCCAGTATCTCTAGATCCATTTTCTAGTACGACTGGAACGCTTCTCGTCGTTTCCACGATTTTCTGGTAACGCCTCGATTCACGCATGTTGTTTGTTTACCAGAATGGCGTAGGGGCGATCGGAGCAATCTTAGGCAATTCGCGGTGCCACAGTCGTCGGTTTGGGAGTGAGTGGGGCAAATTCCGTGACACTGCCCTCCTTAGGACCGATCGTCCCGATCGGATACACCTCTATACGGGGACAGACGCTCCAGATGGACGACCTTCATCTTACTCCTGGGAGTCCTCTGTATCCGGTAGACGACATCATTGATTCTTTTAATGACGGTGTAGGGGCCCTCCCAACGGTTCTGTAGTTTAGGCGATCTTCCTTTCTTCCGCGTGGGGTTGTACAGCCACACCAGGTCACCTTGTTGGAATCCGACTGTATTGGCCCGGACGTCGTATCGAGTCTTCATGCGATAGCTCTCAGTCGCATTCGAGATCTGACTTGATCGTGTACGGCTGCTAGTCTTCGTTCTAGCTCATGGGTGTAAGTGTCTGGCTCGGTGGGCTGTTCCGCAGGACGACCAAATACCAAATCTGCTGGAAGGCGAAGCTCTCTTCCAAAGATGATCCTTGGGAGTCTTCCCAGTAGTTTCATGGACAGCTGAGCGGTAAGCTAACAGGAAGAGTGGAATGAGCTTGTCCCAGTCTGTTTGGTTCTCGTTCACAAACATCCTCAGATTGGTTTCTAGTGTGGCGTTGAAGCGTTCCACCATACCATCTGACTGGGGATGCAGTGGGGTGGTCCTGGTTTTCCGTATTCCCATAAGCTCGCAGACCTTTCGGAACACACCTGATTCGAAATTTCTGCCCTGATCTGAATGCAGTTCCATGGGCACACCAAATCTGCAGAACAGGTTGTTGACTAGGGCTTCTGCTACGGTCGTGGTCTCTTGATTGGGAAGAGGGTATACTTCCGGCCATTTGCTGAAGTAGTCCATGGCTACTAGCAGATATCGGTTGCCACTTTGGGTTTTCGGAAATGGGCCAGCGATATCAATGGCAATCCTTTCGAACGGTGCTCCTACGATGTACTGGCGCATTTTGCCTCTGAACGGGTCTTCGGTCCCTTGCTGGCTGCACATACGTCACATTTTCGGCACCAATCTTCTACATCCGTCCTACAGCTCAACCAGTAGAAACGCTCCCTAATCTTCTGTAGAGTCCTATTGATACCGAAATGTTCACCACCAGTACCTCCATGTACTTCCTGCAGCACTTCCTTGACCCGGGACCTCGGGAGTAGTACTTGTTTCTTGACCTCCGTTCCGTCATTGTTCTCCCATGCTCTTTTTAGGACACCGTCTTCCAACACCAGAGAATTCCATTGAGCCCAATAACTCTTTAATGCTGGGCTTTTACTACTGACTTCAGCCCAAGACAGTCGCTTGTTGGCTTCTTTCCAGTCCAGTAATGGCTTGATGTCACAGTCAGCTTGCTGGTCTTCTCGAATCGCCGCTGAACTCCATCTGTCTTCAGGTTGGGCTACTACTATCTTGCAAGGAACAAATGATATGTCCTCTTTTCTTTCGAGACTACTACAGTGTCTGTTGTTGTTGGTAGGACAGGGTCTAGACAGGGCGTCTGAGTTTCCATGTTCCTTGCCTGCCTGGGAGTCGCGCCATTGCCGATCCGCGACTGGCGCCCTACACTGCCCCTTTAAATGACCCGCCCGCCCACAGTTCCAACATTGAAGTGGGCGTTCTCTTGGTCTATCTGGTTGTCCTCTGGTTGGTCCGGTAGTTAGGCTGAATTTATCAATGGCCTCCTTCAGTGTTTTGATTATCTCTCTATTTGCCATCCTCTTGCTATTATCACGGATGGTCCGCACTTTAACATATTCCTTGGAGGCTGCCGCTTGGGAGTCGTGCCTTTGCTGATCTGCGACTGGGGCCCTACACTGCCTCTTCAGATGTCCCATCTGCCCACAGTTCCAGCATTGAACAAGGCGATCCCTTCGACTATCAGATTGTTCTCTCGGCGGATGGGTAGTTGGGCTGAGTTTCTCAATGACCTCCTTCAACGTTTTGATTATGTCTCCATTTCCCATATTATCGCTGTTATCACTGATGGCCCGAACTTTAACATGTCTACCGGATGCCATCTTTGCTGCCTCAAATTCCAGTGCATGCGAAAGAGCGTCATTCAACGTTTTAGGTCTAGCGAGCCGTAGTGCCTGCTGTGTTTCGCAATCTCTTAGGCCGTCGATAAACACTTGGATGGAGAGCTGGTCTACAAATTCGGACGGGGCTGTTGGATATGCCAATCGAACCAGTCGAGCAACGTCTGTCTCAAAATGTTGTAAATTCTCTCCACTCTGCTGGTGACGATTTTTCAATTGTGCCTGGTACACTTGCTGCAGGTGCTTAGTCCCATATCTCATTTCCATATGCTGTTTCAGAAGGTCATAGTTACTCTGCTGCCCAGCAGGAACTCCTTGTAAGACGTCAAGAGCTTCCCCTCGTAAAGCAACTATCAGAGCTGTAGCCTTCTCATAGTCAGACCATTCGTTTGCCGCAGCTGCTGCTTCAAACTGACGCAGATAGACATTCCAAGAGACCTTGCCGTCGAATTCAGGAGGCTTCGTTTTCTGCGTTCGAATAACAGATCCTTCTGATTTTATTACGCCTTCCTTTCTTATGTTGTCTAGTTTATGTCGGAGTTCTTCAGGTTTCTCTAACCAAGTTTATTTCTTCGTCTATTTTCTTTTTTTGTGTCATTAGTTTCTCTTCTACTTGTGTTTCTACTTTATGTAACTGCTCCTCTAGTTTTTCTTCTAGTGTATTCTCCAATTTTTCTAACTTTGTCTGCATTTCTTTCGTCTGGTTGTCCATTTTACTCCCTTTTTCTTCTAATTTCTCTTGCATAGTCCGTCCATGTTCTTCTAATTTATTTTGCATCGTTTGTCCGTGCTCCTGCAATTTCTTTCTAATTTTTCCTGCATCGTTTGGGACTGATCTTCGATTTTATGCCCTTGTTCTTCAAATTTTTCTTGCATTGTCTTTGTCTGGTCTTCCATTTTATTTTGCATTGCTTGCATCATTTCTAACAGTTTTGCCATTTGTACATCCATATTGACTTGGCTTCTAGTTACTGGCATTCACTCTATTTGGAATGTTCTAGAATGTCCAGGAATACGTTTGTAAATGTCACCGTTGACTTCCTTACAATGAAACGAGTGCAGTGATATGCCACACTTGGGTCTTTGTCTCACTTCGGTAGAAAGTTCTAGAATGTTCGAGAATGTCCTTCGAAATAACACCGTTCACTTAAGTCACGACGAGTGCGATATGCCACACTTGGGTCTTTGTCTCACTTCGGTAGAAAGTTCTAGAATGTTCGAGAATGTCCTTCGCAAATAACACCGTTCACTTCCTTAAGTCACGACGAGTGCGGCGATATGTCACACTTGGGTCTTTGTCGCACTCCCGTACAAAGTTCTAGAATGTTCGAGATTGTCCTTCGCGAATAACACCGTTCACTTCCTTAAGTCAAGACGAGTGCGGTGATATATCACACTTGGGTATTTGTCTCACTCCCGGACAAAGTTCTAGAATGTTCGAGATTGTCCTTCGCGAATACCACCGTTCACTTCCTTGAGTCACGACGAGTGCGGTGATATATCACACTTGGGTATTTGTCTCACTCCTGTACAAAGTTCTAGAATGTTCGAGATTGTCCTTCGCGAATACCACCGTTCACTTCCTTGAGTCACGACGAGTGCGGTGATATGTCACACTTGGGTCTTTGTCGCACTCCCGTACAAAGTTCTAGAATGTTCGAGAATGTCCTTCGCAAATACCACCGTTCACTTCCTTAAGTCACGACGAGTGCGGTGATATGTCACACTTGGGTCTTTGTCGCACTCACGTACAAAGTTCTAGAATGTTCGAGAATGTCCTTCGCGAATAACACCGTTCACTTCCTTAAGTCAAGACGAGTGCGGTGATATATCACACTTGGGTATTTGTCTCACTCCTGTACAAAGTTCTAGAATGTTCGAGATTGTCCTTCGCGAATACCACCGTTCACTTCCTTGAGTCACGACGAGTGATATATCACACTTGGGTATTTGTCTCACTCCTGTACAAAGTTCTAGAATGTTCGAGATTGTCCTTCGCGAATACCACCGTTCACTTCCTTTCGACAAGACGAGTGCGGTGATATATCACACTTGCGTCTTTATTTCACCCACGTACAGGGTTCCAGAAAGTTCTTCCAACTTCCACTTAAACCCACTCACGCACAGGGTTCCAGAAAGCTCCTCAAACTTCCAGTTAACTCCACTCAATTTGTGGACAGGGTTCCAGAAAGCTCTTTAAAACTTCCAATTAAATCCCACTTCTGACACCAAATTGTCACGGATTTCCCAATCCGTCTTTTTCTTACTTCCAGAAAAACAATCCGTTAATTAATTACTTCTTTATTAACTACTGAACACTACTAATTACAGGTCAACTAAACACTTATTTAATTAATCGCTATCTAAATCACTTTGATATCTCCAACTAAACACTTTAATTCAACTCTATACACAAGACTTATACAAGACTAACTAACTCGGCCGTTTATTCTTCTTTTATAGACCCAACGAATATTCCAGGTATATTCCAGTATCTCTAGATCCATTTTCTCGTACGACTGGAACGCTTCTCGTCGTTTCCACGATTTTCTGGTAACGCCTCGATTCACGCATGTTGTTTGTTTACCAGAATGGCGTAGGGGCGATCGGAGCAATCTTAGGCAATTCGCGGTGCCACAGTCGTCGGTTTGGGAGTGAGTGGGGCAAATTCCGTGACAATATTATTATAATTATAATGGTAAATGATCAGAAAGCAAAGAAAAACCGGTTACAATTATTAACTCTATTTAACCAAAATTCTATAAAATGCATAAAAAAGTTTATAAATATGTAAACAGTATAACAGTAAAATAACTATATATTTGTGTAATATTACTATTTATTTGTAATAATCAACTTGACAACCTTAAACGCCCAAGACAGGATATTTAATTTCCAAAACAACACAATTCTACTGCTTTTAATGTCAAGTACAATTCATACTTGGCTTAACACATTTACAGTAAATATCCTCATATTCGTTAATAAACAAAGGTGAAACTAATTTAATTACAACTCTTGCAGTACAGTTAAAAAATGTTATTTTTAAAACCAATTAATTACAAATATGAGTTTCACAATTAACGATAGGCATAACATTTAAATTTGAAGTATAAGCTTGAATTTGTACTAGATATTTAACTAAATTTTAATGGGATTAATAATTTTAAAGAATATCTTAATAACTACAAAGATATATTAAAAAAATACATAAATAAAATGAATGTCATATCAAATGAGATATTCTCAAAATATTTAGGAATGGTTTTTATAAAAAAAAATAATTGTATGAGATGGAAATATGAAACAGAAAAAGGAGAACATGTAGGTAAAACACAAGATGTTTCCTATGGTTAAAATTATGACAATTTTGTTAAATAAGCATAGAATTCTTAGGGTATCTTTTCAGAGAAGTAGGGTTTCGAAAGTTGATAAAAAAAAATCAATTTAGAACTCATAACTAACCCCCTTGACAAACTTTTGCCAAATTTGGCATAATTTTTTCATATGTTGATAGGTATAAAATATAAAATTTGCAGGATACGTAAAGTACCAGTGGTGGGGTATGGGTACTATCATGACTTTTTTACAAGAAAAATTATATTCCCCTATATAATCATGCAAACAAAATTGGTTTTCATATGCTAAATTGCATTTTCATTTTTTCTCCACATTTTTTTTTTGTAATATTAACCGTTTAGAAAACAAATTGATTTTCTTAACAGGGGTACACCACTGGTACTTTACATAAACTGCAATTTTATATTTTATACCCACCAACATACTAAAAAATTATGCAAATTATGAACATCTTTCACCAATTAATTATTCATAGAACTAATTATGGTACATTCTTTAATTTTAATCATAGAATACGCCTCTAGATTTTCTGCATGCAATTAGAAAACACCCTGTATATGTGTCGTACAATTTATTAATTTCAAATAAATCACTAATATTTTATGTATTTTATTTTTAAAACTGAAACACATTAGTTCACAAACTTATGATCGGTATTGAGATAAAATTATAACACTTCCACTGTCATATACATATATTTATCCGATGCCAAAAATTTATATAGTTACAATATTTTAGAGTATACATAACAAGATACCTAAAAGGAGAAACAAGTATCTATGGTGTTTTCTCATTACATTTTATATTTGCGTATTAAAAAAATACACATTATTTCAGTCATTAATCTAATCTTTATAAATGACGATTTACATAAATATTTCATTTTATTATACGAATATTTATTCCAAATCTTAAAAGTACTCGTTACACCAATCATATATCACGTAATTTAGTAATAAAATAAATGTTTTAATACTGTTGCACTGCTTCTAAAATATAATCATACTGGATTACTTGCTGGTATTTATGTCAATTGGTAAATATTCACAAATTAAATATAGTTGGAAAATACTTTAACAATTTACTATACATACACTCAAAACGCAAATAGATATCTACTTTATGGTCTTTATTTTGAATGTCGTTTTCTACAAAAATAAGGCTATATAAAAACAGCAGCGGTTATCCCATTACAATCATATTTTTATGGGTATCATAAATCAAATAATTCCTAAATAAATTTAAAATATTGGCATGTGTGAAAGATTTTAACCCTGTGTTGGATATAGTTTTTCTTTTCTGAAAGATTTTACATATTTATATTTAGTAATTGTACTTACCTCAATATTCCTGATAATAACAGAGTTTCCATTAGTATATAAAAAGTTCTTTCCTTTTGGGTCTCCACCCAAAACAAGTGGTTGTCCTCTTTGGGTTTTAGGAAGTGTTGCATATATGCTTTCTGTTGCAAAATGTGTATATTTACAAATTAATTCAGACTGTACAGTACTAACTTATAAAAAATATTAATAATTATAATTTTAATAAAAAAATTGCTTACTACAGGCGTATGACATTTTCTTGGAAAATACTCCAATCCAAAATAGATAACTGGATATGCACAATAAAATAAATATACTAGAATATGCGGAGAGAATTAATCATGAAATACTGTTATTCACAAGATTTTGGCACTATTTTATAAACTATTATCTTATTTTCTTAATCACTAGATGTAGCGGTTATGTTTGCCATATAAGGAAATGTAACTTTGGTTGTCAGTGTTGTCACATACTCTCGTGAAATTAGAATCATTTCAATATAAAAGGAATGTAGTTGGACACTGTTGGAAACCTATAAATGGTTATAAACAGAATATCCCTATGATAAATAAAACTAGGCGATTTTCTTGCGCTTACTACATCTACATCGGTAATTATTTACATTAGCGTAAACCTCTCCAATCTTAACAAAATAATTCCTACCCCCCTATTTTTGAGGGTGCTGATCACGAATCTGAAGTCAGATTTTGGCGCTCGCATGTAGTTTTCAAAAATTTTTTTTTCTAAATTGTAACCTCTATGTAAACATTACATTAGCTTGAAATTGCAATATAACTCCTATATTTTGACAACAGTGTGAGGTCATGAAATGAAGACGGCAGAGATGTACATTGCAATTTCAACCTAATGTAGTGTATAAATAGAGGTTAAATTTTGAAATTTTTTTTCGAAAACTACATGCGAGCGCCGAAATCTGACTTCGTGATCAGCACCCTCGAAAACGCTAATGTAAATAATTACCTATGCTACATATGTTTTGTGTATGCTATCTTGTAGGTATCTAATTATATCTTATATACCATTCTAAAAATGTTACCATCTTATAATTCTATTATAGTTACAAGGAATTTTATATGTTGCTGTCTTTATCTATTCCATAAGAAAGTTATTGGTTTATTCCTTATTTTGCTTTACTCTGGCGTAAACTGGCATAAAATTAATCATATTTTGTGGTGATACATTTTTATGTTTCAATTTATTTGATTATAACATAAATTCAACCGATTATCCTGCTGTATCATATTAATTCATATTAGATCATATTAAAAATGAACTTCTTTATTCTACAAGTACATGTAGATAATTAGATATCACATTGAATAAGAAATTTGAAAATGTTCAGTCTACAATATTAACAAAAAAATTCTGGCTCTAAAACTCTCATTGTTAAGTAAAAATTTAAATTAAAAAATATGTACTCTAAAATCCCAGTCTGTAATATAATTCTATTGTAGGATATTGTTTTCCGTAACACATAAAATATTTATATATTCAAACATTATCTATTATCCGTGCGTACTACTAACGTCAACGTCCAACTTAAATCTCAATTAACAAATAAATGAAAATTAAAATCTATCATTTTGTAACTATGACGTCATGTAACTACAACTTAACTAACACTAGCGCTAAAAAAATCGCCTATTATTTTACTGGCAGTCTTTACCCTTCTTGAGTTCTTGACAGACATTCTTGACATCTCGACCTTGAAATATTAGCAAATTGTCCAAAATTGTCTATGAGCAAACGTTTAGATTGTCATTTCTTCTAAATTATAATTTTGCCAGATAAAAAATTAAGAATTATATTTGTGATTAATTCGTCTCTTAACTTTACGTTTGATCATGACATTTTAAAATTTGTTTAATTACATTACAGGTTCCTACAATCATGAGTTTTGTTCCTCGGTTTTGGATAACCTAAATTTTGACGTGTTTGATGATGTTTCCAGTTTTGATTCAATAAAGAATTAAAGAATCAAATAGTAAAAATGGTTGATTTAAAGAAGGATTTGGATGAGTACCTACTTCTCCAAAGCGACCAAAAAAAGTCGTTCAAATTACAGATGCCAGTTTTACAAAAACCTAATATTTCAGGCTGGTTTAGGAAAGAAGAGCCCGAAGAAGAGGCTACATGGTTTAGGGAAACAAAAAAAGGATGTTGTCCTAGCTTGGTTTGTAATATATAATATAGTAATGTAATATTTAGACGTTATTACATCCCTTGTATTTTCGGTACAAATTTCATGTAGTTTTCTTTTTGCAGTCACGATTGCAAAGAATAGTATTATTTGGACTTTGTATTGGAATGGGTATATTGTGTTTTTCAATATCCTTAATGTACATTCCTGTGCTGTTGTTTAAAGCCAGAAAGTTTGCTCTGCTATTTACGTTTGGGAGTACATTTTTTGTAATGAGGTAAGTTTAGAGTTTAAGTGTCTTTCTTATTTTTATAAATATACAGATTATGTATAAGTAGTTTTGGAAACATATTGTACATACTTACATGGTACCTTCATAATGAATTTATTTCTTGATAAATACTTATACACTGTTGTTCCAGCTTCTTTTTTCTTTGGGGCCCAATGGCCTTTTTAAAACATATGTTTGCCAAGGAAAGACTGCTACTTACTCTGACATATGGAGGAACTTTAGTTGCTACATTATATTGCGCTCTGCATTTGCAAAGCACACCTTTCACTGTACTCTTTGCTGTAGGCCAAATCATTTCGTTACTTTGGACTGTGATAATAAATATTCCTGGAGGAACAGCTGGTATTTCATTTTTTTCAAAAATGTTTACCAGATCTGTTGGCAATACTTTACCAGTTTAGTATTTGTGATAATCACTTAATTTATATCATCTGTTATAATTTATTATTTAAGGCAATATTTTTATTTAAATAAGTTTTGTACATATTGGTAGATTTTTTTTATTAAATAATTTCAAGTAACAGCAAATTTTAATTCCCATACACTATTTAAAACAGCATTTATAAAGGATGTCCTAAAATTAGGTGGTAATATATAGTTCTTAGGGACGTTCTATGTCGAAAAAGTATACTTTATCTTTATATGCAAACGATCTAAAAATTTTTCCCAAGGAACAACCATTTAAAGAAGCCACTGAGATTTTGATTTTTTTTTAAATTGCACCACTGCAAACAAAATTTACGAAAATATATCACAAATGTTCCAACCTGAATAAGAGAGGAGTAATATTTGCCATAACTGTTTATGCTCTCATTTTTTCGGCTTTTGATTTCAAAATGTGAAATTTTGCGAAATTAAAATATTGGGTACAATTATGTGGAATCGAACATGTAAATATTTTCTATGATAGCAGATTGTGAAAAACAATTACATTTTTGGTGTCATTTGCATTGACACTTCAGTTGTTGACTTTTTGCAAATTATTATCGAAAATGCAACATTAGACTAGGCAGATATTCTCTACATTTAGAGTATTAGCAATAGAAATGCATTAGGTGCAGTACAAGAATGTCGTAGACTATTTCCTCAGCTTAGGGCACCTAGGCGTAGAACATTTGAAAAGTATACACATTAAGTAAAGAAATTTATTTTCGATGACGAAATTTTTAAAGTACTTATGGGCAAGGGAGAACTTGGTCTCCAGATCTAAATCCTATAGATTACTTTTCGGGGGTAGGATGAAAGCTATAGTTTAAATTACCGGACATAAATTTTTTGGAAAAATTCCAGTATAGAATGCAATTCCTAAGAACCAAATCGGGCAAAATTTTGAAGTTTTCAGATCTTTTCGGCCAATTTGAGGTAGAAAATATATTCAGCAAAACCTTTGCTATAAAAATTACTGATTAAATAAAGATAAGTTGTATTAATAGTTTAATTATTTTTATTAATTTATTGTACTTTATTGCTATTTATAACTATTGATTTGTTTTACTTTGGTAAATAACAGTTTATTAAGAATTTATGTCAAAATAACAATTCATGAAAACTAAATAACTCAACTATCAATGCAAAAGACGCTAAATTAATTTTTGTATTATTTTTAAACAAATTTTACTCAAAAATTATGCATTCTATCAATATGAACCATGAATATCTTTATTTACTAAAAACATTAAAATTTCTCCTCAAAAAAACTAAGTATTTTTTTCAGTATTGTCGCCTTTGGTTTTGTTCACATAAATTGTCAATTGCTTTATTCGCGATTCTGTACATGTTGAAGAGATAAAAGGATCTTTTTTCTTGAATTATTTCCACAGCGTTTTCTATTTGTTCACATCACTCTTCCACTGTGTTAATTTCAGTTCTAAACATTAAACCTTTCATATCTCTAACCCCATGAATAAGAATCACATGGTAGGTCTGTCGATCCATTGCGGCTTATCCACCTGCTGAGAAAAGTATTTTAAAATACAGTGGAGGATGGTCGTGTAAGAACCACATGGGTATTGTCTAACATTTAAGAGCACATTCTCACCACTAGTTCTGGTCAGTCATTCGGTCTTTAAGAAAGGTCCAACAGGCATACTGTTAATAATACCGGCCCAAAAATTTAAAGAAAATCTCAGTTGGAAATTAGTTCAAAAAATAGTGTAGTAGATATTTTTCATAGCCTGCACGGGCACATTTCAAAAATTATTTATCGAGTAAAAATTGATTCATCCGTTACTGGAATATGCAAAATTCTCATTGCAAGTGTTTTCCTGTTTGGAGAATGTTACTTAACATGAATTTGTTGCATGTAATAGGGATGAAGTTGAATTTCATTTAAAATTCTTCACAATGTAATTTGAGGTAAGTACATCAGCTTATTCCGAGATATTTCTGGTACTGGTTGTTGGACCTTCTTGAACAAACTCTGTCAATTCCTTCCAGCAACATTATATACGAACATAAGTATGGACTGCAGAATGAACTCACAATGGACGATGTATAATCGCTTCTTTATATTAACAACATATCAACCAATTTGTTATTAAAGTAATTATGAGCCATTATCAAATATTTAACCATTAGTCAAACATGTAAAAATAAAATGAACAACAAAAAGTTGTAGCTTTTTTTAGTGATAAAATTTTTTTATGGCTTATTATTTCCTCTTACATTGAATTTATCATAAACAGGAAAGTAATTTGATGTTTTTGTTTCATACACCCATATTTCTGTCGGTTGTGATATTTGGGAAAAACGTTATTTGAAGAGTTAGGTCTTTGAGGTTCATGTTATGTTAACAGAAAGACCCCTACTTAAGATTCACCCTATATGAAAATTAAAAAGTGCAATTTTAAGGGTCTGGACAGCAACGTTCTCTAGTGGAACCTCCAACGCAAATGTAAGAAATGTGTCAGTGTAGTTAGTTTATATGTTCTATATCACTACCACTATTTGAGTCACTTACAGTACTTAGATGGGTACAAGAGGTGACGGTTGTAGGGGCAAGATTCCATAGATGTGTTACTTAAGAAGGGTTCAAAGAACACAAAATTACCAAAAAATGAGTTGACTGAACCCCACTTTAATAGTTTACTTTAAAAAGTTTTTTAAACTCACCTGTGTCATCCTCTCCACAATTGTAAAATGCCTTTTGACCGGTAATGGCCCACCATAATCTACTTACATCTACCTGATGCGCACTCTGCGGATGTCACACATAATACACTGCACTATTTAGATATTCAATATACACAACTAATTACTAGCACTGTAACTATAATGGTCACACATTAACACTTATTTTCTGCTATTATGTGGCAAAACAGTGCACAACTTTTGTCGTCGTATGGTCTTCATTTATCTGCATTTCATCAATGTAACACAGTTGTTGGATGTGTCAATTCTAAAAATCTGCATGCGTTCTGGAAAAGATCCGATTCAACCCAAAATTATCTGCTCAATGAAATTAAGTGAAAATGCATTTAGCATTACATTTTTTAAATACATAGGTAATATGTTAGAGCCGTGGTTATACGTTAACAGTAAACCAGTGCAGCCAGAACAATATTCACACACGCCAATACTCGCTTATAGTTATCTTTTTCTTCCACGGCAAGTAAAGTTTCCAAAATATCCGAAATATGTTAGGTACTGAAAAAGGTCCGAAGTATAAAAAAAAGTCCAAGAATCGCACTTTTATCCGCCAATTAACAACACTGCAATGTAATAATATTCTTCGATCTAGATTTTGATCTTCTAATATTTACCTTAAATAGTTTCTTTGCCATATCCCTATTTCGTCTTTTTCTACCAGCATACTCTTTCAATATTGTTTTATGATATGAAAATTAATGTCACACACAATTCACAAAAGCATCCTTCTAGATATTCTAGGCAAAGTTTCATCCTTTGAGATAGCGACCTGAATTTTTTTTATTGTTGGAAGCTCATTTTTTAAATGCCATCCATGAATTGTTCTACTATCTTCTTCCTTCCACCAGTTTCCACCATTTTTCGTTTTGCAGTTGTATATTCTTTGCTATTCTTTATTGCACAGTATACACTACTCACAGACACTCTTGTTAATGAACTACATATTTCAGCTGCATCACTTACACTTATATTTTGGCCTCGAGCCCTAATTCCTTAAAACAAAATTTTTGTCATCCTTTATTCTTGTTAGATTAGCCCGTTTACGAGTTTTAGAACACGTTGTAGACCCCGTATTCTCCATTCTTAAGAACATAAATACACAATCATTAATAATTATATTACAATCCCAATTGAATTAGCAGAATATGCCCAAAATTTTCACACGTACACACCTATGGAGCACTGCAGATAGAACAGGTAGATCTGTCAATTAGTGATAACAAATAGAAATCAAGCATTCTGACGTGACACATGCTTATTTGCTGCAGTAGATGTTGTGTAACCGGATATGCTTTGCCAGGTATAAGGAACATATAATTCAATACAATTTTATAGAAAACTGACTTTTTGTGTCCACTGCTATAAATTGTGAGTGAGTTTATAACATGAATCACTCTCTACTATTTTGACACCCAACTATAGTTGACTTGCATCTAGAAGAGAAAGTAAGTAACTTATTTTTTAATAATGAGCTGTGAAGTTTTAGTTTTAAGGCAGGAAAAATATATAAATTCCAACTGCTAATTCATAATTTATATATACATAAAAATACAATAAATCACACTTTAAAATATCAATTAAAAAAGTATTTTACAAATATACAGTTCAAAATTCATAGTAAATTAAAAGAAGGCAGTTTACTTTTGTAAAAAAATAAAATGCTATTACAGGTACTTTTTTTAAGTACCATCGACATTACTACATTATATCTTATAAAATAGTCTTATATTAAGTAATTATTATAATTATTTTATTCAAAAGTTATCTTTCCTCTTGCCTCGGTACGATAACCCATTCGTCTCCGGAATTTCTCGAGCAATTACCAGGTGCCGAGGACCTTTCTCGCTGTTGTTGCAAGAGATCTCTCGCTAGCCTCAAAGATTCTTTTTCTTCTTGGAGGGCTTTTAAATGCATCTGTCTCTCTTGGTCTTTTGCCTCTACGGCTAAGAGTTGATTTTTCTTTTGGGTCATCATTACCAGCTCTGTTTGTACCTAATAAAAAATTTATTATTAAACACATGAAGAAAATGCTTTATAATAGTATGCAATTTACACATCTCTGAGAGACTAGTTTTGGTGTATATTAATGGAATATTTATTTATATCAGACATTTTTGTTTTTGGGGATAATGCTTATAAAATTATATCATATATAGGGTGATCTGATTTGGAGCAATGACATTATTGATTTTTTAAACGGAAAGTAGTCCTCTATAAGAATTTTAAAAAGCTCCCTTCACAATTAATCTTTCCTATCTTTCTGTTCAGAACTTTTGGAAACATTATATTATATAGTTGCGGCAAGAATTCAACGACTTCGTCGCGGCTGATGTTACGCAATTGTTTTTATTGTCAACATTTTCCATAGTTTGTTGCATTAAAAACAATAATTTTTTGTAATTTAGTGCAAATATATAGTACAAACAGTGTGTAGTATGTATATAGTTTTATTATTCTCACTTATTTTCTTAAATACTTGGATTAAAATATAATATAATTATTTTTTCTGAATATTTTGAGTTTGATATAACGCTTCAGTCAAAATACAGGTTGATTCAGTCATAATATCATTAAGTTTAAGGGAATATAGGAAAAAATTAGTTTTTTTTTCAATTTTCTTAGGCGTTCCACATATGTAGTTAAAATTAATGACATGACAGAATCACCCTGTACAATACAATAAAGTTTTTTTTTTCAGCAATTTATTTACTTTACATATTTTTTAAGGTAATCCATACAAAAGTTTGGTATTTTTAACACTTTTTTTATGATTGACGGAATCTATTACCTTTCGAAATAATTGTATTCACTGCAGCAGTTCAAAGTTTGATTTACTCTTTTTATACTTTATTCTGAGGGGTTACAGAGATCAAAATTGTGACAAGAGTTTGCAAAATAAAGATTTCCATGGGAATTTGCGGAATTTCGGACAATTTCAAGGAATTTCCAAGAATTTCGCATTTGAAAAAAATTACCTCGAAAATTACTATACTTATATAAGGTGCCTGTAAATGGTTGAAAAAAATCCACAAATTCCCGGGCTAAAATATGATGGCCTAAATCAAGTTAACTTAGTCCAAAATTTTATAGTTTCCGAGATATAGGGTGTTGACCTTTTTTAATGTTTTGTCAATAACTTGATTATAAATTGTAGTAAATACATGAAACTTGATAGTGATGAGTTTTCTGGCACGACAAATTGAAAAATGGTCTCGAATTTGATGTCAAATGCAGAGGGCGCCACGTATAGTGCTTTACATGCATTTAAATCGTCATAAATTTTTTGCGCACTGGTGAATTTATTTTTTAATGAATAATTCTTCTTTTATTTTCTTAAAAAAATGTCTTGAACAACCATTTTTTGGATAGGATTTTAAAGTTTAATTTCATAAATCCATTGTCTTCTTTCATACTTTATTCAATTAAGTACTATACAATTTTGGACTAATGTAAATTGGGTTGGATTATCATATCTTGGCTAGGAACATGTAGCGTTTTGTTCAGATTTAAATTCATGTAAAATATTGGAAGTGGCGCCTTCTACGATTGACAGCAAATCCACGTATTTAAATTTCTTGTGCTAGAAAATTAGCCTGTACCAAGTTTGATGTATTTACTTCAATTTATATGAAGTTATCGAGTAAAAATTAATCTCAGACACTATAAAATTTTGGAATAAACTATAAAGTAACTTAATTTAATAACAGATCATCATATTTTGGCTCTCGGAATATATGGTAGTATGTTTTTCCAACCTTTTATAATCACCCTGTATATTTGAGTTAACAAAAAAGAATCTTTCTAAGATTGCTCGTGATTGCTCAGAATTGTGACGATGCCAGTGGCGAAGATGCAAAAGATGGCGCTTTACAACATTGGCTGAAACTCTCAGATTTATAAAATAATGTAAAATTAGCAGCTTCATAGAATAGCGATTTCTTTGTTCTGTTTTGCACAACAGCTAAATTATTTCATAAGATGCGAAGCGCGAAGGTTAACTTTTAAATAAACTAGTGGATGGAGGGACTAATTCAAAATTTAACGTCGAAGTGTAGCCAATAAAATTAAAAAGAAAACATTAAACCACAGCTTAAATTAAACTTTGAAGATAATCAGACTTCCAGTAGTTCCAAACAACCGTGATACGTGTCACACACCGCATACTTTCGACTCATTGGTCATACGCCATGGCATAATAATGCCATGGCGTCATGGCTGCGACCTCAAAAATAAAACGTAGCTTCTTGTTATTATTATTAAAATATAATAATTATTATAGACATACAAATATCAACATTATGAAATTAAATTAAAATAAATATCCATGAAAATCTGTTATGCAAGAATATTATTCAGCGCAAGTTAATTACACTTTGTTAAACTATTTCAAATTTGCTGAAGAAAAAAAAAATAGACGTCGATATATTTTGAACCTGGAACACCTATAAAAAATTACTGTGTGACTACCATGACGTTTCATGTACACAGACTTAAAAAAATATACATACCTTGTTATGATTTCGTTAAGTACCAGTAACATAAAATTTTTGTGGGTTTTACTTATTTTGATTATTTTTATTATACTAAACTGTAATTATCTATGGATATAAACTTCACATCAAACAAATTTATTTCAGATATGAATCATACAATACTCGAAAAAATATCTTGTATAATTTTTATAAAGAATTACAGATAACCCAATATAAATCACTCGTATGTGCTGAAATAATTTTGTTAGAATAATAAATAAAAATAAATACGGAATTATTAGAGATCTAACTAATTCTAGGAACTAGATTTAGGTATATACAGGGTGATTCTTACCCTACACTCTTAGGAAATTATAACTGAGGACAAATAATGACGAATAGTGAAAAGAAATGTAGTAAAATATTTTTAGTTTAGGAAGTTTACAAAAATTTATCAGGTTAAATTTTTTATATATGAAAATTAAAAGTAAATATTTCCATGTATGTAAGATTGATGCCAAAATTGATTTTTTTTTCTTTTATTTAAAAGCCAACAAGAGTATTTTTTTATGTAAAAATCCTTAGAATTTACATTTTTGCCATAAAATTATCAAAAATATATAGACAAAAAAAGTATAGCTACATTTGAAGCACTACCCCTCAGATATCCCTCTTTCTCTCTGGGGAATTGTATTGATTTTTTTTTAAATTTTCAAAGAGAACATGAAAAGTTATTTAATTAATTCATTTCTATGCGTTTGGGAAATATTAATTAAATACATAACAATCAAGAACTAACCTTTCACACCCTGTACGTAGAAAACAAAACGTATAGGTTAAGATTCACCCTGTATTTACATAAAATTATATCACTATTGATCCTTGTCCTTTTTTGTGAATACCAGTATGATGCAAATACAAACATATCTTTAATATGAATAAAGAGAAAAGAGGGAAAAATATTATCAGAAATATTTGGTAACACTAACTAGGTACTCTATGTCTTTTGGGCATTGTTGTTCCAAAATTTATTTTTTCAAATAATTTTAATTTATATATTAATTTGTATAGTGAGATATTTAAGCCAATTTAAAATAAAAGAAGCTACCTGAAGAATTACCTAACTCTCGAAATGCAGAAATAGGTCAGTTATCATCTATCGTGTACTTGTATAATATGTTCAAAAGTGAATCGAAGTTTTAAAAATCTTTTAATGATTTCTAGATTTTTTTCTAGATATTTATTGAATCTAACTTGTCTATGGAATTATTCCTTAGCACATTTGGTATCAGAGAACAGATAACTTCATCAATAAGAATTGTGGGAAAATTGATTTAAGTTTGCTCAAATACCTTAACAATACAGTAAACAAGTATTACTTTTTTCTTTTAATATTCTCCCTGTGAAATTATTAAAGCTGCTGCAATAGATTCTAGGGCTAAAGTAAGACAATTTCAATTATCTCTATCCTTGCTTAGTTTAACCATTGGAGGATATCACTGTTTTAAAAAATTGCTAGTTTTTCCAAATAATCCTGAGATACTTTATTTCGATTTAAATGAAATTTGATATCTATATCACTTTTTGATATAGTAATCGAGGTAATCGCATTTCTTACACATGCTATGTCTCCTTTCTTGAGTAAATATGATATTTTTTATTTTTGTCATATTCCTTACGTACAATTCACTTGAATAATAATACTAATAATCACACATATTTCAGATTTTACTCATTTTGCAAATTATGAATATATTTCTTTATCAAATTCATTAAATTTAATGCTCCTAATATAAGAATAATTACAGAGAAAATAATTTTCATAAAAGACCATTCCATCACAGGTTCCTGAATTCCATAACACATTATTCGAAATTTATTATCAAACCGAAAATGAGTTGGAAATGATGAATAAAATGATTAATTTTACAGGAACTATTTCAATAAAACTTTAAGTTATATAATTGAGTTAATGAGTATTAACTTTGAACTTATATATAACATCAAGAAATCATGTAATAAAAATAAAACATAAAATATTAAAGCTAAAATATAATTAGATTTACTTTTATTCTCTTCGGCGTTCTCTTTCGGGATCAGAAGGTGATGCTTAAGAACAATATTTTTCAGATGATGATTTCAGATTGATATTATTTTTAAAAAGCAGGACATGTCTGGCTTTATCCGGACGGATGGTAACCCTATCTAAGTACAGAAAATTGAAAACAAAAAAATTTTAAAAAAGAAACAATTCAACTATTCAATTTGCCGATGGTACCAATTCAACAAACAGTAGTCCTTTAATTCATGATGTAAGGCTGACGTTTCATGGACACATAATCGTATATAAAAATGCACAAAAAGCACGTATTAGTGAAGAGCTAAAATATAATGCTTTTTTATTATTATTTTTTTTTGGGGGAAGGTTAAATTTACTAGAGAACATGAAAGACTGTGAATTGTTACTAGTTTTTTCTTTTTATAATTGAATACATCTGACGTGTAAAATTCAGGAGATATTATTCTTCATTGACGTGTTTGTAATTTTATTCTAGATCTGTTATTGTGAAGATCCAACATGTTTGGTTTATCTTAATGGCCATCAAAAGGCACAATTTTTTTTCTAATTTCAGTCACTCTGTATATTTTACGGTTTCCAAGATGTCAATAGTGAACTATGAAAAACAGACCACCTGATATATGATAGTTCCATTTCATGTACACAGAATATTGACACCCTATATATGGGATACAAAGACACAAAAGTTTTTTGTAAAACGTCTGGTGCACATAACTTTATTGGTCTACTTCATACAAGGTGCGGTGAAAATGTAAAATTATGGGGCCTTCGACTGTTTTTATTGTCTTTTGTACTGTATTGGTAATTGAAGGTTCCTTTCCAATCAGTGTAAACAATTACAATGAATCCACGCCATGTCAAACATTACATTATCTATTTTTTTTGACTGGTTTTGGTGCAATTTCCTAAGACGATCTTGTAAGTTATGACAAACTGCAGAAGATTAGACAGATGCATTGAAGCATAATAAAAACACTGTAATAAGCTATGCTACTGAATTTGGTATCTGAGATTTTGACACATCAGTGGCGTCATCTGTTTTATTCACATGTAAAAATGCCTAATTAATATTTCACCTAACGTCAATTGTTACATGCAACTTCTAATCGTAGAGGGCCATAAAATGAGTACCTATATACTTAAATATAAAAAGGTTTCTCTTTCAGTATTTTACTGCTGTGATAAACTGAATGGTGATAACTGATGAGAAAAATTATAATTTTGTCTTAGATAGATTTTGCCTACTTGCAGTGTTTCTTTAAGCTTGTGTTATGCTATTCATATTCATCAATATCTCAAAAATTTATTCTATAATCTGTAAACCCCCTCTCCGTTTTTCATTCATAACTTTGGTAAAAGATCAGGTACGAAAAAATAATAGGAATCTTCCCTATAACATTTTTGTATAAAGCGTACTGCAAAAAATGTTTTCTTCATTACCTACTAAACATACATATATGTATATGTTTTGTTCTCACACAGTAATTATGATAAGATCATAATATTTTGGCGTAAAAATCCACATACTACCACACACTCCGAGAACCAAAATTTATTGATTTAAATGAAGTTCAGTCCAAAATTTTATAGTTTCCAAGATATAGGTGTTGAAATTGTAATTTTATTTCAGTTTTTCCCTCGGTTTTTCCTCAATAATTTCATATAAATTGGAGTAATTACATCTAACTTTGTATATAGAAATTTTCTGTATAAGGTAACTTGATTTAGGCCATCATATTTTGGCCCCCGGAATATGTAGTTTTTTCACAGTCACCTTATTGTATAAGAATAGTAATATTCGACATAATTTTTATCAAATGCGAAATCCTTGGAAATCTGTATTTTGCGAAATCTTGTCACAAATTTGATCCCAGTGGTTACTCCCTCGGAAAAAACGTAATTTTAGAAAAACAGTTTCCTAATATTTTTTTTATAGTGAATTATAACATAAACACTTAAATGTACGATAATTTTCACAACCGAATGAAAAACAAATATGCTGCATATTACAAAAAATGATGATTTTAAAAACAGACTAATCGACTGAAAAATACGGAATTGTCATGTATCAAATTAAAACACACTGTATATTGAATTACTATTGCATACCAATTCTCTCATTTTTGTAATTAAATCAAAATGTGTTAAAGACAATTATTACCTTCCAGTATTCTTCTGCTAATTTTTGATGTTCTTCATACAGCTCTACGGATTTTGGATCGGAATAGTCAGGGGTGGCAGGTCTGAGATGTGGATCCAGGGACTCTAGCAGCAAATTGCTAATATCTTGATTTGTGTGGGTGGTACAGGTACTTGTCGTGGTCCTTTGTAAATCTGCTTCGATTTTGGTACCTATAAAAAATTTATTAAAATATACTCCTTGTAACATTCCCTTATTAAATTTGAAAATACAAAAATAACTGTGGTAAGTTGAAAAGATGGTCATTTTTAAATGTCAGTTATTTTGAAATATGGCTAAAATTTTGTAAATCTAGATGATATATTATGGCATATAAATTATTTGAAGAATTTTAGTTTGCGATTTATCAGAACGAATATACGTAATCCTTTCAGTAATATAAACAAGTGCTTGCTAACAAGAATAAGCAATGCGTTTACCGCAAAAAATGTAAAAATATATTTAAATTTGTTTTTATTGTAGTAGTAAAAATTGTATATTTTTGCCATTTACTGATCATGACAATATTTTACTTTGTTCTGACTACAGTATAAACTGTTTAGCCATACATAATTATATTACAATTTCATAAAATTGCATCGCAACTGAAAAACGTTGATACTTAATCTACATGTATATGCGCAAATAAGTTATTTGATAGCTGTCTCTCTCATAATTACGATATAAAACCTTAAACTTTTTATATCTAGATACAAAAATGTGCCAGATACAGGTTGATTCTTAACCTATACGCATACATTTTACTGGGTCTTCTACATCTCAAAATAAGACGAAAAGTTTTTATAAAGATGTATCCTAAAAGTTTTCATTTTCAATATACAGGGTGTAAAAGGTTAGTTCTTAATAATGGTTTCTAATTAGTATTCATCAAACACGTAGAGATAAATCAATGAAATATACAATCACATAACATTTTGAACTCTTTTTTAAAATCTAAAAATAAATAAATACGGTTTGTCCAGAGGCGGGTAAAACAAGAGTGTTTCAAAAGGCTCAAACTTATTTGTGTATAATTTTTTTGATAATTTTATAGCAAAAATTAAAACTTAAGAATTATTACATAAAAAAGGTATTTTTGTTGAAATTCGATGTCGGCAACAGGTTTCGAGAAAAACTGATTTCTATTGGTTGTAGTGAAATTGGCGGATCCACCTGTTTCATCTCCAGCGCTATCATGGGCGTGCGAGTGGAAAAGTTTCGAGTATATATTTCCGTTAATTTAATTATGAATGTAATTAATTTATTAGTGATTTTGTGTTCTTGAGAATAGATAATCATTTAAGCTCCACAGCGTATTTTCCAAATATCGGATGATGACATGTATGAAAAGATTAGGGCGCGAGATCAAAATATGAGTGGAACTGATGTGCTTGAAATATGTAGTTTATTAACAAGAATGTGCGTGAGTAGTGTATACTGTATATTATTTGTCGGTCAGTCGCGCGGTTTAAGGCGTCAGTACTTGAATCGATGCAGCCGATAGACCGTATATCAGCTATATTCGTGGAGAGGATTAGCACCCTCTCTACGGGTATAGTAGGTTGGAAGAATGTTAGCTTGGGTCAATGTGAGAGATTGATACCGGTCGACCTTTGACTACTCCCCTAATTAATGAGGTTTTCCAGGTTTCCCTCATTCCTACACTGAATAGTGGTTAGAACCTACCAACGTAAGTCGTTCCTGGGCGCAAATGCGGCCTGTTTAATGAGGGGTAGATATATTATTATTATATTATTATTAGAGCTGTCAATTCCGGAAAAAATGTCAATATCGGGATTGATTGCTGCCGACAATGTCGATATATTATGAAAAACGAATATTTAAGTTTTATTTATTTAAAGATAACAGAATAGTAAATGCAAAAAAAAACGTTATTTATTTATTGAACACCCAAACAGGCTGTACTTATGTTATAAAATGAATATTCATAAATTATATAAAATTGATTTTTTATTCATATTTTGGAAAAAATTAAAAAATATATAAGAAAAAATAATTCATCCAGTACATTCGGATTCAAACTGGACTATGTGGTTTAAAAAATTGTCCTTAGAAGTGACGTACAATGCATTTTTTTTTGTTTAACAGGATATTCCGGCTACGAAAATATAAAATATGTTAATAAATAATAATTTTATAAATTCTATTTTTTTTTCTAGTAAATAAATCAATTTAGTTTGGTAAATTGAAAATTTCAATTAAACATTTTTAGTCAGTTAAAATATATTGCATTAAAATAAATTAAACTTATGAAGAAATAATTAACACTAATCTCTAATTAATTTGAAAAATTATTTAATTATGTAGCACTTCAACTTATGGAAACTATCTGTCTGAAAAGTATAAATATACCTCTATTTACTTTGTAAGTTTACAAAACCTGATCTTATGTAGGGTGTAATATAAAATGTGACGTTTTCTGTTTCCATTTGTAAGGAAATTTTTTTACAGTTTCACAGAAACACACAAATGAAAATACTAAACTGGCAAATCATTTCTGTGTCTCAATATACCTTTCAATTTAAAAAATAACAGAAAAATATATTTTGTTTTCTTACAGTATTCTAGTAGTAGTTGAAAAAGTTAACAGGTCAAAACTCTATTTTTAGATGTAAGTATGTCTTCTGACATATCTGCTGAAATTTTGATACCGTACAATACACATAGAATACAATTACAAAATATATACAATTATATATAAATTCACGTCTGTTTGGCTCACAGTTTGAAACTTAAATATGTTTTTCATAATATTGGAAAAACACGACGCAGAAGTAGTGTTGAAAGATCGACGAAAAGGATAAATATGTACTAATTTTCCAATATATTCATTTCCGGCTGAAAGTAAATATAAATAAATAATGATCTAACATATGTATTTAGTATATGTATCGAAGACCTTCTTTTAATACGACAACATATATTTATAAAGTTTAGAACACTTTTCTTCACTATCAATATTTGTCAGAAACACCTTCCTATATAAAATTTAACACGTGGCTTTAGCTTTAAAAGTTACTGTTATTTATATTAAATATTAAAAATTATTTGTACAGATTTTATTTAATGTAAAACTGAAATATATATTTTGAAGGAATTTTGCCAATAACTGTAAAAGTAATGTATTTCCTTTGCGAAATTCAATATACAGGGTGTACCATTGAAAACTTTGCACCCAGCTTATTTTGAACTACGTTCCAAAATATTAAAATTGCTGTGACACGTCCATTTTGTTTTCGAGGGGGACGTATTTTAGCGTTAAATAGAGACTCGCCAGAACAACCCCCTTCGCGGGGGCGCATTCAACTTTGGAATCTTAAATGGCATCCGTTGTTAAAAAAAAAATGTTTACTTATGCTTAGGAATAAAAGACAATTTTGTATTAATCATTTAATTAATTGTTAAAAATGTCCGCCTCCCACTTCCATGCAATAATAAAAACGTTATTCAACATTTCGACGAACATTGTTAAGAATTTCGGGGGTAATTAGATGGCCATTCTTCAATGATACTCCGCCTGATTTCTTCTAAAGACTGCGGCTGAGTGGCATAAATTTTAGACTTTGTGTCCCCATAAAAAAATTGAGTGGTGTCAGATCGAGTAATCTGGGTGGCCACTCAATAGGTCCGCGACGACCTACCCATTGATTTGGATGATGTTCATTTAAAAACTGATGAACTGCAACAGTAAAATGTGGAGGTGTACCATCTTGTTGCAACCAAACATTGTCTTCTAAAATGTTATCATCATTTACCATAGTTTCAACAATCATTGGATAAATGTAGGTAGTTATTCAAAAGCTCAAGGTAGATACATATCAATTAATTAAATGATTAATATAAAATTGTCTTTAATTCCTAAGTATAAGTAAACATTTTTTTTTTCAACAACGGATGAACTAAAATTGAAAAAAGTTACATGACGAAAACCAGAATTAAAAACACTTTCGAATGAGGTGTCACTCGACCTAGAGTGCCATTTAAGATTCTAAAGTTGAATGCGCCCCCGTGAAGGGGGTTGTTCTCGCGAGTATGTATTTAACGCTAAAATGTGTCCCCCTCGAAAACAAAATGGACGTGTCGCGGCAATTTTAATATTTTGGGACGTAGATCAAAATAAGCCCGGTGCAAAGTTTTCAATGGTACACCCTGTATATGTGTACGACAATGACGGTTAGATATAACAATGTAGTGGAGACATCTCAAATCCCTACTCGATAAAATAAAATATTCCACTTCGGGAAACTGCATATGAAACTGCCGGTGATTCATATTGATTTAGTAAGCAAAATGAAGTGGAAAACTTTATATTTGAATGTCTTTGGACTATGGTGGTGGTAGTCGGGAGTGAGGTTTGCATACGCGTATATTATGGACCCGTGCACTCTCACTTGTTCTGTTGAAAATCGAAGTACACACACCATAAAAAGTCTTGGATCCCCTGTATATAAAATGATTCGATTAAACCTAGTGGTTTTTCTTAATGTGGTAAAAAAGTACATGTACTTAAGGAACAAACAACAAAACAATAAAAAATTGCAGACCATAAACCTTTACTTTATTACCAATGTTTTTATAAATCTGGTCATTTTGGCAGTGTATTCAGCCAAGTGTTCCTTTGAATTTGTGTACATTATAATGCCATGACGTGAAATTTCTGCGTTTACCTGAGTAGGAGTGACTGCTTTACACTAGGCTTTACATGATGCAGGACGTTCTAATTATCAGATATCGAACATGTTGGGCATTTCTAGATCATCTGTTGTACGAATAGTACACAGATATGAAGAATTTGATACAGTGGAAAACAGACCACGTAGTAGACGTCCTCGAGTATCTAGTGAAAAGGAAGATCGGTATTTGGTGCAATATGCCCGTAGACATTGCACATCTTCAGCTTCAGCTCTCAGGGCCCAATCTCAAGGTACGTCTCGCCATGTTATATCGACACCTACTATTCGAAGACCATTACGGGTCCCCACTCTACTTGCAAGGCATCGTGCTGTCCAGTGGGCTTTAGAGCATAGGGGCTGCTATTACGCCAGTGGCGGTAGGTCTTATTTATAAACGAAACCAGAACTGGGCTGGTTACAGATGACAATCAACAAAGAGAGAACCAGGTCGTTAACAGCAATTTTATTTTCCCCGTATGAAGGGGGTACCGCAATGTTTCGGGGTGGAGTAATGTTCGCCGCACCCCATTAATTCGCATACCAGAGAATATGACATCGAACAAGTTATTACGCCCATTATCTACCCCCTACGTAATGAATTAGATGAAAATTTTGTGTTTATGGACGACAACGCTCGACCACATCACGCAAGAAGGGTTCAAAAGACACTCGAAGCAGGATCAGTAGATTATAGATTGGCCAGCCAACTCTCCTGACATGAATCCTATTGAAAACACGTGGAATTTCGTTGCTAGAGCCATTCATAATCATATTCCTCCTCCTCAGACTGCAGATGAGTTAGTCGTGGCGTCAGAAGAGGAATGGAACAGTATTCCGCAAAAGATCGTTAACCGCTTGATTATATCAATGCACAGACGTGTCAATATGCTATTGGAACGTGGTGGAGGTTATACCGACTATTAGTCAAGTAGATAACCTGCTTTGTTAATTATTTTTGATTTAATAATTTTGTCAAAAATGTCACACATTTGCTGGTTTTTAATCAGTAGTACTCAGTTTATCGAACATATTCTTTTCACAAAAAAGATTTATAAATGTATTTGGTTTTTCTGACAAAAAAATTTCTTTAATAAGAATGAGGGGGAGTCCAAGACTTTTAACGTTGTGTGTATATCTGTACTAGCGGAGAGAGCACATAAAATAAAGCAATCATACATTTCCACAGTCTGGCAACTTTAGAAATGCTATTTCTCTGTCTAACTGTATTTACACAAGAGTTTATAGCTTTCTCTCGAATGGTAACCATGATATGGACTTTCAGCATGTGTCTAGGGCGAGAGTTTGTAAGTAACCCGGTTTTATCAGCTTTTGAATATAGAGTTATGTACTTGCTGTGCTCTAAACCAGGAATATCTTGCAACATTTTCTAGATACTAGACTTTTGGAGAGATATGTGGTTTATGCAAGGTAGTAACTACACCACATTTTTTATTTTATATTAAAAATAATAATAACCAATAATTTTAGAGGTTATGCTATAATGAAGTCATGCAACGAATACAATTTATTTTTCTGCGTGCATGAATTACTGTGTCTTAAAATACATTGTTAACTAATATTCAAAAAATAATAATAATAATCGTGCTAATCGTTGTTTTGTGTACGTGTACATTGATTGAATAAATGCAATTTTCAAATATTTTAGGGTTTTTCTCAAAAAAATAAGTAATATGAAAAATTTTAACAAAATAAAAATTAAAAAGCACATACATAGAAAATTTGTGCTTAAACCAGAAAATTGTAACCGCAAAAAATTTTAAGGAACTTCAAATATTCTTGGTTTGTAGCACAGCAAACGCACGGTATAATTTATTTAAAATCTAATCAAACACGGCTTTCCCAAAACGCGTTACTAGAAAAAATGTTAATAGGTACAAACTCTCGAGATGCTTCGGTTGCGCAATTCGAACACGCTGTATGTTCCACGGTTCCACGTAACTATAATAATTTTGTAAACACAGTTTTTTTGTGCGATACATGCATGATACATGTTACACCACGTCTCTACTGTTTTAAATCATTATCAAGTTTCTTTGAAATTGCAGTCATAATAACAATATTTACAGTAATACGAACCCACCCGTAGAATATTTTATGTTTTTCACTCGGGCTTGTGTTGTATATAACACGTTTTTCTTATATAAACAAACGACCGGCAGGAGGAAACTTGTGTAACTTTATTACAATTGGGTATTTCTACCAAAAATTAAATAAAAAATGTCCCACATAAATAATTAAAAATAATGTCAAAAACTTGAGCAGACTTAGAGTGGTTTAAGTACATTTAACAATTTTTGGCTTGTTAAATTACTGAATAAATTGCTCCAATTTGTTTACAGTGCCCTATTTAAAAAACATGTACATACATACACTAATTGACCTGTTATCGGTATCAAAATGAAAAACATATGAATTTTGTTCCATCGTTTTGCGATACACTGTATATATATACTTCAATAATTAACTAATTTCGTTGTTAAATTTAAGATAACTTCATAATTTAAACCAGATTAACGGACTGCAATACCAAATACGTATTATATTGAACAACTGAAGTTTCAAAATTCTATACAGGATGTCCCTGAAATGCATGAACCAGCGAGCCGCCCTAGATTCGTAAGGGCAAAATACGACGATTTGTGATATTAACCAAAATGCAAAAACGTTTTTGTTAGGGTTTTAGGGATAACAGTTTTTGAAAAAATTTCAATATGTTGTAAAACAAAAAAGCGATGAAAGATTAACATTAAATTTGTTACATGAATGCATATATTGGTAAACGGCTCGATTTTTTTGTTAAATAGCTTTACAGTTAACAATTTCCTTGAATTTAGTGCAATTCAGCTAACGTCTGAAAGTAAAAATACTCTAAGGAAGGCTTTTAGATGAGCCTTTGTTTAATAAGTTGTGGGTATAAAAATTATTGCGAGAATCCATTCATATTCACCTATTTAATCTTTCCACTCGGCTTTCCATAATTTTTCAATAAATCTACCTACGGATTTTTATCTTGGTTGGCATGACCAAATTCACCACACCTGTCCAAGAAAATTGTCACGTAACCAAAAAGTTATTATTATTATTATTATTAACAAATAATTAGAGCTGAAGCTAAAAGCTTGTTATACTCTAAGAACAAAGATAAATTCATCCTATAAATGGCTGATAACATAGTAAAACAATTAATAAAAAAAAACAGAAGAAATCAAGGTACACTATACATGAATACAATATAAATATTTGAAAACAAATTCATAACAGATCAATTACAATGGATGTTGATTAAAGTTATGGTAAAGTCTATTCTTGAAAGAATTTAAAGACGGTGCTGTAACCACATTATCTGGTAAATTGTTCCATAGATCGAATATTCTGTTGGGTAGAAAATGTTGTATGTTACGTCTACGAAAGCTTTTCTTTTTAAGTTTGAATAAATTCCCTTTAAGACGGGGGTCCGGGTTTAAGTCAAACATGACATGTGGGCAGCACAATTAGCCATGCAGGATCCTATAAGTTGTAATAAGGTCACATCAAATACTCCTTTTTTTTCTAAAGATTGAATTCGAAGGCGCCGAAGACGTTCTTCATACAAAAAATATTTAAGACCAATTGGAAGTTTGGTGGCTTGCCTCTGAACCCCCTCTAGTCTTGCGATATCTTGCTTTAATAGTGGAGACCATATGGCCACCGCGAACTCCAAATGGGAGGGAATGTATGATTTGTATAACTTCAAAAATGTATCCAGAGTAAGGTTACTGAAAGATTTTCTGATCATAAAAATCAATTGATTACATTTCTTCACTGCCTTAGCAACTTGTGCACTCCATGACAGATTGTCCATTATAATTATTCCGAGATCATTTTGTTGTGAAAAGCTAGGCAATTCTGTATCACCTACATTGTATACTATCTTAGGATTAGTTCTAGACATATGGAGTACACAGAACTTAGAAGGATTTAAAGGTATGCACCATTCGGAACACAAATTACCAATAATATCTAGATCATCTTGCAGGTGAAGAGATGATGATGAAAATAGTTTAAGTTCATCTGCATATGATAACACTTGAGCAGTACACGTATTCGTTAGATCAGAAACATACATATACTAGGAACAGAATTGGTCCAAGGACCGAACCTTGTGGAACACCACTCAATACTTGTCTTCTCTCAGAAAAACTCTCAGCGATAGAAACTATAAATTCACGATCTTCCAAAAATGATTTTATCCAGTTTAACAGTTTACCACGCACACCACAATGTTCAAGTTTATAGAACAATCGCACATGCGGCATTTTATCAAAAGCCCGATAAAAGTCCAAGTGCAAAACGTCTATAGGTTGTACATTGTCTGCACATAAGGTCCAAGAATTAAAAGCTTGAAGTAAATTGGTAAGAACTGATCGACCAGGTAGAAAACCATGTTGATGCGGCGGTATGACACCATTGTTAAGTAAAAATGTGATAAGTTCCTTGCAACTAATTATGTCCAATACTTTATACAGAACAGAAGTTAAGCTAATTGGGCGATAGTTAGAGTTTGACAGTTTATCACCTTTTTTGAATATAGGGGTCACACTAGATAATTTCCTATCTGCTAGCAAATTACCAGTTTTCAAGGATTTGAACATAATTTCGAAAAGTGGACCACTTATACTATTTGCACATTGACAAAAATAGTGAGTTGATTAAATCTGCACCAGGTGATGACTCAATAAGCAGTTTACACAGTTGTTCGGAAACAATTACAGGACTTATTTGAATTTCCTCTAGTGTAGAAGGTACACGAATGTTGACATCCAACTGCGGAAGCTGATCACTAGCATCTAAAGTAAATGCATTGTAGAAAGTCTCAGCAAAAGCCTCAGCGACTTCACAGTTATCACTATACACACTACCAAAAGAATTTTTAATCAGTGGTGTGGAAACTTTATTTGTGAATCGAGAACGAGTATACTTATAAAAAGATCCTTTATCGATTAACTGATTTTCAAACAATGACCTTGCACGCCGTAATTGACCTGTTAGTCTATTAGCGAAACCTCGGTGTAGGTGATAGTCGCCTCAATAATTGGATCGTTTGTATCTTTGCCAAAGTGCCTTTTTTCTGACACATTTTAAATAATTCTCCATTAAGCCACTGATTTTTATAATTGGATGCATATTTACAAACAGGAGCATATGTAGGCATGATATTTCTGATTCTGACAGCATAAAACCAACTATGCCACAAATCTTCGGGGTTATTTTTGTTTGCACAGTCTTCAACCCAATCCACCTCAGCCAAGTGATAATTCGTTGATATATAATCAGCCTTGAAGTTTGTTGAACTTGAAAACAATCAGCTGATCGCAATTTCGTCAGATGTCTTCACTGCGCATGCTTATGACAAGAAAATTGCGAATTGAGCAAAAACTTTTGGATTGTAAGAAGGCTTTTAGAAATAATTTTACCTGCTGAACTAGAAAATGTACCCCAACTTATAAGAAGGGAAATGTGATTCATGCACGAAGGTGTTCCTCCTCATTTTACAATAAATGTTAGGTTAGGTAGGTAGCTTATTTGCAAGAACAGAAAAACAGAAGATACAGATTTATAAGAATGGTTTTATTAAATTTTACATATCTTTATTGCTTATACCTGACCATCCTGACCAAGACTTAATTCATCTTTATTTAAAATCTTTAATTTTTGTGATATATGCTTTAACGAATATTCAAGTTCGTACAATTTTCATTCTTACCTCTTTTTTCGTATAATGGAAAAATGGGGAGAGGCAATTTTGATGTTACCACCCTATACATATTGTCACGGATTTCCCAATCCGTCTTTTCTTTCACTTCCAGAAAAACAATCCGTTAATTAATTACTTCTTTATTAACTACTGAACACTACTAATTGCAGGTCAACTAAACACTTATTTAATTAATCGCTATCTAAATCACTTTGATATCTCCAACTAAACACTTTAATTCAGACTGTAATACAAGACTTATACAAGACTAACTAACTCGGCCGTTTATTCTTCTTTTATAGACCCAACGAATATTCCAGATATATTCCAGTATCTCTAGATCCATTTTCTCGTACGACTCGAATGCTTCTCGTCGATTCCAGATTTTTCCAGGCCGATCTCGATCAGCGGCATGTTGTTTGTTTACCAGAATCGCGTAGGGGCGATTGGGGCAATCATAGGCAATTCGCGGTGCCACAGTCGTCGGTTTGGGAGTGAGTGGGGCAAATTACGTGACACTGCCCCCTCCTTAGGACCGATCGTCCCGATCGGATACACCTCTATACGGGGACAGACGCTCCAGATGGACGACCTTCATCTTACTCCTGGGAGTCCTCGGTATCCGGTAGACGACATCATTGATTCTTTTAATGACGGTGTAGGGGCCCTCCCAACGGTTCTGTAGTTTAGGCGATCTTCCTTTCTTCCGCGTGGGGTTGTACAGCCACACCAGGTCACCTTGTTGGAATCCGACTGTATTGGCCCGGACGTCGTATCGAGTCTTCATGCGATCGCTCTCTAGTCGCATTCGAGATCCGACTTGATCGTGCACGGCTGCTAGTCTTCGTTCTAGCTCATGGGTGTAAGTGTCTGGCTCTGTGGGCTGTTCCGCAGGACGACCAAATACCAAATCTGCGGGAAGGCGAAGCTCTCTTCCAAAGATGATCCTTGCGGGAGTCTTCCCAGTCGTTTCATGGACAGCTGAGCGGTAAGCTAACAGGAAGAGTGGAATGAGCTTGTCCCAGTCTGTCTGGTTTTCGTTCACAAACATCCTCAGATTGGTTTCTAGTGTGGCATTGAAGCGTTCCACCATACCATCTGACTGGGGATGCAGTGGGGTGGTCCTGGTTTTCGGATTCCCATAAGCTCGCAGACCTTTCGGAACACACCTGATTCGAAATTTCTGCCCTGATCTGAATGTAGTTCCATGGGCACACCAAATCTGCAGAACAGGTTGTTGACTAGCGCTTCTGCTACGGTTGTGGTCTCTTGATTGGGAAGGGGTATACTTCCGGCCATTTACTGAAGTAGTCCATGGCTACTAGGAGATATCGGTTCCCACTTTGGGTTTTCGGAAATGGACCAGCGATATCAATGGCAATCCTCTCGAACGGTGCTCCTACGATGTACTGGCGCATTTTGCCTCTGGAACGGGTCTTAGGTCCCTTGCTGGCTGCACATACGTCACATTTTCGGCACCAATCTTCTACATCCGTCCTACAGCTCAACCAGTAGAAACGCTCCCTAATCTTCTGTAGAGTCCTATTGATACCGAAATGTCCACCACCAGTACCTCCATGTACTTCCTGCAGCACTTCCTTGACCCGGGACCTCGGGAGTAGTACTTGTTTCTTGACCTCCGTTCCGTCATTGTTCTCCCATGCTCTCTTTAGGACACCGTCTTCCAACACCAAGGAATTCCATTGAGCCCAATAGCTCTTTAATGTTGGGCTTTTACTGCTGACTTCAGCCCATGAGGGTCGGTTGTTGGCTTCTTTCCAGTCTAGTAAGGGCTTGATGTCACAGTCAGCTTGCTGGTCTTCCCGAATCGCCGCTGAACTCCATCTGTCTTCAGTTTGGGCTACTACTATCTTGCAAGGAACAAATGATATGTCCTCTTTTCTTTCGATACTACTACAGTGTTTGTTGTTGTTGGTAGGACAAGGTCTAGAAAGGGCTTCTGCGTTTCCATATTTCCTGCCTGCCTGGGAGTCGCGCCATTGTCGATCTGCCACTGGAGCCCTACACTGTCCTTTTAGATGACCCGTCCGCCCACAGTTCCAACATTGAAGTGGGCGATCTCTTCGGCTATCAGCTTGTCCTCTCTTTGGTCTGGTAGTTAGGCTGAGTTTATCAATGGCCTCCTTCAGTGTTTTGACTATCTCTTCCTTTCTCATACTGTCGCTGTTATCACTGATAGTCCGCACTTTAACATGTTCCCTGAAGGCTGCCGCTTGGGAATCGCGCCTTTGCTGATCTGCGACTGTGGCCCTACACCGTCTCTTCAGATGTCCCATCTGTCCACAGTTCCAGCATTCAACAAGGCCATCCCTTCGACTATCAGATTGTTCTTTCTTTGTCCTAGTAGTTGGGCTGAACTTATCAACAATCTCCTTCAGCGTCCTTATTATGTCTCCATTTGCCATACTACCGCTGTTATTATTCATGGCTCGCACTTTAACATGTCTACCGGACGCCATTTTTGCTGCCTCGAATTCCAGTGCATGTGAAAGAGCGTCATTCAACGTTTTAGGTCTAGCGAGTCGTAGTGCCTGCTGTGTTTCGCAATCTCTCAGGCCGTCGACAAACACTTGGATGGAGAGCTGGTCTACAAATTCGGACGGGGCTGTTGGATATGCCAATCGAACCAGTCGAGCAACGTCTGTCTCAAAATGTTGTAAATTCTCTCCACTCTGCTGGTGACGATTTTTCAATTGTGCCTGGTACACTTGCTGCAGGTGCTTATCCCCATATCTCATTTCCATATGCTGTTTTAGAATGTCGTAGTTATTCTGCTGCCCAGCAGGAACTCCTTGTAAGACGTCAAGAGCTTCCCCTCGTAAAGCAACTATCAGAGCAGTAGCTTTCTCATAATCCGACCATTCATTTGCTGATGCCGCTGCTTCAAACTGACGCAGATATACATTCCAGGAAACCTTGCCGTCGAATTCAGGGGGTCTCGTCTTCTGAGTTCGGATAACAGGTCCTTCTGATTTGATTACGCCCTCCTTTGCTATCTTGTCTAATTTATGTCTAAGCTCTTCTCTAACCTGGTTTATTTCTTCGTCTATTTCCTTTTTTTGTGCTAACAGTTCTTCGTTCATTTCTTTTCTTTGTTCTAACAGTTTTTCCTCTACTGTATTTTCTAATTTTTCTAACTTCACCTGCATTTCGTTTGTCTGAGTTCTCATTTCCTGTTGTATTATCTGCATCTGTTCTTTCATTTTATACCCTTGTTCGTCTAATTTATTTTCTAATTTCTCCTGCATTGCTTGTCCCTGTTCTTCTAATTTCTTTTCTAATCTCTCCTGCATCGTTTGGGACTGATCTCCGATCATATGCCCTTGTTCTTCAAATTTATGTTGCATTGTTTGTCCCTGTTCTTCTAATTTCTCTTGCATCGTCTTCGTCTGGTCTCTCATTTCCTGTTGCATTGTTTGGATCATTTCTAACAGTTTTGCCATTTGTGCATCCATATTGACTTGACTTCTAGTTACAGGCATTCACTCTATTTGGAAAGTTCTAGAATGTCCAGGAATGTGTTTGTAAATGTCACAGTTGACTTCCTTACAATGCAACGAGTGCAGTGATATGCCACACTTGGGTCTTTGTCTCACTTCGGTATAAAGTTCTAGAATGTTCGAGAATGTCCTTCGCAAATAGCACCGTTCACTTCCTTAAGTCACGACGAGTGCGGCGATATGTCACACTTGGGTCTTTGTCTCACTTCGGTAGAAAGTTCTAGAATGTTCGAGAATGTCTTTCGCAAATACCACCGTTCACTTCCTTGAGTCACGACGAGTGCAGTGATATGTCACACTTGGGTCTTTATCGCACTCCCGTACAAAGTTCTAGAATGTTCGAGATTGTCCTTCGCGAATAACACCGTTCACTTCCTTAAGTCAAGACGAGTGCGGTGATATATCACACTTGGGTATTTGTCTCACTCCCGTACAAAGTTCTAGAATGTTCGAGATTGTCCTTCGCGAATAACACCGTTCACTTCCTTAAGTCAAGACGAGTGCGGTGATATATCACACTTGGGTATTTGTCTCACTCCCGTACAAAGTTCTAGAATGTTCGAGATTGTCCTTCGCGAATAACACCGTTCACTTCCTTAAGTCAAGACGAGTGCGGTGATATATCACACTTGGGTCTTTGTCTCACTCCCGTACAAAGTTCTAGAATGTTCGAGATTGTCCTTCGCGAATATCACCGTTCACTTCCTTGAGTCACGACGAGTGCGGTGATATATCACACTTGGTTATTTGTCTCACTCCTGTACAAAGTTCTAGAATGTTCGAGATTGTCCTTCGCGAATACCACCGTTCACTTCCTTGAGTCACGACGAGTGCAGTGATATGTCACACTTGGGTCTTTGTCTCACTTCGGTAGAAAGTTCTAGAATGTTCGAGATTGTCCTTCGCAAATACCACCGTTCACTTCCTTAAGTCACGACGAGTGCGGTGATATGCCACACTTGGGTCTTTGTCGCACTCCCGTACAAAGTTCTAGAAAGTTCCTCCAACTTCCACTTAAACCCACTCACGCACAGGGTTCCAGAAAGTTCTTCAAACTTCCACTCAAATCCCACTTTGTGGACAGGGTTCCAGAAAGCTCTTTAAAACTTCCAGTTAAATCCACTTCCGACACCAAATTGTCACGGATTTCCCAATCCGTCTTTTCTTTCACTTCCAGAAAAACAATCCGTTAATTAATTACTTCTTTATTAACTACTGAACACTACTAATTGCAGGTCAACTAAACACTTATTTAATTAATCGCTATCTAAATCACTTTGATATCTCCAACTAAACACTTTAATTCAGACTGTAATACAAGACTTATACAAGACTAACTAACTCGGCCGTTTATTCTTCTTTTATAGACCCAACGAATATTCCAGATATATTCCAGTATCTCTAGATCCATTTTCTCGTACGACTCGAATGCTTCTCGTCGATTCCAGATTTTTCCAGGCCGATCTCGATCAGCGGCATGTTGTTTGTTTACCAGAATCGCGTAGGGGCGATTGGGGCAATCTTAGGCAATTCGCGGTGCCACAGTCGTCGGTTTGGGAGTGAGTGGGGCAAATTCCGTGACAATATGGAAACCCTAAAAATACAAAATTAGCCATCGGCTAATTCCAGTTCTTCAATTTCTTTGTTAATTTGTCGGACATAAAAAGGAAGGTAATTTTACAGAAGAAATACAAAATGGTATGGATTCCATGTGGCATTATTAATAAATGATCAGTTTAATTTTCACAAACCCCTTGAGTGAATCTTAAATATGTCGATATATGTTCAAAGTCAGTGCAGCTTACTGTGTTGCGCTTGATATTGACGTATTTTTTGCGAAAATAATAACAAAATTTTTTGATAAATTAATTTTAATAATAATTGAGATAAATTGTATTAGTACCACGAGAATTTCTTGGTCCTAAATTTGGTAAATTGGTTGCAAAATTCTTAGATTCGATGTCAAAGACAAGCATTCTCATGATGGTGGTTGTTACGAAAATTAAACAAACATCCTTACATTTGAAATTGTTCCATGATTAATCTAGAACTAATATTTGAATTTTAGTGTTAGTGTCAAAAATATAATCGTTCGCAAACTAGGTTACTATTGACGTAAATAGAACGAAATGTTCGAGTGCTGTTGTGTAATTTTTGTTTATAATATTAACCATGTTTCTATAAAAAATAATGATCCGGAAATGACAATGTGTCACAATTTTTAGAAAAAAATAGTTGAGAAGCGCGTTTATTTAAATATTTCAACTTCTTACGAAAATAATTTGTATTTTTGTTCCTAACAATTATTAAAATGAGTCCTTGAGACAAAGATCAACAGGAAATTACACCATATATTTCGGTTTTGCAATTTTGAGGAAATTGCAGTTCGATAACATGCTCAGCTCAGTTTTATGGGTTACATCACGGTTGAGGTTCACGCAAATTTATTCGGTAGGTCACTTTGCAAACATGATGTCCCCATGCCACAATGCTTTCTTTTTGAAACTTCAACAATACTAGGTAATAATCAAATAAAAAAACAACTAGTAATATATTTTCTAAATGTTTTTTTCTCTTGACAAGAATAAATTTAAAAAATTAAAGATATTTCAAAACAAAAAAATAATCAAAAGAAGTTAAAATTATATGAGGAAATTTATATTGACGTAAGAAAATAACATAAAAGCGAATAAGCATATTCTTTTTCACTTTTGCTATTATAAGCTACATAAGTGCACCGTACGTTTTATTTCAGGGTTACCTCTTCTAAATTCATGTTAAATTTCCTGACCTTTCCAGGTTTTCTCTGACCAAAGCTCATCAAATTCCAGGTCGATGAAAGTAAATAGTTAAGCAAAAACAGTTTTAAAATATTTATTTCGTAACAAAATAACTATTCTTTGGCATAAATACATAGTATTTGGATTTGGAACATATTGCAAAATAGATACAAAACCGAAGTAAATTAAAAAATATATTTGTCAATTTCAATTAATATTCAAATTCACTGACTTTTACGCCATATTTTCAAATTCCTGACTTTATTGCTCTTAAAACGCATCCCTTGACTTTTCCAGGTTTTCAAGATTTTCAGGTGAGAGAGAACTCTGTATTTGTAAATAATAATATATTGAAATTTTCGTTTAATAATATCTCAAAATCGATGCTGTTCAAATCATCAAAAACAAGCAGCAATAAATATAGTTACAAGGTATCTCAATATTTGCGTCTCGGTCTCATAATAAGCAAACGAAAATTGACAGTAAAAATCTGTTCCGATGGAATTTTGTTTCAAAACTAAAAAAAACAAATAAAATCACGTCATCGTCATCGAACATACCCATATTTTATGATAACTAGTCATCCTTTTACGAACGAAGATTTTTTTATAGAATTTCTCTTTCTCTTTCCTTAAAAAGTTACGATGACAAACATTATACAAAAAAGTATTCGATCATATTTGAATTAGTCATAATTTTAATTAACATTGCCGTGAAAAACGATTGCTAGAACTTGTGACAGCAGTTCCATCGATTGTTTTCCACAACAATATGGATTAAATCATAGCTGTCAAATAATATGATCGAATACGTTTCTGTTTAATGTGTATTATTATAAATTTCTGAGAAGAGCAAATTTTCTTTTAAAAAAGTTTGCAAAAAAAAATGGTGTGGATATTTAATTTAGTTTTGAAAACAAAAAAAAATGTTTTTCAAGATCAAGAGAAATGAATCTTAATGAGTCCGGATTCATGCCATCTGAACATATTTATACTGTCGTTTCTCGTTTGTTTGCTCCCAGTCGCAAATGCGAAGTTTGGGACACCCTGTACATAGATTTCGAATCAACCCAAAATATTAAAACAGGTACCAACATTTTTTTCCTGTAAATATACCTGTGATGTCTAGAAACATTATGTAGGTGTCCCAAATTGTTGAACTAAGATGCTGTTTAATTTTGATTTACCCTGAGTATATAAAATTAACACAATATTTTGATCTTTTACATTTGATAAAAACAAAACATCGGCTTTATTAAAAAAAAAATAAGTTCATTTTTGACTCACAAATAGTAATCAACCAGATATAAAACCCAGGCGGCCTGGTTCACTTAAAAAAAATATATACAATATGACAGGCTACTTGTTTTATATTAATCATATTAATGACCTGAGCACGATAAATAGATAGGTGCGGTATTCTTTATTTATTGTATCAGATCTAACACATTTTATATATCCTTTTGACTTAATCCTTTTTGAAATGAACAAAAACAACCGCAAAAGCAACTACTCCAGCTATAATCGTTTTAACCCCCTTAAAGTCTCGTATTCTTAAAATAGCGTTTGCACAAAGACAAATAATAATAATAATATCTCTACCCCTCATTCTAATCACAGGGATTAGCCCAGAAGTCGTAGACTTGTGCGGGAGAGGGGGCGGCATATTATTATTAAGCAGGCCGCATTTGCCCCCAGGAACGACTTACGTTGGTAGGCCCTAACTACTATTCAGTGCAGGAATGAGGAAAACCTCATTAATTAGGGGGGTAGTCAAATATCAACCGGCATCAATCTCTCACATTGACCCAAGCTAACATTATTCCACCCTACCATACCCACAGAGAGGGTGCCAATCCTCTCCACGAATATAGCTTATATACGGTCTACCGGCAGCTGGGCTCGAACCAACTCCGTCTAGTCACCTCGATTCAAGTACCAACGCCTTAAACCGCGCGACCACTGACCGATCCTAAATGAATTTAAACATTTAATAACTGAATTATCTAAGGTAAAATTTGTTTTAATTAACTAAGTAGGTCGTTATCATGTTTAAATTCATTGACAGGTTAATCACTGTTGACATTGTCGATACTTAATTTCAAATAATTTTAATTTATTGGTACAATTTTTATAGTTAGATAATCGACTCAACTTAAAGGAGGCCACCTGAAGGAGCAATCCTAAAAATGCAGAAATAGTTCAGATCTCATCTATTGTGGTTGAATTTTCGAGTTCCCACAGTTTCAAAAATTAACTTAGATATTTATAGAATGTTTTCATTAAACCAGGTTAGTAAATTTAGCTAGATTATTATTTTTTTAGATAATTATTGAATAGAGCTTTGTCTGTGGAATTGTTCATTAGCATACCTAGATGTTTGGTATCAGAGAGCATACACATAACTTCATTGATAGGAATTGTAGGAGATTTGATATATATTAGCTTAAAATACCTTTCCAATACAGTAAAAAAAGTAGACACCTTGTATGTACTGCGTTGTCCAAAAGCATTGAAATCGTATACAAATATGAACACACAGCACACTGCTGTATTTAGATATGCACGTGTGAACGGCGTCTGACGTCATAGGTCTACGTTGTGGCGGCGACCGTTTTGTGGGGGCGTGGCCAGACTAAATTTTTAAAACCATTTTTAGGATTTATTTGTCCACGAAATTGTCTAAGACAATTCCATGTATTTAGAAAAATCATCCAATTCCCCCATTGTAATATTTTAATAAAAATGTTGCACATTTTCGTATGCTTAATTTTTATCGATTTGATGGGAACTTTAGGCAATGTACATATACGCGACTTTAGACAATAGTATAGTATTATTTCATGTGTGTAATTCTCAGGAACTGCCTCTCTTTTTTTTTGGGAAATATAGTTTCCATTTCGCACCTTTCACACTAATTACCACACATAACAATATTGAAATAAAAACACATTACGAGTTCGCCAGATGCAGACTAGCTGGGCAGTTTGACCAATCAGCCAATCAGACATCTTTAAGGCTTACGGTGAGCGCTCTATCAAACGATATATAACATCTGTTCCAACAACCGTCGAGGACGGACTGTTCAGTACCGTGAGAAATGTTTGACCAACACCGTCTTACGTCGCATTCGCCGAGAGTACATTAACAACTAAACTGACTGACTAATTCTGGACGGTTCGGAATCGATTCTTGCTGTGTTGGAACAAACCCATAGTTTTCGCTCAGTAACTCCTTAACGGATAATGATAAAAATATGCGGTTTTTTTAATAGACTTCAAATATTATTTTACGTCGGCGCTGTGTTTTGAAATTTTGAAAAAGTGTAAAATAAATTTTTTTAAAATGAATTTTGCATATTTTCAAAATTTCAAAACACAGCGCCGACGTAAAATAGTATTTGTAGTCTATCAAAAAAACCGCATATTTTTATCATTTTTCGTTGACGAGTTACTGAGCGAAAACTATATCCCTTTGGATCGAGCGCTCACCGTAAGCCTTAAACAAACCAATAAAAGTGCATTGGTGAATCCCACCACATGAAATTGCTAAGTTAAAAAACAGGTTCATGCCTAAATTTCAAATTTCGCAAAAATAGCATATGTTCAGGACTTATGCTAATTATCTATTAAATAGTCATCACCTGCAGCTAGAGTAAATAGGGGACATACGTCGTTTGTTCATAGTATCTATGATGCGACAACCATTATGGACTCATCAGTTTCTGCAATAACCCGATTTTAAGCAAAAATGGGCGAGTAATTTCCGCTTATACCAATTCAAACATTCATTCCCTAAATAGTTATTTATGCAACAAGTACAAAAAGTAAGTGTTTATTGCACGCGACGTGAAATTGTCAACGAGGCCGTCAGGCCGAGTAGGACAACACGTCGAGTGCAATAAGCACTTTTTGTACGAGTTGCATACAATATTTTTTCTATGTTCACACAAAAACCAAAAAATGATATTTAGATGACACTAAGTCTAGGAAAATGTGACGTCGATTTGGACGTCTATGTTTGTCATGATGACAAAACGCTGTGGTAGAATGACACATGAATGCAATAAACATTTCATTGCACTAGTGCACTAAATATAGTTCAATAAAGTTTTGTTTTTTGCATGAACGTAGAAAAATAGAAAACATTAATACTCGTTTTCTCTTTTACTTATGTAATTTCTTTACTTTTTACATTTTTAGTCTCACAATGCGCAGGTTAAAAAAGGCAGGTTAATTTTAGAACACTGAGTATATGAGATTAATCGTATTGTCACATATAATGACAAATTCAGGATTGTTTTCCCCAATCTGATAACTACTTAACATCCAATTATTTTAGAAAAGGATTAATTATTCATAAATATTTGAAGGCCGAACATCTGGCAAAAACTTGGCACACGGAACGGTGCAAAACTACAGCGAATAATAAATACGCAAGGTCGAGAGATTTCCGACATTTTTATACCATACACCAAATATACAAATAAAAACGAAAAAATGTAAATCTGGGAAAAGTGCTTACGCATGTTGCACCCACTTTCAATGATATAGAGTGTGGATAATGAAACGAAGTACGAGAAAGGGACATAAACGAGATCTATTCCATTCTACGTTGTCAAGAATGACTTTCTTAGAGAAGAAAGATTAGAGAAGATTTGATTTTAACTTATTTTTGCCTATACAGGGCGTCCCTGGTTTATTCCTCTTAACTTTAAGAAAATATAGAACATGAAAAAAATAATAGTTATGTTTTCTAGCATAACATTTTTTTTCTATGACATTCCGTTTTCCTGATAAAGGGTGTTCAACTTTAAAAAGAAAAATTATTTATTTACTAAACAAACAAATATTTTTCTTCAAACTTGGTATGTAGTGATCATAATAAATGGTTAATATATTGACGTGATTAACTTTTTTTTTAATTAAAGCCAGAGGCGTAGGTATGGACTATGGAGTCTTCTTCACCCTTGAACCCCCTAACATTTATGCCAATAGTGAAAAGTATTTTTTAGGACAAATATTAAAATTTTATTATATTTTCTGAATAAGTGCTCTTGACGGAATTCACTAAGCAGATTTATTTTCCAGATACTTTGAGTGAAATTATAGGATTAAATAGGTATTGCTTGTTTCTAAGATTGTAACAATAGTAAGACAAATGTCATGTCAAATTAGTTTGTTTATTTTGCGGCTAGAGCACGTTAAAATTGTAAATTAATTTTAATACAATATAAGGGAAAAGGTGGATTGGTCGAGGTGTTCCAGTTGCTTGACCAGCTCGATCACCAGATCTCAATCCACTAGATTTATTTATTTGGGGCTTTTCAAAGGAAAAAGTGTATGCAATTACAGCGTATAATAGAAATAATCTATTATCTACATTGCTATCGCTAGTGCTAATTTGGACAAAACGTTCTTAAGATATCGATGTTATCGTTGGAATTCACTTTGAGCGCCATTTATTTGAAATAATTCTACCATATTAATAATTGCTATCTCATTATTTTAATATTCATGCATATGGAAAAAGGTATCTTTTTTATATTATTTGAATCATTTAGAAATAACACGGTTTATTTGTTTTAGGCGTCAACCTTTAAATATATTTGCTAGTTCAGCTTTTGGGAATGAGGAAATATGGAGGAATATGTAATTCATTTCACTGCGCATAATGCATGTTCTTGGAAATAAAATTATACTACATTTTATATTGTTGTTTGTTTGACATATTTTCTTTCAATGTATTTAATACTGTTAATCAGCTCATACTTACATAATAACTTAATAATAGATAAAAATGTTTTATTCTTTCTTTATCAAAAAACTGGGGGATTCCCAACTTTTATATAAAAAATTTCAAGAAGTTTCTAATATTTACATAATGGGCGTTTTAATTTTTTTCGTTATTTCCAAATTATTTTCTCTGTGTTGTACTGAAACAAGTAAAAACTCCCTTAATACGTCTGATACAAAATTTAATTTCGATTTATTAACTGGTGTGTTTAACTATGCTATTTATTCATACTGTAAATAATACATACGTTCAATTTAAATTCGTCTAGTCAAACCGAAAACAAAGCACGTGAGTGACGTATAATCAAAAGAAAATGAATGCCAAAGATCCGTGGAAATTAGGCGGCGTAACACGAAAACATGTAGCGAAAAATATTTTGGAATCGATTGACTGGTTGTCACATTGTCGCCAGTTCCAATTTGTAGTGTGAACAGAACCATGTACACAAACATAATCACGATTTTTGAAAATTAAAAATGATATTTTTCTAAGGCTTTGCTTCACTGTTAATGATATCACATAATCACATTCTTCTTTCATTTGTTCAGATTGAGACAATTATATGTATAAATACATTTTAATGTATACCTCTTCAGGATACGTCTTAAATTTAGTAATTCAGAATTAGTAAATAGTACAAACAACAGTAAACAGAATAGAGCATAGTACAGTAAACAACAGTAAATAGAACAATATTTCATATGTTAAATGTCACAACAGAAGTCCCTAAGATTTTGTATTAGGGACTTATTTATTACTTATAATTTACACTTCCAATACTATTTTGCCGATGACACTCAAATTATGATTAGGTACTAGTTTGTTCAAATGAAAGTGTACCTACTTTTGCTAAATATGCTTTCGGGCATTGCTTGTATTGTAATAAATCTGGTGCTATTATTTTTGGTAAGAAAACCGAGGGAACATCATTTGCTCATAATTGTGTGAAGTATCTTCACGATCAATACATTCAATTTAAAGAGTCAGCAAGATGTTTAGGACTATTACACATTCAAAAATGCCTTCAAAAAGTCTAGATAAATTTAAAAGCTTTGTATTCGAATAGATTACTTTTAAACAAAAAATTAAAGATTATACTTTGCAATTCTTTAGAATTAAGCCACATGAACTTCTGTGATATTAGATGGACCATGTCTATAAGCATATTATTACAATTAATTTTGGTTATTTTCAAATTCTTGTCTACATATATCTTATATTTACAATTCGGAAGTATGCTTAGATGAGTCACACATTCAAGTAAATTAACTGGATTAACATGATACTACGGTAATATTCGTACAACATTGCTAAAATAATTAATATCTTTCTTTATCTTACACGACCTATATGCCACTCAGTAAGTTTAGAAATATATGTTTGAAGTTACCGTAATGGCTTTTTTGTCATATTAATTATTTAAGCACATTTGAAGTGAATACAGGACATGTTGTTGAAGAGTTTAACCATTGTCATTGCCAAATACAGATACGGGGAGTTTTATCGATTTTCACTGTTTCTTTAACTTGTCACAAAAGGTGAACCACCATATATAATCAAGTGATAATCGGTAGGGATCCTCACTCAATCCACTAACGTTTTTTTTATTTTATTTATAGGCAAATATAACACCCTGTATGTAGGATTTTGAAAAATCTATTCAGGCATTTGAGTACAGCAGAAATAGTAGTTTATGATGAATTTGCTGTAGTTCGCATTTAAGTCTTCATGTTTGATTGTTAGATCAAACATCTGTCTATGTGAGATTTTTTTCAAATAAAAACTAGTAAACCTAATTTTATCACAAAATTCACAAATAATTCTTATTTTATACGTAAAGCTACCTTTCCATTTGGGGACAATTTTCTAAACATGTGCATAGGTCGGGGTGGGCCAATTGAATAGCATTCAAGGTCACCAGACATCATTCCTGTTGATTATTACCTACGAGGCCATTTAAAATCGAAGGTATATGGATTTGAAATTGAGTGAATTGCAAATACCTACAATTAAGTAAGAAATAATCCTGATTATAATCAGGACATCTATAACAACTATTATAAAAAAAGTATGGAAGTTCATATTTAAAATTGATAACTTTTTCAAAATTGACAAACAAGCTTGAATTATGTCGTATTTACTGTAGGATTAAATCAATATTCAAAATTTGAACAGGAAATGAAACGGGCAACTACAACAAATTCACCATAAACTCAACTATTTAAAAAAATTCCGTTTCGCCTATGACTTTACTGGATTGAGTCAAGTAAGTAGAATACCCCTACCGAATTTCATTTGATTATACACAGTGGTTCGGCTTTTATGAAAGGATAAAAAAATAGTCAAAATCGATGAAATCTCGGTAATGACAATAGCTTCCGAGATGTCCTGTAATCACTGTTAACGTATGTATATTTCTCAATAAAAGATCTTGTATTTTCTACGAAAAGGGTTAGGAGTTCACATCATATTTCATTTATTTTTTTTTTTAATTTTGTTTAGTAATTATTGTAGACAATAAAGACTTATATAATAATACTAATAATAATAATTATTATTATTACTATTATTATTAAAAGTATATTAAAGAAAAGACAAAAGTTGTTATAAAAAAAGTTAATCTTTTTTCACTACTCTGAATAAATTTTACTTGTTTCCTAGTTCATATGTTTTTAAATTTTAAAATAGGATCCTTTCTTAAATTTCAAGGAATAAACAAAAAGTGTAGGTCAAAAAACTCAAAAGTTCTGTTAATTTTCAGCGTCAGTTATTAAAAAATTCAATTATTATGCAGTGTTTCTAAAACATTAAATGTTATAACTCGATTAGCTTCTTTCATGGGACATATTTGAGAAAGAACGTTTTTGAACGGGAAGCTTATAGATTCTCAGTAGAAAAACTTTTGCTCCAAATTTGAATAATTCTAAAAAACAGTTTAACAACACAAAGTGTATGTAGTATCTGGCAATTTTCGTATAAACCGTAAAACGAAAACGTGGGTCGCAAATCGACAGCAACTTAGTTTACATAAACATTGAATTCCTTACCATTTTCAGTCTTGCACTCTTTAAATATAATCCAACTGCGATGCGCTTCGTGCGAGGTGAAAACACTAGCGGTGGGACAATCACACATTTTAACAAATTAGGGGGGAAATCAAAAACAAAACAGTCTCAAAACATCCCACCACTTACTTTGCATTAAAAATCGCTTGTCTACAAGTCCATATCCTCTCAAAAGATCACTTATTATACGTCACAACTATCCCGTTTGCAGCCGAACTTTAACGTTATCGTCGCTGTTAAGGCTTTTAACTGACATCGATTATTTAGTGTATTGTTTAGACACAACTACTTTGGAGAGAAATTTTCGCACAGTCGTCCCACAGGCAGTCTTTTGATGTTTAGAATTATTCATCTCAAGACGAGTTGAACGTCGCTTGCGCGTATTTTCTCGTTCTAATTTTGCCCCCACGTAAGCTTCACCGTGTCAGACGAAAATAGAGACGTTTTAGACGAAAATAGCAAAGTCTGAAGGGGACACCGAAGGGGTAACTGTGAGTAAACAAGGTGTATTAAACATATAGGTGCCTCATAATTTATGTTTGCTTTATCCGATAGTGATCATCAAAAATTGCAAGATTAAATACAATGACTTTCTACAATTGTAGAGGGACTTTAAAATTCGAGGGTGATCATCGAGATTTCGGAAACTATACTAACACGCTTAAATAATAATAATAATAATAATAATAAAATCTCTCTTGTGCGGGAGAGGGGGCGGCATATTATTATTAAGCAGGCCGCATTTGCGCCCAGGATCGACTTACGTTGGTAGGTCCTAACCACCATTACGGTGCAGGAATGAGGGAAACCTGGAAAACCTCATTAATTAGGGGGTAGTCAAATGTTAACCGGTATCAATCCCTCACATTGACCCAAGCCAACATTCTTCCACCCCACCATACTCGCAGAGAGGGTGCCAGTCTCTCCACGAATATAGCTTATATACGGTCTACCGGCTGCGGGGGTCGAACCCACAACGATCTAGTCACGTCTTAAAACCGCGCGCCCACTGACCGATCCGATCCATTATAAGTACAACTAAAATCTTTCATAGACAAGTAAAAATGGATGGGTACCGAGGCGTGAATTCAATTTTTAGCCCTAACTTGTTTTTCATCGTCTATGACTAGAATTAGATAATTTGCAGTTGTTTATACAGAGTGTCTGTGAAAGGTTGGGAAATCTCGGAGCTGGTGACTGGTGACCAAAAAAGTCGATTTAGCCAAATATGCCTTATCCGAATGTTGCATATTTATTTTCCTTAAATATGATAGGAAAACCTAATTTAGCAATATTTTAATTTTTGTTACAGACTTTCCTTCACTTTATTATATTAATTTAACAAAATTAACATGTTTTAGAACGGATATGCTTATTTATCTCAAAAACGGTTGTTTTCTCGAACAAATTGAAAAGCAAAAAACCCTTTAAATTGAACTAGCCACCCAATTTGCTAACTGGAAGGTGTCAGAGGCGTACTACGAAAAAGTTTGGGGGGGATAAAGAAGCCTCAACCCCCAAAAACGTATCACCCTGTAGATTTAAAAAATCTTTAAAATGCTTGAAATGATGTCCTTATAGGAAGTATTAATCACACCAAATTTTAAATTGATATTTTGAAAAGTGAGCGAGATATTTTAATTAATAGAAAAAAATAAATAAACTTTGACCCCCTGTAGCTCCGCTACTGATCGAGATCGGACTCATGTTTATATAAACTTTTTTGCTTAAAATGATAAGATCTATCACCCATTTCAGTTTGTGCCTTAAAACCTGAATCACCCTGTATATAGTGTAAAGTGCTCGAAAATATTCAATTTCTTAAATCTTATAAAACATAACGATTGTCACCTCCGTTAGTTTTTTTATCAACTCCGTGAATAGTACATTTTATAAAAATTTAATTTTCTCGAAAAAAAAAAAATGCAAAGTGCGTGACCAGCACTTAGGCTTGCTACAGACTAAAAACATAAAACTTGCTTATTTGGTATGGCTGGATTTGATTTTCTATAATCTTTTCAACGAGCCCCCTCATGCCTTATGTTTCCATTTGAAAAAAAAGTAGGGGTAGCTTGGGGTTAGGGGGTTGAATAAAAATTAATTATTATATAACCGAAAGATGGGAAAAAATCAAGATCAGTTAACGTGTTTCGGCGTTTTAAAAAAAATCACATTAAAAAAATATGAATTTTATTCTGTACTTCTGACCTTCCCTGCATGTCATTCCAAATAGTTATCCAAACAATATATGATCTAAAATTTAATATTTACCAATGTTGCACAATAAAACTGACTAAAGCGTGAGAGTATGCCACAGTGAAAGTATTCTTATCGTATGCAATACAAAAATAGCAGTAGTCATTCCATGACAAAACTTGTAAATATGTTAAAAATTTGGGATAATTATCATTTTACAATTAATGTAAACGATAAAAAATAATGTAAGCTTATTACGAATTTGTATATAGGATAATATAGGATTTAATTGCATCATTAAATAAAGCTTAAAAAAGAGAACAAGACACGTGCCATTTTTTTCTATTACTGCTTAGCTTGTAATTTATAATTCTATTCAATCGCCAAACAGGGCCACCCTGGGTGATTCACTATATGTATTTTGACCCCCCTGTTAATTTATTTCTTCATAGAGTTATAAAAAAATATGCGAAATACAAAAGTAGCACGATGTTTACAAAAATGATAGTAGGAAAACAAATAAAGTCCAAACAAAATGGCCGCAAATGCTAACTTTGTTAATTTAAACAGAACACTCCTTGTATACATATCTTTACATGTTTGAATAGAACCTTTCCTGTCGAGTATAGTCACATAGGGTTTGTTGGGTCCATCTCTAACAATAGGTAAGTTATGATTTATAAACGTAGAAACACAAAAGTTAACAGGGTGGTCAAAATATAATGAATCACCCTGTAGAGAATAGATACCAGATAAGATTTTGGAAATATTTTAAGAGAATATTGCTCGATATTTTTCAAAGAAAACTAGTTTGTAACACTGTCTTAGCACGTACCATACTGAAACGTATTTGATTATTTGGTCTAGTTTTTGACAAAATTGTACATAATATATTACTAGTTTGAAAAACTGTCCAAATATTAAAAATAAATAGTAATACGTTTTATTATTCTTCACACAGCTTGCCTATAAACAAATGATTTGTAGGGAAAATTTCCTGCAATACGTCCTAATTTGACACCCACTTTGTTTCATAAAATCACCGTAGAAAACAGAAAAAGATCTTTAACATTAAACATTTGGTAAATAGTGTAAATAACATATTTATATTTGTTTTACAGAAGAAGCAAAACATGTTTACGAGTAAACCTTGATGCTTTCTAGTCAGAAAATCTTCATTCGTACTTGTTTGAATTACCAATTATATTTACAATGACTATTCTATTACGGATTAACCGATATTGTAATTACTTTGATCTCTATATTATTTACGTCATCCTAAATAGTCATCTAAGCAACATCTGATCTAATATTTAATATTTACTAATGTTGCACAACAAAACTGACTAAAGTGTGCAACCATGACACAGAGAAAGTATTGTTATCGTATGCAATACAAAAATGGCAGTCATTCTACGACAAAACTTGTTATGTTAAAAATTTGAGATATTACTATTATTATACAAAAAAGATAAAAAATAATGTTAGCTTATTATAAATTCGTAAATCCAGGGTAGTTTTTATCCAACACTATGTGGTTCCAGCCTCAGCCTGTGTCTCAATAATTGTCTGTGCCTTCTACAATTTGTTCTCGTAAATGTTGTTAATTTAATATTGAAACTTGAAATTTTATAAACGAAACCATTTATAAACATACAGAAATAAATGTCTACCGGGTTGAAGTCGAGGGAACGACTTGGTTAGTATGTCAATAGGTGCATTATTTTATGTTATCATTGCGCCGTGAGACATCGTCAAGTTGAAACCACATAATTTGCCGAGCCACAAGAAATTGTTTTACAAAAACATAACATTTCTGGGTATTTAATCAAAAATGGCAAGAAAACCAGGTCTAAAAGAACACTGAGTGGTTTAAGCTGTCACAAAATAAATCAAGAGTTGTTATGCAAAATATAGGCCGACTCCCTTCAATAAAATAACCTAGTTCAGTTCTCCATACAGGGTGAGTCAGTCATAATGTCATTAATTTTAAGAGGAGATAGGGAATAATGAGTATAATGCGAATACGTGATTAAAAAAAATCTAAATACATATTTACGCCGAAAAAAAAATATTTTCAAATCATTATTTAAACCCCCTTTTCAGACTGTCACTGATCGCTGACAGCCTTTGTCGTTTACAGCTCACAGTTCAATTCGATGTCGACCTGATGCAATGTTGTCAAGTTGTAATATTTTTCTATAGAGTACCTACCTACCTAGGTTTTAGACATCACAAATAAACGGTTGTACTGACTATTTTAGAATATCATTTTTTCTTGCTCAGTTCAACTTCAGCCAATAATAATTTAAAATGTTAATAAACCACTTACGTACATTACAAAAAAAAACCTATACCCAATGGGTAAATGATTAAGAGAAGCTGAAAAGTGTTTTGTGTTTAAATACTAAGTAATAAAAAACCATCGTGTTGTCGACAGAAAACTGTCCAAGACCGAAATGACACGCCGCTTATCTTGACCTACCGTATTATTAGGTCCATAACCTAGTTACCTAGTTTTTGTACTGTTATTTAACGACAAGGAGTAAAACAATTTTTTTTAATCTAGATACATGAATGAGTTTTCCTTAAATATCGATTTATTTGTTAATAATAACAAATGTAGATAAATAAATATTTTCGAATGTTAGGATATTACAGTTTAATACTTTTGATATTACGTTTTCACTACGTTTTACAAATAAATATGAAATTTTAGTATTACTCGTAAGTACAATTAATTATTCAGTTTGTAGTCCTAGAAATTTATTGTTTTTTAAGTAGTATGGCACTAACACATGTTTACAGCTCACAGTTCAAGTAAAACTGCATTTATCCGTTCATAGCACTTTATTAATAAAATAAGGGTCAGTCGCATTTCGTAAACATTCTCCGTATAACACTGCCATTTCCACATATTCGGAATTCGTAAAATTATGCGTTGTGAATTTACGCCAAATACGTGAGGTGAGACAGAAATAAACAAACTACTGCTTACTGCTTGTATTCTCTCCATCCCCCCTCCAAATGTGTGGCATGATCTACAAATTTGGGGGGAAAGAAATGCGGGAAATGCAAAGTGCTAAATGGAGGTAAATTTGAATAACACGCTGATGTGTTAGACGATATTATGTATGTAAACGTGGCGTCGATGGTTTGATACGGTATTCCATTCTCGTATGGGTGCGTCATCAGAAAGTTCGTAGCGCACCAGGAGCGTCGTGTTACTCATTTTTACAGGGTGATTTGTTTATTTTTTTAAAGGTCGAGTAAAAATTTTTTTTTTCAATTTTCTGCCTTTACTAGGCCTCCCGAATACATGGTTAAAATTAATGACATTATGACTGACGCACCCTGTATATGGCGACGTAGTGAGAGTATTATCTTGGTAACTGAATATGGGCTTTCGTTGTATTATTTAAAAATTCCTCATTCAAATCAAGAATTAGCAGATATGGTATGAGTATGTGTTTGTACCAAGCATTTTCAATTCCGTAATTTAGCCGCAGGCGATTAAAATAGATATATGTCTAAACGCAACCAAAAATTGTAGAACTTCCTAATATGTATTGATTTATAGAAAATAGTTTATTTCTATTATTCTGCAAGTTTCAGAATTTTTTAACCAAAAAGTGTTTAAACGTAAATATATAAATTCAGCGCTACCAGCCTAGGAGCGCCATGGCTTGGTTGCATACTTTCCTCCATTGTATTTTATTTCTCATTTTTCTCTTCCAGTCCCTTATTCCCATTTCTTCTGTCTTTCTCCACTGCTTGTATTCATTTGGTTCGTGGTCTTCCTATTTCTCTCCTTCCTGTTATTCCCCTTGTCAGTATTTGTTTCGTAGACCTCTCTTCCTCTAATCTCCCTACATGCTCCAACCATTTCATTCTTTGTACTCTAATGATATTTGTTATCGATGGTTCCCATACAATTCCAGATTAATGCCGGTTGACATTTGACTACCCCCCCCCTCCCTAAATAATGAGGTTTTCCAGGTTTTTTACTCGACCTTTAAAAAAATCACCCTATAAAAATCGGTAACGCGACGCTCATGGTGCGCTACGAACTTTCTGATGACGCACCCATACGACAATCGAATGCCGGATTAAACAACGTTGCCACATCATGTTTACATACATAATATCGTCTAACACTTCAGCGTGTTATTCAAATTTACCCCCATTTAGCACTTTCTGCATTTCCCGCATTTCTTTTCCCCTAAATTTGTAGATCACGCCACACATTTGGAGGGGGATGGAGAGAATACAAGCAGTAAGCAGTAGTTTGTTTATTTCGGTCTCGCGTATTCGTCGTAAATTCACAATGCATAATTTTACAAATTTCGAATATGCGGAAGTCGTCTTGAAATTTGCAATTGGCATCGAAATCAAATTGCGGCTGACCCTAATTTTATTAATAAAGTGCTATGGACGGATGAGTGCAGTTTTACTCGAACTGGCATTTTAAACAGGTTAGTACCATACTACTTAAAAAACAATAAATTTCTAGGTTAGATGTATGTAACTACAAACTGAATAATTTATTGTACTTACGAGTAATGATTTACTATTTATTTGGTTGAACCGTATTTTCTATCGGAAAACCTGAGTGGACCGCGTTACTTGCAATTTTAATAGAATTATTTGATTTCATTGGATATTAACATTTTAAATTATTATTGGCTGAAGTTGAACTGAGCAAAAAAAATGATTCTAAAATAGTCGTACAACCGTTTATTTGTGACGTCTAAAACCTAGGTAGGTAGGTACTAGAACAATATTTCAACTTGGCAACATTGCATCAGGTCGACATTAAGTTGAACTGTGAGCTGTAAACGACCAAGGCTGTGAGCGGTCAGTGACAGTCTGAAAAGGAGGTTTAAATAATAATTTGAAAATATTTTTTTCGGCGTAAATATGCATTTAGAGATGCATAGATATTATACATGCAGGGAAATATTTAAAAACTTAAGAATTTTAACTTTGCCCTGTTTATTTATATTTGAAATGTGTCTGTACGTGTTTCATAATAAGAGTAAGTTTATGTTAAGTAGTTCTTATCATAGATACAATACACGACAAAATATGGATTTTCATTTGCCATTTGCTAGAATCAATATAACAGCTAACTCTCCCGACTGCTTGGGCCTTAAATTATATAATAAACTACCTGAGGAACTTAAATCAATGCAAAGTGTATATTTATTTAAGCGCGCTCTAAAGTAATTTTTAATGGAAAAATGTTTTTACACTGTTTCGGCATTTTTGCCTACTCTGTCTTAATTTGTAAGTCTTGACTATTCCTATACATGTATTAGTGTCTTTAAGGAAAATAAACTATTATTATTATTATTTAGATTTTTTTAATCGCGTATTCGCACTATACTCATTATTCCCGATCTCCTCTTAAAATTAATGACATTATGACTGACTCACCCTGTATAGAAAATTCAGAGGTAATTTTCTTAGCAAATTTTATTAGCAAATTTTAAGGCATAAAAATTTCATATAAAATTTTTTAATTGGAACCTTCCCTAAAAAGTTACAGCTAACCTAAAAATTAAATTTGGCAAGTTTCTTACTAGTAATGTTTTTTCTCAGGGGAATTCCTCTCATTATTTTAACCTGTAGAGTCATTTTCGAGTTACCTGACGCATTTTCTGAACGTGTTGTATAATCGTCCATTTGAGACAACTGAATTGGTTTCTGCTAAAATGAAAAAAGAAGAAAGCAAAGGTTTAAAAAAACCACGGTTAAATTTGACATTACTCAATTTTAAATGTTCACATTTCCAGAAAAACTTTTTACAGATCGTAAAGCATTGAGTTATTCATCATCAGACAATAAAATTATATTTTAAAGACAAATTATGATTTCATAAGGGTGCAACTATCTAATTTATAGCTTTCCTAAACATAAAAAGATCATACTGCGTATTTTTAGCCTGTTACTTAAACAAAATTAAATTTGGAGAAAATATAGAACCAAATTGGCAAGACAAATTGGACTACGATGTTAAAATACCGTGGCACGGCCACACGGGCATAACAGCGATTTGTGTGATCCCATCAGGTCATTATAATTTACACTACAACTGATGTGCGTCACTGCTCAAGGCACTGCATTCTTATTTGGGACAAAGTCAAATTTCGCACGTTTTTCTTCCGTGTTACTGTTGGCTTCGAACTATGTTTCTTTAATATTATTAAAACATCCGTTCGGTACAACAAACTAAAGTTATTTCTGTGTGAAATTGGTTACAGATTATAATTTTTTGAGAAACACAATTATTCATCTCCTCCCAAATATCAGTTAAAATTTTTTTTTTATTACATTAATCTGATATTGATCAAAACTCAATGAATTTGTCGTCACTGAAAAAAGCTCCGACTGTAAGAGTGTACTACAACTTTGTTTGGTTGGTTCACTTTTCTACAACAAACTAAAACTATATCTGTTATATTACAGATTATAACTTTTTGGAAAACATAATTCATCTTCTTGTCTCAAACATCAGTTTTAAAAAGTCCATTTTACTGAACTAATCTGATATTTATCACATATCAATAAATTTATTTATATTAGAGTTCTGCCTGTTAGACCTTTGTTTTGGTGGGTTAATTTTCCTACAACAAACTAAAGTCTGTGTGAAATTGATTCCAGACTGTAACTTTTTGGGAAACACAATTCATGTTCTTCTCCTAAATATCAGTTTAAAAAAATCCATTTTTATTATTGATCATAAATCAGTGAATTTGTCGTTACTGCAGAGTTCTGACTGTAAGGGTATAGGTACTACAACTTTCTTTTGGTTGGTTCACTTTTTTACAACAAACTAAAGAGTTATGTCTGTGTATTGGTTACAGATTATAACTTTCTGGGAAACATAATTCATTTTCTTGTCTCAAATATCAGTTTTAATAAGTCCATTTTTACTGAATTAATATGATATTGATTATAGATCAATGAATTTGTCGTCACTACAGAGAGTTCAGACTGTAAGGGTATACTGTTTAATCTTTAAGGAGTTCCGAATCCATTTAGTCATACGCACTTTACAAACATAGAATACCGAAAACATAAGATAAATCTTGTTTTCGTTTTTCACCACAACTAAATGTCGATTTTCTCGCAAACGGTTGGTTTTTTTGACTTCAAACAATAGTATAAAGGAATGTCATCAAAATCTTAATTCTTCATCTAGCCGTACCTTTTCTGCCCTTTAGGGCGCTGTATTTTTAGGAATATTTTACTTGAAACTGCGTCACTATGAAAGTAACAAGTGTGCCACATTTAAAAAATGTCGTTCCAGTATTAAAAAAGTTAAAAAAATCAAATAAAAAAAAATAACTTTGAGGTTACGCAGCCTCGTTAATATTGACTTTTTGAGAAACTGTTACATGAACTTGACACATTATTTTTTCGAGTAGTAACAGCCCCTAAATTTTCTGCGCGGAGTTTCCGGACACCCAGTCTATGAAAGAACGTTAGTCGTGATGTGGCAAAGCAGGTGTGACGTTGCTCGTTTCACTGCTTGACTCTCTGTAATGTCATGACTAGGAAATTGTTGTCAACACGGAGCGCCGTACTACCGGGGATTATAGCAAGCCCGAGTAAAGAACATATACCTATTTTTTTTTATTTTCTGTCTTTCTTCACCCTGTATATTTATTCAGCATTTTAATAAGTTGATTTCAGTCCGGATTTAATATTTTACCCACGCTATTAATAGCAAACATAGAGGTATGTTGTGAAACTTTCTCACTTTGTTTACCCTGTAAATCAACAAAGGTGTAATATTGCGACAAAAGCCGCCGCTAGCTTTTGACAAAAGCCATTTGGCACCTAATGACGGTCAACAATAGTGTGTATTAGTGTGATAAATAAACCGACAAACATTAACCTTAACACAAACAAGTCCCTGTAAACGAAGATACGATGTTTAGCAATTTAGAAGGCATAATACAATGCTCAATTTTTGAAATATAAGGGGTTAAATATATATTATTAACGCGGAATGTTCCACAAATGGATTCGTAGCTCTGGTAATACAAAAAAAAACTGGGTCTGCGTCGGACCAGACGGTGGAAGTTATACTTCTTTAAAAAAAAAACTCCCTTTCAAAGCCTGAACGTACAAAAAAAAAAGTTCTTAAAAATTTGTTTTTCCTTTTGAGCGTGACGCGGTTTCTCGACCAACATCCCATCCCAATGTGCCTAACGGGCGCAAAGAAGTATAACGTCACGTCAAAAATATTTTTATTATATTTATTTAAAGAAAATATTTGGAGATCCTTGAATTTCAGATATAACCTAAAAGCAGTTATTCTATAAATCCCAGTAGTAAGGTTTTAGTACTATTTTTTATATGCTCATATTAAGATTCCCTGGATATTGTTTTTGAAATTATTGTCTGCTCAGTTTGTAAAATGATTTAAAAGTACATATCGCGAATGTTCTGTTAAAACGGAAACTGTAAAATTTTATCCCATATTCTTAATGACACACTGTATATTATACGCTTATACGTAAGAAGTAAATTTATGTTGGTGTCCACAACCAGTAATTCTCCACGCTGTATAGTGGGTTGTATAAAAAAGTTCTTAAAAATTTGTTCTTCCTTTTGAGCGTGACGCGGTTTCTCAACCAACATCCCATCCCAATGTGTCTAACGGGCGCAAAGAAGTATAACTTCAAAAAAGTCTCAAATCAAGTTTTTCCATTTTAAAATTATTTTCGAGTATTTCTTCTGAGCATTCACTTTATTTTTTCAAGTGGTACATTATTGTATTTGTTAAATTTAAAGACCTACTTTGATAAAACCGTGCTGGGTTTAAAATAAACCATTCTGATGTTATTAAATTGATATTTGCAGCATCCTCGAAAATATATTCGGTGTAACTAAACACGATAACAAGATGCGGTTTTCATTATTCGTTCAACGTTCGACCATGGAAAAAATCGTCTTTATTTCAAATAGGCAAATAACAAATAATATTTACCAACTGCATTATGAATTTTACTTCTTATTCCAACCACATATGTATATGTCGATAAAACCATAGTTATGCGATTTTTGCGCAAATAAAGTTCACCAAAATGATGTTTGAAGCAAAACATAATTTTTTTAACAGTACCATAGTCAATACCATCATAATGACACCTACAACAGTTGACAGCGACAGCTAAAAGAAAATTATAGTATAGTAAGAGGGTTTTTATTGGTGGACAAAAAGATGATTGGCGAATGGTAGACGACCCTATCGCCTTCTGAAGCCAGCAAACACCGTTACCTTGCGTGTAGTGTTAAGTATTTTATTTGTTATTCATTTGTAAATATATCAAATAGATATAAAATTTGATTACAAAAAATCCTCAATCATTTGTCGTAAGCTTTGGAAGCGCTACAGTGACTACGTTGTTCTTTATTTATTTTCTATAGTCTTCGCTTGCTCAGTTACAGTGAAGCTTTTGTGGAGAAACCACTGAAGGTCCCGACAGTGAAGAGCGGCGAAACGTTTAGAAGCAAGCTACTATAAAAGATCTATTACCACGCATAGTATTTATGATCTTATAGTGGTGTTCTTGCTCGATGTTTAAGTATGGTATTGTAACCTCAATGTAGACTGTGCTTGGGAACACAAACAAACTTTATTGTCACTCTTGATTATACAAGAAATATCCTTCAAACAAATTTCACAACTGTCAACGCTTTACTTTGACGTTTGTCACTCGCGTTCGGCTTCTCTATATAAACTGACTCGTGTCAGCGAAACCGAACCGCTCATATAAGTTTTTAGGGTTCTAGAAGTTTTCGGCGGTCTCGAGAATCAAATAGAATGTGGCCGAGAATGTTCCAGAAAACGTCAAAATAAAGGCATCACAAAAACGATAAATTCTAACGTAAACAGGAACATAATTAACAAACTAAAAGGGTAGGTGAGCTTCCTTAACAGTATTATAGAATTTGGATTGTCATGACCAGTAATTTTCAGCAATTGTTCTTGCATACCATTTTTGACAAATCGCTAACAGCGGTTGACATGTTGGAATGGTTTGTTTTCTTTTGTTTTTTACATTCAGGCCCTAGCATCCGCAGACGATTTAGTCCATCCATTAATATTTTTTCCAACGGGGACATTGTCGTAGCAATTATCGGTTTCTGTTTACATGGACCTGTTTGCAGTTTCTTCCTGGTTGCATCTCTGGCAGGTTTAAATACTATGCTGTTAAACGGCTCAATCATAATCTTATAGTCAGTATAATACTCCTTCTGGAAACATTTGCTCGAAACGTTCCACACAGTCTTTACTGTTGCTTCTTTGGCATCTATCTCATCTTTCTTCCCCAATCTTTTTGTATCAATGCCAGTTCTTCTACGCTTCTATGCTTATTTAACTCGTATCTTGGTTCACAGCAAAACTCCATAAATATTGCCCACGTGTATTTTTGGTATTCTTTAGATTTTTTTTTTAATTAGCGCGTGAATAGATTGAAAATTAGCATTGCCAAAACCTGACATTTTGAAATTTATTTGAAATATGAAGTTGTCAAATTTAAACAATCTTGGTGTCAAAGTGATTAAAAACATCCCTGAATGCTGTTATCAGTTAAATGTTTAAATGATTGGGTGATTTGTGTCACATGACAAAAAATAACGAAATTCAAATGGCTATTAGAATTGTCAACAAATTTTCGGAAAAATCATCTTCAAGGTACGAGCGTGAAAATAGCGATTTCAAAAACTGCCAGAAAAAATTATGTGATTGAGTTTTAGATGAATCAACCAAATATTAGATTCAGTCCGAATACATTATGAGCGAAATGGTCTATGCTAAAAAGGTGGTTAGAAATCAAGGAAAATGTTCGCAGGTTTGTTTTTTATATAAAATAATATAAAATGTAATGTTTAGTTGAGATTTGTACGTAGTTCTGCTTTTAAAACGAAAGAATGAGCGTTATATTCCAAAAAAGGCCAAGGTTTTAACTAAAGAAGAGGTTGAACTATTTAATTCTCTAATGTAAATAAACTTTCTTGATTAATTCGGTGTTTTTATAAATTGACCTTTACAGATGATAATAAATAAATTACTATTTGTATAATAAGGGAGCAAAGTGCATAATTTCCTTCCGCGGATGGTTTGATACCCTACTCGAGCGGAGGGCATCAATATTCATGGGAGGAAATGGCACCTAGCTCCTATGTAATACATATGATTTTTTCTACGACCATTCACAGTGTTTTACATTGATTTTACATATATTTTATTATGTATGACGATCAAACAACCAAATATGTCAAAATGTCATAATAGGTATTTAGACAAGTAAATTGTGTTAAAAATCAAAGTACATGGAACGTTGCTTCTTGTCACCTTCTTGTTTACAAAATAAACAAACTTCCCAAAAGTAATAATAATAATGTATTCCGAATGTGAAGATGAAGTTCCTCAAGATATTCTGGAAGAAGCAAACGTGGTTTCGTTAAATCTATTACCGTTAAAGTATCGTGAAAAATATGAAAAAGAGTACCAGCTATTTAAATGTTGGATGGAGACTAGGCAAATAAGAAAAATATGTGAAGAAGTGGTCCTATTTTACTTTTACAAAAAATGCGCCGATTTGAAGCCTTCAACATTATAGAGCAAATACAAGATGTTGCGATCTACACTCCAAATTAAAGACAATATCGACATTAAGTTTCCTAATTTAGTAGCTTTTTTAAAAAGGAAATTGCTGGTTATAAAGCCAAGAAAGCCAATACTTTTTCAAGGGAGGATATCAACAAGTTTATTGCAGAAGCTCCAGATGAAACTTACTTACATATGAAGGTAAAATTGATCATTATTGTTGAATAATAAAAACGTAACGCAGCATTTTGTATTAGAAAGTATATAAAAAATGATAATTAAATGACATTTTAGGCTTTTTTTCATATATTTTCAGGTATTAACAATATTGTGTGAAACTAACTACTCAGTGGACAAAAAAACTATACATAAAAGGTAAATTTTTTTATTAATTTTTATTTATTTTAGTAGGTTGTTATGATATTCATTGACAGTTAATCAGTTTGACGTTGTCGATATTTCATTTTGACATTCAATTTCAAATAATTTTAATTTATTGGTATAATCATCTTTATAGTTAGATATTTGACTCAAGTTAAAGGAGGCCACCTGATGAAGCAATCCTAATAAAATGCAGAAATAAGTGAGATCTCATCTATTGTGGTTGAATTTCGAGTTCCCACTCCAGAGGTTAGTAAATATATTAAATTCTTTAGATAATTATTGAATAGAGTTTTGTCTGTGGATGTTCATTAGCATACCTAGATGTTTGGTATCAGAGAACATACATATGACTTCATTGATAGGAATTGTAGGAGATTTGATACATATTAGCTTAAAATACCTTTCTTAAACAGTAAAAACATTTTAGGCTGTTGTCATAAGTGCATTTTTTCTTTTTCAGATCGTGCTTATATTTGGAATTGCTGGGGCATGCCGTAGCGATGAATTAGTTAATATGGTACTTGAGGATATGTGATAAAGGCGATATTTTGGTGGTGCAAATACCTGACTCAAAAACTATTATCAAAAGGAGGGAGGAAAGTACTACTTTCCTTCCTGAAATGAAAGAGTAAAATAGTATTTTCCATGTACGGAGTACAAAAAAATATTTAATCTTGCTAACTAAATCTACAGATTGCTAAATATTTCTGTCACACATTCATTGTGTCTAATTGCTAAAATTTTTAAACAATTTTGTAATGTAACCCCATACATATTATGTATGTTGTACGTACGTAAAAAGAGTTGTTTCCAAATAAAAATATAAAATAGGGTGGTGCTATTAAAAAAAATAATAAAATTGGTTGCCATAGCAACAAAATTACTGACCACGAACCGAACTTAAATTTACCAAAATGGGTGCAAAAACTTAACTGAAAAACTTTTGTCTTAACAATTTTTTAAATACAGGGTACAATTTGAATTCTAGAGCTTCCTGTCGACCACTGTTTGTTAAATATAAAATTATGACTTTTTCCTGTGTGTATATTTATCGATGTTTGTGATAATTTAAATAAATTTAGTATGAATTCCGAACTGCATAACTATGAGACCAGATATGCAAACCTAATAATGTTACCTAAACATAAAACGACTAAATTTGAAAACTGTATTTCTTATATAGGTTCGAAATTTTATAGTCATTGAGTATTTGCCACACTTCTGAAAAAATAAAGATTAATTAAATAAGCCCTTGCGCCAAAAGGATCAGTCAAGGGTTATTTTTGAAACCAAAAAAACTCTGTTTGAAATTTTAAACTGTCAAACTTGTCATACTTTCACTACTATTTTGAGAATGAAAACAGAGCTTTTCAAAACGTCAAAAATACGGAAGTGCGCGATAGTGATCTGATTTTTGTTATTTTTTACTTATCTGCTATTTTCAGTGTGAGATTTTTTGGTTAGGCAAACTTAGTTTCAAAAATAACACTTACTGATCCGTTTGGCGCAAGGGCTTATTTAATTAATCTTTATTTTTTTCAGAAGTGTGGCAAATACCCAATTAAACTAAAGAAAAACTAAAATTATGCCACAAATAAATAGCTTCAGACAATATTTATAATCATTTTCCAACTTCAAAAAATTGCATAGCAAACATTTTAAAAGTAGGATCAAAGATACATTGTTGACGAAAGCATGTTCTAAGTTACACGAATATTTTTCAGATATTTTTTGTAAATTCGTATTAGACTAAGTACTTGATTTTGGTGTGTATACTTTTATTGCTGATTTTAATGTTTTTACATTTCTGTGTAATTGTCGTTTATATACTGTGTTTATGACATATCCTATACATTTTTAAATGTCACAAAGGACAAATAATAGTTATTTATGCAACAACTGCAATAAGCACTTTTTGTACGAGTTGCATACAATATTTTTTCTACGTTCATGCAAAAACCAAAAAATGTTATTTAGGTGACACTAAGTCTAGGAAAATGTGACATCGATTTGAACGTTTATGTTTGTCATGATGACAAAACGCTGTAGTAGAATGACAGATGAATGTAATAAACATTTTATTGCACTAGTGCAATAAAGAACCACTTTTTCCACTAAATATAGTTCAATAAAGTATTGTTTTTTGCATGAACGTAGAAATATATTATTATTATTAAAAATCAACTTCAATGTATTTTTGTTTTTTAATATTTTACTTTATAAGTACGTCCTTGCCATCAAACTTATAACATAGTAAACGTGCTATTATAAAAAGCTTCTTATTAAAGTAATTTCTAAGGAAAAGGAAGTAGGGAAAAAATAAAAGGAAAAAGTTAATTAAAATGATATGATAATTTAATTAGCATTTACATATAATAATAGATATAGTAAATAACTATATATGTACATGACTTGGTGTAGCTCCGAATAGCAACAACTGCGCTACCAAAATACTGAAATTGTTTATTTAACAAAATACTTCGAATGCATTTTTAAAATACCTTGTAGATTTTCCTATAGATATCTCTTCTACGTCAGTGGCCTTATTCAAATCATAAATAGTTGATCCTAAATCAGTCTCATAAAATGATTCATAAGACGAATATATGGCGAAACAGTTTTTAGGAGTGTTTGTTTTTTTATTCTAGAATTAATGAAAAGGAAATAAGATTTTTCTACATGTAAGTAATTTTTCTTGGATATGATTCATTTTTCTTAAAAATAATTGTGGGTATCGTGCCAATTTAACCACTAAATATAGACAAATATTTAACCTAAATTTGAAAATAAAAGATGGACCCATAAAATAATTATATTTATGACAACAAAAGATTTGTTTTAGAAGAGAGAATTCTCAAGTCAGTATTAAAGAAGCAATAAATACTGAATGTGAAATGAATGAATTTTAGTTTGAATTTGGGACTGGGAATGGGACCCAGCTTAATGGGACAATTTTTAGGTCAAAATAGAGCGATTGGGTCAAACATGTCTTAACTGAATATTGCTACTTTCAATCTACACGTTATTACTATTTACAGAAGTAGAACTTTTGGAAAACCATTTCACCAATAAAGCTGAAAATTTCAGTAAATATTATTTGTGGCGAAAATAAAAAACATTGTGTTCATTTTGTGGTCACTGATAGAAGAATCTGGTTTCACTTTACTGATGAAGGATGAAGCAATTACTGTTTTCAAGATTAGAGAGTCGCTGACACTATATTCAACATCGTGGAAATTTTTTTCATTAGTATTATGTGCATTTACTGCTTTTTACTGACTGGGATATATTTTAACTATTTTTGTTGTGTTTACTAGGCCCTATTATTATTGGTGGTTTACTCTTAATTAATATTTTGCAATACTGAAAATGATAATGATTATACTTTGCTTTTTAAATATCCCCACAAGAAATAATCTAGGGGTCTCAAATCAGGCAATCTGGCTGGCCACTCAATCGGCCCCCTTCTCGGGTGATACATTTCAAATGGCATGGTCAAAATTGGGGGTTGCCATTTAAAAAAATTGTCGATGACGTCATATCTCGAACAACGATGACGTTTTTTATATATTTTCAGGTATTAACAATAAACCAGGTTAGTAAATTTAGATAGATTAATTTCTTTAGATAATTATTGAATAGAGCTTTGTCTATGGAATTGTTCATTAGCATACCTAGATGTTTGGTACCAGAGTACATACATATGACTTCAATGATAGGAATTGTAAGAGATTTGATATACAAGGTGTGCCAGTAGTAAGTATTCAAAACTTGTGAGCTTGTAAAACAAGTCGAAAAATTACGAAAACCTTAGTACAACTTTTGTCAGTGGCGGTCCTAAGGGATATACGCTCAATTAAAGGGGTAACTTCAGAAACAGTTTTTAATGCGTAACATCAAAACGGTTCAACATTAAGTCTCGAAGTTTTGGTGAGATATTGACCTTGACGTGTTTAATAAGTTTCATAAAATACATTTCAAAATTTTCTACAGGGGCATGAGAAAATGCAAGACTCAAGGACAAATTTAATCATATCTTTTCAGTAGTTAATTTTTTCTAGCTTCTGACTCGAAAATATTGAAATTTGAAGTATTTAACATAAAAAAGGTACTCTTGTTAAATTTCAATAGGATGTACCGTTTTTCAGTAAAATCGATTTCAATCATTCTTAACGTGCCCCACATTCAACATCCATAGCCAAATAAATTAATTGTAGTGTGCCATGAAGAAAACAACTAATCTGACAGTTAACAAAAATGTCAAGTATGTTTAACACTTTTCGCAGTAACAATTAAAAACAATAGTACAAATAACCGAAAAACAACGCCTTTAGGTGCAAAGAGATATTTTATAATTGGGTACATTTCTATTGGGAAACTTTATACCGTATCGGTGTGCGGCTGCTCTTGCGCTCCCATGACACTCCACCTAACGTCAAAAGCATATCTTCATACTCAGAATATGTATACTGATGCATTTTTAAATAATTTTTATTTTTGTTCACTATAAAATAGCACTGCGTAGACTCGAATAACACATTTTTCAAACTGAAAATACTTTACATTTTTGTTAACTGTCAGACTAGTTGTTTTCTCCATGGCACACAGCAATTAATTTTGTTGGCTATGTATTGGATGTTAAATGTCGGTCACGTTAGGAATGATTGAAATCGATTTTACTGAAGAACGGTACATCCTACTGAAATTTAACAAGAGTACATTTTTTATATTAAATACTTATTATTTTAATATTTTGGAGTCAAAAACTAGAAAAAATTAATTACAAAAAAGATATGACTAAATTTGTACCAGAGCCTTGCATTTTCTCACGCCCCTGTAGAAAATTTTGAAATGTAGTATATGAGATTTATCAAGCACGTCAAGATTAATATCTCACCAAAATTTCGTGACTTAATGTTGAACCGTTTTGATGTCACGCATTAAAAACTGTTTCTGAGGTTACCCCTTTAAGTGAGCGTATCTCCCTTAGGAGCTGCCACTGACAAAAGTTGTACTAAGGTTTTCGTAATTTTTCGACTTGTTTTACAAGCTCACAGGTTTTGAATACTTACTACTGTTACACCTTGTATATTAGCTTAAAATACCATTCTTAAACGATGACGTCACAAATATGGGTTGTATGTCCAAAAGTGCCTCTTTTAAAAACAAAATTGACGTGCCAGGGGATTTTTTTGAAAACTCTTCAATTTCAAAAATAATGAATTTATTCGTTACTCTTCGAAAGCACTGTATAAGAGAAAAATATAGAGTTCTTAATGATAGTTATTTGATATTATTAGTTAATTTAACCTAAACATTTTTATTGTTCTCAATTGAGAACACAAGTGAACCAATGAACCCCTTGGTTATTTTTGAATAAAAATAGTAGTAGAAACTAAAAAAATTTAATAACTTTCAAGATAAAAGCAATGTATGATAATTAGTGTGTAATTGAAATATCCGATTTTTCAAAAATATTAACATACATTTCTATTTTAATGATATGCCACGCTACAATAATTTAATTATTATTAATTATTTAATGATGAATTATCCAGCTAACTGAAAATGCTACAGCCCATGAAATTAAGCAGATGTCTGGAATAATGGTACGCATGCCAGATAATTTTCTCCTTCGAAAATATATTTAGAATTACTTAATATTGATTTATGGTAAAAATTTATTTATATTATTTTTGAATTACTTTTAGTTCCACCAGTGCTCTGGAATCTGGAACTGTGGGAAGGGTAACTTAAAGGTTACAGAGCTTAGGCCCCATTGGGCCTCTTGTACTTCCTCCCACTAGGAGATAAATCCACCTGAGCCACCAACCAACTTAATAAAGAGAAAAACGTCGTGACGTTGCTCGGGGGGATCTACCTAATGTAGGTCATAAAAGGCCATCGTTCTCCTTAACACGGATTCTCTTATTGACGAGATGGTAGTGCACTCACATAGAGCATGGAATACTGTCCCGTTTTTCTGTTCGCAATACCTACAAAGAGGTGTTTTACACTTCCTCATATAATAAAGGTTCTTTCTTAACCAACAATGTCCAGTTTGAATAATTGTTACCAGGTGAAGATTTGACCTAGACTAGGCCAGGTATTTTTTGGCTGTATCCTTGCAGAAGTACTGTAGGAACTCCTTAGCAAATTGACAGCTATTTGTTTCATCCCCCCGTTTTCTAAACTCTTTGTGGATGTCCTCTTTGATAATTTCAACAAATGCTGATAACGAAAGCATACTGGAAAGACTAGGTTCATAACTATTGAGACCCGATGCACTTCTAGCCAACTTGTCAGCCACTTATGCTGTTATCAGTTGAGGCTATTGCCAGTGCCTGATAGCATTCCCATGCTGACCTAATTATCTTATGATTAAGAAAGATCAGTAGTGACCGTCTACTATCTGTATATACTTCTGATGGTTTTGCCCGTTATATGTCTACTGGCTATTTCTTTAGCGGATATGGTTCTACCTACTAATTCCGTTTGTACCACGATAGCATACCTATCCATTGTCCACTGATATCGGATAGCTATGTAAGGATCTGGAATAAATTCCACATCCTTCACCTTCCTTCATTTTTGATCCTTCTGTAAAGATGTCCTGACGACCCCATTCCATAGGCGACTACTGGTTTCTCCACATTCTATATCTGGTAAAATATTAGTATTTTTGAGGCGAAGTATAGTTATCACAGCCACTTCTTTTAGATAAATAGCCAAAGGTCGCAGACATAGCATCACCTCCATTGCTATGTTGGATATCGTACGCATAGATCCAATTATGCTTAGGCAAGCAATCCTTTGTACCTGGCTGAGCTCTTGTTTAGCTATGCCTGTTGGACATTCGGCTTTTCCTTTGATTTGACAATGTTTTTCTCCTCTTTTAAAAATATTAAACTTTGGGCCACAGGCTGCTTAATAAAAATTGTTTATTTTCATCCAACACTATTCTTAAGGAATGCATTTATTTCAGAAACATTATAAAACACACAAAATAAATATTAACTAGACAAAATGCCCTGCCTATTACTTCAGCCCTAAATCAGTCACAACTGTTTCTTACATTTCAGATACCATAAAATATTAGGGAACAAATCCAAGTCAATGTCTGCGTCTCTACAATATGTCATGGCAACTGATGCCAAAATAACATTACTTTTTATCACTATTAATCATATTTAATTACAAAATATGACTTATTTATATCTCTAAACGGTCCCGTACACTTTCGGTAGTTAGTTTTCCTTTGGTATATATATCGACCTGTCTACAATTCTACTCAAAGATTGCTTCTTGTGGTTATAGTGTAGGTTCTTCCAATTCATCCAAATATTCAATGCAGAACATTAAAAACCTAGATATCTGACAGCAAATGAAGTAAAATCGTACCCCGCACTGCGATAGATGCATCTGTGGAGTGTAGACTACGAAATCAGGGTTGTCAGTTGTGAATATTTTCTTCACCTTGAAGAATTTTACCTAAAATTTGACTCCTGTTAAAAACAATTTATTACAAATCACTAAAATGTGTAGAATTTTCTGATATACGTAGTTTTGTAGTTTTTGTTTTCTATATATTTTTACTTGATTTATAATTAGTCGGATATCATGCTCTTTGTTCCAATATAGTGTAAAATGTTAATTGGAACTATTTAGTGCAGAGTGTTAAACGACATCTGACATTATTTTGAACAATAGGCCTTTGGTAAATGATAACATCTACTCAATTTATGACCATCTATATCAAAACTGTTTTTTAATAAGCATTCTAATTATTTTTGCTTTTGCCATTGAGGTTTTTGTTATGTGAAGAAATGCTCAAAGTATCAAGTCAAGTTCTGTGAAAAATATCAGTGTATTAAAGGTATTTGCCAATATCCCTGTTTTAAATCGATGCTTGAGATATATCGGGCTCGTCGTAATTTATCCAGGATGGCATTTATGTATGCTAGAGGGTATGCATCTTTCTTAGTAATTTCGTTGATTTTTCTAAAATCGATGCAAAATCTTGGACGTCCATCCTTCTTTCGCGCTATTACAATAGTTGAACCATGGACTTGATGACGGTTCTATTATCTCCTCGTTTAACATGGAATCTACTTCTTGATTAATAATGGCCTGCATTCTTAGATTTTGGGGCCGGTATCTTTGCTTAATTGGTTTTGGCTGGGAAAGGCGGATGCGATGTGAAACTAGTTTTGTGGTGCCTTTAATTTCGGAAAAACTAGGTAATTCTTGGTTCAGGAATTGTCTCAATCGGGTTTCTTCATCTCCGGTTAATTGTAAAGATAATTGTTTTACAGAAGGATACAAGGATCTTGCTGGCATCGTGTGAACTTCTTCGTCATTGAAATAAATCGTATTAATTTGCAAGTTCATCTTACAATTACATATTTTTAAAATATCTATCCCAATTATCATGTCGGAGATTAAGTCAGACAAGTGAAGTATTAATTCGGAACAGGTTGTCCTACATATGGAAAATACTATGTGATAACCACCATGAACGGGTATTCTGAGTCCATTTGCCAATTCTATAGGTGGTGTTGCGATTTCTTGGAATGGTATATCTAATTGTTAACAATATTCCGCTGTGTTGTTACTAATATAAGATAGTGAAGCGCCGGTGTCTACTTGTGCTGCGAAATTTCTGTTTGAACATATGGTCGCTCGTCTACTCCAGCGATTCCTGAATGATGCGAGATTGAAGCATTGGTGCATCCGCAGTCACGTGTCATCACACCATTTCATCCACATTTTGAACAGAATAGTCTTGGTGAAGCTCTGCATTTGTATCGGTTGTGACCAGCTTGACCATATCTCCAGCAAATAATTCTTGGGGAGGCGGTAACAGGTGGTGTTGATTGTTCGAGCGGAATATTTGGTATTTCTGGTTGTTCGGGCGGAATAATTCGTATTCCTGGTTGTTCGGGAGGATTTGTTTGAACAGGTTCTGGTCTTGGTCGATGGGTTTCTGGTACAGGCCTAAATTGGTTTGGTAGATTAACTGATGGTTGATCCCTAGGAGGTGGCCTATTTCTTCGTTCTGTATTATAGCTAAATTGTACATGACAGGATTTAAACTCTTTGCTTAGAGTTTCAAATTCGTCGAACCGGGCTACCAGCTCACTAATATTATGGATATCATTTTGTCGTATGTATTGTCGATATTCGAGTAGCATATTTGCATACAGACAACGTAAAGTCCTTTCTTGTGAAAACATTCCATGACGTCGAATTAAGGTTTGCAATGCCACTACGTATTCTCGACCAGACTCACTCGTACTTTGCTTGCGTCTATGTATTTGTTCTTCCAGGAAGTCTTGGTAGTCCGGCGGTAAATAAAATAGTTTGAAATCGGCTAAAAAGTCGTCCCATGTATTCCAGGACTCTCGATTATTTCGATACCATGCTAAGGCATTGCCCTGGAAAACTTCAAATAAGGCAGGTAGTGAGTCAAAGGTTAACATTTCACTCTTTTCTTGTAGTTCATACAATTTTTCTAGAATGTGTATTGTATGGATTTGCATTGTGTTGTGTTTGATTGGCTGTTTTGATTTACACTGAAAATTACAGTAAATAAAAAACAAGTAATGTCACGTGCTATTTGTTCATTTTGAACAAAAACGGTAAATTTGCACCTAATTGTGTTTATAGAAATCCAATTAAAATATCTATTAGTAGGCTTTTTTGTAATTCCCTTTATTTTGTTTCTACAAACATCTTATCCCGGATTATACATTACCGTTTATAGAGAAGAAACCAATTCACTGTTCAGTTTATTTCTCTTCATTAAAACGATGATTCTATTAAACTGCCTAAAATTATTAATTATTATTCACATTTATGCTGATTTTGAACTGCATTTCTTACAAAATTTAGACCTGTTGACGGAAAAAGTCAGTTGTTTTAAACATTGCTTTAACAATTAATTTCTATTGATTCTAGTCTACCTCTGAAGGAACAATAAATATAATTGTGACATATTGGTAATAATATCAGGTTTGTACTAAGAACTAGCCTAAATTTCCGTAAAAAATCCAGTTCAAAATTAATTAGTATATGAAAACCCTTTATCTCTTTATTTGTCCGTTTTACAAATTTCCGTAAAATTATACCATTTGGCAACTATGACTAGTCCTTTGGATAGAATATTTTGGCCCGCATTGGATTTGTTTTCCCACTACAATTAAACTGAAGTTCAATTTTTTGGCAAAATGTGAATATAGAACTTTTTAAGAAGCAAAGTAGCTTTCGATCTCCGTGACACCCGCTAATTCTGGTCAGCTATACGTGTCCTTAATGTTATAGCAACCGCCGCAAACCACTGATAAGTTTCACTGATGTCGATTTCGTGATACTATGAATTGTCACGAAAACGGTAGTCGCGTTCAGTGAAGGCAATTTCTTTGGTATCTAAGCCTTTCAGCGCCCTACGTTTGATGATAATTACTCCTATATTTTTTGTATCTCCTGATTTTGATAAATTATGCATAAACACAAACCATGTATTGATAACTAAAAAACAGGCAGCATACATTTTTAATACTGAAATATGTTATAAAATTTATATTAAATTAAAAATAATATTTTAAGTAGTGCGTTACTGATTTTGATTGGGTATACAATATTATTTTTGATATGTATGAAACAGAGTAGAACAGTTAAGCTCACACATAAACTGAGTGTGTATGGAACCTTTAATAGATATATAAATATTGAATAGAGTCGTATCACTAGTTGTCCGGTTATACATCTTGGAGACAAGTATAATGGGAAATGCGCTGTTGAATGATTGCACTACACATTAGATGCAACGTATTTAACACACATATTGTGAGTTTCTTTTAAAATTATTATGTGTGTCACATATACTAATATAATAAAAAAAAGTGACATCACCTCGAAATGCACTATTTACAAAATACAAAGCAACCAACCTTAAACTGGTAAATAAGTTATTTTATTTAGCAGCAACCTATACTACAAGTACCAGTTATATAGAGGAATGGAACAATATAAAATTATAACAATAAAAATTTAAATACCATATAAAATGCGTTTATTAAGTACATTGCTAGCTATAGTTGCGGAGAGGATTGGCACTCTCTCTGTGGGTATGTTAAGGTGCAAGAATGTTGGCTTGGGTGAATGTGAGATTGATACCGGTCGACATTTGACCACCCTCCTAATTAACGAGGTTTTCCAGGTTTCGTTCATTCATGCACTGAATGGTGGTTAAGGCTTACCAACGTAAGTCGTTCCTGGACGCAAATACGGCTTGCATAATAATAATATGCCGTTCCCTCTTCCACACAAGTCTCCGGCTTATGGGCTATTCCTCGTGATTAAAATGAGGGGTAGAGTTATTATTACCATTATTATCATTATTGATCGGTTGGTGGACTAGTGGTTTAAGGCGTTAGTACTTGAATGGTGTTTGCCATCTGCCCTGTTTCGAATATCGCGACCGTAGATTAGCTATACTTGCGGCGAAGGTTGGGGCTCTCTCTGCGGGTACGGTAGAGTAGAAGATCGTTGTCTTCGGTCAATGTGAGATATTCATACCGGTCGGCGTTTGACCATCTCCTTAATTCAGGGAATTTGTCAAATTCCCTCATTCTTGCACTGAATTCTGGTTAGGGCCTGCTAATATAAGTCGTTACTGGATCCAAATGCGGCCTGCTTAATGATAATATGACAACCCCTCTGCCGCACTAGTTATCAGTTTCTTGTCCAATCCTCGTAATTAATATGAGGGGTAGAGTAGGTACCTGCAGAAAATTCAGGAATGCATTCTATGGTGAAAATTAAGGTTTGGTTGGTTTTACAGCTACAAGTCCATGAACTTTAGTTGTCATTTAAAAAAAAGTGAACGGAATACTATACCAAACGTTAAAACTTATTGACAACAAACATTTTCCTTAAACGACTATCGTTTAGCCTAACTATAATGACATAACCTCAAAACTGTGATACTTTACCGAAGAATACAGGGTTTCCTTATAAAAAACACAAGTTGTGGTCATATCACAATAACGACTGTATCTGAAAAAAGCGTCTGTAGAATATTCAAACCGTTTTAAGATATATTGAAAAGGAAACGCGAAAGGGCACCAGTCGGTTTAGCCAAAAATCGAGAAACGCCCTGTAGCCCCAAAACAGTAACAGATAGAGACATACGGTTTGCGCCATTGTTACTTTTTCCAAAAAAAGAGGTGTGGACTCGTCTATCAGGTTTGCTCTATCTATGACAGGTGTGAAGTAATTATTGAGACCCGACCAATTTGAACCACCCTGAACACACTGTCGCTCCTTCTGCTGACTCAAAGAAAAAATTAATGGAATATCCATTTTTGCTATTGTTGAAAGAGTGCGCATATTTATTGAATAATTAATAATATCGTTAGCATATTCCTCACGTTTGTCTGTTCTTCGGTGTTGGTTGAGGCCCTGGACATTACACAGTTACAGTACACACATTTAAAACAAATCAGAAACGATTATGAAATAATTACAGTGCACTGAAATTTTTAAATATATTAATAGCGGAAAAGGAATCACGAAACGAACGAAACGGCAATATGGTAAACTGTATTAGACTGTCTCTGTTGCACTCTCATGGAGATGCATGTAAGACTCCTCTCCCGCAATTGGTTACCAACAGATTCTATGCTTTTCATCTTCTTATGCTGTACATTTGGGATTGAGTGATCAATTAAAATTAACTGCAAAAAAATCGCAATACAAACGCTCATGCCATATTATCAAAAATATTTAAAAAAACGAACCACTTGTAAAAGAAAAATAACTGAATACTCATAATTAATGAGAATAAAGAAAACAAAAATTAGTTGTTTATATTATTGATTGTTCCAAAGTAAGAAGGAAGATCACCTATTAAATGATTTCAGAAGTCCAACCATCGTCTTCTAAATTGCAGCACCCTTGCTTTATCCAGGCGACGTGATTTAGCAGACAGTCCAACGAAAGCTTTAAGAAAGCTTCCATTTAGCTAATTAAAAAACCACCGTTAATATTTTCATCCCACCCTTTGATTAACTGAAACGACGTTGATGTGCATATGAAGTCCAGCACGTAATAGTTTATTTTAAAACAAAGTTAAGTCAATTCTATTAATGGGGCGACACGATGTTGCAACTGTTTATTGTATCAACAAATGCATTAGTGGGACAGGTGAGATAGTTATGTCACGAGATACCACGTGGTCAGAGAATCGGTCGTTACGTGGTGTAAAATACATAAAATTACGAGTGCTCGTATTAATAATAATGTTTTCATGGAAGAAACCAAGTTTTATTTTTAGTCTTGGGGTAAAAAAACATTGACTTGCATTTTCTTAACTTCGTTTAGATTGTGGAAAAACAACATTAAATACAAATAAAACATTGAAAACACAACAATTTAAAATATGACTAAGGCCTTGTTCTGTTAGAAAAAGTACAAATCTTATAGTATTAAAGTAACGTATGCCATCATAGAGCACTTCACTTCGTGAAGATATACTCGTATTTGAGATAACTTTCTCACATCTGAATCCAGCTGACTCAAAGAAAAAATCAATGGAACATCTATTGTTTCCATTGTTAAAAAAAACGCGCTTATTTATTGAATAATTAATAATATCGTTAGCATATTCCTCACGTTTTCCTGTTCTTTGGGCTTGAGGCTCTGGGCATTGCCATTTCACATTACACACTTTTGTGTATCAGGAAGCCTACCCAATTTTAGCATTTGGTTACAGGTAATTGTTTTAAAGTTAAAGAGATGTCAAAAAGTAGTTTTCTTCCAAAGACATATTGACGCTGCCAATATCACAGGTGGCATGCGAACGATCCTTTTTCAGCTCAAAGTATACAAGAAATCGGTTTAGAAGTAGCTTAAGATCGCCGTATTTCTCGCCGTAAAATTTGTGGTGTTTTTAGATACAGAAATCTCGAAAAATAAAACACTTATAACAAAACTAATTTTAAAAATAAAATTCGTTGTGTATTCACTTTCACTGTTTAAATTCTCATCAAATAACATAATAAGTATTAAAAAGCGTTTGTAAGACACACATAATTTTGCTATTCTAACCTCACATTTTCACATACTTATAAACAAACATGAACAATCTTATATGCAGAAATATGTAAGTTTATGTTATAACAATATTTACATCTACAGTTAAATTTAAAAAAAAGATTTTTGTACCTAAAAATTTGTTGTCTAGACGGTTTTCTGTCGTTTCATACTCGTTTAACTTCGTTGCCGTTGAATGATAGCAGGTGGCATGCGATAACATTCCCGTTATTTGCTAAACTCTATATTATTCAGTTCTTAAATGTCTAAAATTATTTGTATTTGTAGAAAATACTATTTCAAGAAAACGGCGGTCTTTTATGCTTATGCATAATGAATCAGACATCTTGTCTGACATTCAAATTGAAGATGTAATGTAAATTGTTTAGGAAAGTCGAGTAACTTATTGACAAAACATTTGTTGTATTGATGATTTTTATTTATGTATATTTTTCTTTATTAATACTATTAACAGTTCGCCTATATCTCTAAAAAAGATTTCTTTAAGAATACGTACATTGTTTTGTTTTTAAAAATGTTAATTTTTGTGTTACATTCACCAGTGTTTATACACGTCAAACAAGAGAAAATGGAAACAAATTCTATAGTACAGTTTAAAATAAACAAAGATGCAGTATAAAGTAAAATAATACACACTGAAGAAAATGATAAAACCATATAAAAATTAAACAAACATTAATAAAAAATTAAAAACATTACAAAAATTAGTAAACAAAATTCTAACGAATAAACTATGTATATTAAAAACAATAAATAAAATGATCCAAACAGAACATTTCTAATATCAAAATGTCAATTGTCGAAATATGTGCATGTAAAAAATGTGCATTCAAATATTCAGCGAATATATAAAAAGCATATTTCAATAAATATTTTTTAATTTTTGTTTTAAACAAATTAGAGTGTAGAGTTCTTATATTTGGAGGAAATTAATCAAAAAAACTGAATTCCCATATAATCCTATAAACACTGTTCTAGTTTTTAGAAGTCGAAAGCAACTACAACTAAGTCATTCTTATTTCTAATATTATAATGGTGACTTCTGCAGTGGAAATTATGCATGTTGTTTTCACAAAAAAAAAAAGACACTGGAATATGTAAGCAGAAGAATATTTAAATTAGTAAAGGATGTTCTACAGCCATCTCTGTATCCAAACCCTGAAATAATCCGTAAATCCGTATTGCTTTCTTCTGTAGAGAAAAAACATGGGCACTAGAAGGAGCATGACCCCAAAGGAGAATAGCATATGAAATAACTAAATGTATTAAACAGTGATACGCAGTTTTTAGTATAGATAGAGACCATTGATGAACCAAGCTTCTAAGTATAACAAAAATATTTAGGATCCAAATAAACGCCTATAAATTAGACACTTTTCAGGATTAATAATATAATAATAATATCTCTACCCCTCATTCTAATCACAGGGATTAGCCCAGAAGTCGGAGACTTGTGCGGGAGAGGGGGCGGCATATTATTATTAAGCAGGCCGCATTTGCGCCCAGGAACGACTTACGTTGGTAGACCCCAACCACCATTCAGTGCAGGAATGAGGAAAACCTGGAAAACCTCATTAATTAGGGGGGTGGTCAAATATCAACCGGCATCAATCTCTCACATTGACCCAAGCTAACATTATTCCACCCTACCATACCCACAGAGAGGGTGCCAATTCTCTCCACGAATATAGCTTATATACGGTCTACCGGCAGCTGGGCTCGAACCAACTCCGTCTAGTCACCTCGATTCAAGTACTAACGCCTTAAACCGCGCGACCACTGACCTATCTATATCGTTCAGGCTGTGAAGGTTACAAATCATTTTTTGTGTCTTAGATAAATTTATGGTAAATTTATTACTATGAAACCAATTATTTGCCAACGACTGTGTCTCAGGCATAATATTAAGTAACGTAGATAAATTAGAATTAGATATAGATACACTGGTATCATCTGCAAACAGAATACTCAAAATATCGGTTCCAAAAATATTAGGAAAGTCGTTAATGTAAATAAGAAACCATAAGGGACCTAGTAACCAACCTTGTGGGACTCCATGTTTTACATAATATAGGGGATTTAGTGCAATTATAAGCAACATATTGAATTCTGTTAAGTAAGTAGACAGCAAACAAATACTTTCGGTAGAGAAACCATAGTAGTATAGTTATTTAATACAATTTTATGAGACACAATCAAACGCTTTACTCAAGTCCAAGATTACAAATTTTTTCTCCTCGAATTCACTATTTATATAATAATAATAATAGTAATAATAATAATTTATTCTCAACGCATTTACACCCAATTATACAGAAAATGAAAATCTAAGTTATACATAGAAAAGTAGTAATAATAATTACATAAATAAAAAAAATACGTCTTTAGTAACGGTTCATAAATCGCACACAATATTTTCGTTAAAGTACATAACTATATAAAATAAATTTGATTAGCTGAGAAAAACAAAACAAAGGAAGGAAATATAAACAATAATATGCGTCATCACAGAGAAATCATATCTTTATAGGTCTTAATAATGAAATCCATTTTATCATGGTGTATACCCCATTAAATAATTGGGACATGTTGTAGACTGGCGATTTGACTAAAATATTAGTTTTAGGTGTTTTACAATAAAATGTGCGTATGTATATACGAAACGAATCCATCAGTTGCTAACACTGTTGATAAATTGCTGCGAAATCGAAACTGTTGAGAGTTAAATAATTGAAAAGTTTCCATATAATTTGTAATTTGAAGTTTACGCACTTCTTCATAAATTTAGCAACTTGAGGTATGACTAATATTGCACGGTAGTTGGACGAATCACTGACATTACTTTTTTTATAAATTGGTACAACTTTAGACATTTTTAAACAATTCGCAAAAATATTATTTGTTATACAATTGTTAATTAATTGAGTCAACGTAATAAAATAGGATTCATAACAATTTTTAGCATAATTGTACTAATATCATAAACATCCATACACTCAAAACTATATCATCTGCCTCCCAGGGTAAAATTTCAGTAAAACAGAAGCTGTCACACGATGCATATAATTAGTAAAATCTAGTGACGTCTGGAAATCTGGATTGTCCATCTGCTCCTGCGAGATCCGGTAGATATCTTCTCCTCAAAACAATTGACCGATCATTCTGTTAGCAACTTTTCGGTGGCCTACATTGCATTTAAAAATATATAAACATTGCGCATCTAAATCTAAATTTTCATGGATAAAACATACCTGATGGCTTCTTCCCTAATCTAAATTGGTGCGCACGTGTCGTATAAATAGACACCAAAAATACCTTTACCAGAAAAATAAAAAATGCCAGACTTCCGGCACGGGTGTTATAAAAAAAACAATATACGAAAGAGACGAAAGTACATAGATCTGGCAGCAATAAAATCAGTACGCCGAGGTCGATAACCCGATCTGAAAATTACCTCACCTCGCCAGCAAACCTTACATGCTGAGCGATCGGCGTAGAATCAGCAGCGCTCGAGTCCGGTCCTGCAGAGCAGCTGAAAAAGAAACTCCGAAATCATACCGAACAACTAAACAAACCCAGTCTAAATCCATGCCGTTGAGTCACCAAGTCTAAAAACAGATGCCCCAAGTGAGTCTGCAATGTTCGACTTTTCACTTCCACATTATTTTTCCATGGGACGGATGAAACTTGCCCCACGTCAGCCAAGCCGTGCTCTCCACTTCTAAGAAAACGTATGTAAATTTATCAACGTGTTCACCTATTTTATTTGTTTATTGTTTAGGTTTGTATCTCCGTATCATTTCTAGACTGATTAGAAAAGACACGAAATGATCAAATTTCCTTTGAGAAGAATACCGTTTCATGGTTTTATATCGAGTGCTCTAGAAATTTGTATACAGGGTAGCTGGAGTTTGTTATACAGGGTGTCTCATTGGGAAATATACATACGCTAACAGTGAACACAACACATCTCTAATAACCTGTTATTAACCATGCATTCTTATTACCGAGCCCTGTTTTACTGATTTTAGCTATTTCTTTAACTTGTCATAAAAAGCTTTGTATAATCAAGTGAAATTGAGTAGGGGTATTCTACTTACATAATTAAATGTACTATAAAGTCATAAGCGAAATAGAAATGCAAGTGCGGTGGCATAAAAACTTTTTAGTTTTTTTATTCACAAAAAACAAGACCCTGTATGTAGGGTAGGACTTTGGAAAATCTGTTCACGCATTTGAGTAGAGCAGCACAAATAGTAGAGTTTATGGTGAATTTGCTATAGTTGTGCATTTGTCCTTTTTCAGATCAACGTTTGAATATTGATTGATTTCTGTAATAAATGCCAGAAAATTCAAAGCATTTTTGCAAATTTGAAACATTTATCAATTTATAGTGTGAACTAATAAGTATTTTATGTGTAGAAATAATAATACTAATAAAACTTCATCGTTTGGTTGTAAAAAATAGTTTTTTTTAAATTGTCAAGCCAATAATCAACTAATAAGTTTATTTAAAGAGAGAAATGAAACAGTATGCTAAATAACAGATACCAATAAAAACGAACAAGAAAAAACAATTTTAGGAAAGACTACAATAAATGTTCAGTGTCCACCGTTATGTTGAGGACACTTCCATATTTTTTTATAATTGCTGCTACTTACAGATGTTCTTATTATATCAGGATTATTTCTTACTTAATTGCAGGTATTTACAATTCGCTCAATCCCCCCCGAATGTGCGTGAATGTTTCGCACTTTTAAACAGTAATACAATATTTCCCGAATATTTTTAAATTACATTGCAATACAACCGGCGCATTCGCCATTTTTAAATAACAATAATTGTAAATAATTTGTACAGTACCTAATAATAAGAATTACGTAATTAGTAAAAATATGAGACCACTATGTTAAGAACGACGGAAGTCACTGTGTGAATAAAGTTGTGTAGAGCAATTTCAAACACTTTACAGAAATTGTTAATAATTGCAATATGTCTATAAGTATGAATATGGATAGAATTATAAATAAAAGAGAAGTAACAAAAACAACAAAGATGAAGGTGTATAGAATAGTTGACAGGGAGATACTGACACATGGGTGTGAATCATGGGTATTAACCAGAAATAAAAAGAATAAGATACAGGCAGTTGAACTGAAGTATTTAACAATAAGAGTCAAACGGATAACTATAGACGAGGCAGAGCTGAAATGAGTTAGTAAGAGATGAATTTCAAATCGAATCAAAACTACAGTTCATAGAGAAAATACTATTGAGCTGGTGGAGACATTTAAGCAGAATGAGGACTAGTGGCCAGAAAGAATAGGGTACCCGAGTGAGATATGAGATTACTTAATTGGAAAAATCCTGAACAAAATATGGAAGGAAGCAAAGGAACTAACGCAGAATAGGAAATAATGCAGAACTAATAAAAAACACACATACACTACAATACTACTATAAAAATTATAAAATCTTCGTAATCAAATCACCATAATAAACAAATTTTCAAAGATGTTTCAAGCAGAATTTACTACATATACGTAAGTATAATTCTTTTTAATTGTGATTGTCTACATAGCTAAATAATATATTAATTACTTTATAAATGGTGTAACAGAAATACGGAACTAAATTTAGTGATAAATTATATGTTATAAATTAATAAAAACAGTTTCTATGATCCAATAAAGCTTAGTTTGAGATACAGGGTGTTCAAAGTTAATGAAAAAATACCGTTTATCTAAAGCGCAAAAAGCAATTAAAATTAGGTCAAATTTTTTGGTTTAAATCGTTAGACATACAATGTATTTTCTTCAGTGAAAGAAATTCGAAAATGGTAATATATACAGGGTGGGTTCTGAAAACAGAGATGTTACAGTAAATGTAATGAAACTTGGTATCCTTATATTGTTGATCATAAGGAAGAAACACAAATTTACGCCTACTACATGTGTATTTATTTTGTATAACGTTATAAATTCAAAACAGCTTAATACACAGGGTGCTAAAATAAAAAATTACAAGAAAAATATAAATTTTTCAAATTCGAGGAAATTTTTTAGTAAATAATAAGTTACATATAACAAATTCAATTTGAAGTAATAAAGATATGTCAATAGTAACAAAAACAACAACTCAGAAATAGTTAAATCGTGCACAGTTAATATTTCGTAAAAATAAGATATTTTTCTCAATACGAAAAAATTGGAGGTTGATGGAGAGCACTGTCAACATTTAAAAATCATTCAAAAATGTATGATCCAAAATTAAAGAAAAAATCGATGCCATTGTACAGATATTTGAAAGTTCTGTAAAAAGGTATCACTTTTCATTTAAAATTTTAAAGATGAAGGTTAGAAATTTAGGGAATTAATACATCCACAAAATATGTCCCCTCAAAACAAAATGTATAAATCCAGTTGTTTTAACTTTTGCATGAAAACGAAGAAAATCTGCGTGGCAAATTTTCCGTGACACACATTGTATATATATAAACTTCAAGTAGACTAAATTAGTATTAAGAAAATAAAACTCTACCTTTCACATGAAATTTATTTAAAGTACATAGGCATCATTTCTCTTAGCTTTGCCAGATCGTATGTGTAAATTCAAATAGATGAGAATCATGTTTTAACTTCATTAATCAAAGGATGTCATTGTCTTAGACTGTTTACAATGTGCTCAGGATCACCCGTAAACATTTATCCATCTAATTTTTCAGAAATTCGCGAGTGACGTCAAAAACGATTTTTGACCGACCGTGACATATAAAAGACGTTCCAACTTTCCAGAACATTTTTGGACAGCTATTTGATGAGAACAAATTGTTATCTTTGATGTGGTGTCTTGGCCATAGCAACAAATCGTTTTCAAAGAAATACATTTATCTTAAAGACATTTATTGTTATTTTAAGGATAAAATTAGATACCGAGATTTGGAAATTTGTCGAGATAGTCTTAAAAGTGAATAAGAAACTAGCTACTTAATAGTATATTATTCAACGAGCGTATAATGATGGGTATTATTCACGAGGTGAAGTTTAAGGTCTAAATCACCGAGTGGATAATAGCCATTATACGCAAGTAGAATACTATACTTTATCCACGACTACTAAATATTACATTACATTTTTAGTTCGTTTTTTAACACAATTTAACACAACATATCAAAACACTGAGAAATCTATGCACACAAACAATAATGTTGACAGGTTTGATTCAAATTTATTTTGTTTTAGAAGCTACTTAGATTTATGAAAAGTTTCGAAAAACATGGTATGTTAAGAAACAGATATACGACACGCACGAACGAAGTCGCTGATGGCTCAGTGTAGATGCTCCTTCCATCCAACCGGGGGTCCCGGGTTCGAATCTGGTCTAGGAAAATTCACTTTTTTATTTTTTTATATGTACAGCACTGAATTGAAAATATTTAGTGGTTTACACGATAAAATTTTAAAAACCGATTGTTTGTAGCAGAACAATATAATATAGCTAAATCAAGGAAGCATCTGACAGTAGTGATTAATGACTCATTAAAATTCGTTGAACGGTTGATTTATCCAAATTCAATTTCCGGCTAGTCTGCTGTAGAGAATTTTGTTGGAAATACTGTAACCGTTTAGCTGTATTAACATTATTTCTTACCCTTCGGTCAATCATTTGATTCTTCCGAACTGAAAATGCTTCTTAATTTGGTCGTAAAGTTGCCTCCCATCTTGTAAATGTTCTATGATCAGGAATGAGGTGCTTAGGATACCTTTCTCGATATAATTCTACAGCTTCTCGAATTTTTTTGTGACTCGTCGTAAATTAGCAACATATCAACTTTTTCTGAATGGGAAAACATTTTGTAAGCACAAAAGTTATACGTTTAAAGTTCGTATTGCGTAATGACAAGTACTTTTTTAATATTTATGCACTTTAAACAACAAACATTCAATTATTTTCCAACGATTACTTGATCCTTCCATCTCTAATGTGATTTTTTGGTGGTATTACTCTTTAGGAAGATATTGTTTATAACTTTTAAATAAGTAATACAGAAATTGTCTCTAATAAAAGTTTATTAGAAAAAAGAGAGCTTTTTAACAGAAAAAAAATTGGGTATGTTTCTGGAAAAAATATAATTGACGTCATTAGCCGTTTCTGTCAAATCCCAAAGATAATACTTTCCTGTCCCAAATTTGATTTAAACTTATTGTACCCCCACAGTAGGTTCATACTATCAAGTTTGATACACCCTGTACATTACCAATGTCCTAGGAATATTATAGCTGACAATAATTTGAAGCTAATTTCAATATGGAGTTGATTTGATCAACGTAAAATGTTCAAAAGTTGTTGACGCATAATAAAAACCCAATCTTGCAATATTACATTCAATTTTTCGATGGAAGTATCTGGCTCAAATTTATATCATTGGGCATCGCAAAAAGTAGAAAATTATCGCCAGATTGACGATTGAGTCACAACTGTATTAGCAAGCACACAAGTATTAAGAATTTGACTAATTTCGTTGTTCGTAGACTTACCGAATCGATTCACTGAGTGTAACACAAAGTTTCAATAAGTTGTTGACAAAAATGTCAAACTATTTATTTTGGCAACCAAAAAAATCACTAGAGCATTTGTCGATGTAAAAATTGCAGGTAATTTTTACCGCTGTCAAAGTGACAATTACACTGAGGCATGTGGGCTTTTTTATATATAAATTGCATGTAAAAAAAATGAAAATGAAAAAGTGTTTCCTGTTTGGGTACTGAACGAAGTTCAGATTCTTCTAATTGATCACTCCCAAGCCCAAGTTCTGTCCCATTTTATCACGCACCTTAAGGCTTACGGTGAGCGCTCTATCAAACGATATATAAGGTCTGTTCCGTCAAGAACTGGTTCAGAACCGTGAGAAATGTTTGACCAATACCGTCTTACGTCGCATTTGCCGAGAGTACAAACAACTGAACTGACTGACTAATTCTGTACGGTTCGGAATCGATTCTTGCTGTGTTGGAACAAACTCATAGTTTTCGCTCAGTAACTCCTTAACGGATAATGATAAAAATATGCGGAATTTTTTAATAAACTATAAATATTATTTTACGTCGACGCTGTGTTTTGAAAAAGTGTAAAATTAATTTTTTTTAAATGAATTTTGTATATTTTCAAAATTTCAAAACACAGCGTCGACGTAAAATAATATTTGTAGTCTATTAAAAAAAAACCGCATATTTTTATCATTTTTCGTTGAGAAGTTACTGAGCGAAAACTATATCCCTTTGGATCGAGCGCTCACCATAAGCCTTAACAGATATATTAGAAAATGTATTTATTTTTCAGATTTTACAATCTATATCCCGAAATCGGAAAATATTCTTTTTTTTTAATTATGAAACTGAGAACTGCCTGGTAAAATGTGTACTTGGTACTAGTATTAGACATAATAGACAACTTACAAGGCAGAGAAAAATGTGAAGCTAGCTCAACGTACAAAAGTAAAAATGAAAAATAGAAGAATATTTATAAACAAGTGAATCTGTTCCCATAAATAAATCAAGATCAATGGTAATAAAAAGTATAAATCAATCTATCCATCAAGGGAACCAAAATCTGTTCATAAATCCTGGCAACCGGTAATATATTTAAAAAAATATTTTTGTAAAAAATTGTCGAGTGTATCGTAAAAATATTAATCGTTAACCCACCCACAATTTTAGGTTATTTTCATACCTCCCTTACCATGACATTTATTTTTTAAAATATGTGACGTAACCTTGACTTTTTGCAACGGAACATATCACTTATATTCGTTTATTTGCTTTTATTATTATTAGATGTATTTACTCTAAAGATTTGGCATGCGTTGGCAACCACCTGTTCTATGAAAATGCAAAACTTTAACAGCTAGTAACAATTTAATACTTAAGAACCTCAGATAATCGTTTTTTTTGTTCATACCCTGTTACTATGTCTATTATTTACGCATTTCGAATATATTTTTGTGAAGCGCATGATCTCGCTTAACTTCGCAATATTAAGTTATGTAATATATTATTTATATTTAGATTTCTTCAATTGCTTTAAAACATTGCTTAGGAGAAAAGTTAAAATAGATCTTTCTAGATATTCTTATAGCCAAGTTTGGATTTTATTATCGGCACCATTCTTGCACCAATACATTGACTGGAGAATACAATTATCAGTTCGATATACAGGGTGTCCCGTAATGAATGAATCATAGAGAAAATGTAGATCTTAGACGACAAAATAATAAGATTTAGTCAAACATACCTTAGTAAAATGTGACGTGTTTAACAGATACAGGGTGAAAATTTAGTTTTGAAAACTCGTAATAATTTGAAAACTGTTGAACTTATTGTAGCTAAAATTGGTACCATCATGTTTTTTTCTAGGGAGGAAAATCTGAATTTTATAATAGCGTCAGTAATAGACATGGATCGATACGCATTCTGTAGTTTTTTAATTTTTGACATTTGGGTCTGATTGATAATAAATTATGAAAGAAGAGACTCTTGCAAGTAGAAAAAGTATAATTCATTGATATCGCTGTCTAGCCTCGATTTCGAGACATATTCATTTAAATATTTTTAAAAAGTTATTTAAAAATATCGAAAATAAAATTTTAACTTCAACATCCTGTAGATCGAAAAGGAGCAACATTCGGATAAGACATATTGAAGTCAGCAACCTGCCATTAAGTTTTTGTTCCATTATTAATGAATCACTCTGTAGATTAATTAAAATTCCTGACTTTGGAGTGACAAAATAGTTATTTATAGTACAAGTGAGATATAGGCATTATTATACATGAGTGAGACATTTGCACGACAAGGACGTAGTCAGAGTCGTGTAATTTCACGAATATAATAAAAAATGCCGTTATCCCACGTGTACTATATAAAATTGTATCTACAACTGCAAGAAATTTTATCCACAACCACCTTAAACTGCGAAAAATCTAAAATCAGATCCAGTTTTGATTTAAAATCAAGAAGCAAAGACATTGTTATTGTAACCTATCATTCCTGTCAAACTTGTTATAAACAAAACTGAGTTTTCGTTTTTACAATTTCTTGTGAAAATAGTGCTACCTTTGATTGTTGGTTGATTGGAATAAAGAGTGATTCAGAAAGATAAAACTTGCCTCTTGACATTGAAAAAGCTGCTACAACTGCAGTAGCTTTACTTTTACTAGATAAATCGAGAACCAAGTACAGTGCCTTCATAAATGATTACAAGCCACGTGACCAGGACTGTAATTCTCGAAGAACAACTCGTATGCAAAGAGATTTCTTGTCTCTCTCAATTGCTGTAGTGCGGAAAAGAATATTCGCATAAGAATTGCTCTGCGAATGATTTGAGAATCTCGACCCTGATCACGTGGCTTATAATCATTTATGAAGGCACTGTTTTCAATGATCGTCTACTTCACTTCTAGCCAACACAGGAGCAGACCTTCTAACCATAAAACGGCATGGTCGTTGGAAGTCCAACACCGTGTGTGAAGGCTATATTGATACGTGATTGATTGAAAACAAGAAAAATATCGCCACAAAAATTCTTGGAGGAGAGATTGCCGCCATTGAAGATACTTCAAGTACTTACAAAGAACATTTAAGCATTGCTAATACAAATACAGACCAGCTGCATTCATTTGGTATTAATCTAACGAATTGCCAAAGTTGTGTTGTTAATATTTGTAACAAGTAATTCAATTAAAGTTAAATTATCTATTAACTGTCAAATTGATAAACCTGTTGGTTCTTAATAAAAATAACCATTAAGCAATGATCTCTTTTTTTCAATATTTCACTAGTGAATAAATACTGTACTGAGGCTCTTATAAAACGGTTGTAGATAAAATATCCTAAATGTATTCCTTTTCACAATGACTTTTTTAAGATTTTCTAGAACTACTTATGTTAATCAGATGAAATCATGCGCAATTGTTTTTCCTGAAGTTTATATAACTGATATTTTAATAGAGAGTACATACTAAAAATATGAATGTCAATGGAATTGTATCCTCATGAACCATTCAATTTTGTTAGTCACAGTAGCGTTGCATCACAAGACGAAGACACGGTTTTATATTTAGATGTAGAATGTCTGGCCCGACACATGTTACAATGTACCAAGGAATGTTGGTGCAAGTGGTACATTTAATGGTAATTTAAATGGACACTTAAAATTTTATATGGATTTTAAACGGATCAATCTGAATAAAATGTTTCGGAATCGGCATGACAATACAAGGATCAATATTATTAGACTACAACAATTTTACCTTGAGGTCACCCACACTCCTTCCTGTTCATGACTTATCCTTCAAACATTTAAAAATTCTCTACTCATTCATTCTATTTATATGTTCTTTATATTCTTGTTTTCCTTTGTACGCCTACCTATTAACGATTTCCATATTGTATTTTCCGTTCTATTTTAGCTCTTCTCTCTGTCAAGTTCTTCGTACTTTTTCATACTTTCATGCATGAGGTTTCTAGAAGTGTTTTGGTTTTACGACTTTAGTTTTGTTTATAGTAATACGTGTACTTTACTTTAAGAAAAGGACATGTGTTAAATTAGAATTAGAAATTTCACGGATGACCACACAATTTAGTCTGAAATCAATGTTTGTTCGAATTTAAAAAAATCTTCAGTTCAGTGGTGGTGGTCCTTAATGACTTTGTTTCCTGCTATTTTTGTGGTTGGTTGACAGATATATATACCAATGCACCAACATTCACCTTTTGAGAATATTGACTTTCGAAGTTGATAATCGATAGATTTTCTTTCGATCAGTAATGTAAATTTTGAGACGAAATTAACCTGTTAGTCGTAAAAGTTGCTTCGTCGCTCTTATTAAAAATATAGTGTCAGGATACTCGCTCTGTTTTCACAGACCAAGCGTCTCTTAAAGTCTTTCAGCATCATCTGCTTGTAAAATATGCAAAAATTTTGGCTTGTACAAAGCTTTCTTTTATTCATTTTTACCTTACACCTTACGGCTTACGGTTTCTTTGAGTATATTTAATTGGAAACTACTCTTACACTTCTTTGCATTTAGATATATTCAATGCCTTCTGCATATTTTAAGGAAAATACAAATACAATCAATTTAAAATTCTTAAGGTTCTATAAAAAATTATCTTCGATACAAATTAATGAAATTTAGGCCACAGAACTTATGCTGATGTTGCCATTTTTTAATAAAAAGAATCTTCAAAAGAAATTTTCAAAAAAAAAAAATTGCTGTAAACTATGGATTAGTAGAGAGATTATCGCAATGGGTTCAACAAGTCCGCCTAGAGCCAATACATATAAAAAAAGACAATCTTGCAAAATTATGTGTTTTATACTGTCTTGTGAGAGTCTCGCAAATGTCTTGTTTCCCAACTTTGTAAGACTCTTGCATACAAATGAGAAACATAAAACTTTATTACACAATTGGTAACAGTGGTGGTTACTCTCGATCGGCTACGGTGCCGCTCGGACCTGACACGTAACTATCGATATGGTCGATCGACGACAGTGGTCGATTAGTAGACCTTATAACGTACAAAAAGGCCAGTTTTACATAATATATAATGGACGAAATAATAATTTTATATGTTGAAATAAAGTATACAGGGTATCCCAACGAAAATTTGACCTCCCCTATAATTGGAAAACCGAATAATATTTCAAAATTCGCCGAGACCCGTCGATTTTTGTTCTTGGGGGGAGCTTTTTTGACAGTCAAGCCAACTCGATATGTTCATCTCCCTAATGCCTAGCAATCCCAACTTAAAAATTTCAAATGCAACTGTCCCACTTTTGGCACATCATTTTAAAGCCCTTTTCATTGCGAATACAGTGACGTACCGTTTTTAGAAATCAGTTGAGATTTGACCGAATTATTGGTTACAAACGAAAAGATGACAAACCAACTTACACGTAGTAATTTCTACACAAATGCCCACCACTAATAAGTTTTTCATCTACTACACATGACCGCATTACCTAATTGTTATTGATGTGTCTATCAGTTTACAAAAAAGTCAGAAATGAAATAAAAAAGCTGGAGCAAATAAAACTAGATACTAAAATAGTTATTAGTAGAAGATACTTAAGTTTATAGGAATTCAGACCTTTTCAAAATAACAAAAAATCAGTACTACAAAAAAATCGGCGTTTTTTTGCTTGTGACCAAGAAATCGTTAGTTTCAGCCGTTATTGAAAGCATTAACGTGTGTTCGAAATGGTTTATTCTATCGCGGAAAGAGTAGAAATTGTTGCAATTTATTATCGAAATCACGATTGCGCTAAAGCTACAGCACGAATTTTTAATGCCAATCATCCTGAAAAAAATGTAAACCACCAGTACGTTAAACACCTGATTGACAAATTTGTTGCAACAGGTTCGCTTTTAAACAAGAAACGTGAAGTAATTGGGCCAGTTCGAAATGAAGCAGTTGAAGTGGCAGTTTTGGGTCATGTACAGATGGATAATAAGCAATCGATTACAACTGTGTCTCAAGCTTCTGGCGTATCCCATTCCAGTGTTCATCAAATTTTGAAAAAACACAAGTTTCATCCATTTAAGATGACGCTGGTTCAAGAGTTACATGAAGATGACTTTGATCGCCGTAACCAAATTTGCGAATACTTTAGTGAACAACTTCTACTGAATCCAAATCTTCTCTACAATACATGTTTCTCCGACGAATGCACATTTATGTTGAATGGCGAAGTGAATAGACACAATTGTCGTTATTGGAGTGATACTAATCCGCATTTAATCAGGGAATTTCATACTCAGACACCTCAAAAATTGAATGTTTGGGCAGGCATTTTGGGCGACCATCTTGTTGGACCATTTTTCATCGAAGGTAATCTCAATGGAAACACCTATCTAGAATTATTGGAAAGTACAATTAATCCTAGGATAACAGAGATTTTAGAAAGTGACGACAATTTACTAGAAAATGAAATAACCTTCCAACAAGATGGTGCGCCCCGCACTATGCTGCTGCTGTGCGACAATTTTTGGATGACCATTTCTCGGGGCATTGGATTGGCAGAAGAGGTCCCGTCGAATGGCCACCAAGATCTCCGGATCTGTCCCCTTTGGACTTTTTTCTGTGGGGTCATTTAAAATCACGAGTGTATGCCGGAAACATTGCAAGTGCTACGTCAGAGAATTGTAGAAGAATGCCGATTAATAACTGCGGATGTCTTTAATAATGTTCGAACAGAATTTGAAAACAGACTGTATTATTGTTTGGAAGTTAACGGGGGTCATTTTGAGCAATTCATCAAATAAATCTGATTTATTATTTGCTTCAGCTTTTTATTTCATTTCTGACTTTTTTGTAAACTGATAGACACATCAATAACAATTAGGTAATGCGGTCATGTGTAGTAGATGAAAAACTTATTAGTGGTGGGCATTTGTGTAGAAATTACTACGCGTAAGTTGGTTTGTCATCTTTTCGTTTGTAACCAATAATTCTATCAAATCTCAACCGATTTCTAAAAACGGTACGTCACTGTATTCGCAATGAAAAGGACTTTAAAATGATGTGCCACAAGTGGGGTAGTTGCATTTGAAATTTTTAAGTTGGGATTATGGAGATGAACATATCGAGTTGGCTTGACTGTCAAAAAGCTCCCCCCAAGAACAAAAATCGACGGGTCTCGGCGAATTTTGAAATATTATTCGGTTTTCCAATTATAGGGGGGGGTCAAATTTTCGTTGGGATACCTACAATACAAATGCAATTTTTTTTAGCTAATGTCTTGCCGTAGCAATATTTCTTGATTTGTCTCGCAAGACTTCTTTTTATCTTCTCTTATCTTGAAATTCGAGCGAGCGAGACCAAGACAAAATTAAGAAAAAGCAAGACAACACACTAATGTTGATGTAAACTATTTTAAAATTTATTGCCTTGTGACCATATTTGCAGTTTTATTGGTATCATATTTAGACGTGTGTACAATTACTTGTAGCAAAATGGAGAATTCACGATCTTATAGCGTGTACACATTGTTAAAGTTTTTGGTTTAGGGAGGTATCGTAATTTCGCGTGGTGATGCAACTAACAGCCTTAGGCTTTTTTCTGATAGGAATTATCTCATGCCAATCAATACACTTCAAACAACAGCTTTATGTGAAAGTTATATTAAGAACAGCACTTTTCGACTTAAAAAAAGAAATTAAACAATGTCATTTACAAATTGAAACACCCTCACTGAAAGATTCTTTAGAACATTTTGAAAATGCTTATAATTCTATTCGTTTAACAAGGTGCTGGTTTAAAAAAATAATTGTTTAAGAAATCTAGTCTCTATATAAAAATATTCAGATAAATTAGAATAACTGGAAAAAGATTATGTGTAGGTGCTATTGAATGACCTACCAAGTCTTTCTTGGATTTTCCTCCTTTTGGGGATATTTAAAAGGTTTTATGATACTTATCAATTAATTAAAATTGCGAAACCGCGTCGTCAATAAATGCTATCAAATTGCTAAAGGTATTATTAAAAATGTTCGACGACAAGTACCTTCAATAATATTGTGGTAGTGGAGCTAAATACGTAAACAGTAACCCAATTTTAAAATTTCCTTTAATTTGCAATCACTTAGGAATCTGCGGTGTCCTAAAATAAAAAATTGACGAATTTGAGAAATTTCTATTACTATAACAAACTGTTATTAAAATAAATGAATGTCTAAGATGAGTAAGACTATTATGTATGTTGAGGTTTTTGATTTTCACATAAAAGTCTATTCATACATAGAAAAATGTTGCTTCTTATTTGTGTAACTTGTTATTTGTTTATTTGCAAGCTATTTTCTCGGTACGAATTTTATGGAAAGCGAAAGTAATATTTATGTTTATTAGTCAAGAAATTAAGTTGTTTATTCAGAAGATTATAACTTTTTCAAAAACTTGTTTTCCGAAATCACAATTTTTCCATTACATTTTTAACCTTTAACTATTTCAACACTTTCTAATATAAGCACAATGTGACTAATAAGACACTTTTCATTTAAATTACAGTATCGATAATAGTTGTTGAAATTTTTAAGGTATAATTACATATATTTGTAACTCTAGTTTGGAGAGCAGACATATAACAAGTAAAAATATATCATTTCAAAAAATAAGCGCACGTGGATTGATAATGAGTGAAAAGGTAAAAAAAACCAAATCATGGTACCAAAATCTCAAAACTATGTACAGGGTGTTTCGGAAGGAGATGTACATACTTCAGTATGTTATTCTACGTTCAATTTTAAGTAAAAAATTCCTATGAGCTTAGGTCTGGAAACACTTCCTATACAGGATGTTGAATGTTGATGAATTATTGCATTATCTTTAATACTTTGAGTTAAATTCATGAAGTTTTGTATGTGGTTTCTTGGGACGGGAAATTTAAATTTTATGCACAATTGCTCTGTATCTCCAAGAGGAGGCTTTAAATCGCTTCAACTTTTTTGTGCTATGGTGTATGTCATTTTGGAATAGAAAAACATTTTCCCCAGCCTTTTATACTTAAGAAATGCACACCTTATTGAAGTCTCTAGGAGCAGCCGTTTCCGTTTAAAACTCATCTAAAGATGGTGATGCATGCAAGTTATGTATTATATAACCATTTTTGTTTTAGCGATAATATCATTACATAATAACTATATTTCATTTTAGAAGTAGTATTATTTTCAAGCATCTTTTAATACTTTTATAGATTGATTACCCACAGCTAAGAAACAATTATAAAAAAATATAGCGCGGTTAGAAATACTATATATAAAACAGTTTTATTAGATAAAATGTTTTAAAAGCCTGTCACAGAAATGCTTATAAAATAGTTAAATATGAGTGATCATTCTATAACTGTCAAAACGTTCTTGTGATAAATTTACAAAATATTTCAGTTACTGACAAAAAATAATGATACTTGCCGCTATAATAAGACAAATATGTATTTAAGAAGCAATAATAATACGGCAATAAAACATAATTGTCGTATAACCTGAAAATTATAAATCTGTTTTGCTGATTGGGAGGTAACTACACCCTGTATAACAGTTAGAAATGTATAGAAAAAATTATACACTAATATTAACGATGTAATAACGCAGTCAAAAAAATCATATACTGCTTTATCGAGCAAGAGCTAAATAAGACAAAAAAAAAGGAATGCGGATATTTAAAAAAATATACGCAAATCCGTAAAGATTTAAATACAGATAAATCTTAAAAGCAAAACGTTTAGATAAATATTGTACCTATATATTTTACTATCACAGCGGGCCTAAAAAAATCACTGTTTTGTTGATATTAATAATAACCCTGTACTTTAAATAGAACAAAAATATTCTCGGAATAACAAAAAATATAGGTACTTAGTGTGAAAAAAACAACAAACTTAAGGCAGAATCTGAACCTCCGCATAATCTAAATCCGTTACGTAAAATTTAAAAAAGAAACAAACCAACTAAAAATAGCCTAATGTTTTCTAATTTTATATAATTTTAACACTGAAACGTGCTGATAGGTTCTCCAATTAATTATTACTCTAGACCACGTCATTTAGAAAAAGGTTACTATCTATCACAACTCAAGTTTTATTTTTACACAATTTAAGTTTTATTTTTACTGCACTAGACTGAATTAAATATAAATCGGAAATTTCTCTTCTAAATTTATTGCAGAAAAATTAAGTTTTATTTTTTAATAATTTCTTGGTACGGAAATTAAATTTTTTCAAACAGCTAGAGTTTAATCTCCAAAAAAATGTTAATTACGTCTCTGTGACTACCTTCCAAAGGAGGTAATAAAGTTGTGGGGAACATCATCCATTTCCATAAATACCAGCCTCGTCGTAAGTAAGACGAATTAAGATATGGCTGAATATATCGACTCTATCCTTCCAATCCATCGGTTTGGGAACCACTGATCTAATAACTTTCGGACATTTCTACTATACAGGGTTAATTAAGTATGTGCACAAACTTTAAGGGGCTAAACTATGATTTTAAGACAAAAAGTTCATACAAACATGGGTACTCACCAACTTTGTTTTACAGATGTTAAAGTTTTGTAAAGTGTTAAAGTTTGAAAAAAAAAATCAAATTTTTGGATCTATTGTCTGAGTAGTAAGAGCTACTTAGTTGAACTTTTTAAACGTTGTATAATGCATTATAATACTTATATACATTTTAAAGAACTGAAACTTATTTGTTCCATAACAAACTTTGTAAAAACTATTATAAAACAATTTTACACAATTACTTTCTTAAGGAACAAAATTATCACAATTATTTGCTCTATAAAATCAAATTGTTCATTAAGGTGCCCGTATCTCTCGCCGTAAAATGATCAAATTTGTGGTGTTTTTTAGGTACTGAAATCTCGAAAAATAAAACTCGTAGAGCAAAAGTAATATCAAAAATAGAATTATTGATGTTTTGTTTATCCACTTTTACTATTTAAACTTTCCTCAAATAATGTAATAACCTTTAAAATGCATTTATATGACACACATAATTTCGCTATTCTAACCCCACATTTTAACAATTATTTTCACATACTTATAAACAAAAGTGAACAATCTTATATGCAGAACTATGTAAGTTTATGTTATAACAATGTTTACATCTATAGTTGAATTTAAAAAAATACGTATTTTGAAAGATTTCAGTACCTAAAAATTCATTGGATAGATCGCTTTCTGATGTTAAATATTGATTTTACTTCGGTACCTTTGAATATTTGCAGGTGGCATGAAATAACATTCTTGTTATTTGCTAAACTCTATATTATTCAGTTCTTAAATGTCTAAAATTATTTATATTTGTAGAAAACACTTTTTCAGGAATACGGCGCCCTTAAACAACGCTATTCGATAGTTATAAAATAATTCGCTTCTTTTAAACTTTTTGCTAGTTGGTTTTTTTTGCAAAATTATATTTGTAGGAGAACCCTGCACATCCAATTATTTTTTTTAGATAAGTTCTGAATCACTCTGTACAAGAACTCAAATTTATTCTAATACACAGTTTCAAAAATAAAATAATAAGTTTTATTCTAATTCACAAATTTAAAAAAAGCAGGCTCAACATAAAGCTCTGGGGAGACCTGTTGTAGATGATTAGAAATATAAAATAATAGGTAATAACTTTTTTGGAAATCTTTTCCAAATGTCTATATTACTCAAAAATCATTATAAAAAAAGCCCGCTTTACATTAACAATTTCTTTGTCAATTAATTGATCAAGTGGCTTCGTCAAGTTAATTGACAAATGTAATACTAAAACTTGGACGTCAAATAAATTGATGAAGAACTTCGTCAAGTTATTGACGACTTAAAACTTGTTCTAATTTTTCGTCAATTTTTACTTCAATTCAGAAATACCAACCTAAAATAAATGTAAATATTTAACCAGTAACCGAGCAGCAGCAATAATAAATGCAATGAAAGCTTTTTTTGCCCTAAAATATAGGTGATTATTAAAATTACTTTTCATTATAACAGTTTTTGCTTCGTATACAAATGGAAATGATATAACGTCAAAAGTTAAAATTACTTTTAAGTTGGTACGGGTGACATCTGACAGCAAAATTGTTAAGAAACTTGCCAAACCCTGAACATAATGTAAAACCAAAGTGCGACCTTGAAGAAATTGATGAATTAATTCATCAATTTCTTCGACAATAAATTGTTATTGTAATCCCACTTTAAAATTGTTCCAATTTTTCGTCAATTTTTACTTCAATTCAGGAATACCAACCTAAAGTAAATGCAAAAAGTGAGATTGAGGATATGATGATTTATATTTAACCAGTAACCGAGCAGCAGCAATAATAAACACAATGGAAGCTTTAACAATTTCTCCCTTTTTTGCAGTAATATTTAACAGTTTTTGTTTCGTAAACAAATGGAAATAATATAACGTCAAAAGTTAAAATTACTTTTTTTTTAATTTTGACATATAAAGTGACACTTTTTAAAACTGATTGACATTATGAAACGTCTTACTTTTTGTAACTAGTTGCATAAAGTAAAATTTTATGCAATTGGTGACGAAAAATGTATTTCAAAATTAGTGACAAAAAGAATTATTCTATTTATTAAACTGTTATAATACAAGTTAAAAACATAAATTATAAATTAATTAATTATTATAAATATTGATAACACAATTATTGCAATTATTCAAATTAATTCCCGACGACATATTTTTTTCATTGCTCGAACTTGCTGTTATTTGGGAAGCGGGCACATTGCATAAGATGTTTCACCAAATATTTCTTGCGCTATAAGTTTTTTATTATTCATGGAATTTTCAACATATCCCTCCGCAACAGAGCTAGATTTCCAACCTCCGTGCCTCTTTAATTTTAAAATATCAGCGCCACTGTCTGCTAGGAAAGTGGCAGAGCTTCTTCTGAAGCAGTGGCCAGTATATAGAACAGGATTTGAAAGACCAAGAAATTGTGCAATAACTTTTGGCAGACTGCTAAATGTGTTAATTCCCACAGGATTTCTGGTACATTTTCCATTCGCATATTTTACAAAAAATCTGTTGTGTTTAAGAACCTGGAGACGCACCTTAATATATTTTCTTAATATTTCAACAAGATTCGTATTTTCAATGTCTCCAGTGGTAATTTAATAAAAACTTTTGACTTTTTAGCACTGTACCCGTCCGCTTGCCTTTTAATATATGCTACCAAATTTGTATATTTTTTAATATCAATATTCCTTTTCAGATTTAGTTCAGACCTTAACATTGAGTAAAGTGTCCATAATGTGGAAACTTTTAGATCTTTCTTACCCTCAAAATATGCAAGTAAAACTTTCTCATTAACATGTTTAATTTTCTTCTCATCACACCACGTAACAAATTTTTCGTATGCCAAATCATAAACTGCCTTTGACGGGAATTACTGATAATAGAGCATTACCTGCTGCCTCTTCAATATCGCTTGGTAGCTCTTCAGAACTTGAATCACTCATTTTTTAAAAATAAAACTAAAAATATATCAATCTCGCTAAAAACCTTCCGTCTAGACTTTTTTACAAAATGTCAAACTGACAACTAACATGAAGTAACAGCAACAAACTAAATTTATGTTTTCCAAATTTTTGTCAATTATATTAAATTTTATTTTTTTATTACTTTCTTCAAAATTAGAAAAAATCTTGTATGCAATACGTTACGAAATGAAATTTTGTGTAACTTGTGAATTAGGCATTTCGTAACTGATGGCATAAATAGCTATTACATTGGTACGGGTGACATCTGACAGCAAAATGGTTAAGAAACGTGACAAAGCCCTGAACAAGTGTAAAAGCAAAGTGCGACCTTGAAGAAATTGATAAATTAATTCATCAATTTCTTCGTCAATAAATTGTTAGTGTAAAGCCCGCTTAATAATGGCTAAGTACTTCGCTTTCGTACAAAAAATACGTTCAGCTAAACGGAGTACATATATAAAGTTCAGAACAACTGCAAAATAAACAGCAATTTTTTATTCTGCCGCACTCTCAAATATTTTTGTAAGGAAATCGTGTCTGTAATGATATTTTCATGGAGTATTTATTATATTAATCGGTCTGGTGTCGGGCCGTGTGCCATATAACAGTCATCGGGCATTGTATTTATAGTTGTCAGCACGGAAAATCTTCGGAGAGCTAGAGCATTGGCTTCTGCGAGACCGAAATGAGTCACACCACAGCGCTGCAACCTCTTTATTTAATTAGCAACATGTTCTTAGAACAGGACCGACACGCGGTTACTGAAAGTCGGTGATCCTTGGCAAAAAAATATAAAACGCTCATAAAACAAACACTTGATGCTGAACATATTCCTTTTTAAAGCGTCTGGTGCCAGATTTTTATTACGCATCATAACCTATTTTTTATTTCCATTGTAATGCGATTTTTGGAAGCACATGGATTCAAGGCAACGATTTTTTAATAGCTATTGTTGTATTATTTTGGCTATTCACTATTTACGTTCTGATAAAACAGTCACCTGCATATTAGTTAAAGATGCGTTAGTTCTACTAGCACCAAAGTAACACTAACTGCGACCTTAACCTTCACAGAGTAACTATTAGGTAACGGCCACCAAATTTGCTACTTTGTTGTATAAATAACAACAAAGTTACAGTCACTGCTACGTATTTTAGACTACTTCTGGTTACTTTACAGTTATAAGACTTCTAAAGTGTTCCCCTGGTTTCGGGGAAGTCTTAGTTACAAGTGGGACGATCTTTAAGTTTACAGAACTTGAAAGTGGCAAATGATCGTAGCAGCAATAACTCTGATAGTTGTCGTGACGTTCAGGGAACCTTAATTGTTTGTTTAGCCGTGCAACTAAGTAATATTTATTAGTCCAAACAGCGTTATCGCTACTAGTAGAAGTATTAAGCATCATCAAACACAGCAACTATAAAGTGCGTATCGTCCTTTCAATCCATCATGATGTAAATTTTACCATGTAGTTTACCAAAGTTGAAAACCTTCTTGCTGTTCGTCATTGTGTAATGTCTATTTGATCATGTCACGTGTGGAGTGTGTTTTTTGTATTTTTGAATATATATTACATTTCTTATAACTATTAACTGGTTCTAAGTATGGACATCAAAACACCATATAAAACTATATCTATACTAAATTGTAAACTATAACCCAGATTAAACATCTGGGTGAAAACACCACAAAAAAGTCCAAATAATCAAACATGCAACAGAAGTAACACGAAAGCTACAAAGAAATGTAATAAAAATAATAATGTAGGGATAAGCATTCTCAACTACTACTAGAAGATAAATTCAAGGACTGTATTCAATGTAAACTTCAGACGTACCGTGTTCAGAATGAACAGCCAAATGTTACTAAGAAGTGTTAGTTGAAACTTTGTACAGACAATGTGTGGCAGTCACAACTTTACTGCTACTTCAAAGAGTTTCGCCCGATACTCTGTAGTAAATATTACTTGAACGTTACACATTGGCAGTTGCCGTTATTAATGCTAAAGTATAAATACTTTCAAATTGCGTTTCTTAGATCAAACGATTTCAAATTAAGATTTCCGAAATGCTCCATTTTTATATGCTAGACTTAGATCGCCTTATTGCAAAATATTCTTAACTTCACAAATAAAGCTTTTGTCGTTATCCCTGCGTCATATTGAATACATTTATGGATAAACATTAATGCCATTTTTTAAAGTATCATATTCACATGATATCAGATATCTTAAATAACTTTGATATTAAAACATACACGTGCGTGCTGCATTTGGAAGTTCTATCACTATGTCAATAAAATTTCATTCGTTTTAATTTTGGGATTCAGACCATCGCACAATAATATTTATTTCAAAGTGCCTACATGTTTCACGCGTAATTTACGTTCTGCACTTATATCTGCCTAGTACCTACGTGATTCAGAGTTAAGGAAATGGATATGAAATATGTAGAAAGTTGGAATATGACAATATTGCCAGATAAAGAAAGCAACATATGAAAGTGGTGGGAGTGTTGAACTTCCTTAAAAGTTGTGGTTTCCATGCCGCGACGTCCCCTCCACGGAACCACAACGTCACTGGAACGTAGCCGTACAAGTTCCGGAAACGTAGCTGGAACGTAGCGGGTAGCGGGTACTAAAAACTTATTCCCATTTTAGTCGCAAGCTCGTAACGGGAACATTTATATTACGTGCCCATGGCTAGTGGCAAACATTTGAAAGTACCAACGTTTCAACGACTAATTGTGCTAGTTGGGTGGTTACTGGACCTAGATACGACCACAGGCAGAGTGACTTTATTGTGGCTATTATGAAAGCCCCGAACCCGTTTCGCCATCGGCGATTACGATATTTGTAAAGTGGAATTCCAGGAAACAATTATTATTCTGCGGGCTAATAACTAACCGTGCTTGCAATAGGTTTTTTAGGTGTAATTCAATGTTGTTGGAGCATTTGCCTGCAGAGTAGTTGATTCCTGAAATTTCACTTTGCACATACACTGAAAGGTATAATTGGCAAAGTTTGTACACGTTTCCATAATAATACAACCCGAGAATATCTAGATCTCGCCAAAATATAAAAAGTTTGTAGGATCCTGATCGTCTAGCAACTTTAGGATCCAGAAATACTTTATTTATTCTATACCGGCTTCTTGTTGTATTGCAATAAAATTCAAGGCCAGAAAACAATGTCATCTAACTTTAAATATCATTGTATGTTCACTTTTAGCTGTAATGTGTACCTATACAGGTTCCAAAAGTTCAGGTCGTCTTTCCATTGCTTTTGTGTAAGAGAAACAAAGTAAGTAATATGGCAAATCTTTACAATTTAAATAATAATGGCTATTCCCCCATAGGAAGATCTCCAATCTTTCCTATACAAAATAAAATCTTCCACATCCATTGAGGAGCTACCAGCCCTGCAAGACGGCCATCGATATTGAGTGAGAGGCAGGAAGAAGATCGTCGGTAGAAGGAAAACGTTAGGCGGAAGTACAGAGTGGACTGACATAGAATATTTTTGGACCAAACAATCACATTTACTATTGCTGTTATTACATAGTACACATTTTATGAATTAATTTAATTCATGTTAAATATCTTAAACAGTTTGCACTGATTATGTAGCATTTTCCTTTGTAGACAGTATGCGGTAAGATGGAGAAATTTTTGTCCATCTAGGTTAGTTTTTTCAGCTTCAAACAACAATATCAAATTTTATGATAAATCATCAGTCTTTAAGGGGGCCTTTTTATACGCGAATTTCTCACGAATTTGATAGCTGCTTGTTGGAACAGTAAAAAATCTGAGTAAGTTCGAAATAATATTTCTTCACTATGTCAATTATACAAGTTTTCTCTAGTCAGTATAAGAGTTTCCAGGCTGCCAAATCATTTAGAATAAGAAAAAAAGCATAATTTTTAGCTGTTATGTTCTATCATAAAATATCCTGAATTTTACAGGTCAACTGCACATTTGAAAAATTGTTTACGGCGTTATAACTATTATCAGATCCCGCAGAATTCTTTAAAAAAACTAGTAACACTTGAATTGATGTAAATTATTAAGTATTTTTCACGGTGTCTGGAATACAGTGATAAGGATAATTCACGGTTTTCATGTTCTCTAGCACATTCTCCAAATGTTGAAAGAAATGATCCAATTTCAGCAATATATTTTTGTACTACGCTAATACAGGGTTCTCAGCAATTTTTCAGAATCAAATTTCCTGACATTTCCAGGTTTTCCCTGACATACTTTTTTTAAATTCCCTGACAAAAAGCATACAAAATATCATATTTTTTAAAACTTAAACAAAAGTAAAAACAAGTCAAATGATAGGCATAAATGAGCCCATCGATGACAAATAAGTGACATGGATACTTAATTTTATTAGAAATATTTATTTCAGTCATTGCAACACATTGTACTGTGTTAAATATTAACAAATATAAATATTTAAGAAATCTAATAGAAATATATATAAACAAACAACAAAAACCAATAAAAATAAATTTTACTACTGAGCAAACAGCTATACAAAAAACAGCTTTAGCTGTTTTATGTCATTCATGTCATATGTATGCCATATTCAAGTCGGTTCAAAACACTATATTTTTGTATTGAAACAGTAACGTCACATAGGTCGCTTTTTAAACCGTGTTTAAAATGTCCACTGAGCCCTGTTTGAACTCTTTAGATGCTTTGCTAAGGTCTATACAGCAGTTAGAGATTTCAAAATCGGTGTGATTTAAATTTTCAGATTTTATGTTTAAAATGGTTGATACTTTTAAGTTTCTTATCTTGTTTATTTAAAAAGGAATTGGTTGTGGATTATTGTATGTACCTCTACAAATTTTAACATATTCTTAGACATCTTAAATTACATTACAAACGCATAATCCAATTACTTTTCTCTACAAATTTCATTAAACCTGTCACTCACACGAACATGTAGGTAATTATTTGTTTCTGGTTTGCAATTGCTAAAATCAATTCCATGTTTTTGTTGCAGACCTCACACATTTTCCAAATATATGTATATACAAAACATGAACCAGAATTATATTGTTAATAATTTCTGCTTCTAATAATCGTTCTATTTTAATCCAAATCTAGTGTAGCTTTGTTATAAATAAATTGTATAAACAATTATCAAAAGTGTGAGTGTGATGTTAAAGAGAAACAAATATTTAATGACGTTACGTTTTGAAACTATACATTTTCTTGGTGCATTACATAAGTAACGTCACCATTGAATACGTCTTGAAATAAGCGATGAATATGTATAAAAAACAGCTATACACTTCAGATATATGTTTCTTTATATCAATCTGCGGGTACGTGTGATTGAAACAAACAGAAATAGGCAACTGGGTGCGTTCATTAAATAAAGAATTTAAACACGGCAGGAGTAGCATTCAGAAATTTTCCCTGACGACAATAAAAATTCCCTGATTTTTGACAATTATTGGCACTTTCCCTGACGTTTCCCTGACAAAGTTCAAATTCCCTGACATTTCCAGGTTTTTCAGGTTTTCCCTGACGCTGAGAACCCTGTAATAACAACCTCCATCTACTGGGTGAATTTTATTTGTGCATCTGTAAATACTATTCACTGTCCTTGAAACGCCAGCCTTAAGAAAATGCCATCAAAATTTTAATAAAAATAAAGACCAAAAAGCTATGATCATTTTTCACTTTAAGGCGCTGCAATTTTAAAAATATATTACTTGAAACTTCATCTTTATAAAAGTAACAAGTGTGCCAAATTTGAAAACAATTGTCTGAGTATTAAAAAAGTTATAGGCAATATACCAATTTACAAAAAATAACTGAGGTTATTAATTTGTTAATATTGACTTTTCGAGAAAATGTTACATGAACTTGACACTTTATTTTTTCGAGTACTATCACCCTCTAAAATTTCTGCGCGGAGTTTACGGACATACTGTATTTTCTGAAATATATTCCAAATTTTCCGTATGGATTCATAATCAACTCTTACTTTTTATTATTTGACTATTGTTCATCTCTTACCCTTGATAATAGTCTTATTCTGTATATACTTATAACATATTGTCACGGAATTTGCCCCACTCACTCCCAAACCGACGACTGTGGCACCGCGAATTGCCTAAGATTGCCCCGATCGCCCCTACACGATTCTGTTAAACAAACAGAATGCCGCTGATCGAGATGGGCCTGGAAAAATCGAGAATCGCCGAGAAGCATTCCAGTCGTACTAGAAAATGGATCTAGAGATACTGGAATATACCTGGAATATTCGTTGGGTCTATAAGAAGAATAAACGGCCGAGTTAGTTAGTCTTGTATAAGTCTTGTGTTACAGTCTGAATTAAAGTGTTTAGTTGGAGATATCAAAGTGATTTAGATAGCGATTAATTAAATAAGTGTTTAGTTGACCTGTAATTAGTAGTGGTCAGTAGTTAATAAAGAAGTAATTTATTAACGGATTGTTTTTCTGGAAATAAGAAAAGACGGATTGGGAAATCCGTGACAATTTGGTGTCGGAAGTGGATTTAACTGGAAGTTTTAAAGAGCTTTCTGGAACCCTGTCCACAAAGTGGGATTTGAGTGGAAGTTTGAAGAACTTTCTAGAACTTTGTACGGGAGTGCGACAAAGACCCAAGTGTGACATATCACTGCACTCGTCGTGACTCAAGGAAGTGAACGGTGGTATTTGTGCAGGACATTCTCGAACATTCTAGAACTTTGTACAGGAGTGAGACAAATACCCAAGTGTGGCATATCACCGCACTCGTCGTGACTCAAGGAAGTGAACAGTGGTATTTTCGAAGGACATTCTCGAACATTCTAGAACTTTGTACGGGAGTGAGACAAAGACCCAAGTGTGGCATATCACCGCACTCGTCGTGACTCAAGGAAGTGAACGGTGGTATTTGCGAAGGACATTCTCGAACATTCTAGAACTTTGTACGCGAGTGAGACAAAGACCCAAGTGTGACATATCACCGCACTCGTCGTGACTCAAGGAAGTGAACGGTGGTATTTCCGAAAGACATTCTCGAATATTCTAGAACTCTCTACCGAAGTAAGACAAAGACCCAAGTGTGACATATCGCCGCACTCGTCGTGACTTAAGGAAGTGAACGGTGCTATTTGCGAAGGACATTCTCGAACATTCTAGAACTTTATACCGAAGTGAGACAAAGACCCAAGTGTGGCATATCACTGCACTCGTTGCATTGTAAGGAAGTCAACTGTGACATTTACAAACACATTCCTGGACATTCTAGAACTTTCCAAATAGAGTGAATGCCTGTAACTAGAAGCCAAGTCAATATGGATGCACAACTGGCGAAACTGTTAGAAATGATGCAGACAATGCAACAGGAAATGAAAGACCAGACGAAGACGATGCAAGAGAAATTTGAAGAACAAGGGCATAAAATCGAAGATCAGTCCCAAACGATGCAGGAAAAATTAGAAAATAAATTAGAAGAACAGGGAGAGACGATGCAAATGAAATTAGAAGAGCAAGGGTGTAAAATGAAAAATCAGATACAGACAATACAACAGGAAATGAGAGATCAGACGAAAGAAATGCAGACAAAATTAGAAAAATTAGAGAATACACTAGAAGAAAAACTAGAGGAGCAGTCATATAAAGTGGAAAAACAAGTAGAGGAAAAACTGTTAGAACAAAGAAAAGAAATGAACGAAGAACTGTTAGCACAAAAAAAGGAAATAGACGAAGAAATAAACTTGGTTAGAGAAACCTGCGAAGAGCTTCGACATAAATTAGACAAGGTAACAAAAGAGGGTGTAATCAAATCAGAAGGACCTGTTATCCGAACTCAGAAGACGAGACCCCCTGAATTCGACGGCAAGGTTTCCTGGAATGTATATCTGCGTCAGTTTGAAGCAGCAGCATCAGCAAATGAATGGTCGGATTATGAGAAAGCTACTGCTCTGATAGTTGCTCTACGAGGGGAAGCTCTTGACGTCTTACAAGGAGTTCCTGCTGGGCAACAGAATAACTACGACATTCTAAAACAACATATGGAAATGAGATATGGGGATAAGCACCTGCAGCAAGTGTACCAGGCACAATTGAAAAATCGTCACCAGCAGAGTGGAGAGAATTTACAACATTTTGAGACAGACGTTGCTCGACTGGTTCGATTGGCATATCCAACAGCCCCGTCCGAATTTGTAGATCAGCTCTCCATCCAAGTCTTTATCGACGGCCTAAGAGATTGCGAAACACAGCAGGCACTACGGCTCGCTAGACCTAAAACGTTGAATGACGCTCTTTCGCATGCACTGGAATTTGAGGCAGCAAAGATGGCATCCGGTAGACATGTTAAAGTTCGGGCCATCAGTGATAACAGCGATAATATGGGAAATGGAGACATAATCAAAACGTTGAAGGAGGTCATTGAGAAACTCAGCCCAACTACCAATCCGAAGAGAGAACAACCTGGCAGCCGAAGAGATCGCCCTCTTCAATGTTGGAATTGCGGGCAGACGGGACATTTGAAGAGACAGTGTAGAGCCCCAGTTGCAGATCAACAAAGGCGCGACTCCCAAGCGTCAGTCTCCAGGGAACATGTTAAAGTACGAACCATTAGTGCCAATAGCAACAGTACGGGAAATGGAGAGTTAATCAAAACACTGAAGGAGGCCATTGATAAATTCAGCCTAACTACCAGACCAAAGAGAGGACAACCCGATAGACAAAGAGAACGCCCACTTCAATGTTGGAACTGTGGGCGGGCGGGTCACCTAAAGGGACAGTGTAGGGCGCCAGTCGCGGATCGGCAATGGCGCGACTCCCAGGCAGGCAACGAACATGGAAACACAGATGCTCTTTCTAGACTTTGTCCGACCAGCAACAAACACTGTGGTAGTCTCGAAAGAAAAGAGGACATATCATTTGTTCCTTGCAAGATAGTAGTAGCCCAAACGGAAGACAGTTGGAGTTCAGCGGCGATTCGGGAAGACCAGCAAGCTGACTGTGACATCAAGCCCTTACTAGACTGGAAAGAAGCCAACAACCGACCCTCATGGGCTGAAGTCAGCAGTAAAAGCCCAACATTAAAGAGCTATTGGGCTCAATGGAATTCATTGGTGTTGGAAGACGGTGTCCTAAAAAGAGCATGGGAGAACAATGACGGAACGGAGGTGAAGAAGCAAGTACTACTCCCGAGGTCCCGGGTCAAGGAAGTGCTGCAGGAAGTACATGGAGGTACTGGTGGTGGACATTTCGGTATCAATAGGACTTTACAGAAGATTAGAGAGCGTTTCTACTGGTTGAGCTGTAGGACGGATGTAGAAGATTGGTGCCGAAAATGTGACATATGTGCAGCCAGCAAGGGACCGAAGACCCGTTCCAGAGGCAAAATGCGCCAGTACATCGTAGGTGCACCGTTCGAGAGAATTGCCATTGATATCGCTGGCCCATTTCCGAAAACTCAAAATGGAAACCGCTCAGCTGTCCATGAAACTACTGGGAAGACTCCCGCAAGGATCATCTTTGGAAGAGAGCTTCGCCTTCCAGCAGATTTGGTATTTGGTCGTCCTGCGGAACAGCCCACAGAGCCAGATACTTACACCCATGAGCTAGAACGAAGACTAGCAGCCGTACACGATCAAGTCAGATCTCGAATGCGACTAGAGAGCGATCGCATGAAGACTCGATACGACGTCCGGGCCAATACAGTCGGATTCCAACAAGGTGACCTGGTGTGGCTGTACAACCCCACGCGGAAGAAAGGAAAATCGCCTAAACTACAGAACCGTTGGGAGGGCCCCTATACCGTCATTAAAAGAATCAATGACGTCGTCTACCGGATACAAAGGACTCCCAGGAGTAAAATGAAGGTCGTCCATCTGGAGCGTCTGTCCCCGTATAGAGGTGTATCCGATCGGGACGATCGGTCCTAAGGAGGGGGCAGTGTCACGGAATTTGCCCCACTCACTCCCAAACCGACGACTGTGGCACCGCGAATTGCCTAAGATTGCCCCGATCGCCCCTACACGATTCTGTTAAACAAACAGAATGCCGCTGATCGAGATGGGCCTGGAAAAATCGAGAATCGCCGAGAAGCATTCCAGTCGTACTAGAAAATGGATCTAGAGATACTGGAATATACCTGGAATATTCGTTGGGTCTATAAAAGAAGAATAAACGGCCGAGTTAGTTAGTCTTGTATAAGTCTTGTGTTACAGTCTGAATTAAAGTGTTTAGTTGGAGATATCAAAGTGATTTAGATAGCGATTAATTAAATAAGTGTTTAGTTGACCTGTAATTAGTAGTGGTCAGTAGTTAATAAAGAAGTAATTTATTAACGGATTGTTTTTCTGGAAATAAGAAAAAGACGGATTGGGAAATCCGTGACAATATTTACTATTTTCTCTTGAAAATAATGCCTCGTTTATTTTAGATACCACCTGATAATAATTTAGGAAAATCGAAACACTAATTTCACTGATTAACATGAGTATGCTTCACTTTAGATCAGAAGAATTACATCTTTATAGACAAATTAGATTGATCTATATCTGCAAATAGGGTTTTCTTGCAAAAATTTATAAAAAAGTTGGGTCAAATTTAAAGACGACGAAATATACAGGATGGTCCATAGAGATAAAATAGATTTTCATTTCAAAATATTGCGATTTAAACAAACTTGCCTTTATAAAATATTTATAATAAAAAAGATACAGGGTGTCGAAGTTGGAATTTAAAGACCTTTTTATTTAATAATTACTGTCTTTAAATGTATCAACTTAAAAATTTGGAAATAGATGTTTTTGGATATGAGAAACCATAATATAGTTTTTATTATGACGTATTTCCTAGAAGGCGCCATATCCGCCATATTGGTGACGCAAATGTTAACGTAACTTTTTTGGCCTTAACGTTATCACGTCTTTTATTAAAAAATCTTAAACTTAGAATGCTTTAAGGAAAAAATGTATACTTGTCATTAGTCTCAGAAATTGACCATTTTCGAGAAAATAGCTTATCAGCAATCAGCCACATAGTTCATTGTACAATATTTTAATGTAGTAGGCGCCAAAACTCCCTTGCATATTGAATATGAATAGGTAGTAGATCGACATGCAATAAAATTTGCACTGGTGTAAAATGCTACGGATGGTATTTTTCAACATGAAACGTTTTTAAAATGGAGGTAATTCTGGCAGTTCCAGATAGTTTTCATGAATTAGAATTTTTCGTCTTTTCTTCTCTAAATTCGGAAACATGTTTTTTAAATTGCTGATTATACGGTTGTAATCTATTTCGAAATCCTTATAAATATTTTCGTTGCCCATTGAAATTTAATTGCCAACAAATAATAGTCATTTCTCATATCTGAATATGAAAAACTATTATGCCTCGATTTTTAAAAGTATGTAATTAATTTTAACCAAAACTGGATAAATACCTTACATTTTCAAAATACTAATTAATTTTGACATTAATTTTGTCAAATAATTGTTAAAATTTAACTTACTGTTGGTGACTCCTATGTTAAAATATTGTACAAGGAACTATGCAGCTGATTGTTGAAAAGCTATTATCTCGAAAATTGTCAATTTCTAAGACTAATGACAAGTATATCTTTTTTTCTCAAAAAACAATGTAGGTTTAAGATTTTTTAATAAGAAACGTACTAATGTCAGGGCCAAAAAAGTTACGGTCACATTTATGTTACAAATATGGCGGATGTGGCACCCTCTAGGAAATACGTCGAAATAGTCAACAGATTATAATGCATTATATCCAAAACCATCTATTCCCAAATATTTAGGTTAAACACAGTGTAATTATTACAAAAAATCAATTTTTTAAATTCCAACTTCAACACCCTGTATCTTTTTGTATCAACATTTTATTAGGACATATTGCTTAAATCGTAATATTTTGAAGTGAAAATCTAGTATATCTCCATGAGCCATTACTTACAAACCACCCTGTATAACAGTGCCAACCAAGAATAATGAAATTATTAAACGAATTTCTAAAAAAATTACAGACATGCCAATCTATATTTTGAAAGGGATGTAGTTTAATTATAAATTTGGCGTTCTCATACTTATTCCATTTAATGTACCTATGTATAATTTCTGTAGATAATAGGTATGTAACGTCATTCCAAGTATTCACAAGGCAAGTGTGCTAATCGTGTAGGTAAGTATAAAACAAGCTATTAAAAGTTAAAAAAATTATTATGTAAATTTCAGTTCTAGACTAAAATCCCTTGGCAAAACAGTATTAATAGTAGTTTATGTATATCCATTAACAAAAATTTATTAAAATCATAGGCATCTTATTTTTAGATTCTGTAGTTGTAGAACTGAAATATTAGAAATTTAGGTCATCTCCATAATTCCTAAATTATGTTAGAAAAATAATTTTTCTAGGTCAGTATGTCTGGGGATGTATATTTTTATACTACATTTTATATATGAATCTGCATCTATAAATAAAAATTAAAGCATCCAACAAAAAATAGGAAGCACTACATGACTATGACAAAATGTCTTAGTAATTATAGTCGCTATTTATCTACGATGAAGAACTTTAAAGTTAAACATGCAATTATGAAACAATGTAATAAACATGATTAATATATATCTATATCTATATATATCGGTCAGTGGTCGCGCGGTTTAAGGCGTTAGTACTTGAATCGAGGTGACTAGACGGAGTTGGTTCGAACCCAGCTGCCGGTAGACCGTATATAAGCTATATTCATAGAGAGGATTGGCACCCTCTCTGTGGGTATGGTAGGGTGGAATAATGTTAGCTTGGGTCAATGTGAGAGATTGATGCCGGTTGATATTTGACTACCCCCCTAATTAATGAGGTTTTCCAGGTTTTCCTCATTCCTGCACTGAATAGTGGTTAGGGCCTACCAACGTAAGTCGTTCCTGGGCGCAAATGCGGCCTGCTTAATAATAATATGCCGCCCCCTCTCCCACACAAGTCTCCGACTTCTGGGCTAATCCCTGTGATTAGAATGAGGGGTAGAGATATTATTATTATAATATAGCAAATATAAGCCTAACTCTTATTAGCATTATTACAAGATTTTGTGATAATGACGATCTATCTTGTGATTTTTTTTTACACAATTTACAGTATCAATAAAATACAATTTCTTCTAAAATGTAATCTTTTCACGTGACTCCTAAAATATTCAGTCATTTTTTTAAATGACCTCAATTGGGTGGTCAGAGATGTAGGCCTAACCTTTGTTTTTTTTTTATTTTTATGCTAATAAAGTAAATTTCTCTTCTAAATAAATCAAATTATATGTTTTAAGTCTGTTTTTAAATTTTTATAAATTACATATATGTATTACATATTCTTTAAAAACATTTTTAGTTATCTCAATTTTAAATTAAAATTATGTAAAAAAAATAAAAAGTGTAATATGACATTTAGACAATTTATTTTTACTATGTAATGAGATGTTATTTGTTTTATATAAGATATATATATGATATTAGTTACTCATTGTAAACTCTAGATGATTCAATCCCATATATTATATACAACTCAGATAAATACAGAATGCAAGATTTGTATCGACAAGTTAAATTTGTACATACATGCATCAATATTAGTAAAAGTTAGTGATGTAACTGATTGTTTGCACAAAATCGTGTTTAATATTTCCCTGACTAATTTTATTTTTAAGAAGAGGTTCAATGACTAAGAGGTTTATAAGTAGCTACCTTGACTATAAGGGTAGCTATTAGAGAGAAGGATTTTTTTATGGTGTGAGTATTAAAAGTAATATTTTATTTTATGCATTATATAAATGTAACTAAAACTGAACTAACAAATGGTTGAGTAAGTAGGATTTTTTATGTTTTCAAATATAGAATTAAACTGATAAAATACTATACAGGATGTAGTTGTTACTTGCAGTATCGTTTATAGATTTCATGGCTCGTCGCCCAGGGCGAGAGGTCTGCGTTAAGTACCTGCTGCAATGTAGGTCACTTCCTGCAAGTTGAGCCGCTTAGGCCGAGCAGGAAGTAAGCAGACCACTTATATCTTAGCTACTATACAGGATGATTCATATAAAAAGCCCTGGTCTGATAAAAAGAGAATTTCTGTAAAAGTCGGTTGATAGAAATGCTCAAGCACAATTTTTTCAAAGTAAACTGTAGATGATGCTGGTGTTAAGTTTATCTTATTATTTTATTCTATTATTCCAATAATAATTAATTAAGAAAATAGTTTCTTTTCATCAGTTCAGTTTGTATGAATATATGTGTTTTGTGATAATTCATTTTTCAAGTCACTCATCATCCTCACAGAGTGCTCCGAGAGAATTTTTATGCTCTTTTATTCTTTAAAATGACCGCGAGCATGAAAGATCAGTCAAAATCATCACATAGCCAAAAATGTGTACTATCTTGTTACTGATTACTACATTTGACTATAAAGGTTTTTATTCAATTACTATTGCCATTGAACTTATGACATGTCCATTATATAAATATTCTTATTTAAATAACTCCTTTTTGTCTCTCCCCTCATTGTCTGCTAAATCTCAGCAGCCGTGCTTTATCTAGTCTGTGGCAGCACACTACAATACTTTTGTCAATTGTTAAATTGTATTGATATAATCGATAACTGTTTGAATCAGTAATTTGACGTTTCTTAGAAATTATGACAAATGTAAAATATATATTGACGGGTATATCTATGCTTACATTATCATTTTGAATTTATTATTTGAAGCATCTTAAAATAATGCTGTATTGTGTTTTCCATAATGAAAGTGAAAGAGCAGCTCAATATTAATATGTATATATAGTTGCGGCAAGAATTCAGACTACTGACATTACACAATTGTCAACATAATTTTCGATATTTGGTCGTGTTAAAAACAATAATTTTTTGTAATTTATTGCAATATCAAATGTCAAATTCTGACATTTCTAATCCTAAATTTGTGATTTCAAATAGTAACACCGAAGTCATCAAACTTCAGTACATTACAGAATAATAATAATAATAATAATAATGATATTCCACTGCTTAGATATAAAGAGAAAAAAAATTTTAGTTGTATTTCTTATTGATAGATGGCATAAGTCTAAATACGTTACAACTATCCCCCAAATTCATTTTACTTTTATATTTTTTTCAAATGGCCAGTTAAATAATTATTTTATACAAAAACGGCAATATGCTCTTAGAACCGTTTTACACACACAAGAATTATAGCAAAAATTTATCTCATAATTTTGCTACAAATTTTCTTTAAACTTTTGAGCTGTTTTATACATACGAGAATTATATCCATAATTTAATGAACATTTTTATTCGCAAAAATTCGTAGAACATGTTCTATATTTTTATGACTATAATCGAGCAAGTGCGGCAGAATCTGCGCAAATCTCCAGTTTGGCAATTTGTAAAGCAACGTAGATAGCTGAAATATACATCCAAACTTTAATAAAAATTCTTAGCAAAAATGATGATTTACGAAAACGTGTAATAGTTTCTGCCGATAACTTATGAGTTCAAAACAAACAAGAAGCAGAAACGTTTGTGTTAGTTTAGAAAATGACAAAGACGGGTCCAAAATGTTGTTGTGACATCAAGTATGTCAAACTATTTTATTACTTAAAACCACAAATTAATTCTATTAATAATTAATAACAATAGCGGTAATTTTCAAGTATAAAATAGGTGTTATTAAATGTTATTTATTTCTTTCCTTGGGAATTTCTTTTCATTTTTTGTGAGATCGCTGTTTGCATGTTTTGCCGCCTTAATCTATAATCTTTTTTTTTTTAGATAAGTTCTGAATCACCCTGTATATTTATTATTTTTAAATAAAATAAAACTGCAGGTAGTAGGTACTTTATTTGGATACAACCCCTTGTACCTCCAAATCATGATTGTTTTTACAATTGGGCATAACAATAAATTATTTTAACACAGAAACATGAAATGCGACTCAGTTTAAATAACCATATCAACTATAAACAGAAGCGGCAATTTTGACATGACATGTAAGAAACGTTAAAATTGAAACAACGGGCGCATGCAGGGAACTTCAGCGTTGCAGCGCTTTGACGCAGCGGTTACTTGAATAAACAAAACGTGACCAGTTTGCTGTAGCGCTGTTTTAAAGCAGCAAAGCATATATTTTCATATGCTGGACCGCTGAAAGTTTTGACATTATAAAAAAGCGGTTAAAAGTCAAATTTTAAGAAAGGTTGAATTCAGCCAAGAAAATGAATATTAGAAAATAATCTTGTTTGTGTCCGAATTTGTAATGAGGACGTAAATTTTGTACAACATAAGCAACAACATTTAAGTTATTGTTAAGTACATTTAAAACTATTTTGTCTTCTTCGTCGAGGACCTGCCCCATTATATTATTAATGATGAAAATATATGGGTTTAATATTAATATCTGAGAAATGAAATAGGAACTGTTTTAGATTAGAACACGGTAAAATTAATTATTTTTACACCTTCTGCCCCAAACCATAAATGCCATCTAACAAAAGCAAACATTTAAGTCAAATGTCATTCATCACTTTTACAATTGACATTTGTCAATCAAACCGAAAGTCATTCAGCGAATTCAAGCTGAAAAGGGCTGCAGCACTGGATCACTGCAAATTATGAATACACCTAATATGTAGTGATCTGCATAGTGCTTAAGTAGTTCATCCTAAAAATGTTGTATTGCCTAGTGAGAGAACAGTCTATACTCGCGTCAAGAATTGAGACGTCTTACGTCACGGCTGAGGGTACACATTTGTTTTAATTGTCAACGTAATTTTCGATATTTGGTCGCGTTAAAAACAATCAATTTTTGCGATTTAGTGCAAAATATAATGCAAACTTGTAGTGTAGTATATAGTTTTATTACTATCAGTTGCAGTTTCTTAAATATTTTGATGAAAATATAAGGAATTATTCATTTGTTCGTATGACGTAAGACGTCTGAATTCGTGTAGCGAGTATATAATAGTTTCCTTGTCTATGGGTCTGTTCTAATTACTGTCATTTTCATAGCTATCCCAGCAAAGACAACATTCACTTAATTAAAAAAATTTTTTTATTTGTCCTTTTTTCCTAGATTCGATATTATTTATTTTTAAACTTTAGATCCGTTTTCCTAAAGTATATTGTGATAACAAATATATGAAAACTATGTTGCATAAGAAAAATTCACATTTATGAAGAAGGTCCATATACAGGGTTAACTATGACTTAGTACAAATTTTTTAAGAGGGGACAGGGAAAAATAAGAATTAATGGAATCACTCTTCCAAAAAATTCCAAACTTATTTATAAAGCCAAAAAAATTTTTTTTCAAAACTATATTAAATCCCTATTTATCGCCGTCACTGACCTTCTGTCAGCTGCGAGATTAGGTATATTCTGCCAGTCAAAGGTGTCAAATATAGTGACAGGTCCATTGACACGTGTATCAGTTTAATCAGCTTTAAAAGAAAAAAAAAAAAAAAACTTTACAAAATGTAGATTATTATTTAATGATTTAATGAGAAATACGGTATGGTAGCACAGAGGCAGCACCTACATTACTAATATTTATTTCCAGGATTGATACTTGGAGAGATATTAAGAATGTTGAATCATCTTCTGTGTTCTTACTTGTTTAAAATAAAACCTGCAAAGATTTTTGTACTTCCTGTGGACCTCTCCTTCCCTCGATCGTTCTTTTTGTGTAAATTGAGGTACCTACTTGGTTTGGCGGTCTTACTCAGGTCAATTACTTACGTCGGGAAAAAACACAAAGGATAACAACATAATACACGTAAATGTACACAAATACATAAAAACACTGCCACACGTTTACCACCATGGCATAAAACAGCTGTTCGATGTGGTTCAACAAATATTCAGCAAAATATTTTGTATACTCGGGAAATGTCTTTGAGGCTGCCGCACGTAATATGCACTTGTCACACTCTCATAAATCAGCACCTTATCCGTCATCTAGATATTTGAATACGACATGTTTGTAAAAACACATAAAATACGCAAAAAATTAAATTTGGGAAAAACAAGTACTGAAAAATTATTTGAAACTAATCAGAGTACCATAACCGTATATTTACGTTATTTGGCATCTGTAGGCCACTAATCACAGAGCCACTAATGCAAGGTGCTCTCGCCGATAAATTTTTAAACTTCAAGAGTTGTTGTGTAATTAAATTCTGTTAATACTAATAATAGCAACAATATTAACAATAATCGACGATGTTTGCATAAAATAATTAGTAATATTTTAAACTATAACATCCCAAGATGTTTACAGTGTTCTGTAAAAATGACCCTTAGATTATAACTAACTTCGCTATTCTGGATGGTTTGGAGCATGGAGGGTATGCAATTAGCAATGCATGTCCCCTGGAAAAAGGCCATAAAAAGAAGGAAGAAGAAGATAATCTAGAACTTACTGTTACTTTAAATCAGCTAAGTGACTAATTTTAAACGTGTTATAGTAATTAAATAAAGTATTTTATGTCGGATATGTTAGTGGATAATTATTATAAATCTGCAAGGAGTGGAAATGTAGTTTTGGCAGTGTGCAACGAAAGAACGAATACAAAATACTGCAGCTAACCGGATTAGCTGTTATCTACCAGGTACTTACATTATTATTATTATTAATACAAATGTTTCGTTTCGTTGTTTCTACACTTGACAATTGTTGAAAAAACGACCAGTAGTTGACGTATCTAGCCATGACGGATAATGACTGATTGTCATAGGCGCCGACTTTCCGTAGGAAAAGAGGGTTTTGCCCCATTGTTTAAACATCGAGCTAGAATTCCGAAATAAATTTCTTATTGTCTTTTAGACCTTCCTGAGCACGTGGTTAAAATTTTTGTACTTAGTCAAGTTAACCCTGTATTAGGTCAAATAATTTGCCATAAGCGAAAAAAAATAAAGACTTACCATTTTTAGGGATTACCCTGTCTAGACCATGCTTAGTTTGAATCTCATAACTGTCATCCAAATCCCAAGCATTCTGGAAAAATTTAATAAATCATGTATGCGTTCCACAGGATGATTATATTTTTATTTGCAATATAATTATAACAAACATATTGCACCCATCATGGCATACAGATATAACTCAAAAATTACAAATTTGAAGTAAGCAATGGTATTCAATTGAGAAAGTGAGTAACTTAGCTTGTATACATATAGAATGAAGGGATAATGCTAGCTACACACAAAAATGGGGTTTTGCCTTGTTTTGTCTGATGAAGGTATAATCATTTGCAATAATCAACCCTATTCTGTAAGCGCAAATCGAGTCGAAATCTATCAAAACGTATCGAAATCTATGACTCGAGTCGAAATCCCCGGATTTGGTATTCTGTAAGGTAGTGCGACACTTGAAATCGAAATGTTGTAGTCGAAATATATTCATTTGATTTCGACTGCGTAAGAGCTATCGAGTTGGACCTCAATATCGAAATTCGTAGTTGACGCATGTGTGTAGAAGTAAAGAGGAGGGCTTAAAATGTAAAGACGGTAAAGACATAACCATACGTTTTCTGTGCTGTAACCTCTTAAACATAGATTAATTCTTTATTTTCTGTGTGTTATTTTTTAACAACAATTTCAATTAGCATGAATCTACAAATAATACAAGCGGGTGTCTTTCTCGGAGCCGCAATAGAAGAAGAACTGCAAAGATAAATGTGTCTTTTATATTGGAAAATTGGATATTTCTGACTTGCTTATTTTGTTTTAGGCGATTATTTAATTATCAACGACGTGTTCTACGGGATGCGAGTAACCCTTTTCAAATACCTGATATTTTTAAAGGACTTTACAGGCTACCAAAAGTACTAGCTATCTCGATCTTATGGATGAGCTAGAGCCATTTTTGCATGATCCAATTACCTGCCAAAACCCTCACCACAATACTATCGGTCACAATTTGGGAATTCCAGCATTTATGATAGGAATTTACGAAATTCTCTCTCTAGTTTTATTGTTTTATATTACAGATTACACGCCAGATGTTTCAGAAAGTTAGGTTAAGTTGTTTTGGTTTGTTAAGATATGAAACGTCAGTTGGGTATTAAAGTCGATATTCGCTTAACACGACATGTTGTCAGTTTGTTTTAAGCGCGTCATATCGAGTAGCCTGATTTTGATGTACCACGATGTCGATGTGAGTTACTGAATACCAAAAAATAGCGAGATCGACAATGGACATTTCGATTTGAAAAGATTTCGATTCGACGCACATATTTCGACTGAAGTTACAGAATAAGGCTGAATGACACTTTTAAAATGACTTTTGTGATTTCTTTTGAACTATTTGAACAGCTTTTAACATTAGTTCTTAATTGTTTCACTCACCAGTAGATTTAATGAAATTTCTACTCAAAACTTCCAGAAGTTCAAAAACTGTTTTGAGGGAGTGTCATTATTATTGCAAAAGCCAGTACTTTTATAGATCTATAAATTAATCTTTAATTTTATGGTTTTTTTCTTTTTCTTACTTCTTTGTTCTGTGTAAAATAAGGCCAATAAATTTTCATTAATTAATTAATAATTTTACTAAAATGTGTAGCAATTTTTTCCATGTTATCCAACATTGAATAAAGTTAATAGAAATTTGGTGTTTGTTAATCTTTGCATTATATTTAATTCCTTGAAACCTTCTGAACTTGATTATGTTTAGTCGATTGTATTAAAATTTATTTTGCGATACCTACTTCTAAAATCAAACAAAAACTGAATGCTGAAAGTTGCAAAATGCCCTAAAATAAAATAAAAAAAGAAAAAGCAATTAAACAATAAATTAATATTATCTGCAAAATATTCACTACTAATCATTCCACACAATATTTTTTTCATTTCCTTACTCAATTTTCTTATTATCTGAAGAAGGAATTTAAGTTAAGAGACAAAAAAAAAATCTCCTTGAGTAATAATGTAGGAAAAGATTTGTGAAGGAAGTCTTGTTTTAATGAGATAGTCAAAAGTGTAAAATGAGAACTTTAAATGTGATTTCTTAACAATTTCAATTTTTCAATTGTACCTTTATTCCACAATGGATGCAATATTTTGAAAATATTAAATATACAAGGTGATTCTTAACCTAAACCCATAAACTTGGGAAATTATAGCTGAGAACAATTAATGACGAATAGTGGAAAAAAATGTAGTAAAATATTTTTAGTTTTGGAAATTTACAAGAATTTATCAGGTCACATTTTTTTGTTTATAAAACCTAAGAAGTAAACAAGTCAGGACGGTATGTTTGGTATTTGTAGTTAATGTAACAACCTCTCGCACAAGTTCACTCAAAATAGAAGATCCCTTGAAACCACAGCAAGTACCAGCTGCTCGTGAAATGGGTAGAGTAAGCTGTGCCTTAATGTTTTCCAAATTGTGGATTCTGTTATCCCAAACTTCGCTGAAATCGTCCTAGTGCTTATACCATTCTGCTCCTCGACGGCATTTAAAATCTCTTCCTCTAGATTCACAATTTGCCTAAGTATAATGGCTCCCCCATGTTGCTAAGGCTTTGGCTGCAAATTGCCAGTTTATCCCGCTGAACCACATGTAAAAAGGCTTCACGTCTTGGATGATGTTGTAACCTCAACGTTAACTTGACGTAGAAAAACAAACTTTATTGTTACTACTTGATTACACAATCAGGGTTCCCTCTTTTAAATTCATGTTAAATTCCCTGACTTTCCAGGTTTTCCCTGACCAAAGCTCATCAAATTCCAAGTCGATGAAAGTAAATAGCTTAGCAAAAACAGTTTTAAAATATTTATTTCGTAACAAAATAACTATTTTTTGGCATACATATAGTATTTGGATTTCGAATATATTGTAAAATAGATATAAATCCGAAATAAAAAAAAATATTTGTCAATTTAAAATTCCCTGACTGTTGTAAATATATTTAAAAATTCTCTGACTTTTACGCCATATTTTTAAATTCCCTGACAATTCCCTGACTTTCTTGCGTTTATAACAAATTTCCTGACTTTTCCAGGTTTTCAAGGTTTTCCAAGTGAGAGGGAACCCTGACAATGAAAATACTTCAACCAAATTCACTGTCAAATCTTTACTTTGACATTTCTGTCACTCACGTATGACTCTCATTCGGCTCTGAACATAAACTGAACTGTGCGGCAAAACCAATCTACGCTTATATATATTTTTAGAGTTATCGAAGTTTTCATGGTCACGAGAATGTATGGACAACTAAATCGAATATGGCTTAAAATGTTCCACAAAACTTCAAAATTATAAATTTTAATGCAAACTAGAACACAATTAAGGTGAGCTTCCATAACAATATTTTTGGGGGAACCTTTAGTCATAAAGATGAGCTGCTGCCACTTTAATTTAGGATGCCATAGAAACAAAAACTATGGTTAAATTAAATGTCAATCTGACAAAGCTTCGAGTCTACGAGATTTAGTGTCTCAACTGAATATCGACAAAGATAAAATTAGATGTTTCATACGTCATAAAATCAAGCCTTATAAACCAAAATTTCTACAAATGTTGAAAGAAGGCAATGAAAATAAAAGGTTAGAGAAGAACTTTGTGCTAAAATAAGATGAGCCTGTCGCAAAATCAGTATTCCAGAGCTGAGGAGAGTGGTCAATCATAATCGTAGAAGAATTGAGAAATGTATTCAAATTGAAGGATGATTAGTCGAGTCATCCAATAATTAAATAAAGTTTTTATTTAAATAAATGTAATGAGTAATTATCTCAAAAACTGATTGTTACTTTAAACTGTTGTTTTTTTCTAACTTATTTCAATTACGAAAAGTTAATTGTATGTTTTATTTTATCCTAACATGCTATTTTTGTCAAATCGACATTTCTGCTCAATACATTTTTTTCCAATTCCATTGCATCCTAAATTAAATTGAAAATCAAAATTGTCATCGCGTGTGTACTTTGCGGAAAAATATTGAAAAAACTAAAAATACGAATTTCTTAATGAAATTTAGTACAGGGGCTCAAAATTAGATTCTGAACAACTTTCATCATTCTTCACAACGCGAAGCAAAATATCAGGAATGTCTCAGTTTGTTACTTAAATTACCTTGAAAGGTGAAACTGACCTCCTGAAGGCGGATAGTTGCTGGTACACTGATGGCTCTAAGACCCCAGAGGGGGTTGGAGCTGGAGTGTAAAGTTGCAACCCAAACACCAGGCTATCCGTAAGCCTGGGTAAATATGCGACTATATGTCAGGCTGAAATTCATGCCATTGAACTGTGTGTGGGAAAGCTGGAAAAGCTTAGACTCAAACGCAGGTCGATAAAAATCTTTTCCGATAGCCAAGCAGCTTTAAAAGCACTTGGATCCTACCGGTGTAACTCAAGAACGGTATGGAACTGTCAAATGGCTCTGGAGCGGTTAGGTACAAGCAACAGAGTAACCCTGGTTTGGATACCTGGTCATGCGGGTATCCAGTGAAACGAGGCAGCGGACTCGTTAGCAAGACGGGGTGCCTCTTCCAGCTTTATAGGTCCGGAACCGGCTCTTGGCTTAGCTTTGTCTACTGCCAAAGCAGTCATTGCGACCTGGGCGGAGGAAAAGATAAGGGAGTACTGGCGAGATCTGCCAAGATTAGCTCATTTGAAGGCGTTCATATGGGGCACTTCGACAAAGAGAGCTAAATGTTTGCTAGAGTTAAATAGGCTTGACCTAAAAACTCTGGTTGGCCTATATACAGGGCACTGCCGGTTAAGAAGTAACATGCACAAGTTGGGGCTGGCTGAGGAGGCCGAGTGCTGATTGTGTTTAGAAAGTGACGAATCGGCAGAACATATTTTATGTCACTGTCCGGCTGGAGAACGGACCAGATTTTCTATATTTGGCAAAGTGCATCTCTTGCCAGAAGATCTGGATAAAATCTCACCCAACAAGGTTATTGGCTTCATAAAGAGGCTAAACCTGTTGGGTGAAGTATAACAAGTATGTGAGCCACAATAGACCACAGGGTCGCAGTGGAGGGCCAGCTTTTGGCCCACTCACGTAGAACTAAGAACCTTGAAATTTACGTCTGACTGCAATTGTATCAGAGCTCAAATCTGGATCTTAAAAAATTACGAAATAACTATCTTGATTTTAAATGAGGCACACTGTATATATTCTTTATACTTATGCATAATCTAAAGTATGCTTCTCAATAAAATGAACTTTAAAGCTTTGGAAGTGAAATATTGTTATTCTTGCAGAAACTTACAGCATCACATTCCACAGTAGGGGGATTCTTATATTCCGGAGGAGGTTGAGGTAGGGTTTTCACAATGCTGTTATCACCATTTGTATTAGTACTTTCGTGGGTCCAAATTTCATCACCTTCACTTCCTTCTTCTTCTTCTTCCAGACCATCTTCGTAAAACGGCTCTGATGACTGGATTGGTTTATCGGCCCCAGGCAGTAAGTAACAAATTTTTTCTATCCTTTTGACTATCTGAAAATTACATGCAATGCCTAATATTTAATATAACAGAATTACAAGATTTTAATAGAATTTATCAATTATACGAATGTAAAAGAATATTAACGTAGTTTCACACTGTTTTCTCGTCAAATTAATCAATTAATTTCTAATAATTACCTCTTGCATACTAGGTCTCTTTGAAGGATCGTGATCCCAGCATTCCGTCATCAAATTTTCTATAGGGGGAGGGCAATTTCTCAGCAAAGGTGGTCTCTTTCCTTTGTGGACAGCCCACATTATGCTAAATGCTGATCCACCTTGATTATAAAATGGTTTACGTCGGGAAGTGACTTCCCATAAAATAATGCCCCAGCTAAATATATCACATTTTTCAGTATATTTGGAAGATGTAAAAACCTAAAAAAAATACTTCAAAGTAAAAACAGGTACATCAAATAGTGTTGCTAATATACATTTTTTTACTACTTTATTAAGGGCTCTGTTACCGTGTAGTAGCAGAGTAGCCTAGAAGACAGTAAGATTTTAAACCTTCGACAGAGGCTGCTAGTTAGTAATAGATAAACTATTAATGGCTCAAAATATACCGATAACTGTATACAGGGTGAGTCAGTCATAATGTCATTAATTTTAAGAGAAGATAGGGAATAATAAGTATAATGCGAATACGTGATTAAAAAAAAATCTAAATGCATATTTACGCCAAAAAAAATATTTTCAAATCATTATTTAAACCTCCTTTTCAGACTGTCACTGACCGGTCACAGCCTTGGTCGGTTACAGCTCACAGTTCAACTCGATATCGACCTGATGCAATGTTGTCAAGTTGTAATATTTTTCTATACAGTACCTACCCACCTAGGTTTTAGACATCACAAATAAACGCGGTTGTACTGACTATTTTAGAATATCAATTTTTCTTGCTCAGTTCAACTTCAGCCAATAATAATTTAAAATGTTAATACCCAATAAAATCAAATAATAATAATCAAATAATTCTATTAAAAATTGCATGTAACGCGGTCCACTCAGGTTTTCCCGTAGAAAATACGACCCAATCAAACGATACCCGTACACTCGCGTGTCGATTTTTCTCTGAGCAAATGTAGCTGTTATGACTGCAACAAAACTCCAACGTGTCTAATAATAAACTGACTAATAAACCATTTACGTACATTACATAAAAAACCTACACCCAATGGGTAAATTATTGAGAAGCTGAAAAGTGTTTTGTGTTTAAATATTAAGTACTTAATAAAAAACCATCATGTTGTTGACAGAAAACTGTCCAAGACCGAAATGGCACGCCGCTAATCTAAGTTATCGAGAGTTAATCTTGACCTTGACTTACCGTATTATTAGGTCAATAACCTAGTTACCTAGTTTTTGTACTGTTATTTAACGACAAGGAGTAAAACTATTTTTTTAAATCTAGATACATTAATGAATTTTCCTTAAATATTGATTTATTTGTTAATAAAAACAAATGTAGATAATAAATATATGTTTTCGAATGCTAGGTTATTACAGTTTAATAATTTTGTTTTGTTTAATAATGTTTTCACTACGTTTTACAAATAAATATGAGTTTTTAGTATTACTCCGTAAGTACAATTAACCGCACACATAACCAAATGTACAATTTGTAGTTACGTACATCTAGCCTAGAAATGTATTGTTTTTTAAGTAGTATGATACTAACCTGTTTACAGCCCACATTTTAAGTAAAACTGCATTTATCCGTCCATAGCATTTTATTAATAAAATTCAGTCGCATTTCGTAAACATTCTCCGTATAACACTACCATTTCCACATAATCGGAATTTGTAAAATTATGCCTTGTGAATTTCCGCCAAATACGTGAGGTTAGACCGAAATAAACAAACTACTGCTTACTGCTTGTATTCTCTTCATCCCCCCTCCAAATGTGTGGCATGATCTACAAATTTGAGGGGGAAGAAATGCGGGAAATGCAGAGTGCTAAATGGAGGTAAATTTGAATAACACGCTGATGTGTTAGATGATATTATGTATGTAAATGTGGCATCCATGGTTAATACGGCAAGTCTGTGGCATTAGAATTTCGTCGTGTGCGCCATCAGAAAGCTCGTAGCGTACCAGGAGCGTCGTGTTACTGATTTTTATAGGGTGATTTGTTTATTTTTTTAAAGATCGAGTAAAAAATTTTTTTTTTCGATTTTCTGCCTTTATTAGGCCTCCCGAATACGTGGTTAAAATTAATGACATCATGACTGACTCACCCTGTATACTTTATTTTATTTTAATTTGTTATTGGCAAAATTGAGCAAAAACTGGAATCTAAAGTAAATACGGTCCTGTCTACTTCTCACCAGCTGGACACGGAAGCCTTTGATGTTTTTATAGCAGTTTCTTATGTCATTCTTTTATTCCCTTATATCAATGATATAAACTGTACCACTTAGTTTTACACTCTAAATTTTCATAAAAAAGTAATTTTGAACAAAATTGGCGTTTACGCATTTTTATCAAAATGTTAATATGCTCTGCTTCACCAAATATAAAAATACAGTATAGACTATAGGTAGTGTTTATCATTAAATTAAAAAGCCTTTAAGAATAATGGACACATTTATCGTGAAATACTTACTTCAGGTGCCATCCAAGCAGCTGATCCTTTGTTATTTGTCATATAGGTGTTTTTGTCAGCCGCCGTTCCAAAGTCGCATATTTTCAAATGTACACCTCCATTTATTAGTAACAAATTAGGAGGTTTTAAATCTCGATGTATGAGAGCCTTCGGCTGCATTCCATGTAAATATTCGACACCCTGGAAAGTTAAAGTTAAATAAAAACTGATAGTTTATTTATAATTTATTAACATGATTTATGTATATTTTATACAAAAGTTTTTTAAGATTTCAATAATAATAATAATAATAAATTTTATTTCCTGAATGACAATATTACAATTGTATAGGAATAGTCAACTAATTATAGGTAAAAACACAATGTAAAAAGTACATCATAATAAAATAAAACACAGTCACATGGTTTACATATACTCAGACAAACAATAAAAAGACTTATCAAGCAAATATTTCTTCAAACAAATTTTGAACATTTTAATGTTATTATAAGATTTTATGTAGTCAGGCAATTTATTAAATATGTATTTTTAACCCAATATATTTAGGAGAATTTTGCGTTAAATTCATTCTAGTAAACGGTAGGTGAAAGTGATGCTTTTGACGGGTATTATAAGAATGGATGTTCCCATTTAAATTAAATATGCCTGCGTTATTGAATATATAAGTACTTATCTCCAAAATATACAAGGACGTCAGTGTTAATATATCATAGTCCCTAAAAAATGGCCTACATGATTCTCTCGAATAATAGACTTTTGCCCAATAAACACTTTAGAAACATCAGTCGAATTAGCCCAAAAACAGACGCCATACCTTAATATTGCTTCCACTGTTGCATAATATACATTTATTAATTGTTTTATTGTAAGTACTGAACGTAAGTTTAAAAATACAAATCTTAGTCTATTGAGCTTACAAACTATTTTTTCACAATGAGATTTCCAATTCAGATTTTCATCCAAATTGAGTCCCAAAATTCGTATGCTATCATGTCTGTTACACAACGATGCATTGTAAATATCGAGAGCTATATCTTCAACATTATGTTGATAGGTATGTATGCGTAAAATTTCAGTTTTTTCAGCATTAAAATATAAATTAAGATCAGTGAAATAGTGAGCAATATTATTTAAAATGTCAGAGCACTTACTTTTTAGATTATTAAAAATTTTATCAGAAATTATGAGAGATATATCATCAGCATAAACAGTAAAGTGACAACCTGGTATAACCGAACCAATCTGGTTTATATATAAAATAAACAAAGCTGGGCCCAAAATGGATCCCTGCGGTACCCCTAAATGAACATTCAAGAAACCGGATTGACAACTACGCGACTGATTATTCTCTGAAACCAAAAAGGAAACATATTGTCGCCGATTTCTCAAGAATGATGCACACCACTTCCATACATTTCAAGAATTTCCAATAACTTCTCATGATTGACGCAGTCGAAAGCCCTGCTCAAGTCGCAAAAAATCGCTACTGGGCTCTCGCCTGCATCCACATGTTCTATCAACTGACTATAAAAAGAGAACATTGCTGTACTAGTGGATTTTTGGGGCCGAAATCCATGTTGATGTTCTGTAATTACATTATTGCTTTCCAAAAAACATTGTAATCTATCTAAAAATGCATATTCGAAAATTTTCGAAAAACTATTAGGTACAGATATAGGTCTGTAGTTCTCAAGTAAGGAAGGATCATTTTTCTTATATAAGGGTATAACTTTATTTGTTTTAAAATTATCAGGAAATTTACCAGAATAAAATGATAAATTTAATAAATAAGTGATAGGTTCCAAAATTAAATTTAAAATCCTTTTCAAAAGAAATAAAGGAATTTCATCCTCTCCTGAAGATGATTTATTTTTTATTTTTCTTTTAAGTAAATTAAGCAACTCTTCCTTACTAAAAGGATAAAGAAACATAGTGTTACTGTTTCTATTATTATGTATTGGAAATGAGTAATTATTTGAGGGGCTAATAAATGGTATCAGTCTCAATGAAAGTTCATAAATTGCAATTTGCTGAGAATATATCACGACTAGGTACCTAAAAGTAATCTGCACCCACAATATTATTGATACTTAATAAAAAAAACATAATTTTTAATATCATAATAAGTAGACAATATTCTGGTGTTAATTCCTCATTTGATCCAATATGGTTTGTTATTTATAGTTGCCATATATCAAAAGACAACACTTTTCTCTTGTTTACTCGACCCAGAATTGGCCGATTTCCATTATCAAACGGTTTTTTTTGCAAGCCGCAAAGTGCCCCTTTGTTCTTAATTTCTACAATGTGAGTATTTTGGTAACAGTATTTTCGCTTTTTCCTATATGTATAGGTAAATTATTATTTTTCTGCAACTTCATGGCGAATTTCTCCATTGAACATGGTAACACAGTGTTAAAAGAAACAAAACGGCAAAAATAATTTTGTATTTTGGGACATTTTCCAAGACATTGGTATGATGAAAGATCGGTATTGTCTTCCGGAATCTACTCGGCGGCTTTAGCGACAGTATTTCATGCGCAAATCTTAATTTTAACACTTCAAAAGTTTTATATTTGTAGTGAGCTGCACTGGGAAATACAATATACGGACAAATAATCCAAACGCCTCCGTTGCTCAATGTGTAGCGTAATTGATCGTGGTCGGTGGTTTGATTCTAGGATCTGTCAACTTTCTCAATGTATAATATTTTTTTTTATCGACGATTTTAATTAATTAGTTTTGTAAAATTATAGCAGGCTCAAATTAAAAGTTTACTTCTTCTTATTTATTTTTTAATGAAATCTTGGTAACATTATATTAATTAATTTGCTAAATTGCGTCGCCTTTGTAATACTTATCTGTCAAATCACCTGAATCACAATATAGAAGTCTGTAATGTGCTGTAGTGTGACAACACTAATGAAACATTTCAATACTTCACACAAAGCTTTTGTGTCTAAATATTTTACAATTTTGACAAAACTCGGTACATACGTATTAATAATAAACTGCTACAATACTTATTGTTTTAGGTTGTATCAATTTAAAAATGTTACGTAAACAGAAACGTACACCTTAACAGATATTTGACATTTGTCATAATTTCTATGAAAGCAATTGACAACTATGTCGGACTACGTCTTTTGCCGCGCGTGGTGAATCAATGCAAGTGGTCAATGGAAAAGACTAGAAAAAGTAGGGCTGCTGCAATTTAGCCGTTGAAGCCAGCAAAGAGTGCACTGCACATGCGGTACATGCCACACAGCACCACACGAGCGCCGTAGGCATGAGAGAAAGGTCAAGTCGGCATATGCTATGGTTTCATATACAAGAGAAACTTTAAAAGTTACCTATTGCACTACAGGATATCGCCGAACATGTCCCTAGGCCACACTATAAACAGTCAAAAAGTGAAACAATGGGTCATGAACTTTAAACGGCCATCAATTCAAGCTGTCCATAAAATCAAAGGGAAAAAGTCACCACCGCAGTCACTCCATGCCATCTGAAAGGTGTCAATAAGGGTCTCCAATGCCACTGAAGACAAAAGAAGAGCCTAACCGACCAGAGAAGTCAGAAACTATGTATTTCATTGAGGAAGTTTGTAAGAAGAGAAATAGAGGAGTCAATATAAATGGTGTTTAAATATTCCTGGCCAATGCAACTGCACAAGATAGAAAACATTTTACTACATTCAAACCCTAATAAAAGAGAATCAAGGATTTGCGTGTACTCCACTGTGGTGGTTAGCAAATATAAAATTTCTCATCAAAAGGTTTCACTAAATGTATCTCAATAGTTATTACAACATTTACAACATAAATAAAAAAACATCAGTAAACAAAGTAAAACAAAATAAACAAAAACTGATGCACGCGGGATTTGATCTCGCTACATCTGGGTGAATATAATTTGTAGGCGGAGCTCTCTAACTATGCGACCATGAAACCTTCCACAAAGCTCTTCTTACATTGACATATTTGAACGTCAGACTTATCACAGACATAAACAATAATTTTTGAACTTTTAAATAAAATTCTTTTGCCATAAAACTGTCCGTAATAGACTAACACAGACATTTATACCGATATCTCAATTGATATGACTTGATCTTTGTCTAAACAGAGGCTATACTTCGGGTATCTCTCTTAAATAGAACATCATCATTTTTTTTTTAATTTACCTTATAAAACGTAAATAAATATCAACAAAAATACGTCTGTTAGGTAGAGGAAACAACGTTAATAATAATATCTCTATTCCTCATTCTTATCGAGAGGATTAGCCCAAAAGTTGGTGACTTCTGTGGGAGAGGGGGTGGCATATTATTATTTAGCAGGTTGCATTTGCGTCCAGAAACAACTTATGTTGGTAGGCCCTAACTACCATTCAGTCAGAAAGGCAACACATCAAAATCTTGATATTGCTTGGATGTGGAAACAAAATAAGAAGTCAGGCTGAAGTGCGTAATTTATTTAATGCAAAATATTCCGAAAATCAAATTTCGCAAGAGACAGTAAAATATTTCACAAATTTGGGGAACGCGGTACAGTACAGACTTTGCCGAAATCTGGACACGCACGTGCTTTGAATGGAGAAAAGAAACTAGACATTGCATTAGAACTTGTTGCAAATCTTCATACTTCAACTGTTTCATTGGTCTGCAATCACGATGCTTTGCGAACAGCAATTAGAATGTTTTTTAAACGAGAAATACCACCCCTATAAGGTATGTCTTGTACAAGAGCTTTTGGAAGACAATTATGATAGACGATTACAATTTTGTGAGGAAATGATGAGATGGTGTGACAACAATAATGGTTACATACTTTTTTAGGCTGAACGTTTTATTTAAATGGAGTGGTTAACAGGCACTACTATCGCTTTTGGTCCCAGGAAAATCCACAATGGACATGCAAATTGCATACGGAGCATCCACAGAAAGTTAATGTATGGGCAGGTATCAACAACAGAATCTTGGGCTCATTCTTTTTTGAAGAAAATCTTACTGCCGCACGCTACCTGGATTTCCTTCCATTTGACCTGATACCTGCTCTAGCTGTGATTTTTCCTCATGAAATTGATCCAGATATACCGAATGAATGAATTTGCAATAAGCACTTTTTGTTCGAGTTGCATACAATATTTTTTTCTACGTTCATGCGAAAACTAAAAAATGTTTTATTTAGATGACACTAAGTGTAGGAAAATATGACGTCTATTTGAACGTTTATGTTTGTCATGATGACAACACGCTGTAGTACAATGACAGATGAATGCAATAAATATTAAAAAATAAATTTTTTCTACGTTCATGCAAAAAAACAATACTTTATTGAACTATATTTAGTGGAAAAAGTAGTTCTTTATTGCTCTAGAGCAATAAACATTTTATTGCACTCATCTGTCATTCTACGACAGCGTTTTGTCATCATGACAAACATAAACCTTCAAATCGACGTCACATTTTTCTAGACTTATGCCAGTTTGCACCGACATTTTACTAAGAACAACTTAATAAAGTTGTTCTTAAAGTTAAGTTATGCATATTTTTTTAGAATATTGCACCGACGTATTATAAACCATACTTAGCAAAGTACGTCTTTGTATTGGCAACAACGCACAAATTTAGTAACTTTTGTTACTCTATGTTAGGTATTTTAGTTCTTTCTGTTTTTCTTCAGTTTATTACATGGAAGTAAGGTTAGATTTCGGTGTAATGTCATGTCTGTGGTGTTTGTTTTTGTTGTTGTCATTTGTAATATAGGTATGGTTGTTGTTGATGTTTATCAAGACTAGTTAATATCAGAGGCAAACTAATAATAATAACAATTTACTTTATCTTCGTTGTGGTTAGTGAGGCCAAATCATCTTCATTCAATTCATCCATTATATGGAAATGATCAGATCTCGTATAATTTAATTTGAGAAATGCAAAATCTATAATTTCCAAAGTATCCAAATCATCAAATATCGCACATTCTAACTCTGTTTGAATTCAAGAATTTCATAAGTCACTGTCAAACAGGGGCTTAAGTAATGCTTATTAACTTCGGTGCAAACGGGCATTAGTGTCATCTAAATAACATTTTTTGGTTTTTGCATGAACGTAGAAAAAATATTGTATGCAACTCGTACAAAAAGTGCTTATTGCACTTGTTGCATAAATAACTATTATTGTAGTAGTGCAATAAAGAACCACCTTTTCCACTAAATATAGTTCAATAAAGTTTTGTTTTTTTTGCATTAACATAGAAAAAAACATTTATTAATCAACTAGTCCTTAAGTTCCTTTTTAAATCTACACATCCATTTCAACGTACTAGGTACTATAAACCTATATAATTAGGAGAGTTAAAAGAGACTTTATACTTACAAGGAATATGCATATCCTTATTATTACGTGCCTTAAAAGGGTGAAACTTTCCATTCACAATAAAAGAATCTTTCTTTATATATATAAAAACGTGATGATGAGGCAGGCCCACCCCAGGAACATACACCTTTCTACTTGACAGTAGTACAAACTTAACAGTGGCGATTTAGAAAGAACATACTTTAAGTTTATAAAAAGGTAAGAAAATGAATTAAGTTTCTCTGAAACAAAGTCACAATATCCTTTCCACGTTAAACACTCATCCATTATTAGACCAAGAAAATGAAGATTAGAGCTAGGTATATGGTAGAGACGTCTCATTCAAAGATTGAAATTCCATATTAGGAATAAGACTTTTGCCTATTATGAAATCTAATGAATTAAGTTTTATTGTTAAGATATAACAAGTTATGGGAATACCAGTTGTTTAATGTATTTAAAACATTATCACACTTAAATTTCAATAGTGAATCCGATTTGTCTGAAATAATGATGAACATTATCATCGACATACATTGAGAAACTTGCTTCAGATATAGTAAGTATCAATTTCATTAGAATAGAAGATCCCAACAGGACACTACTGGCCTGTCTTGATAAAACTAATATTATTATAAAATGAGTGAATGGTTGGAAATGACGTCATACGGTTTAAAAAACAGTATTCAACTACTCTAGAAAATCCTGATGATACACAGATCGGTGCACGCCCACAAGCAGAAAAAGCCTTTAGTCTGCAAAACACCCTTTTTGTAAGATCGGTATGGGAGCAAGAGTAACCTTCAGCATTTAATATATATCGATAACATACCTTTGCGCACTGATAAGCCCACGACATTGCATGGGCCAATGTGTACTGTAAATTTGATCGATGTAACACATTAAACAGTGATCCTCCTTCTGCATATTCCATTACAAGACAAAACTGCAGTCCTTTAGTGCAGGCTCCATATAATTTTACAATATTCTCATGGTCAACTCTTGACAATTGTCGTACCTCTACAAGGAATGCCTTTTTTTCTGCTTCTCGAGATATATTTTTCACAGCTACATATGTTTCGTTCCATATTCCTTTGTATACTACACCAAAACTGCCTTCACCAACAATCTAGAAAAATGTTATACAACTGAAATATAATACTGACGGCTAAAGATCTTCAAATTGAATATCTTAATATATCTTGTAAAATGAAATGAGTGATACATACACTGCCAATATTTTTGAAATATAAATATATATGTAACACTAAAAGAATGTTTATCAAATTGTTAAATACAGTTTAAAGGAGGAGCAAATAGATAAAATATATAAATATAATTTTAGTGTATTACCTCTAACTTTTCTATTTCACTATGGTCGATTTCTCTAACATTATGCTGATTTTCATTGTCTGAATGGTCTGGAGTCGCCATTGAATATTATTTAATCACATATTTATAAAAAATTGCTTTTATTACACTAAATACTTCTAAACATTCGTAAATATTTATAGACTTAATAAAACTTTGGTTAGAAATTTCGGAGCAAGTGTCAACTGTCAAATACAGATGAGCAAAAACAAAAATATATTCCCCAAATCCCCAACAGTGACTTCATTGTTGCCAATATAAATATTTATTTCTATTTATACTCACGATTAGATCATTTGACCATTAGATTTATAAGAATAACCTTATAAAACCAATGATTTAATTTACTATACTTTATTTTGTACACTAATTAAAGAAGCCATATACACAGTAAAAAGTAACTAAAAAATACATTAGCTCATTTTGGCGGTAAATTTGAAAAAAAGAAATAGAAAAAAACGCACAAAAAGCAATATAATTTGTTGCTGAGTTATAAGAGAACTTTTTTGTTTGCTTTTGGATTAATAATAAAAAAGAATAAACACAAAATAAGTCTAATCTTAGACTAATATAATTGACATTTTAGCAGTTATTAGTTAACAAATGTGGTATGTGGGGTTGTGTAAACTTGGCGACAAATTAACTACGACAAGCTAGCGTTTAAGCGCGAGAAATTTGAATAACTCCTCTTAAATTAAAAATAGAGCATACATACTAACGTTACGCTATATTGAAAATGAAAATTTATATTGGTCTTTGTCCGCGCGGGTTCAACTCCCGCCGTCGAAAGACTGTGTAGATCAGTTATGATACTTGTAGATAGTATTGCCTTCCTCACTCCATGTGCCACAGGCATGATAGACGAAGGTTGGTTTGCATGGGGGTTTGGGTCAATGTAAAAGTGAGAGATTGATACTGGTGATAGTTTGACCACCCTCCTAATTAATAAAGTTTTCCAGGTTTGCCTAGTTTCAAAAACTATTGAATTTCAGAGTTTAAGGACATAATTTGTTCTAAATTAATAGCTGAGCCAAAAAATATCTTTCAAAGTTATCCCAATAGAAACATTTCTGTGAGATCAGCGCCATCATTTGTTTGGAAACACTTCCACTTCTTTGCCTTCTCTATATCAGCTGGTTTTTGCATAATCACTCTGTATATTCAGAAATATTTCTAAATTCACAAATAAATAAAAATATAACAATATATTACCGTGCAAGATATAAAGAAAATACTCAATACAAAATGCGTTTTCTAAACATTTGTAGTTTTTTTCTTGTACCCTTCAATTTCTGCACATCATTGTGCTTCCATTAACTTATTAAAGGAGTTCAGTTACAGCACATACGTACAATTTTTATTCAGTATATTTTATTTTGTATCTCTAATAATAACGATAATAATGAATACTGTACAAAAAATTTTTTGTTGGTATAACTATTTTATTTATTAAAAAAAAACAAATAGACAAAAAAAATAATGAGAAATTTGGGGATTATGGTTTTCACTAACCATCAGTGTATAAATATTTGTTGCTGGCAAACGAAGCAACTGAGTAAGTGACTTGTCAGACAGGGATCATCTATACTTATTCTGACTTTACAAATGTTATGTTAGAAAAGCTGCTTTTGCAAAAATATGTGCTTCCCAGCATTGAGCTCGTCCAGAGACCATAAGGCCTAAGTCCCACAAGTTGGGGTAACGTTTTCCTGTGAGTGACTTAAAAAAGTTCAATCCTTAATTCGGTAAAAAGGATCTGACTGCAAATTACGCAGGATTCCAGTTGAAGGTCTGTTCTGTTTAGGCTCTGAACAGAAATAGTTACATTGGTTTTCGAATTCTTCTGGAATTGTGTATTTTATATGAGTTAAATATGAAACTTTCTCAAAATTGTTTTTCTACTGAAGACTTGGAAAGGTTAATTTTATTCTTAAATCCTCTTATATATGTGACCATATAAATTGGCAATATTTTGCTGCGTTCTTTGTAGCTTCTTTAATTCGTTAAGTTGAGATCTCAGAGGTCTGTTAAAAATGCAGGATTGATAGAAATGTTGCATCTACAATTTGATTTTCCAATTCCGTTGTGCTGGACTTCACATAATTTTTAAGGAAAATGGAAATCTCGGTATGAACAATGCTCCATATATCTATTACTATCTATTTCGGTCAAAAAATCACGAAACTTTTTGTGAGCCAAAGCTCGATTGACCCCTTTTATAATATATATTATTTTAACAATTACTTTTAAGACATTCATTTGACTTTCTCCATAAGGCATACAATATACAATGCATCACAGCCATCACAGGACAGTTGCATTTCACATCCTATAATAGCTTTGGCTCCATCTACAGTACAGGAACATTTATCGAACTCCCATAGTGATTTACAGTTTCAAAATATCCGTACCCTTAGTTGTACCATGAAGAGGAATAAGATCAAGCATCTCCTCTGCTCCGCTCGTGAATAATTCGAACACAATAAATTACAAGTTGATTGATGTCGGATTGGTCAGTGCTTTATTTAAGAAGGCAAAGTGAAAAATATTTGCATTTCTAAATGTGTCATACAGTTATTTGGAAACATATTGATTAATTATTGACACTGAGACTGGTTTGAATTTTTCAAAAATTTTTGTTTCACTGAAATTTTAATTGCACAATTCTTAATAAGCATTTCATCACTGAAAGGTTTTTACGCTTTGATACTTTCCAGCGCTACTTGGTAAATGCATGATATATTGTTTAGGAACTGATAGTACTTGTATACAAACAATGCCAATGCACTGAAATTTATTATTGTTGTTTGTAATTAAATAATCTGATTCTGAAAGGTCATTATAAAGTTGATGTTTGTTCGTTATTTTATTGTTTATATATTTCACTTAAAAACCTTAAATTGACTTGCTACGTACCACACACCAAAATAAAATAACTATAATTTATTATAAACAAATAAACTCTTGACCGTAACAATTAACTTTGCGAACCGTGTTCAACGTTTTTCTGTCTATATGTCTTTATTTAATACTAGTATATAACTATTAATTCTGCTCATCTCGCTTGATTCAACCTTCTTATACAAAGTGATTCAAAATAATTTAGAATGTATAGGGGATTCTTACAAATAGTTGTAAAAAAAATCAAAAAGAACAGTTCGAAAATGATTTAAAAATACACTTATGCACGGCACTGGAAACTGATCTACTGTAAAACCTGATAAGGTGGCAAAGCATGCAATCGATGACCTGACAAAATTTGGAAAGAAATTCCCAAGGAAAGAAATACATAACACTTTATAACACCTATTTTATACAGCAAATTCAACTGATTTTGCCGCTACTGTGGTTAATTATTAATATAACTAATATGTGGTTTTAACGATTAAAATTGTTTGACATACTTGATGCTACAATAAAATTTGGGGTTGGTCTTACACAGTTTCTACAAACTAATACAAAATGTTTCTGCTTCTTGTCCATTTTGAACTTGTAAGTTACTGGCAGCAACTATGATACGTGTGCGTAAATCATCAATAGTAGGTATTTACTTCGGTGAGATATACTTCATTTTTTAAATATCCCCATAAAAAGAAGTCCAAATGATTTAAAGTCAGGCTGTTCCTCCTCGTCTAATCCCTTGGTATTAATGCTGTACATGGTACGGATATAATTGAGCCTCGCTATGATACGCCACACTGCTGCAAAACGCCGGGAATGCCCTGGTTCTCCATCTCTTCCACAATTCGGTTTCAAATTTCCCTCGTGTTGCTGAACTTCTCACATGTTTACCGGGAAACGGTTCAGCTAAAGCATTTTCACATCGCCATAAATTAAAACGATATTCATCAACTCGTAGTTGCTATACGTGTATTTTTGACACTGGCATCACAAAAACTTTAATATCTACAAATAGTAATCGGATTTCAATATTTGGAATCGTCTGGCTAGAGACTACAGTAGCCCAGCGATGTGAAGATTGAAAATACTACAACTTAATTTTTTTTCTCGGAAACTATAAAGATTTGTTAGATAACTTCAGAATCACCCTGTATATGCGGGCTCGAATGTTCGAGAGTGGTCGAGTAAGATCTCCAATGTTCCACTAAGTTCGTTGCAGTGTTATATCCAGCGCCAGTGTCGTCACATAGCCTATATATAATAATACTTGTAATAATAATAATAATAATAATGTCACGGAATTTGCCCCACTCACTCCCAAACCGACGACTGTGGCACCGCGAATTGCCTAAGATTGCCCCGATCGCCCCTACGCCATTCTGGTAAACAAACAACATACCGTGAATCGAGGCGTTACTAGAAAATTGTGGAAACGACGAGAAGCGTTCCAGTCGTTCGAGAAAATGGGTCTAGAAATGCTAGAAAATACCTGGAACATTCGTTGGGTCTATAAAAGAAGAATAAACGGCCGAGGTAGTTAGTCTTGTATTAGTCTTGTATAGAGTTGAAGTGAAGTGTTTAGTTAGAGAGATCAAAGCGATTAATTAAATAAGTGTTTAGTTGAGCTGTAATTAGTAGTGTTCAGTAGTTAATAAAGAAGTGACTAATTAACGGATTGTTTTTCTGGAAGTAAGAAAAAGACGGATTGGGAAATCCGTGACAATTTGGTGTCGGAACTGGATTTAACTGGAAGTTTGAGAAGCTTTCTGGAACCCTGTGCGTGAGTGGGTTTAAGTGGAAGTTGGAAGAACTTTCTGGAACCCTGTGCGTGGGTGGAATAAAGACCCAAGTGTGATATATCACCGCACTCGTCTTGTCGAAAGGAAGTGAACGATGGTATTTGCGAAGGACATTCTCGAACATTCTAGAACTTTGTACGGGAGTGAGACAAAGACCCAAGTGTGGCATATCACTGCACTCGTTGTGACTCAAGGAAGTAAACGGTGGTATTTGCGAAGGACATTCTCGAACATTCTAGAACTTTGTACGGGAGTGAGACAAAGACCCAAGTGTGGCATATCACCGCACTCGTCGTGACTCAAGGAAGTGAACGGTGGTATTTGCGAAGGACATTCTCGAACATTCTAGAACTTTGTACGGGAGTGAGACAAAGACCCAAGTGTGATATATCACCGTACTCGTCGTGACTTAAGGAAGTGAACGGTTTATTCGCGAAGGACATTCTCGAACATTCTAGAACTTTCTACCGAAGTGAGACAAGGACTCAAGTGTGGCATATCACTGCACTCGTATCATTGTAAGGAAGTCAACGGTGACATTTACAAACACATTCCTGGACATTCTAGAACTTTCCAAATAGAGTGAATGCCTGTAACTAGAAGTCAAGTCAATATGGATGCACAACTGGCAAAACTATTAGAAATGATGCAGACAATGCAAAATAAATTAGAAGAACAGGGACATAAAATGGAAGACCAGGCGAAGACGATGCAAGAGAAATTAGAAGAACAGGGACGGACGATGCAAGATAAATTAGAAAAACAGGGACAGGCAATGCAAAATAAATTTGAAGAACAAGGTCACAAAATCGAAGATCAGTCCCAAACGATGCAGGAGAAATTGGAAAAGAAATTAGAAGAACAGGGACGGACAATGCAAGAGAAATTCGAAGAACAAGGGCGTAAAATGGAAAATCAGACGAAAGAAATGCAGATAAAGTTAGAAAGATTGGAGAATACACTAGAAGAAAAACTAGAGGAGCAGTCACATAAAGTGACACAAGTAGAAGAAAAACTAGAGGAGCAGTTACATAAAGTGACACAAGTAGAAGAGAAGCTGTTAGCACAAAAAATGGAAATGGATAAAGAAATAAACCAGGTTAGAGAAGAGCTTCGACATAAATTAGACAAGATAGCAAAGGAGGGCGTAATCAAATCAGAAGGACCTGTTATCCGAACTCAGAAGACGAGACCCCCTGAATTCGACGGCAAGGTTTCCTGGAATGTATATCTGCGTCAGTTTGAAGCAGCAGCTGCAGCAAACGAATGGTCTGACTATGAAAAGGCTACAGCTCTGATAGTTGCTCTACGAGGGTAAGCTCTTGACGTCTTACAAGGAGTTCCTGCTGGGCAACAGAATAGCTACGACATTCTAAAACAGCATATGGAAATGAGATATGGGGATAAACACCTGCAGCAAGTGTACCAGGCACAATTGAAAAATCGTCACCAACAAAGTGGAGAGAATTTACAACATTTTGAGACCGATGTTGCCAGACTGGTTCGATTGGCTTATCCAACAGCCCCGTCCGAATTTGTAGATCAGCTCTCCATCCAAGTCTTTATCGACGGCCTAAGAGATTGTGAAACCCAGCAGGCACTACGACTCGCCAGACCTAAAACACTGAACGACGCTCTTTCGCATGCGCTAGAATTCGAGGCAGCAAAGATGGCATCCGGTAGACATGTTAAAGTTCGAGCCATCAGTGATAACAGCGATAATATGGGAAATGGAGACATAATCAAAACGTTGAAGGAGGTCATTGAGAAACTCAGCCCAACTATCAATCCGAAGAGAGAACAACCTGGAAGCCGAAGAGATCGCCCTCTTCAATGTTGGAATTGCGGGCAGACGGGACATCTGAAGAGACAGTGTAGAGCCCCAGTTGCAGATCAACAAAGGCGCGACTCCCAAGCGGCAGTCTCCAGGGAACATGTTAAAGTACGAACCATTAGTGCCAATAGCAACAGTACGGGAAATGGAGAGTTAATCAAAACACTGAAGGAGGCCATTGATAAATTCAGCCTAACTACCAGACCAAAGAGAGGACAACCCGATAGACAAAGAGAACGCCCACTTCAATGTTGGAACTGTGGGCGGGCGGGTCACCTAAAGGGACAGTGTAGGGCGCCAGTCGCGGATCGGCAATGGCGCGACTCCCAGGCAGGCAACGAACATGGAAACACAGATGCTCTTTCTAGACTTTGTCCGACCAACGACAAACACTGTGGTAGTCTCGAAAGAAAAGAGGACATATCATTTGTTCCTTGCAAGATAGTAGTAGCCCAACCTGAAGACAGATGGAGTTCAGCGGCGATTCGGGAAGACCAGCAAGCTGACTGTGACATCAAGCCTTTATTAGACTGGAAAGAAGCCAACAACCGACCCTCTTGGGCAGAAGTCAGTAGTAAAAGCCCAGCATTAAAGAGTTATTGGGCTCAATGGAATTCCTTGGTGTTGGAAGACGGTGTCCTAAAAAGAGCATGAGAGAACAATGACGGAACGGAGGTGAAGAAACAAGTACTACTCCCGAGGTCCCGGGTCAAGGAAGTGCTGCAGGAAGTACATGGAGGTACTGGTGGTGGACATTTCGGTATCAATAGGACTCTACAGAAGATTAGGGAGCGTTTCTACTGGTTGAGCTGTAGGACGGATGTAGAAGATTGGTGCCGAAAATGTGACATATGTGCCGCAAGCAAGGGACCGAAGACCCGTTCCAGAGGCAAAATGCGCCAGTACATCGTAGGAACACCGTTCGAGAGAATTGCCATTGATATCGCTGGCCCATTTCCGAAAACTCAAAATGGAAACCGATATCTGTTAGTCGCCATGGACTACTTCAGCAAATGGCCGGAAGTATACCCCCTTCCCAATCAAGAGACCACAACCGTAGCAGAAGCCAACAGCCAGTCAACAACCTGTTCTGCAGATTTGGTGTGTCCATGGAACTGCATTCAGATCAGGGCAGAAATTTCGAATCAGGTGTGTTCCGAAAGGTCTGCGAGCTTATGGGAATCCGGAAAACCAGGACCACCCCACTGCATCCCCAGTCAGATGGTATGGTGGAACGCTTCAACGCCACACTAGAAACCAATCTGAGGATGTTTGTGAACGAGAACCAGACAGATTGGGACAAGCTCATTCCACTCTTCCTGTTAGCTTACCGCTCAGCTGTCCATGAAACTACTGGAAAGACTCCCGCAAGGATCATCTTTGGAAGAGAGCTTCGCCTTCCCACAGATTTGGTATTTGGTCGTCCTGCGGAACAGCCCACAGAGCCAGACACTTACACCCATGAGCTAGAACGAAGACTAGCAGCCGTACACGATCAAGTCAGATCTCGAATGCGACTAGAGAGCGATCGCATGAAGACTCGATACGACGTCCGGGCCAATACAGTCGGATTCCAACAAGGTGACCTAGTGTGGCTGTACAACCCCACGCGAAAGAAAGGAAGATCGCCTAAACTACAGAACCGTTGGGAGGGCCCCTACACCGTCATTAAAAGAATCAATGATGTCGTATACCGGATACAGAGGACTCCCAGGAGTAAGATGAAGGTCGTCCATCTGGAGCGTCTGTCCCCGTATAGAGGTGTATCCGATCGGGACGATCGGTCCTAAGGAGGGGGTAGTGTCACGGAATTTGCCCCACTCACTCCCAAACTGACGACTGTGGCACCGCGAATTGCCTAAGATTGCCCCGATCGCCCCTACGCCATTCTGGTAAACAAACAACATACCGTGAATCGAGGCGTTACTAGAAAATTGTGGAAACGACGAGAAGCGTTCCAGTCGTTCGAGAAAATGGGTCTAGAAATGCTAGAAAATACCTGGAACATTCGTTGGGTCTATAAAAGAAGAATAAACGGCCAAGGTAGTTAGTCTTGTATTAGTCTTGTATAGAGTTGAAGTGAAGTGTTTAGTTAGAGAGATCAAAGCGATTTATATAGCGATTAATTAAATAAGTGTTTAGTTGAGCTGTAATTAGTAGTGTTCAGTAGTTAATAAAGAAGTGACTAATTAACGGATTGTTTTTCTGGAAGTAAGAAAAAGACGGATTGGGAAATCCGTGACAATAATAATAATAATAAAAGGTCTTTACTAGTGTTTACAAAGAACACACAACATCTAGGCGAAGTGTTATTTTATTTGATAATTTCATATCGTTGATGAAGGATTGACTCGCTTGTGTATATTTTCGTTTTTAAAACATATTTCTATTTTTTTGCGGCTCCCTCCGCAAGTCTCATATTTTAATAGGTACATATGCAATTTTGGAACCGTTAAAAACCCAGTAATCACAGATACATCCTGAGGATGTTCTGAGAACGTCCAGTAATGGACATTAGGATTTTCAGTGGATGTTTATTTGGAGACATTAAACGTCCTACGTCCTTCGAATGTATCTAGGAGGTCTTTGGTACGCTGTTGGATATTCTATGGACGTCAATACTAGTCCTGAAACCTGTAGACATAAAATGGACGTCCGAGAGGAGCTACACAATTGGACATCCCGTGGACGTCCATAACTGGTTCTGGGTCGTACCGACATAAAAAGGACTTATAATGGACGTCTCGTGGATATCGGGTGCATACTGGGAATTTTGTTTGCTTGGACTAGACTAGACGTATATTCTTTAAATATTGAGATACATGCACATATTAGTACTGAATGAATAATGGCAGAAAATTTTTATACATTTGAAGATTTTATCATTTATTGAGTATTGCAAAATATACTAAAGTAAAATTTAAATATGTTTAAAAAGCTTATATTCTAAATTGAAACTACAAAGTGAGTAAAAGAGTTGTATAATCAAGTCAAATAAGTCTATTATCAAGGTAACATTGCATTATTTTTAATACTTCGAAATGTCCATGGATGTTTGCAATCTTCATGGGCGTACAGTTAAAGTTGTCTCTAATATTAACAATTGCTCCCATTTTTAAGAAATATTCTGCGAGCGGGATGTATCCTGTCATGGCGACCATATGCATGCAGCTTCTGTTGCTGAGTGCGTCAGTACCATTAATATTTTTTCCGTGCTTAATTAAGAGTTTGATAATATTCGCCTGAGATGGTGTTGTACAGTTTAGGACACATTCTGAAAGGAAAATTAGATAGCATCAATAATACAGTTGTACAGTCGACGTTGTCAAAGAAATATATTTGGGATTTTTGGGCATGTATTTCATCACCTAAACAGATGTTAACAATTGCTAATTAACTATGTTCATGTTCCCTGTTCATTTTAGTTTTGTTCAGTATTGGTTTAGTGTTGTACGTAATATATTTAAAGTGTTCAAAAACAACATGTAGATTTTACGAAGAAAACTTTTTGAAGTTCTACTTCTTTGCGCCCGTTAGACACATTGGGATGGGATGTTGGTCGAGAAACCGCGTCACGCTCAAAAGGAAGAACAAATTTTTAAGAACTTTTTTATACAACCCACTATAGAGCGTGGAGAATTACTGGTTGTGGACACCAACATAAATTTACTTCTTACGTATAAGCGTATAATATACAGTGTGTCATTAAGAATATGGGAAAAAAATTTACAGTTTCCGTTTTAACAGAACACTCGCGATATGTACTTTTTAAATCATTTTACAAACTGAGCAGACAATTTCAAAAACAATATCCAGGGAATCTTAATATGAGCATATAAAAAATAGTACTAAAACCTTACTACTGGGATTTATAGAATAACTGCTTTTTAGGTTATATCTGAAATTCAAGGATCTCCAAATATTTTCTTTAAATAAATATAATAAAAATATTTTTGACGTGACGTTATACTTCTTTGCGCCCGTTAGACACATTGGGATGGGATGTTGGTCGAGAAACCGCGTCACGCTCAAAAGGAAGAACAAATTTTTAAGAACTTTTTTTTTTTTGTACGTTCAGGTTTTGAAAGGAAGTTTTTTCCACATGCATTATTTTAATACATACATATTTGTTGCGCTATGGAAGAAATTCTTTTTCTTTGTAGCATTTTGATGCCAAGTTCTGTATGTTTTATTTTGCAGCCCTGTTTCTATTATCTTATCGAGTCTGTAATCTCGTTACAACAATGAACTATTTATTTTTAATTTTTAACCTTTACATATCTAAAAGAATAAAATAAACAATATAGGTATAAAACGTATTTCAAATATTATGAGAAGTTTTATAGATATAAAGAAAAATGCATATATTTTAACTGTGTAAAAATATGTTTATAATGGTTTTCGTCCCGACGAGGCGAACTTTAAGCGGAGGCACCACTGAAGATGCCAACAGTGAAGAGCGACAAAACGTTTAAAAACATGGAATACAATCAGTTGCAGAAAGCCACCGTTCTCCGAGAAGTGGTTCTAACCGTAGTAGCCGTAATACAACAATATATATCAATATATGGACGGGTCCAGGGCTACTGATAACGTGTTCGCCCTCACAGAACCTAGCCCAAGAACAACAAGGGCAGGTTAAAAACTTCCAGCTAAAGCTAGGGATGTGCACATAATTATGTTAATAATTTTTGATAAAATGAATAAACTTGTTCTTCAATAAAATTGAGACCTGTGTGTACATGAAGGTCTTTCAATTAGTGCAATTTCAGTTGTATTATAACGGCCAGTAGCGTGAAACTTTGTAGTGTGTCACCGAGTTATTTGGTGAAAATATGAATAAATTGTTATAATATGAATACAAATTGTTTTCTTGTATTTATCGACTGTAACACATCAGAAAAATAAATAAAATTAGAATGTTAGAAAATGTAATAGTGTCAGTCAATACGATGTTAATTTATGTAGTGGCCGAAAATATGTATAAAGCTTTTAATATTTAAAGTAAATGTATCTTTATTAATAATGAAGAGTTAAGAGCTCCAGGTGACAGTAGTCAAGGAAATAAATTACAAAATTGAAAATATAAAATAAATACATATAAAAGTGTGACGTTTTGGATAATAAATGAAGAAGAATTTTGAAGAATATATCATTTAATTAAAATAAACACATAAGTTCCATAGAAGAAATAGTAAGACCCCAGAAACTAATGATCCTGACACGAGCAGAAGAGGAGAAACCCAGATAAAAAAAGAAAAAGAAGACCACAAATGAACAAGAAAGGAAAACATCTACACAAATAAAAAAAAAATGGCAGAAGAATAGAAAATAGAAAAATAATAGAAGACGAGTTAAAACCAAAACTTTAAAAGCAGCATTTCCTTTAAGAAAATAACAAATTAGAAATTGGAATACAAACAGTATCTACGACGAAGAAAGAAATCCTGAAAAGAAAAACAATTTAAAAATGATAGTTGAAGATTAGAGGAAAAATATAAACAGGATATATTGGTAAGATTGTTACAAATAATATACTTAAGTCACTACATAATAAAAAAAGTAAATAATAAATAAAGAAATTTTATTTTTCTACTTAAGTAGGTACAATCGTTTGCAATAATAATGACACTCTCTTAAAACAGTTTTTGAACTTCTGGAAGTTCTGAATAGAAATATCATTAAATCTCTCTTGGTAAGTGAAACAACTAATAACTAATGTTAAAAATTTAAAGCAGATTTCGATATGAATACGTCAGAAGTTCAAAATAAATTGCAAAATTCATTTTAGTGAGTGTCATTAATATTGCAAACGATAGTACATACGAAAGTTAAAAAAATAAATAAAAATATATTTAAAGAGTATTGGTCATATTGCTTTCCATGTGAACATCTTTAAAGGAATTACTAAAGAGCTGCATGATCAGGGGATAAAGTCTTCATAAAGTTAATTCTTGTCAGCATAGTGCATGAGATGAGTGCTTTTATACATATTATGGATATTATATGGGAAAAAACTGGTTGTAATACATATCCTTGTGGAACTTTTACTTTGGTTGAATGTCAGATTTAAAAGATCAATCTACTCTGACTTTGAATTCCATTTTAGCTGACTAAAGTAACAATTCAAAAGCTTAAGAAAGTTTACACATACGTATGACGTGGACAAATAAGTTGATGGTCGTCGAACTAATGAGTCCAGGTAGTTAATGATTGTGATAGATTAGTACACTGTGCTCTTGAATATAATTTTGGAATATATGCATGAAATGTAACGTTATTTTTTTAATAAATCAGAATAATAAATGCATACAATAATTCAAAGGAAAACTGAGACTGCTAAAAGAAACTTGTGCTGTAATTTAACCAACATTTCGATACAGTTTAAGACGGGTGATGAATTCGATTTGATTTCGATTCGATTTCGAGTTAGCAAAAATTAATCCTAGGGACATTCTAAACACTTACTGTCTAGGCACGTCCTGAGACAATCTCATTACCAACTTCTGTATGATGTCTCCCGGATGTAATATTCGGAGAGATTAGGACATCCTAAGATGAATCAGTAATTTCCATCTTAGGAAAATTTAAGATCCATTTGGGATTTAATGGGAATATTTGTTTATTAAATCCACGATTGTTCTCAGAACATCTTAAGGTGGCCATTCTGTGGTCTAAAATAGTGGAATGTCGATGTAATTTTAAAGTTAGGAATTTTAAACTCTCTTAAAGTTATTGAAATGTATTATACATTATTCGATAATAGAAAGTTCGACTTAGGTAGTGTTAGTATTTATATTGCCAAAATGTAGCGATTTTATACTTAAAATATTTATTGAAACTGAATCTTTTTACGGCATTTTTACATAAACTTCAACAATTAATTTTTCACATTTAAAAGCCAAAGTAAGAAAAATGAACACAAACCTTTTCTAAGTTCATCCTTTATGTGTATTTTGCTGCAGTAAAAAAAAGTGTTAACTTTTTTGTAGACGAGCAATGTAAACTTCAAATTATCATGTCGATATGCACATAGTTTTGATTATCGCGGTATTTAACCATAGTAGGATCACGTAATATTCAGTTATCAGATTTTTTTAACCATAAATAGTTTAGCTATTACTAGATAGTAGTATCTGTCAAGGGTTTTAAATTTTACTGTCTTATAGATTACTCTGCTAATACACGGTGACGGCGCCCTTAATCACATTTCAGTAGGAAGTCCTGAGACAATCATTTTAGGTAATTCTCTAGTCATTGTATGCCTAAAACAATCTAGTTACATCTATCAGTAAAATTAAAGATTCATTTCAAATCGATCGATTTAACTGAAGAAATGAATTTTTCTTGTAAACAGCTAGGGCAAAGTTAGTGTTGCCTAGTTTATTTGGACCGACAAGACTTGAAAGATATAACAAAACTATAACTAAACAACTATTTTTTTCTCAGAAACAGGAAGTTTTTACGAATATTGAAAGAACTTTTCATTTCAAACATTTTTTCCAAATAACTTTTTCTTGTGTTTATAACAATTCAAAATATATAGATCACTGTGTGATCAGATTATGTCAATTTAGATCAGATAGATCTAGCAGAAAACAGTAGATAGTGTTTTAATTTAATTTTATTTTAATCCCAATTATCTATGAAGCAGCCTTTGAAGAAAACAAGTGCGGTAGCTTGCAACAATATAGATGTAGTTTGACTTAATATCAAATATCCCATAAACAAGCAATAATGAACTTTGTAACAAAAAAAAAATAACTACAATAATAAAGAAAACTCAACAAAAATTGAAGTCTGCTTTAATAGATGCTCAACAGAAAGAGCTAAAATTTGGTACAGAGAGATAATGTACAAGAAATCGATTTTCGTCAAAAGAAAATTTCTAGGACCACTAGTTTCGGTTATGCAAAATTATACTGTTTTTTTCTCTTATGGGCGCCGTATTGAATGTGGACAGTAACATATTATGGAGCATAAAATTACGCCAACTCAATATGTAACACTACCACTTTATTTGAAGAACAACCTATACAATTTAAAAAATACAATAATTTAAATAAAATATTTAGTTGTTGTTGACGTAAAACAAAATTCAATACTTAACCAAAAAAAATACACAAATATTCTACAAATCCTGCATAATCCTAAGTGACGTCCATTTTTGAGCACAAAGTTCAATTCTTAATCTAATGTTATCTAGAACGTTTTGAATACCTTGTGAAATAGACCTAAAGACAGTAGAAATTATGTCACGTAGATCTATATTTTCACAGAGATTGTAATTTTTTTTTTCTTTTGGACTGACTGAAAGAAAAAAAATAATGGGTTGAGATATGGACTTCGTGGAGGCCAAGCAACAGGCAGATAAGTGCCAATCCAATTACATACAAATTTGGAAAAAAGCATCGATTTAAATATTTGCACACCATTGCAGAATTACATATAAGGCGCTGCTTTACTGAACCATTTGTTTTCTAATACTAATAATTTAATGGAAAATTATCATTCTCCATTTCCATCTTTAAAGTCTTCTGAGAAGTAAGGGTTTCAACGATAAAAACAAAGTTCTACATGAAAAGTTTGAAAGTTAAGTTTAGGACGAGGAACCACCATTCACAATTCATCAAACACAGCGGAAGGAACAACGTTATATATATATATATGACCATCGGAAGTCTGAAGTGTATTAACTCTAAAATATTTTACTTTTGATTACATTTGATTTAACTAAAAACCTTACAATCTTACTCACAGAGCATACATAGAAGGGTTTGATAGTGCCGTCATCTAAAATAATTATACCATCTTTCACTAAACTAACTTATTCTATTTATTTTTAATTATTAGGTAAATATTTAGCAGAAGAGGCGGTATAAACGGCTGTTTAGGCTAACGGCTGCACTGATAGGAGTCGGGTCTCTGACGGGTTGACCGGGATTAGGCTCCTTGCGCGGTGGGCTCGTTTTGTAAAAAAAGAGAAAGAAGAAATACAGAGAAGAAAATTAAATACTGAGAAAAATGGAGGATGACATGGATTATACCTCAGACGAAAGCAAACGTAAAAGACAGATAGGAGATGAAGAGCCATTTAAAAAATCAAGAAGAACACATAGATCACCACTCAAAAGTAATGATGATATGATGTCAAGAATGTCAGAAATGATGACTTTAATGAAAGACTTAGCAGTAGACGTTAAAGAGATAAAGTTAGAGCAGCAGATACAAGGAGAAGATACTAAGTTATTAAAACAAGAAATAAAAGACTTGAGAAAGGAGCAAAGGGAATATAGAGAAGAGATACTGAAGTTAAAAGCAGTAAATGAAAAGGCGGTGAAGGAAATAGACGACCTCAAAAGAGAAATTAATATAAATAATGAAAGAATAAGGAAATTGGAAAATGAGAAGAGGAAGAAAATATAGTTGTTCAGGGTATGATAATAGATACAAACGATAACAAGTGTACAAAAGAGGCAGTGGGAAGACTACTGAAAGAAGAAGTAGGAGTCGACGTAACTGTGGAAGCGGTAAGAAAATTAGGAGGAAAAACTTGTTTGGTGGAACTTAATAGCTATGAAAACAAAACTGATGTGATGAAAAACAAAAGTAAATTAAAGAATAGGAGAGGAGACATAATATTTATAAATGATGACCTAACAAAGGAGGAGAGGATCATACAGAAACATATCAGACAGAAGGCTGAAGAAGAAGAAAAGAAAGGAAAAAGGACAAAAATAGGATTCATGAAACTGATAATAGATAATGAAGTGTGGAAATGGAATACATGTGAAGGTAAACTGGAACAAATATAAAATTAACAATACGACAAAAACTAACCAAAAATAGGGCAGAAATAAATAAGGAGGATGCAACTGGGCAAGGAAATGGACGACGAATAAATAAATTCAATATGGTGAAGGTGAGAGGTGGAAGAAGGGATCAAAATAGAATAAGACTGGGTACATGGAATGTTAGAGGGACATATGAGGAAGGAGCGCTAAAACACCTAATTGCTGAAATGAGGAAGTACAAATTGGATGTATTAGCACTGCAAGAAACGAAACAAAGGGACAAAATGATAACAAATGTTGAAGATTATATATTTTTTAATAGTGGAATAGACAATAGAATGTTAGGAGTAGGTTTTATAGTTAGTAATAAATTTAGAAATGAAATTGTTGAGTTTGAGGGAATTTCAGAGAGAGTATGTAGGTTGAGAATTAAGGGAAAATATAGGAAGTTAAGTTTAATAAATGCACATGCACCATCTGAAGGTAAAGATTTAGATATTAAATCAAAATTTTATGAGGACCTAGATGAAATTATAGGAAGGATTCCAAAATTTGACATAAAATGTATATTAGGTGATATGAATGCAAAAATCGGGCGAGAAGAAGAATTCAAATGTAACTGGGGTAAAAGCAGACATAGTACGAGCAATGACAATGGGAAAAGATTGATAGAATTTGCACTTGAAAATAACATGAAAATTGTAAGTACGTCATTTGACCATAAGAATATTTATAAAGAAACATGGATATCCCCGATGGAAAAACAAAAAATCAAATAGACCACGTACTTGTTGAGGGAAAACATAGAAGATTAGTGACTGATGTGAGAAGCTTCAGAGGAGCTGATGCAGACAGTGATCACATATTGGTGGTAGCAACAATGAAACAAGAAAGACCGTCTAAAAATAACATTAGAGAAAGGAATAAGCGGAAAAAGTACGACGTAAGGAAATTAGAAGACGTGAATATGGCAGTGCAGTTTGAACATGAAATGAGAAAACTGCTTGAAGAGACACCTCAGCGGGAACTTGTAGATGAAGAATGGAGACAGATTTCAACAGTAATGGAAGAGGTAACAGGAAGAATGTTAGGGAAACCAGGGAAACAACAAAATAATGAATGGTTTGATGAGGAATGCAGGCATAGTCTGGAACACAGAAATAAAGCAAGAGTAAGATTAATGGAGGTACAGAGTGAAGATAATAGGAGAAACTACGAACAAGCAAGAAAGGAAGCAAAGAAGAAATGTAAACAAAAGAAACTAAACCATTTAGAGAGAGAGTTGAAAAATAGAAGAATCATACAAGAACAAGGAACTGAGAAATTTCTATCAGGAAGCAAAGAAAAGTAAAGGACAGAATTCAAGACGCCCTCATTATCTCAAAGATAAAGAAGGACTGCTTATAGGTGAAAAGAAGGGAAAGTTAAACAGATTTGCACAGTATTTTGAAGAATTATTAAACGAAAGGGAAGAAGAGAACGAAAACACCATGGGAAGAGAGGAACAGGAAGATAATGACATGGTAGAGACACCAACTAGAGATGAGGTGAAAGAAAACATAAAACAACTGGGAAATAATAAGAGTGGGAGAAAATAATATACCAGCAGAAATTCTGAAGTATGGAGGAGAAGAACTGATTACTAGAATATGGCAACTGATACATAAGATTTGGAGTGAAGAAAGACTGCCAGCAGACTGGAACAAAGCGCTCATCATACCCATACACAAGACAGGACAGAAGGAAGATTGCAATAATTACCGAGGCATAGCAATCTTAGATGTAACATACAAAGTGTTAGCTAGAATAGTAAAAGAACGACTGAACAAGTATCACAACGAACAAGTGGGAGAGTACCAGGGGGGATTTAAAGCTGGCAGATCGACTGTAGATCAAATCTTTATTATGAAACAGCTGCAGCAGGATACCTATGAGCATAATCTAAGTTTGCATATGTTATTCATAGATTATAAACAGGCATATGACACAATTAGAAGGAAAAGCTTGTATGAGACAATGATAAAATTGGGGATTCCAAGCAAGTTGAGAAAATTAGTGGAAATGACTATTAGCGTAACCAAGAATAAAGTAACAATGGAAGGTGAGATATCTGAGGAATTTATAGTAAAGAGGGGCCTGCGACAAGGTGATCCGTTGTCCACAGTTCTTTTCAACCTAGTCCAGGAAATGATACTGAGGGAAAGTGGCATAAGGACAAGAGGCTTGATTTTTGGTAATAGACACCAGTGTTTGGCTTATGCCGATGATGTAGTCCTAATGGCAAGGTCCAAAAAAAAATAGTAAATATATTTAGATTACTAGAAAATAAAGCAAAACAATATGGATTAAGTATTAACGAAAAGAAAACTAAATATATGGTAATGAACGATAGTAACGGGAATGGAACTACCAACTTGGCCATAAATTGTATAGGAAATAAAAAGTACACAATAGAAAAAGTACAACAAATTGAATATTTAGGAGTAACACTATCATGGAAAGGAGAAGAAGAAAAGAGATAGAAAAGCAATTAGCAAAAGGAAGTAAGGCTGCAGGAGGGTTATCACGGATTTTAAAGGCAAAACATATACAAAGAGCTACAAAGATAAGAATGTATCAAACAGTAATAAGACCTACAGTTACCTACGCTTGTGAAACGTGGACAATGAACAAAAAGGAAGAAATCAAACTTGAAATATGGGAGCGCAAAATTCTAAGGAAGATCTATGGAGGAGTAAAAGAGAATGGTGAATTTAGAAGACGGACAAATAAAGAATTAGAAGAGTTATTCAAAGAACCGAATATTGTACAGATTGTGAAAATGCAAAGAGCTAGATGGCTGGGTCATATAGCCAGAATGTCTGAGGACAGATGGGTAAAAAAAATATTAATGAGAGGAGAAGGAGGGAGGAGAAGAAAAGGACGACCTAGAAAGAAATGGTTAGAAGAAGTCAAAAAAGATTTAGGAGAGATAGGAGTTACCGACTGGGAAAAGGAGGCGAAAGATAGAGTAAAATGGAAAAGGAGAGTGAAAGAACTCGTAGCCAAGGGCCACTAGGCCTGTAGTGCTGATATATATATATAAATATTTAGCGCTGCATTTTTTAAAAAGTATTTTACAATTTTTGAAAAAACGTGACTATATCTTTTATGTCCTATTAAAAAGTCTTAGGGACTTTTCTTTTGGATACGCCGGGGGATACTAACATTATTTCCTAAGGATGTTTCAAATGGGTTGTTACAATCGTTTGGATTGTCTTTAGGACATCCCAAAAATGGGAAATTCTTCAAATTCTTCACTAAACAATATCGTTTGATTAGTATTGGAAACAGTTTAGGACCACACTGAATTCACATTATAAAATTATACTTAACATATATACTCTGGGTATAGTAATTCTAGTCACTAGAAACATATACACTTACCCAATAGTAAGTCTATTGTACCAGGCCTTTCTAGATTAACATCAGCATTGTATTTCAACAACAATCTTACCATGGATACACTTGGTTTATCTACACATGCTAGGGATAAAGGAGTACTACCAAAAGCGTCAGTTACATTAACATTTGCTCCCGCTTCTAGTAATGCACGAGTGGCATTGATATTTCCAAGCCTCACTGTATAATGTAGACGAGTTCTTTCAAAAGTATCCCGAGAATTTAAATCTGTCATGAACTCATTGTCTGCATACATTTTAGAAACGGAAGTATTGTGTTTGTTATCTTCATGTACCTTATCATTGTACAATCTCAATCCTATTTATTCTCTGATTTGAGTATATGGGTTTTGTTAAATAATATACAGGATGACCTTATATAGAAACATTCGAATTAACTTTTTATATTTAAAAACCTGGTGTCGCCTACATTACATACATCATTTATGACACATTTGAAAATACTAATTTTTAATATATGAAGTGTATTAAAATTGCATGTGATAATACTGCGGCTATCTCGGAGATAATCAGAGATAAAATGTGATTAAACTGAATGAAGGTGTGTAATTAATCGAATAATACTAATAATAATAATGAGTAGAGAAACTTTTCCAAACAAGTAGAAGAAAGCTAGAGTTTACCCTGTATTCGAAAAAGGCATTCGTAATGAAATTAAAAATAACCGACCTATAGCAAATTTAAACAATTTTTGCAAGGTGTTTGGAGTTGAATTGCATGACCATGTCTCCCACCATTTGCAAAATCAAATCTGAAAATCTCAGCACAGTTTGATAGCTAGCCACTCAACAATAACCTTATTGTATAAAAACCAAATTATTGGCGAAGCTATTGATAGGAGAAGTCAGGTAGGTGTAATATATACTAACTACTCAAAAGCATTTGATAGAATCGATCATAATATTCTATTAATAAAATTACAGTCATATGGTTTCTCAGATTCAATAATACATATATTTGTCTCGTATTACAAGTCGTCAATTATACGTACAACTTAGAGGGTCCAGATTTAAAGAAATTTTTCAGATGACAGGAATACCTCAGGGTTCTGTTCTGGGTCCCATATTTTTTGTCTTGTTTATTAATAATATTATTAAACATTTTAATGTTAAATACATTGTATATGCAGATGATATATAATATTATGTTCTATACCAAGAAATCAAACAATATATTATTTGATTATAAGCTTAACGAGATTACACTATGTAGACCTGACTTTGTCAAATATCTTGGAGTACTATTTGATAAAAAGCTATCGTTCACCAAACACATTAATAACATTACTAAGTCTGCTTATAATATGTATATAACATTTGTGCAGTTGAAACTTGAATACCTACGCTTCGGTTGTTTGGTCTCCTATATAAAACAGTCATCTGACTGCAAATTAAAAAGTGCAGTGCAGATTCATGAAGTCTGCAATTTTGATAATTGATGGAGAATATGCCATGCCCCTAGATGAATAGTTAATGAGATTTTGTTGCAACGTACTAATTTGTGCAGTCTTTCATCGCATAGAGTTTGTTCAATTCTCTTCCTGTTCCAAATCACACATATGCAGTTGCATTAAATCTGAGGAACTTCTTTCACAAATCTTTCTTAGATCACCTACATTTAATTCAAGGAAAAGTCATGTTTCATTTATTCTTAGTTGTATTTTTAATGTTTTGGGCATAAGTATTTTACTAATATGTCTGTAATTTATTACAGTTATGTCGTTATATATTTTGCTTTTAATATGTTTTTTATGCCACATTCCGAATGCAATAGAAATAGTATTAAAATAATTTATTTATAATAGATCTTTGTTTTGCTGTTTAAGTAGGATATGGTATCTTTAACCATTTTGAATAATAAAATGTCACTATGTCACTACACTGTACTACTGTTTACTTTCTGCAAAGCTTGCTTATAAGCTTATCTAACGGTAAAGTACGTAGGTATATATTTATGTATTTACTGATATATTTCTATAAAAAATATGTTATATTTATATACAACACACAATACACATAAATACTAACAATCCTATGCGAAAATTAAAAAGTCTGGTTTTATTTCATTGATCAATACCAATAATATTTCTGCATTTAAAGGGTTAGGTATTTTTTCAAGTAGATTTAATTAAAAAGTAGCTATTTTATATTAATAATTATATATAATAGTTATGTATGATGTGAGTGTTCAAAGTGCATTTTTAAGGCACGCATGTAAAAGTTTGCAGAATGAGCGCAGCGAACATACTTTTAACACAAATATCATACAATATTATTTCTACAAACAGCATTAAAAAGAATTAACCCGGGTAGAAATAAGTGAAGTTTTAAATACCATTTAAGCACTATATCAAATTTTCGAAGTGGGCACTTGCCAATGATATATAGTAACCATGGTGGCAACCATTGTTTTATTCATCATTTACGAAAAGTTTGAAAGCTTTGGATTTGCCACGTTGTCTTTTTGCCCTTAAAAAGTATAAAAAAATATAGAAAAGAACAATCCATTTAAAGAAATTGATGAAGCGGCCAACCGAGCTACTTTGGACTTATTACCAAGAAAATCTCGAATTTGATATGAAATTGCATACAATAAGTTTGTGAAGTGGTGTGAAGAAAAAGGCGTTCCTGGAAAATATACTGAAAATGTATTGTTGACCTATTTTGAGGAGAAATCGAAGGTTTGGAAATCTTCATCTTTATGGTCTAATTAATCTATGATTCAAGTCATGTTACGAATAAATAGCGATGTAGATATCAGCAAACATTTTAAAATCATTCCATTTCTGAAGCGTCAAGGAGAGGGTTATCAACTCAAAAAATCAAAGATCTTGACCAGAGACCAAATTGAACAGTTTTTGAAGTGAGCACCGGATGACGAGTATCTTATGATGAAAGTAGCTACTATTTTGGGAATATTTGGTACCTGCCGTAGAAAAGAGCTTTGACAGTTGACTCTCGACAACTTGGAAATTGTGGGCACTTCCAGTTCAATATAGATTAAGATATCAGATACCAAGACCAAGATTCCACGAAATTTCACTATCGTTGAAGAATTTTATTTGGATTTTTACCGGAGATACATGGCTCTTCGTCCAGTAAATGTGGGACATCGGAGGCTTTTCCTAAAGTATGTGAAAGGCAAGTGTACGAAAAACCCTGTGGGAATAAATACGTTTGGAAAATTTCCTGCTGCTATTGCTAAATTTCTGCAACTTCCAAATTCTAACCCCTATACTGAACATTGTTTTCGGCGTTTGTCGGCAAGCTTACTAGTAGATAGTGGAGCAAATTTAACGACAATTAAGCGGCATGGGGGATGGAAATCTTCAAAAGTCGCCGAGGGATACATCGAAGATTCGTTGGACAGTTAAAATTCGAATGCCCGAAAACTGCTTTCAGTGCCATCAATATTAGCGGATTCTACTCAAACGTCAACTAGGAATGCGGTCGTTTCAGTTGATAGTGGTAGAATTATTGTGGAAGAACTTAATTTTTCAAATTGTGTGTAATATAAGTATTCATGTTAATAAAGAAAATACAAATTAAATGTAATGCAAATTTACTGTCACAATTTGACATTTACTTTAAGGCACTAGTGCTTTAAAGTGATAGTTTTAAGGGATATATTTTTAATGCTACAAGGGAGTGTTAAAAATTGCATTTTTAACATGTTTGTAGAAAAAATACTATATTTCAAGAAAAATCACTTTTCGAATGACAATGCCAAAGTGGTGGAAATATTTCTATAATAAAATGAGCGATTATACTTTCCCTTATATAATTCTAACATATTTGCTTCATAAAGTGAAAACTATAAAGAAAAATAAACAAATATAAGTGCATGTATAGATTAAGTGGAAATAATTAACAAGTTTGTAAATCATAAAATATATTGAACGCCAAAAGAGGTAACGAAAATAGTCAACCTATGCAAACATGAGTCCGGTAATATTGCAATTATGAGTTGATTGCGCTAACGGGGTAGCTTAACACTAATGGGCGGACATTTCACAATATAAAAACTTTAAGTCCAATTCGTAGAAACATATGATTTATATGGTCCAATTACAAACGTTGCGTGTTGGTAAAATGCAGTATAACCAACAGTCTACATTGAGTTTTCCCTAGATGGCTACTTTCTAAAGCCCTCCATAGTCTGACAATTTTTGAGGGCCTCCAAGTGTGTGTTGTTAAAAAGAATAATGCTCCAAGTCTGGATGACAGGATTGCAGATTTGGATCAGCCAATCCAAAAATGTCTTTGTAAATGCAAAAGTTGAAGATACTGGAGTGGCGAGTGAAATTTCCACCAAATTGGAAGTTCCACATGATGCGTCAACCCTTTCTTAATTATCCATAGCCAAATTACATGTTCATTGTAATGGTACATACATTTGTAAATGATACTGCAGGAAACAACTACTCCGTGGACTAATGCCCCGACCGGCATTGAATTATTCGTGCAGTATCTGTGTGAACAGCCAAGAACCCTTGTCGGACACACCACCAGACTTAGACCGGTTTCGGGCTTGTTAGCCTGTTAGTGAGATGACCGACAATTGATCTGGTTGTTCCTTCATATGTATGCTCACATATAAATTGAGTGCAGGTACATCTATTAATTTTTCATATAATAATAATAATAATATCTCTACCCCTCATTCTAATCACAGGGATTAGCCCAGAAGTCGGAGACTTGTGCGGGAGAGGGGGCGGCATATTATTATTAAGCAGGCCGCATTTGCGCCCAGGAACGACTTACGTTGGTAGGCCCTAACCACTATTCAGTGCAGGAATGAGGAAAACCTGGAAAACCTCATTAATTAGGGGGGTAGTCAAATATCAACCGGCATCAATCTCTCACATTGACCCAAGCCAACATTATTCCACCCTACCATACCCACAGAGAGGGTGCCAATCCCCTCTATGAATATAGCTTATATACGGTCTACTGGCAGCTGGGCTCGAACCAACTCCGTCTAGTCACCTCGATTCAAGTACTAACGCCTTAAACCGCGCGACCACTGACCGACTAATATACCCCATGCCCTATTCTTATTCTATTCTTTGAATTTTTATTATTGTAATCGTCACTTTTAATTTTCTATAAGCTTGGACAGTTTCTGCAGAGTTCGATAAACTTTTGTAAATTATACTTCAATCAAATTCAATATTCAAATTTAAAAGATACCTATAAATAGTCATAAATAAACTGCTTCACAAAAGTTAAGGAAGTTCACGTATATTGAGTTTCTTTCAAAGGTTGACAGCAATTGTTCAAATATATTTTTGATATGCCATCTTATATACGAGTGGCTTTTTTTATTCCTCCTTCGAAAGCATTTTTAGTTTTTGGAAGTTTTAATTTTGGTGATTTTAATATAAAATTTATATTATTAAAACAATTACGAAAAAAAGTTTAAGAGTATGTCTTCTTCGCACTTCAATGACTGCCTGGCAACGTCTTTGCACACTGTCCATCAAGTTTTTGAAGTAGCCATGATCAATTTCTCGCCACAGGCGTGGTAAAAGCCCTCTGAATTTCTGAAGTGCATGTGGGGGTGGTTGGTGCGAATCTAAGGCTCTTTGTAGTTGGTCCCATGCCTGCTCAATTGGATTGAAGTTTGGCGAGAGAGGCGAAATATGCCAAATGCAAAATATCATGAAATTCCAGGGCATCGACAACAATTCTCGCACGATGAGGTCGCGCATTATCGTCGAGAAATAAATTTGTTTTCCCAATTGCATCATGAAACAAAGGGACATTGTTGATAATTTGTTCGACGTTGATCTGTGCATTCATGTTTCCATCAAGCACCAACAACTCTGCACGTCCATTAAAACAAATACCTCTGAAAAAAGTAACTGTTTCTCTGAATGGATGAACTTCCTGGATGGCTCTACGATTTCTGGGTACCAAAGAAAGGGTCCATAATTGAACATGCCGACTATCCGAAAACCGTCCATACCTCGACTCATCTGTGAACAATACAGACCTTCATTGACCATTTCAATTCACATGTTCGTGAGCCCATTGCAACCGAAGTCGCATATGATTTTGTGTTAGTGGAACCCTTCTCAAAAGTCGTCGTGAACGTAGATTAACATCTCGCAGTCTTCTACGAACTGTTTCAATTAAAATTGCAACACCAGAAGCGTTTAAAAGTCGCTATTGCATGATCCGGGAATTACTCAGAGGCTCTTTACGGGTGGATACTGTTAAAAACCGGTCTTGTGCAGTGGCAGTAGATCTTGGGCGTCCACTCCTCAGTCTTTCAGTGACATTTCCTGTTTCTCTATAGTCTATACCGATGCACAAGCCTTGAAATTACGCTTTTACTGATCTGAAAGAAGTTAGCTACTTCTCTCTAAGGGCGTCCCGCCTCGATCATTCAAATGGCCCTATGGGCTTCAGCTGCACTCAGTTTACGTCTAGGCATTTTAGCAAAACAAAATTTTTAGGTCTTGAATAAGAGTTGATTATATAAACTCGAAACAACGACTGATCCAAAGTTCTTAAAAAGACCAAAGATAGAACAAGTCGAAAACTGAAAAAGTCACTTAATGATGAGCAAAAAACCACTCAGATAAGAAAATAAACATTTTATTTATTATCTAGAACCATTTGCAAAACAAAAAATGTCAACCTTTAAAAGACATCTCGATATTTGTCAACTTCCTTAGCTTTTATGGAGCAGTTTAAAACAATCCTATAGATATTATTTTATGTGCAAAATGACAAATATTGTTCATTTATTTTTGTTATCCTGATATTGATCCTTAGAATTAATTAAACTCTTATAGACATACTCATTTTAACCTGGAAATAATACTTAACGAATCTTGATTTTATATTAAAAACAAATTTACTTTTAATCCATAACCTTGGAGGAAAGGTACTGTTTTTAAAGGACTAATTAACTCTGTAGTATGTAAGAAATTAATGGTTCAATGTGTAAAGGGGATTTTTTTTAACCGCTCTACTTATATTATCTTACCCACTTACCTCATAGTTATTCCATTATTTTGCGCAATTTTAGATAAGCACGTATACAATGTTTATCATCCAATATTATGTTTACCATATTATAGTAGAATTTTTTATGTTGGTTTTTACAAAAATATATTGTTATTAAAATTAGATAAACCTGCTTCGTTTTCGAGAAAAAGTACAAATATTGGGAGTGGAGAAATATTTTTCTTATTATTTTGGCTGTGGAATTTCGGCAAGCTAATTTTTTTTACAATTAGTACGCTGAAATGTTATATTCTGCTAACAATTTTAATGATGTGGCAAAAGCCTGGCCTACTACGATTTTTGAAAAAAGACCGTTTTTTAGTGTGCATCGTAATACATACATTAAGGATATACACTGGTTATACCTTTACTGCATGGGTATTGCACAGTGCTATAGGACACGATCCTAGGCGTTGGGTTTCCTTCTAGAATCTAGAATCATTTTTTTTATCAAAAAGATAATATTATCAGGCTATTCAGCACTCATCAAAATACCCATTTACCAAATTTGAACGACAAATGTGCATTAAGTATTACTTTATAGGGTGCGAGAAATCAGACAACTAATAATTATAATAAGCGGGTCAAAGATTGACATGAAAGTGAAAACAAATACCAATCGGACAAAGAACACATACACCACAAGTTTAACACTTCAAATTGCGGCCACAGTGAAAATTATTAACGTACAAAAAATGTAATGAATTATGAACACTATAGTCTAGAAATGAAAGAGAGTAATAAATCCCCGAGATAAGAACCGGCCCTGGGTGTGGTAATATTTCGTTTGAGGTAATTATCGGGTAACACTAATGCTAGCAGGTAATGGGTGTACATTAGTATATTTTACTGGATACATCATAGAGCAGGAGCCAGTGTATTGTGACAGATCAATCCAGTCTTAGAGGTGAATATACGAAGACGTGCTAGTGCAGTAGAGTAAAATTCGACTTGTGTTTAGTGACTATTGTGCCAGTAGCTATAATATTGTTTGGGTAAAATGTCGAGCTTATCAGATTACGTACCTGCTAAACGCGTGAAAAGATGTGCGCTGTCTCAGAATGAGAAGATTATTACATTAAATATATTTAATGCATTGAAACACCAAAATCCTACCAAAAGTGTTGACGACATCGTGGAAAAAGTTCCAAAATGACAGGGATTGTAAAATCGACTATCTACAGACTTGTAAAGGAAACAAAAAATGAACAAGATACTGTAAATTCTCTTAAATCATCTACAGGGAGGTCAAAAGTCGTTATAGATGATTTATTCAAAAATGTCAATCGCAGAAAAGTACACTCATTTTATTTTAAAAAAGAAATAACAACGCTAAACAAAAATTTAAGTGAACTTTCAGAGGACAACGATTTGCCAAAAATCAGTAAAAGCAAATTAAGCAAATTATGGGCCGTCTTACGAGAGTTGAATATTTGCTGGGAAAAGCAGAACAGGGAGTCAGTTCTTATCAATAAAGATGAAATTATTTGTTGGCGAAGATCCTACTTAAGATCAATTAGAAAATTCCGTGACGAAGGGAGGAATATTTATTATCTAGACGAAACTTGGGTCAACGAGGGATATACTGTAACAAAAGTATGGAAAGATAAAAATGTAAAAAGTTTTCGACAAGCATTTTTGGATAGACTTTCAACAGGGTTCAAGGCACCTTCAGGTAAAGGGCGAAGATTAATAGTGACACATATAGGTAGTGCCAGTGGTTTTGTAGATGGTAGTTTACTTTTATTTGAATCTAAATAACAGGTGACTATCACGAAGACATGAAGGCAGATGTTTTCGAAGAGTATTTTACACAGATATTGGATCTTATTCCTCCGGGGTCTGTAATTGTCATGGATAATGCCAGTTACCATTTGCGGCAGATCGAGCGGACGCCTACGACTGCTTGGAGGAAAGCCGATATAATTCAATGGTTATCCGGAAAAAACACTTTTTTTGAAACAAATACGGTGAAAAAGGAACTTTTGACACTTGTCAATCTTAATAAAGATCAGAAAAAATATGTTATCAATGAAATGGCAACAACCTGTCTACCTGCTACAATTTAGTACGGTTGTACTACACACAAAGTTTTTTTAAAACTACACCTCATCTATACCGATAATACATAATATAAAAATATTGAATATAAGCACCAGTACTACATTTATTTACGATTTGCATACATAATAAGCTTTTATTACTCTCTTTCATTTCTAAACAGACTATAACCAATATGAACATGCGATGTAATATATAGGATAAGAGCACTTTTAAAATATTACATTTTTTAATAACTTTAAATATGCGTAGGGTCTTAGGATTACACATTTCTAAGAGTACGTATATGTGGCATCAATTAAGTAGGTAATAAAAAAAGTGATACAGTAAATTTTAGCTGTCCTTAATTTTTTTTGTTTTATATTTTCCCATTATAATTAAATACAAATTAAAAAGTGAGAATGTAGTTGCGCGGTTACCAAGGAGTACGCAAAGTCCCAAAAGGTTTACATGCGTACTCTTTGGGAAGGAAACGCACTAGGCGGTCGTGGGTTAGGCGCAGCGCGACCGAAGCTTGTCTCGTACTTGTCTAGTGTCTCTAGACAAGTCGGGAGCTAGACTGGCTCGCGTCGCGGTCTCCAAAGACTTTTTGGAAAATTTCGGCCAGTTGTGTCGAAGAAAGGAGCTAATAAAAATACAACTTTCACAGAACATTTTTTGACATCTAAATAGTACAGTAGAACAAGTCGGAAGTGCATAGAGAATGACATACAACATGCTCGCAATGCATCTAGACCGCGACCTCATAGTGCGTTCTCTCCTTAACGGAGCTAAACCACAATATGAACAGCGCGTCATAGCAGATCTATGTTTCAGCGATCACATAACCTCCAATACATGACTTGAAATGTTAAATATAGGGTTCTTAGTTACGAACCATACTACTTTTTTAGACTACAAATAAATTTTGTGCATGTCACTTCGGATAGCGGACAGCAACTACCACAGTCATAACAACCTAAACCCTGCGCACTGCTTGATAAATTTGTCAATAATATCCGAGAACGTCCTAGTGTAATAAGGGTAGAAGATAAAGAAAATGTTTTGCAACCAGTTGAAGATGAACCGCAAATAAGTACCAAACGTTTATCTCGAGAAACTGGATTATCAAGAACTTCTTTACACCGAATTTTTAAACGTAATCTACTACATCTATATCACGTTCAAAAAGTGCAAGTGCTATTACCTCTTGTGAGTTTATCTTGCATCAGGATATTAATTTTCACAAGAAAATTCTTTATAATGATGATGCTTGTTTCACTCGTAGAGGAATTATAAATGTTCACAACTTTCATGAATATTCTGATGTATGTTATGCAATATCTAATAGACATTTTCAACGCGAGTTTATGATAAATGTTTGAGCCGGTATTATTGATCGTTATTTGATTGGACCAGTGATTCTGTCAAATCGATTAAATGGCGAAAGTTATTTCGAATTTCTGCAAAATACTGCTTCCTGATTTAATCAAAAATTTAAACAAATGTAATTATTTTCTTTCCTTTTTTCTTATAAGAAACTTTCGTCATTTATTAGACAGAGTAAATTTCAATTTTCAGAGAAGAGTAAATTTACGTTTCAGAGAACTTTCTTTAATTTTAATTTTATTTTATTTTACCAAATGTCAAATTTTAAATGTAAAGCCTACTACTTACTTTTTGGTTTCTTCTAATAAACATTATTAAAATATTATTTTAATTAATGCATTTTTCCTTGGAAACCTTAAAGTTAAGTGTTTCAAATTAAATTTTGCGCGGGATATTACCTATCATGCATTTTAAATTCGATCAATGGAAAAATAAGTTTGAGTATAATTTTAGGATTGACTCACTCCCAATGGACACCTTATAGTGTTTCAATTTACTTGAACCCATAGTAAAAGAAGAACAATAATATACCTAAATCATGTTCCAAATTTGGTTATTCCAACTTAAAGTAATTCAGAGAATATTTTTCGAAATATTTAGTTCTACTTTGAAAGCTTGTAACTCCGCCTGTATGTTTGATTAAATTGCAATATTTTCAAACTTTTTTATTGATAAACATTTTAATGACAGCGTAATCAGTTGCACTACCAAATGAAATATTCTATTAGTTGCGCCATCAATCAAATACAAGTGGTTGTATGTTTCGTCGGTCTCCCCATTGCTGGTTACTGTGGCATATGATCGACCATTTCTTTATCTAAAAGCAGTGTAATTTTCTTGAACGTACATTTTAAAACTAAAACAATGATCGTACATCGGTGAGATGTAACTGTAAAAGAAAAAGCTTTTCTGAGAGTGGATATCTTTTGATTCAGACGACTATTTCTTGACATGTGTATTATGTTAAAGTGCACGTATAAACAGAATAGTGTTTGAATATTTTTACACCAGGATAGGTATTTTGATTTAGTTAAAACTTTTATACTTAAATATTACAACAATGAAGGCTTTTATTTTTAGTTAATTAAATTTAGTACTTATTGTAAATTTATAGATAAGATTGAAGAGTAACTTCTCAATTTAGTGTATCAGATAATTATTTTTCTAAAGTAGCGTCCTTGAAACAAACACAGATGAAAGTGCTTATATAAATAATAATACATATAATACAAGAATAATCAGCTGATCAATTTCAAATAATTATTTTTAGCTATGATAACCGTTTTACTTATTTTTGAGAATAAATGAAATAAAAAATTAAATGCAGGAACAACCACCACATCCAGGATCTTTACCTTTAGTAAAATTTAGGACACTGGGGTTCGGATTCGAGTCTCTTTCATAGTTGAACGTCTTAAGGTACAATGTCTTTAGCCATGCACCTTTTTTGTAATAAATAAACATTTACTGGGGAACGATAAAAAAGCGCCATTAACAACTTTATCATAACGAAAGGACAGCAGGGCGTCTCGCGACGAAAGCCTTATATGGAAGTGCACGTTTAAACCGGAGGCACATTGCTCTGAAGCCACGCCACGCCACGCCACCCCACGTGGTGTGACATATGTATTCGGTGTGTACACTGTTACCGCGCCATGCTATGCCTCGTTACGTTACATTTTATCACTGGCACTGGTTAATGCATAATACAACTTCTGTGTTTCAAAAAGGCTGTGGTCAAAAATTCCTTCGTTCCCTGCTACCTATTTGAGCAGCTGTGTGGCAGTGTGTGTAGAATTTATCACCCAATGTAGAGGTGGAAAGAAATTCATGGAACCAACGGAATGGGGTTGGAAACGCACTATCAACGGTTTACTGCCAATAACCACTGAAAAAGAAGCAGCAGTTATAATTTAATTATTTAACTATTCTATGACATATCGACTTTATATATTCAAATGGTACAATCTATTCCTTCTTTTATCGTAAAATAAGTCATTCGTTTAGTGCTGAGACACAAAAAATACAAATTTCAGGTGCACACTGATACCACCCGGCACCACGTTACACCATGCGACATGACGAAAATCTAACAAATCGTATTCGCAACACGTCGAATGGCGTGGCGTGGTCACGGCGTGGTGTAGCGTCAGAGCAATGTGCAGACAATATATAAAAATACATGGTTCCAGATCCTTGTGACGTTACATCACATGGCGTGACGTGGCGAGCAATATGCTCCCGGCCTTATGTTGAAACGGCATGCCAGGCCACGACAAAAGCCACACGTCGGGCTGTATCCACTGAAATATACGATATGGAATGCGTTAAGTCCCATTACGCATCCAAATAAAGGTACCAACCCTAGGAGCAGACAAAAGGAGGCACATGAAACTCAGCAAAGACATACTTCATTGGTTATGTATGTGGGTGAGAGAGAGACAACCATCTGCACGTACGATATGAATTGTGTTCTTAATTTCCCATTATTTTGTTTGTAAACACGTCATTGGTGTACAGTGTGGCTTCTTCTTTTATCTTGTATCTCAGTGTATTCTTTGTGCATTTTTGTGGGTGTTATTGTTGGAACATGTCATGTTTATAAGGGACTGTAAAATTAACCAGCATATAGCACGAAATAATTCTTCATATTCAGAATTCAATTCCATTTCAATTCACAATCAGCTAAGCCCCTACTGCTCCGCCATCGCTAGAGGCACAAAACAAAATATGGCGCTGATCATATATAATCCATTCGCGCAGCTTTTAGTGCATTCCAGTCATCATAACATAAAATTACATTTCAGTGGCTGTACCCCAAGCACAGCTTAAATAACAATCAGCTCACAGACTCGTATGAGCGGGAACGTCTCGCGCATGCCGCCATTTTGGGATAGGTAGCGGCAGGGACGTGTGGTTGTAAAATATGCCCTTGTAGCCATACCGTTCAACGACTGCGTTATTGGCGCACGAATGCTGTATTTTGTAGTTTGTTGATTTTCTTGTATTTTATACTGTTATGTTATTTTATTTTTAAACAATTTCAAGTAAAATAAATTTATATTTAGTATGACACTTTCTAAATTGGGACAACTATTTTTACTCCGGTCCTGACGTGTATCCCGCGCGAGAGAGAGACAACAAACTTCAAAAACAAATTTTCAGGTTTTAATACTTCAAAGGTGTCGCCGTAGAGTCTGTGAGCTGATTGTTATTTAAGCTGTGCCCCAAGCTCCAAGACAAGAGCTAGGAGGAGTGCGACACTGTGCATGTTGAAGCCAAGCGCTAGGGCCCCTTCTAGATTAAAAATTTCAATATTTTAACAGTTTGGCCACAGTTTTAAACTTAAAATCGTGGCCAAAAATACCGAATCGTCGTCTTCATCAGATGAAGAGATTTTATTAGAATCGACAGCCAATTAATGGTATTTTCTTAATAAAATACGAAAAAGAAAATATTTTGTATAGAGGGGGCTAATTTCGACACTTTTAGAGGGTTGCACATATTTTCCGAGGAGATAGAATAAAAGTATCTAAGGTCGCACGAGCTCGATTTTAAAGAAAAATCGAATGGCTAGAACCGCATTTCGATATCACGATTCATTTTAAACGATACATGACCTTTCTTATTTCTTTACTTCTACTATATTTTAGATTTTTGTAAAAATATAATTTATTTAGTTTTTACTAAGATATCACTGGTGTACGCAGTTTTTTTAAATTCTTTATATTTGTTATAGCAATCTGTGTGAAATCACAGTTTTCCCAATTTTATGGTCAAATTAGCCAGTTTATGTTTTATTTATATAGTAATCTTAATAATGGACTTATATCATTATCTGTTTAGCTTAATGATATATTAAAAAATAAGCTGTTACTACTATTTTATTTTTGTTAGAAGTTTGAATGTATTGGTAAAAGATTTGCATATCTCAAAAATCATCGACGGTAGAAACATATAAAATACCCTGTATTAATTAAATAAGTACTCTGTATCTAAATATGTAAATATTATCAGTTGCATTTTCTATCTGCAACAAGAATTATAGTGCAATTCTAATAAGTGTAGTCAATACCTAGCCTACTACGATTATTTACGATGAATTTTCTAGTTCTAGCTTTGAAAAACAATTAAATTCGTATATAAATCATAGCATTGTTTTTATTTCTTGCCAGCTGTTTAAAAAACTGCGTACGCCACTGAAATCTATGTAAATAAATAAATAAATAATAATTTTACAAAAATCTAATAGAGTAACAAACATGGAAGTTATAAAGCTTCACAGAAAATGCAAAAAAATAAAAAAACACCTTAACATATTTAAATAAATCGATAAATCGGAATGCGGTTTTCGCCATTCAATTTTCCCTTTAGCGCCTGGTTCGACTTTAGTTTTCCATTATAAACACATCCATGAATGTATGCATTAAATAGTCGTGGCTAAGCACGTAGCTTTTGTCATTGCCTGACTTGGCGCTCCAATATAAACGTGCACTATGTTGGCGATTTTCGAGTCTGAGTTCTTCGGTTTTAGAGATATCAGGTTGAAGAATACCTACCTATTAAACAGAACATCCTGTGTATGAATTTCCAAAAAAGTATAGGAAATTTAAAAAAAAATAATTTTTGAACGTATTCCTATTATAGTTGGTATAAAATAGTGTATAAAAAAATGATTGATGATAATGATCATTTCATTTAACAGCTTTACGAAAACTAAGATCTAATTTTAATAGCTATCTTTCAAATTAATCGAATTTCAATGTACTTAATTTAATGTTCAATCTAAGAAAACGTCAGAAGATCATTTTTGTTAAATTCTAGACGGATCACTGATAAAATCGTGTATATTACTAATTATACATGTGATATGAATATTATAGCACTTGTCTCGTAGAAACGTTCAGGTTTAAGGTCGCCGTATTTCTCGCCGTAAAATGATCAAATTTGTGGTGTTTTTTAGGTACTGAAATCTCGAAAAATAAACCACGTAGAGCAAAAGTAACATCAAAAATAAAATTACTGAGGCCTGTTTTATCCACTTTTACTTATGATAGCATGTAGTATAACTAATATCTATTGTTCCTTCTTAGAGAAAACATCTAGAAAAAATGAGACACACCATTTTGCTGTAGTATGAAAATAATATTATAATTAAGTATTTATAAATAATATATGTATAACTATCAATAAATATAACTATCAACCATAGTATTATATTACTGAGACTAGCTGAATATGGATTTTCTGATAATTTAATTCAATTCTTGTCAACTTATTTAAGAGAACGGTCGTACTACGTTGCCTGCAATGGATTTCAATCGCATAAATTTGAGGCCACTTCTGGTGTTCCTCAAGGGTCCAACTTTGGACCTCTTATATTTTTGTTATTCATTGATGATCTTACTAAAGCAATGTCCCGAACTCCTTTTTGCCGATGATTTAAAAATCTATTACAAAATTAATAACATTGATGATTCTCACTTTTTGCAGTCCCCAAATAAATATTATTGAAAATTGGTGTGATGCTTTTAAACTTACGTTAAATATCTCTAAATGTAAAGTAGTTAACTATACGCGAAAAAATCATCCTATCTTATATAACTACTCGTTAAATAATGTTATTTTAGAGAGGAAGCGTACAATAAAAGATGTAGGCATTCTATTTGATTCAAATTTGAATTTTGCGCAGCATATACAAAATATATCGAAATCGTCTTATAAAAGCTTAGGGTTTATTATGAGGAATTGTAACTCTTTTACTAATATCGATGCATTAACAACGCTATATATTTCATTAGTACGTTCTAAACTGGAATATGGATCTTTAATCTGGTACCCTATATACCAAAATCATTCTTTATCGCTTGAATCTATTCAACGAAAATTCTTAAAGTTTCTATCTTTTAAAAAAGTTGGTATATATCCCGACCGAGGTTATAATCATGAATTATTATTATCAAGGTTCAATGTTCCGTTGTTAAAATTTAGACGTATTCTAAACAGCATACTATTTTTAGTTAATTTATTTAACAATAATATTGATTGCATATCTTTACTGGAATGTTTTAACTCTAGGCTAGTTGAAACGTTTTATTTACCGTCAGCTAGTACCAACACTCTTAAAAAGTCGCCAGTGTATGTTATGTCTCACAATTTTAATATTATTTCGGAGCAATGTGATATAAATTTTTCATCTATCAACTCTGTGAGAAAGGCTGTAGCGGAGAGGTTTCAACAATTTTAATTAATTTTATTACTAGTTTATTTATGCTATTTTACTATATATGTTTATACATTTATGTACGTGTATTATTACTGATGTATGTATTTACTCGCATTTTATTTATTTATTTTATTTTATTGTTTCTTTCTATGATCTGTATTATAATTTTTGTCCTGTAAATGGAATTTTCTGTTGGGCAATAAAGGTTAAAGGTTGAATTTGAAATAAAAACTGAATTTATCCTGTTTTACGCAGTTTGCTATATAAAAATTGAATAACCAATTGTACTTGTTGATTCTAATCTTTTGTGACTTCCCAGTTTCAAAATATAAATTCACTTGTAGAGGGGAACGATAAAAATTAAATAATATTTTAAAGTGGTGATAACTGTGGTTTATTTTCTCTGTATAAGATTAACTGAAACCTTCATTAATCTGATCTAATCAACAAATCATCACTGACAATAAATAATTAGTATTGGAATTTAAAATTTTAATATAGAGAGCACTTCAAGTGACTGACACCTACACGGTGTAAATTTAATGCTTATTTCAATATCTTTGAAATTATTATACTTTGAGAATCGTCGAAGTAAACATAGGCGTTTTAAATTCAACACCCTATATTATTTATTTTTACATAATCGAAATCCAGGGTCTTTATATTATCTTCTTTCATATCGGCAGACTGGCATTTAATTTTTAGTACAGCGTGACACCATAAGACGCTACAACTTCTAGATAAAAAAAGTATTATGTTAGATTTTTCTCATTACATTTTGTCAATTTCAAATCACAAAAATTTCTTTTATTTTGAATAGAATAATAATTTCTAGTTAAATGTGGCATTGTAGTTAAAGATTTTCCTTGCTTTTAAAGTATCATAAAAATTACTATCACATTTGGCAGTTGATTCGATTTCGGCGTGATTTCATTTTTGCGTGATTTCACGATTGCATAAAAATAATAGATAATAAACTTTCTTTTATATTTTCCCGTAACAAAAATTGAATATTTTGTACGTTTTCAAGTAATTATTGATTTAATCGTTTGACAATTCACGATAGCCAATAAAAAATATCCTTCAAAAAGCATAATATTTACTTAGATTTTTATCAGTACATGCCATAATATACTATAAATATCTTTGATGGTAATTAATATTGCATATTAATCTATACAGATATATCATCAATTACAAGCAGTTACCCACAAGATATCAACATTGTTAATTTGAAATAAGGATTTGTTAAATATTTCGTTTATTTAAATGATTTAAGAAAAATGTTTTATCTAGTAAGAACGAATATTGGAAATAAATTGATATTTTGCGAAATATAAATAACTTTTTCCACGGTCGGTCGGGAGTAGAAATCAGTTTCTATAACATCAAAATTAAAACAGAAGTAGTCGATTATTCCCAAGGGAGTATAATGCTCCTAAGGGAGTTTACATTATGGAGAACGTTTTTCATGCAAAAAAAAGATAACATTGAAATTATTTATTGACATTTAAATTAAATGTTACATTTGTACAATTTTCAAAATTAATATTAGAAGGAATATTACTTTCGCTTACATTTACAGTTTTTGTGATTGCGCTAGTAGTGGTACCTACTAAAACCTGATTAGCAATTTTGCTCTTATTTTCAATGGAGTTGTCGACATAACCCTCAGCGACTGTCGTTGATTTCCAACCAGCATGACGCTTTATTGTCAGAATCAGAATCATTTATTTTACCAAAAGATATTACAAATAATATATGGCAATTGTCACAAATAAACCTACAAACTAAGACTAACGCTAAAAACAAATAAATTAACAAATACTATGCATACATATATATATCACGTACATGTGCGATACACAATAAAATTATTTACAATGTAAAAAATTCTGTTAAATTATAAAAATGTTGTGATATCCACACCAGCATCTGCCAGTAATGTCGCTGAAGATCTTCGTAAGCAGTGACCAGTATAACATGCAGCATCAGGTAATTTTAAATACGAAGCTACTACACTCGGAATTTTTCCCATGGTATTCTTGCCAACTGGCTGCGAACTACATTTTCCTGCTTTGTAGTACAAAAAAGGCGCTTAAATATGCTTGACGTGGGGAGGACGAAGAGACAAGTATTTTCGAAACAATTCAAGCATATTTCCCACATCGGTAACCAGAAAGGTTCGTGGAATCTTTGTCTTAGTGTTTGGAGTTTTTACAATCAAGGAAGAGCCTACATCCTCAATATCATGTACAGTTAAATTGACTAGTTCATCAGTTCGACAAGCTCTGGCAATCCCCAGAATTAATCCAACCTATAAAAAATCAAAATACTTAATAATTGAAATACCTAACAACAAAAGTAATCTTACCTTAATCATTAAGAATTCTTTGTCATCTGCACTTGATAGAAAACGGTCGATTTCACCCTTTGTCAATATTTTCAATTTTTTCGCTTGATATCCGTCACCGGTTCCTCTCAAAAATGCGATCAGCTTGGGGAATTTGCTTATATCTATGTTGTCGTAAATTATCAAGCATGACAACCATAGAATATTGCGCCCATAATTTTCACTGAAGTATGCCAACAAAACATTCTCGCTGTATACTTGAACATTTTTCTCGGCGCACCACTTTTTGAACCGATTGTAGGCTATATCGTATAAAGATCTTGACTTCGTAGGCAGCAAATTGCTTATTGCAATATTTGCAGCCTCCACAATCTCTTCCGACTCACAATTATTCATTGTGCACTAAACAAACTTTAAACTAAACCAAACTAGCACCTTAATTTGACAATTCTTTTTGTTTGTGACAATAACTCAACGACTACTAAATAAATGCTCACATCCGAATACAATAATTCTGGTGCTACTTACTTCATAATGACAAAATATGTGTTTTTAAGTTAATGAGACCGTGGAAAAAATAGTATATACCATTCGGGAGAGATGCTATTTTGTCCTCGGTGCATTCAAATTGCACCTCTGCCAAAATAATGCATTTCTCTCCCTTATAGTATTATGTACTATTATGTCCATGATATATCAATATACAGGGTGTTCTGCATAAGAACCATCACAGAGCAGGAGCATCTCAAAATATTGCAATTTAACCAAACATACCTATATAAAAAGTTACACTCGGGTGAAGCTACAGGTCTTCAAAGTGGGGCTAAATATTTCGAAAAAAATAATATATCTGAATTACATTAACTTGGAATAACCTAATTTGGTACATGATTTAGGTTTATTATTGTTCTTCTTTAACTATGGGTTCAAGTAAATTGGAACACTACAAGCTGTGCATTGAAGGTGAGTCACCCCTAAAATTATACCAAACTTTTTTTTCCATTCATCGAATATAAAAATGATAATAATATCACACGTAGAATTTAATTTAACACTTTTAGACCCCAGTAGCAGGCTTTGTATTTAAAATTGGACAGTTAGTAATAAAACTGAAATAAAATCAAAATAAAATTATATCTAAAGAAGTTGTTCAAAATGAGCATCATTTTCTCTGAAACATAAATTTATTCTTCGTCGAAAATTGAAATTTACTCTGTCTAATAAATGATGACAGTTTCTTATAACGTTACATTTATTCGTAATGCGATTCCACAAATCTTCTTCCTCAAAGAAAATAATCATATTTGTTAAACTTAACATTCAAAAAGTATCTGACAAATACTAAAATGACGGTGCCCCATCATGCATAAGCGAAAACTCTAGCCAAAGTTGCAACGGCAAATCTTCGATTAAATCAAGGGGAGTATTTTGCAGATAATCCAAATACGTTTCCCCATTTAATCGATTTGGTAAAATAACTGGTCCAATCAAATAACGATCAATATTACAGGCCGAAACATTTATATTATACTCGCGTTGAAAATGTCTAGGAGTTATCGTATTGGGGTTTACATCGGAATATTCATGAAAGTTGTGAACATTTGTATTTCTTCTACAAGTGACACATGCCTCAACAGTGAAAAGCATTTTCTTGTGAAAATTAATATTCTGATGCAAGATAACCTCGCAAAAGGTCATTCGTCGATCCAAATCTTGATGCAATAGCTCTGGATCTTTTTGAATGTGATATAGATGTAGTAGATTACGCTTAAGAATTCGGTATACAGAAGTTCTTGATAATGCAGCTTCTCGAGATAAACATTTAGTACATATTTGCGGTTCATATTTAATCACTCAATTTGGATATTTTCATATAAATCTAGCCAAACAACATGTCAACTTACTCTCTGAATGTAAATTTTCCAACCATTTTCAAGAACTAACAGTGGAAGAAATAAAATAGTTTTATCCACAATCACCTTATAATCGAACTTTTATCCACGCATATGGATCGTATAAAGTGATACTTTATCCACTAATGGAATAAAGTAAGTTTATTTCACTAGTGGAATAAAGTAAGTTTATTTCAATAGTGCGATAAACTAAGTTTATTTCACTAGTGGTATAATGAAAAAATAATAAACGTATAATAAATCAAAGTTAATTTAATTACTTATTAACATTAACATTTACATTTGTAGTAATACACATCTCGTTTTTGTTTTATCACATTTAATTTTCTTTCCGTTAATAACAACCCATGTAGCATTGTTACCATCATTATCGCGCATAACATCAGTGAAGAATTTGCACAAGTTATGGATGTCTCTTCTTGTAAGCTGTTATATGCTCCTTGGATTTTACTTATTGCAATATCAAGTTTGTGTTTCATTGATTTTTTTTTATTAAATTCTAAAAATTCTAACTACATAAATACTATTGTGATGTGATTATGGATAAAACGTTGTCTCAAAAATAATTCAGTGTTGTTCCTGGCAGTAATAATTTACAATAGAATTTGAATAAGCATAAATGACAGGTCTATTTTTGCCTATAATCGAATTATTTCAGAAAATGAGTTCACATAACTTCAGATTCGTGTTCAGCGGGAAAAAATACAAAAGAAAAATATAGTCTAACTCCCAGCACACATGACTTTTTCTTGTGGACCTGTGTAAACTTTTGATGCAATTTTTATAGTTTTTATGGGTTTTCTCTAAAATTTGCTGTGCGACCCCACATTTTGATTTCAGATTCGTGTTCAGCGGAAAAAAATACATGGAAAAAATGTAATGGGACTCTCAGCACACACCACTTTTTTTGTGGACCTGTGTAATTAGTAACAATAGCGGCAAAGGCAGTTAAATTTGCTGTATAAAATAGGCGTTATAAAATGTTATTTATTTCTTTCCTTGAACAATTCTTTACATTTTGTGTCCGGTCGCAGATTGCATTATTTCACGCCTTATCAGGTTTTACAGTGAACCAGTTGCCAGTGCCGTGCAGAAGTGTATTTTTAAATCATTTTTAAACTGCACACAACAAAATTGTATTTGTAAGAGTCCTCTGTACACTTAAAAAAGTTTTTTTTTAGGTAAATTCTGAATCACCCTGTATATTACTGTTTTGTTTATTTTGTTGTATACTATCGCGGTATAAAATTATGGCAGTCAAACAAGTAACACCCTTTATATAGAGAAATTAATTTATCGGCGACATAAGTGCTGAATGAACTTGCTAAAAATAAGACTTCTTTTACATTAGGGTTTGCCGGCAACTAAGTTCTAGTTTTATTATCGAATTCGTTTATTATTTACATGTTTAGGAGATCGTCTTTTATTTACTTTTTTATTGTTCTTTTATTTATAAAAACTTATTTATTTATTTTTATTAAAAAAATCTAGTCTGAAATATTAACTTTGTTTATTGAACCCCCCATGACAAATTTCTGGCTACACCATTGATACATAGTAGTTAGTACAGTAGTTATTATTGACGATGCGTGACGAATGATTCATACATTGGGCACATCTGTCAGTTAATTTTATAATCTTTCCCACTGTCTATCTATAAAAATGTATATAAAAATATTTAACATTTCCAACGTACCTACTTATAATTGAAAGTGAGTGTTTAGTGCCTAATGCAAAATTGTACAGCCAGCTAAAAGGTAGTTAAAAATCTGAATATCTTATTTATACATATTTTTATTAGAATGTTCTCTGATAACAAATATCAAGGTATGCTTAGGAACAATTTCACAGACAAGGTTGGATTCAATAAATACCTAAATTAAAAATAAATCTAGCTAGCCTGGTTCAGTGAAATCATTTAATAACTTTTAAAAACCGATGGTCACTTTTGAAAATATTCTATCACGTAAATCCAGCCACAATAATTGAGATCTGACCTATTTCTGCATTGCTAGGATTACTTTCTCAGGTGGGCTCCCTTAAATCCTAGAAATGCGGAAATAGTTCATAAGTATCTCATCTACCTTTACAATACAGTAAAACGATATCTGATTATTATTCTACGATTTTATCGAATTTTATACAAGTTCCTGTTCCATAGTGAAAAAAATAATCGGTTTTGTACGAGAACTGTGAGGCTTTTTGATGATATGATATAATCATGTTTCTGCCATCAGTACATTTACAGCTAGCTCATCTTTGAAATTCCTGATTTAGAATATCTAACTCATGGATTTTTCGTCTTGATAAGTGAAAGCTTTTAAAAATTTTGTCAAACTACAATTTGATTTTTCTTTTATAAAATTATGGATAATATACCTACTTCAATTGAAATATTACTAAAAATATGGAACAGTTAAAAACCAACGAATAATATCTTGAAAGTGACGTATCTAAATTGTTTAAATATTTTCACAAACACTTCATAATGTAACACTCATAATATATAGGTGAATCTTAGTTCTGAAGTATCCCATTAGATACGAATCGATTATTCAAGATATTCAGAAGATAAGAATTTAGTATTTATGTACCATCAATAATTCGAATCAGCAGTAGTAGATTGTCAAGAGGAAACCGAAAATGAAGCTGTTGATACTAATTGTTGCTGTGCTCTACACGTGTAAGTAGTTATAAATTATCATTGTAATTATGTTACTATAACGGTACAAATATGAAGAATTAAGTACACATTTTATAATAAAACAATATTAAATGTTGATTTATGAAAATTTAACAAAAAAGTCACAAAATTAATATAAAATGAAATGGGTAATTTATGAGTTGCAGGAAGGTCTTAAGGAAAGAACGCCAACCACGGACTTTTACAAAATCAGTCGCATATATAGTTATCTATACACTTCCGACATGTTCTGCTGTACTATTTAGATGTCAAAATATGTTCTGTGGAAGATGTATTTTTATTAACTCTTTTACTTGACCCATCTTGCCGGAATTCTCCAAAAAGTTTTTAGCGAGGCTGCCACGCAAGCGAGTCCAGCTTCCAACCTACTAGTGCAAACGTGTACATTTAAAATTATTGGAAGATTATTCACTAGACGTGGCTATCCTGGTTTGCGATGTGTTTGAACCGCGACCGTATAGCGCGTTTTCTTCTTTAAGGCTTACGGTAAGCACTCTATCAAACGATATATAAGATCTGTTCCAACAACCGTCGAGAACTGGTTCAGAACCGTGAGAAATGTTTGACCAACACCGTCTTACGTTGCATTCACCGAGAGTACATTAACAACTGAACCGACTGACTAATTCTGGACGGTTCGAAATCGATTCTTGCTGTGTTGGAACAAACCCATAGTTTTCGCTCAGTAACTCCTTAACGGATAGTGATAAAAATATGCGGTTTTTTTAAATATACTATAAATATTATTTTACGTCGACGCTGTGTTTTGAAATTTTGAAAAAGTGTAAAATAAATTATTTTTTTTAAATGAATTTTGCATATTTTCAAAATTTCCAAACACAGCGTTGACGTAAAATAATATTTGTAGTCTATTAAAAAAAACCGCATATATTTATCATTTTTCGTTGAAGAGTTACTGAGCGAAAACTATATCCCTTTGGATCGAGCGCTCACCGTAAGCCTTAAAGTAACGATAATAGAATTGTGACAGCAAACAGATATTGACTATGTGATGTGGCACACACCTACAATGTCAGGTGTTTCTACATAATGATCATAAGTACCCCTAAACATACTTATCATGAATGATTGTCTTGTCTGACAGTTTTTCTCACGACACAGAATAAAATCTGAAGTATAAGTGTTCAAAAAGAATGCCGTTCGTGATACAAAAGTCTCGTAGTCAGAGAATTTTACACAGTTTCACTGTAAATTAACAACTTGTCATGCAGCTCATGGTTACTAAAATGTACCATTCTTGTTTATGTACATATAATTACAAACATCAAGTAAACACTAGAGACAAATAAATGATACCCACTGGTCACAATATAATTATTTTAATAACAGCTAATGGAGTACAATGTTGTCGTACGTTATAGTTAGAATTTTTTTTAGGAGAATTGTTTAATTTATTAATACTAATACAAAAAACAAATTTCCCTAAAAGAACCTTCGCTTAGTCTTAACTGCACCTTAGTTTGCAATTTCGTAACACAGTTTTGTATATCATTGTAGTTGTATTTTTATTTTTCGCATTAGACATAAGAGTGTCATATTTTGGATACCTTGAATAAAAATACGAGGGATTCAAACAGAATTACATTCAAATTGTTTTCTCCTAAATTACAAGACCAATATATAAAAGTGTATCTAATTGACTGACATACGTATGGTGTACGTTATAATTGATGGTATGGCTGATATCCAAATTTATGTTCACTTGTTACAGCTGATGATAACATCCAATTACGATAAATTTCAAATCTTAAGTGATTGCAATGACAGTATCTTCACTTCAACTACAATTGTCAATTGTTTCAAAGCTTTCTAAAAGAATGCGAAACTCCAGATTTTGATAATATTTGAAGATAGTTACAGTTTTTCTTACAAATATACCTATGACTGTTAGATAAGAAAATGTCAAGTTTTATACGTTATTCTGACTGAAAACAATTTTCCCTAAATTTATTATTCTTTTAAAATTTTCTTTTGGGAATAAATGTTAATAGATCTAATTGGCGTGTCCCAAAGTAATGTGAACAAAATATCTATCTTTTTTTGTTGAGATTAAAAATATCGCCGAAACAGATCAATTAGTATATGAAAATTGTTGCTTATTTGCAATATTTAAAAATGTTTTGATTTATGTTTGACAAAGCTACATTACCGACATTTTTTTAACTAGGACAATATTTTATAGTGGTAGCTAACTCTAGACGAATTCAATGATTTATTCATTTTCTTTGAAACGGAAGAAGTATCGAGATCTTCTTTCCGAGCTCCGCAGGCTGTATTCAGACCACTCTGTTAAGGTTGTGGTGCTAATTATAGGCGTGCTGGGTGGAATGAGACATACACTGCTTTCTGAATTAAAAATCATACCGGCTTGCCGAAATTTGGCAAAGATCTTAGCCGGCAGAATGCAGAAGGCGTGGTTCGCTACGTATCTTCAGAACACCACCTGAAATTTTAATTGTGACATGGATTGTGAGATTGAATTCGGAGATAAAATCCGTAGTCAACAGAAGGCACATGACATATCATCGTCAGTCCAGTCCAGAGAATAGCTAATCGAATTACAATAAGTAAAATATTCAAAAAGTTGGAAGGAACCGGAAAAATAAAAAATTACATTAGCACAACTGTTCCAATATTCAAATAAACAAAAAAAACTAAGATATATGTCACATGCATTTTATTTAAAGTGTGAAATTGTTCTGGAAATATTACACAATTATTAAATTGATGAAAATAATATTTACTTCTTGATAGATGGACGAAAAGATAAGCTTGAATTAAGTATTATGTAATATCAATACTGGATTGAGGTTGCGTTATTAGTTCTAGTTTTGAGACATACTTATTGGTGGCCATATACGACGCGGTTTGCTGGAAGGGACGCCTTTTCCGGCACACCGTAACGTTAGTAGTTGTTTTGGCCCCAAGGCCCAGCCTGAACGCCCGGCCTCCCAAAAATCTGCTAAAATTTTAACTGCTAATTTGCCTTCTGGAATCAAGTCGAACTATATATGTATGAGGCATGAGTACAGACCAAGAACTATAACGACGGCAAGCAGTCTGGTTAAAATATTTCATACTCACCTGACATGAAAATTTTTATTTTTTGTAAACAAAAGACATATAAGAGCATGATCTTTTCAAATCTTTGAAGTTAGCTGCCGACAATATGTTGCTGGAAAAATTAAAGACAGTAGATGCAGTATTTTCTCTCTGAAGTAATGGCAAAACATGTTTAAGTCATTCCGTAGGTGCTTATATTAATTTTTGTCCATACGTAGATTATTTCTCTAATCATGAGAATCCAGTAGTAATTCGTTTATATTGTTATTGTTTCTCCACATCTGTGGCATACGAGAATATACTTGTCAATTTTCTAACTAATCTTTTACCCATTTAGAACATCTACGCTTCATCTTTGGTTTAGTCGTCACTAAAAATTAATTAATTTTTCTTAATTTCAACAGCAGTTTATAAGGCAAATTTGCAACATTTTTTATATACAGGGTGTCCCTAAAAGATCTTTACAACGCTCCACCGGCTCAAAGTAAGTCGGTTTAGTTAAACTTACCTTAGTTCAAAGTTGCTTCGTTTGGGCGCTATACGACCCTGAAGTTGCAATTTTGAAATCTTTTTTTTATAAATTTAAAACGATTTTGCTAAAATTTGGTAAGTTGACCCTGTTCTATAGGACAATAAACCCCATATCAAAATTATCAGTAATATCAATCCATTGGCGTGGAATTTGTTTTCTTTTAGTAACTACACATTCCATAATTCTACGCTAATGGAAGAAAATATTTTTCAGTATAAAATTTTGATTAAGTAAATTATTTACTACAAAAAAGATACTCTTGATAAGACTCGATTGCTCTCATGGTTTATTCGAAATTTGTAATTTTAATTATTAGCAGCAATTTTGACCCAAAAATTAAATTAGGAAAACATGAATGCAAATAAATATAAATGTCACAGTAGATGTTCAAAATGGTCACTATTTACACGCATACAAAGATTTACATGACGAATAAAATTGAAATGTACCATTTGCATACTTTCTTCGTCGCCTCTAAGAGTATTTGTTGCATCTTAAAGACGTTGCCATAGTTGATCTTCGTTTTCTAACCGATGTCATATAAACCACAGACTTAAGATGATCCCATAAAAAATAATCTAATGGATTTAAGTCTGCAGAACGTGGAGCATCATTACCTCTATCCATTTGTTTGAGTACTGTTGATTTAAGTGGTTATGAATAGGTATGAAAAATGTGGTGGAGCCCCATCATGCATAAACCACATATCTCTCCGAAGTTGTAGAGGTATGTCCTCTAACAAATCTGGCAACGTATTTTGTAGATGTTCCAAATAAATTTCATCCGTTAATCTGTGTGGTAAAATGACAGGACCAACAATAAAATGTCCAGTTATTCCTTATTATTCCTGCTCGCACATTAGTTTTAAATTTGTGTTGAAAATGTATAACTTTCACTATGTGCGGATTTTCGTCTGCACTGCTTCTTCTTGTGAAACATACTTCGTCGGTAAAAAAATATTGTTGCCAAAGTACAAATCCAGTTTTATTTTCCTATTAACAAATCGACAAAAACCTAGTCGCGTTTCAATGTCATGGGGCAAGAGGTCATCAATTGGTTGCTTATAGTATGGATGTAGCGACTGTTCTCTAAGTACCCGATTAACACTATTTTTAGATACTACTATTTCTCTACTTAATCGTCTCGTACTTAGTTCTGGGTCTTCTTCAACACGTTTCAAGATATCTTGTTCAACTTCAGGAACCGTTACATAACGCTGTCTTCCATAATCCGCGGTTTTAGGATCAAAGCGACCTGTTTCCCGAAGATGTCTCTCCACAGCAGCAAAAGTTGGGAGGCTTGGTCCCTATACGACGATTTGGAAATCTTTCAGAGTACACTCTGACACACTCTCGACCATTTCCTTCACGATATCCAAATACTAATAACATATAATATATTCTGCACTGGTGTATTGTACGGCCATAAAAAATGAAATTTAAATTCAAATTATTAAGTAAACGTCAAACTTTTCAATCTTAGTAATAATTTAGGTGCCTTAAATGTCACAAGGCAAGTACCTGGAAATTTGTGAACCGTAGATACCATATGGAATACGCGGAAACGAATAAGCTTGTTTGTTAAAAAGTCTCAATTTTATTTCAAGAATATCAGGAACAATTGTAAATAATTTTTTTCTAATTTAATTTTTGTCAAAATTGCTGCCAATGATTAAAATTACAAATTTCGAATAAACCACGAGAGTATCCGAGTCTTATCAAGAGTGCCTTTTTTGTAGAAAATAATTTACTTAATCTAAATTTTATACTGAAAAATCTTTTCTTCCATTGGCGTAGAATTGTCGAAGGTGTAATTACTAAAAAATCAAAGTTCCACGGGTTGTCCTATAGAACGGAACTTTAAGGCGTTTTAAATTTATAGAAAAAATGATTTCAAAATTGCAACTTCAGGGTCGTATAGCGCCAAAACGAAGCAACTTTGAACTAAGGTAAGTTTAGCTAAACCGACTTATTTTGAGCGGCACTGTATCTGATGGACCTTTGTAAAGACCTTTTAGGGACACCCTGTATATTTATCAATAGATTTTTTAAATTTATTTTATTTAGTAGTTGCTGTATTTTTATATCTATGGACGTATCCAAGACATCCTGTATTAAAAAATTATAAATATTTTTCTCTTTCTAGTCCAAGGATCCTTCTCTAAGGTTTACCATGCCGTGCCCGTACAGAACGGTGTTAGCGGCACTGGCATCACAACCCGTTACTGGGACTGTTGTAAACCATCATGTGCATGGCGCGAAAATCTGCAAAACAAGAATGACACCCCTGTAGCGTCTTGTTCAACTGATGGAACAACTGTGGTTAATGCCAGTGTTCAATCGGCTTGTATAGGAGGAGATTCATATATGTGCAGTAATCAACAACCTCAAGCAATCAATGAAACATTTGCCATTGGATTTGTAGCTGCTTCCTTCACAGGTGGTATCGATACCAACTTGTGTTGTGCTTGTGTACAACTCACCTTCCAGGATGCTCTTGCAGGCAAACAGGTGTGTATCGTAAAATGGACTGTAAGCATAGAAATCATAAGATATATAGAACTCCGAAAGAAGTACCGAAATAGTCAACCTGTGAAGAAAACATGAGTCTGGTAATATTGTAATAACTTTTATGGCAGCTTCACACTAGGGGGCGTACAATTCACAGAAACATGATTTTTATGGTCCAATTACAAACATTCCGTTTTGGTTTTAATTATATGCTGGGATTAATAGGAGTATTACCAACAGTGCATTAAGTTTTCCCTAAATGGCTGTTTTACTCCATAGTCTGACTATTTTTAAGTGTCTAATGTAAAGACGTTTGGCCTTCTATATATTTTCTGATTTATATATATGGATCGGTTAGTGATCGCGCGGTTTAAGGCGTCAGTACTTGAATCGAGGTGACTGGATCGCTGTGGGTTCGACCCCTGCAGCCGGTAGACCGTATATAAGCTATATTCGTGGAGAGATTGGCACCCTCTGCGGGTATGGTAGGGTGGAAGAATGTTGACTTGGGTCAATGTGAGAGATTGATACCGGTTGGCATTTAACTACCCCCCTAATTAATGGGGTTTTCCAGGGTTCCCTCATTCCTGCACTGAATGGTGGTTAGGGCCTACCAACATAAGTCGTTCCTGGGTGCAAATGCGGCCTGCTTAATAATAATGTGCCGCCCCCTCTCCCGCACAAGTCTTCGACTTCTGGGATAATCCTCGTGATTAGAATGAGGGGTAGAGATATTATTATATGCAAGAGAAAATATCAGGAATACTATTGATTTCAAAGAAAGACAAAACATGTGAACTTTGATTTCAAGGGACCCCACACCCTTCCATAGTAAAGACAAATACGCAACTGCACTCCTTCACAAGAGGCAAGTAACCACTCCTTAAAAATCATTATAGGTAACAAATGGAATGATACATTATTTGCAAAATATACTCTATAAACAAAACTGGATTCAGTAAATATCTAAAATTAAAGTTAATCTAGCTAGCTCTCTAATTTTGCTAATGAAAAGATATACCTTGCATATTGAAACTGATAATTATACAGTGCGGAAGAAAGGTATGGAATAAATTAATTATTTCTAAAACAACGAAGTTTCATGAAATTTCCTCGGACCTGTCGATTTTGCTTTTTAAAAAGACTCGTTTTTCTATACCAACGCATTTCCGACCTTCATTTGTTTTCGCGTGATGACGTCATCGGTTATTTTTTAAATAGAACCCCTATATTTTTTCATCGGATTCTTGTAGAGCTTAACTTGCTGAATTCAAAAATATATAGTTTCAACACTTTACCCTTCAACTTTCCGAGAAAAAAAATAATAACCTATCCAATAAACGCTGCAGTTGACAGATGTCAATTCTGATTAGATTTTGTTTAGCTGCCAAAACAGTTTCTGAGGTGCCTTGATTTAATTTGTTGTTTTTGCTATCAAAAGATGTAATATTCTAACATGCAATCTAATAAAACAAAATAATAAATTAGGGAGTCAAATACGATTGAGGCAACCAGAATTTCATTATTAATTAATTAATTAATTATTGTTAAATTGTTTTAAAAATGAAGAGTCCTTATTTTGTGATACTGCCGATGAATTCACTATATCCATTTTACTCTCAACCAGCCCATCACAGACACAAATGGGAATAATCACATTTTTTTCAAACCGATTTTATTAGATCGGTTATTTTTTTTTTCGGAAAGTTGAAGGAATAAAATGTCGAAATTATACAATTTTGAATTCAGCAAGTTAAGTTCTACAAGAATCCGATGAAAAAATATAGGGGTTGTATTTAAAAAAATATCCGATGACGTCATCACGCAAAAACAAATGAGCGTGGGAAATGCGTTGGTATAGAAAAAAGAGTCTTTTTAAAAAGCAAAATCGACGGGTCCGAGGAAATTTCATGAAACTTGGTTGTTTTAGAAATAATGAATTTATTCCATACTTTTCTTCCACACTGTATAAGTAAGCTTGCTTTGATTTCGAATTTAAATGGTCCTAGAACAGTTCCAAATAGTCATCTAGTTGTATGCTCAGCTTGTCATCATTTATTAGTTCTTACTAATGAAATGGTCAGTTATTTTGAATTGTTCTAGAAAGTTCGATACACAATAGATGATATTCGACCTATTTCTGCTTTTTGAGTGTTTAAAATAATTATTGTTATCTCCAAAAGTGAATTAAATTTTAACAATTGAATTCAGTCATGTCAATGGAGTCGTTTCGTCAGAGCTCTCTATATTTGGTGTTAAAGAAAGTACACATGAGTTCATTGATAAAAATTGCTGAATTAGCTTAAATATCTTCATAATAAAGTAAAAAATAAACGATATATAGGTATAATATTGTGGATGTATTTTAATCTGGTCTAGTTATTTTCACACAAAATTGATTTAAAAAATTTACCTATACAGGAAGCGCTATCGCGACTACGTATGTTTTTTTGAAAGAAAAATCATCTTCAAAGTATGAGTGATTTCAAAAAATGGTGTGATTGGGGTAACAGAAGACGTACTGTTGGTATATAAACAAAATGCTTTTATCTATTATATTAAACATAAACACTATATAGTGAATAGTCCTTTTCAAATGATGTATTACTTGACATCTGTTGCCTATACTAATGCTCGAATGGAAAGAGAGTTTCATGATTGATTTTCTTACAAAAAATGTTCTTCTTTAAAATCAACGTTTACAAGTTTCAGCGTTTTTTAATGGTTAATTTTCAATATATTTCAAATGCGTTTCTGCACATACTTCCCGATCCAATAACTTGATAACAAAAATAAATAATTTAGCTCTGTCAAGACCAACTGATGGTGTCAACTAAGATTTCAAGTGGTTGGGGAGTTTTATGCGCATCTCCTCCATAATTTAAAGCTATGTACTATTTTTTCAAAATGAATCGATGAGATTTATTTTCCATTGACAATAATTGGAAAATTGTATTAGGCACTTTTTTAAGAAAAATTGTTCCCTATTTGCTGATGCTAAAAGTATTGATAAAAAAATACCTAACTATAAAAGACAGCTAGAAGGATAGATGACATTTTTCAATTAATTATCCAGTTATCTTGTTCTAATTGTTGAGAAATTATGGTCTGCTTTCATGCACCTATTTACTTTGTTAAGAAAAAAAACTCAAGTAGTATAAAATATTTATTAGGAAGAAACCACTCAAATATGTTAAGACGATTAAATAACTTTTATTTCACAATTTAAACTTCTCAGATGTATCACAATTCCATCTACATTGTTTCTTTATCTTCAATAGTTTTTAACTCATTGATGCTTCATATTCTTTGAAAGAACATACACGAATGTTTTTTCTCTTTTTTGTTGATTAATTTGACCAAAACAAAGATATCTTAAAATTAGTGGCATTGCTCTTATATCATTAGAAATATTTTTCTTCATATTTCCATTTTCTTGTTTCTATTTTTTTTGCTTTCCTTTCTTCGGCGTCTTTTATTCTTGTTTGTATTTAATATGGTCTGGATTCAATTTAGTCTCAGTTTACTACAAGTAAAAAATTCTTGTCGTTGACTTATTTCCTTTTAATGTCTAACCATTTTATCCGTTGTGCTTCTACAATTACTGCCTAGTACATTCATTTCTCCAAATGTCGTTAATATTGTTTCCCCACATTATTTTTTTATTTAGTCTTACTACTAACTTACTTTCAACATTTTTGGATGTTTGCCTTTCTTGCTTAAGTTTCATACTTTCTCCATCCCCATTGACAAAGTAAATTCTTGTACTCTCTTTTTGCACCGGTTACTTGTAAATTCTTGCCGGAAGTTGGATTATTAAAAATATTTACAAAATTTATTAAATAAACCCTTGCACCAAAATCACCAATGAAAAGTTATTTTTGTTAAATTATTTTTGCTTAAGTAATGCAGCCATCCTTTGTACCTACAATACTATTCCTAAAATTCTGACTTTGTTTTACAGTCGTCAATTCAGTGATATCAACACTTCAACCCGAATGCACACTAAAAGCTAAACTGTTTCTTCAAATTTGACAAGTGACAATAACAAACAGCATAACATATAAAATAAAGGTTTCAGTTAATATATTTTGCAAGCGCAACAATCAAATAAAATTCAAGTAGAAGCGAAAGAAAGCAATTTGAGAGTGCAGCCTAGGAATATTTGTGTATGGTGGTAACCATTTCAGATCACTAAATTATTCTCCTAATCGAGCAAGACCTATATTTTGAAAGTGCAGGAGTGTTTTAGACACGATGGCTTTTGCAGTTCATAGCGCATACCTACGTGCGAGAAACAAATTGCAGAAAGAATTGCACATTGTAAAGCGGGTTTAAGAACGAAAATTTGCTGATGTTGCTTACAATTCTTGGTGAAAAGATAAAGAGAGATAATTTGCTTTACTAATTCCTAACAACTTCTATTTTTAAACTAGGAGGAGCGAATGCCAAAGACAAATTTACACTGCAAAATTTACTAAAAACTACCCTAGATAGCATCAGATTATCAAGTATATCCTCACTGCAAGTGTTTAACCTCAATTTGAGTACAATAAGCTTTCATTACTTTGAAATGGGGTTATTAAGTACTTATTCAAAATAATGTGCAATGAATCTAATTCTAGGTTTATTTAACTTTTGTATATATATTTTTAAAGTAGGTAGGTAGGTACTTCCTACATGACATAATAATATGAATGAAATAATTTACTGCAAACCAAACATCTATAAATGATTGATTCCAGTTTTCACTTTTAAATTTTTTTTTTATTGATTCACATTTTTACAATTAGCATTAGAGTAATCATATAATGGTATTTTTGTTACTTTGAATTGTTGCACTTCTACGAACTACGTTTACTAAGTTACCGGATAATTGCTAAATAACTGACTTCGTTCGTAATATATCATCTGCAGGTGTTCAAAGTAACAAAATAAGTTTTTATAATTTATAATATTATTGGTAAAAATAAGGGACAAATCATGTCTTTAACAATTTTCTGAATTATTTGACGAGTCAGTATCCATATCACTCTCGCTATTATTAATTGATATGATTAAAGGCTCAATGAGATCGTCCATAATTCCGTCAAGTGTTCTCATTTTTTCTTCCTCCTTAATCACATGTTCTACACACTTTTTCCAGTTCATATTTGTAACATTATTAAGAGCCTCTATTAATAGTTCCTTTACGTCTTTCAATTTATGTGTTTTATTTTTGCTTGCCACTTCATTCTTCACCTGTGCCCAAATCAATTCTATAAGGTTTAATTCACAATGATATGGCGGTAATCGTAAGACAACTTTATTTTCTTTTCATGTTTCATCTAAATAATAAATAGGTCTACCTTCAGATCTAAACTTTTTAATTGATATTAAGTAGTCAAGTCTCCATCTCACTATATCATCACGTTCTGTCAACACACTTTTACGACTTCGTTTTAAGTATCTGAAAAAAAAATAAAATGTTTTTATTGCAATTGTACTTGCTTGAGATATGTATTCAACCTTACTTGAAGTTAATTTGTTTCATAGCTTTGTATAATGATGAACGGGACATCTGTGGCAAATCCTGACGACTTTTTATTGCAGTTAATATTTTGTCCAAAGTGGGGATCTCATTTTTAAAGAAAAAGCTGTGTACTATACGCCTTATGGAATTCTTCATTACTTCATCCAAAGATGTAACAATCCCAGGTCGTCCACCACAGTGTTTGGAAGTAGACACCCTTCCAGTAGATTTATACTGTTTTATGGCTCGATATACTGTTGATTTTGCAACACCTAAAAGTATAATGTGTAATATAGTTCAACAGTAGATAATGTTAATATAAATTTACCTAATGTCATCGCTATTTTGGATACAACTTGGACAGTTTTAAGAGTAGGTTCATCATCTAGGCTTTTCTTGTACAAATTCAATATTGCTTGTTTTTCTGCTAGATAAATGCCCCAAACTGAGTTGTTTTCGTTTCTTTGGGGGCGACGGCGATGTAATTCCCGCGCCTGCCTTACTTGTGGTCGGCACACTATCATCCATATCCAATGGAAAATTGGAAAAAAACGAATGGCAAACAATATAATAAGTTGTTTAGTTCTGATAAGAACTGATTTATACGTAACTGAGATAATAAATAGATAGAAAAACAGGTAAAAACACAATGACAACAAACTGATGACAACTAACAAGCAAAATGTCAACAAATGCCAAAATGTAAAACTTATTAGCAGTGTAAAGTAGGTTCGAAATTAACCAATAAGAAACCAACATTTTGGCGCGCAATATTCAAAACGCTCCTCCTAGTTTAAAAATGGAGTATAGTATTTTTAATAATATATTGTTTTAGATGCTTGTGCAAGTAACCAACACTGGTGGTGACTTGGGTTCCAATCAGTTTGACATTGCCCTTCCCGGTGGTGGTGTGGGAATATTTACAGAAGGCTGTTCCACCCAATGGGGATGTCCTAGCAGCGGCTGGGGAGATCAGTATGGTGGTGTAGCTTCTGAGGCTGATTGTTCTACACTTCCAGAAGTCCTTCAATCAGGATGTCAATTCCGTTTTGAATTCATGCAAGGCGCATCTAACCCTGGTGTGACTTTCCAACAAGTTGAATGCCCAGCTGAGTTGACTGATATTACTGGCTGTTCTCTTGGACTTTGATTTAAATACTTTATTGAATACATATAAAAATATAAACTCCAATTGTGTTTAATTTTATCGAATATTCATCAGTACAAATACCAAACTCATTACTTGACGCCGTGGCTTTTTTTAATAAATAAAATATATACATAGATAACATAATATCGGTCAGTGGTCGCGCGGTTTAAGGCGTCAGTACGTGAATCGAGGTGACTGGATCGCTGTGGGTTCGACCCCCGCTGCCGGTAGACCGTATATAAGCTATATTCGTGGAGCGATTGGCACCCTCTCTGTGGGTATGGTAGGGTGGAAGAATGTTGGCTTGGGTCAATGTGAGAGATTGATACCGGTTGACATTTGACTACCCCCCTAATTAATGAGGTTTTCCAGGTTTCCCTCATTCCTGCACCGAATGGTGGTTAGGGCCTACCAACGTAAGTCGTTCCTGGGCGCACATGCGGCCTGCTTAATAATAATATGCCGCCCCCTCTCCCGCACAAGTCTTCGATTTCTGGGCTAATCCTCGTGATTAGAATGAGGGGTAGAGATATTATTATTATAATATACAGAGCGTTTCTTAAGTAGAGGTCAAAAATAAAAGGGCGTATTCTGTGGCCAAATATAAAAGTTTTTTGTTATATAAATGTGGGGTCTTTTTTAATTTCTAAGCCGTTTGAGATAATTTAACCAAATTCGGTGTGCATATTTTATATGAGAGTAGGTATGAAACAAAAAATTGCCAGCTTCAGGAACTGACCAGCGGCGGAGGTGTTGGTATCATCGATCATTATTTGCCAAAAAAATATATCACTCTGTATAATGTAAGAAATATAATAGGTCACCATACGCGCCATTGTTTGAATCGGTCAGTGGCCGCGCGGTTTAAGGCGTCGGCACTTGAATCGAGGTGACTAGATCGCTGAGGGTTCGACCCACGCATCCGGTAGACCGTATATATACTCGCGTCAAGAATTCAGACGTCTTACGTCACGGCTGACGGTCCACATTTGTTTTTATTGTCAATGTAATTTCCGATATTTGGTCGCGTTAAAAACAATAATTTTTTGGAATTTTGTGTAATATATAATGGAAACTTTTAGTGTAGTATATAGTTTTATTACTATCAGTTGCAGTTTCTTAAATATTTTGACAATATAATTAATTATTCATTTGTTCGTATGACGTAAGTCCTCTGAATTCTTGTCGCGAGCTATATTCGTGGAGAGATTGGCGCCCTCTCTGCGGGTATGGTAGGGTAGAAGAATGTTGGCTTGGGTTAATGTGAGAGATTGATACCGGTTGACATTTGACTACCCCCCTAATTAGGACCTACCAACGTAAGTGGTTCCTGGGCGGAAATGCGGCCTGCTTAATAATAATATGCCGCCCCTTCTCCCGCACAAGTCTTCGACTTCTGGGCTAATCCTCGTAATTAGAATGAGGGGTTGAGATATTATTATTATTTTTATTATTATTATATTATCTTCACTTTTTGTTTCTTTACACTATTCCAAACTGATTAACAACAAAATTGATTTATTTGATCAAGTGCATATTTACGATACTCATTACATTATTTAAAATAAGAACTAATTAGCAATGAAATTACTTTGCTATGATTTATTATAACATATGTTGGGGATGTCACTTGCAGCCAAAATACATGCTTCATATCTTCTTTAAATTGCAGCTCAAAGAAGAGCACAAATAGCAGGAGTAACGCTTATCACATCACAACCAGATATAATTTGCTGACCTAAGATTCATGTGTCTAGAGATGTCCTCAAACAAACAGATCAATAGGGTTCATATCGGATGATTTCTCGACCAATCATGTTAATACCGAATCTTTCATTTAAAAATTCACGAGCAATGAAACTAAAATGTTGGGGAATACCGTAGTGTCCAAACCACATTCTTCATTCTTTGTCCTAGCGCAATGGGACCATTGTCAAGTAGTTCAGGTAAAAAGTTTTCAAGAAAAGATCTGTAGGAGACACCGGCTAAAGTTACTGGAAAAAAGTAGAGCCCGAAAAGAAAATTTCCAATAATACCCTGCAATAAAACTCTAGATTATAGTAAACAAGGGTGGGTCCCAGGCAGCAATAATACGAATCAGATACACAGTAAACAAGTTAATTTAAATTTTATTAATAGCAAAAACTTGGGAAAAATGCACAATACCAGTTTACCTCTAAGCGCAGGGTCCCTCACTCACTCCACAAGAAAACAGCTAACATTGGCAATGAGGTATAACGACGTACATCCTGTCACAATGGCGGCCAACTGCTACCGGGCAGGTTCCAACGCCTTTTTGTTTACGCTAATAGCTACCGGTTATGACTCAGCACTCAGCTCTTATTTCCACTAAAACACTCAATATTCAGCCTTATTCTATAACTCCAAATCGAATAGAAATGTGTTCCATCGAGTAGAGGTTAACTTGTCGAATCGGAATTCTTCGAAATCGGTATTCTGTAACTGTGTTTAACTTTTACTATCGACATGTCTAATAGAAATCGATTTCGACCGGGCAAACGTTGTCGAAGTGCAATTTCGATATCGGAATGTGATGTAGCGCATGCGCAGTGCCGATTATTTCTTTGACATTAGTATTATTTAACCTAAAAAAACTAAATCTATACAAATTAACTTTTCTTCCATATTTTTATATTGCAAAATAATAATTATTGATGGATTTTTTTTTCTTAGAAGGTGTAGCACAAGACATGTCTTCAGATAGTTCTGTTCCTTTTGAAAGAATGTCGCTACCACGTTAACCTTACACTTATGGTAGCTAAATAAAAGGCGATTCTTTTATACTAATTTATTCGAGCTGTACAACATATTTACATATGGGTAAAAAATACAAGACACTTATTTTATACCCCTAATTCCAACGGCTCTAGAGTACCTGCTCTGCCGAGGTCTCAAGTAAAAGCCATAAACGACCCCTATTTGATCAGATTAGGTTCACTAAACGTCAGTTGGTCGTTAAAGGTCAAATTCGCATGATAAATGCAGGGTTGCCGTTGTACCGGAGGTGCGTCAGATAGACGTTCTCCTTTACGATTTGTTGGCACTTCTACATGAGTTACAGAATACCAATTTGTGCCAGGGATCAACGCGGTAGATAATGACCATTCCGATTTGTAAATATTACGATTCGATCTGTGCATTTCTATTCGATTTGTTAAAAGTTACAGAATAGGCCTGATTGTTACTTTTGAGGAACGTTCCCCTTTCCTTTTCAGTCCACACACCCTGATTTCTTCTTTTTTTCCTCTGCCGGAGATCCCGCAAACTAGTTCTTTCCCACTTCTACCCCTAATATTCGCTCCTTACTTATGCCACCCACATTACATTTCCTCAACCTCCTGGTTGCCGCACTACAACCCATTATATACATTCAAATAAAACTGATGTTGAAATCGAGATTCCATTATGGCATTAGCGTTTCCATCGGACCAAACATGTTTATTGTGAAACTTCATTATATCATCTCTGAAAAAATTAGCTTCGTCGGTAAACAATATAGCAGCAGTAAGGTTACATCTTATTAATTTTTTTGCAAAATCCAGTGGCAAAATAGTAGACGAGCAGGATAGTCTTGTGGCAGTAAGGTTTGAATCCTTTGTATCTGATGCAGGTATAACTGTTGATGCTTCAGAACGGGCCAAACTAATTTATGGTTCACATTAAGATTTGCAGCAATCTTCCTAGTAGTAGTATTTGGGTCTTCTTTAATTTCGCGCAGAATCACTTCTTCGAACTCAGGCGATTTAAGGCTTACGGTGAGCGCTCGATCCAAAGGGATATAGTTTTCGCTCAATAACTCCTCAACGAAAAATGATAAAAATATGCGGTTTTTTTAATAGACTACAAATACTATTTTACGTCGGCGCTGTGTTTTGAAATTTTGAAAATATGCAAAATTCATTTTAAAAAAATTTATTTTACACTTTTTCAAAATTTCAAAACACAGCGCCGACGTAAAATAATATTTGAAGTCTATTAAAAAACCGCATATTTTTATCATTATCCGTTAAGGAGTTACTGAGCGAAAACTATGGGTTTGTTCCAACACAGCAAGAATCGATTCCGAACCGTCCAGAATTAGTCAGTCAGTTTAGTTGTTAATGTACTCTCGGCGAATGCGACGTAAGACGGTGTTGGTCAAACATTTCTCACGGTACTGAACAGTTCTCGACGGTTTTTGGAACAGATGTTATATATCGTTTGATAGAGCGCTCACCGTAAGCCTTAACACTCAAAGTTGGAATTGGACCTTTCTGAAATGAGCTTGTCTCCGAAATACGTTGAAAATCATTTCTGAACAATCTTGGATTTAGATAATTTAGAAATCTTTCCATATAAATTCGTCTAGCCTCAGTACCATTTCCATCTGCAAGACCATAAATGTAAACCATATTGGTCTGTTCAGCATTTGAATATTTATAAGCAATATTAAAACTTAATATTTTTAAAAAATAAGCGTAATTCGACAATACACAATATTAAATAACATGACGGCTTCATATTATTATTGTTATGCATGGCGTCCCTAAGATATGTTTTAGTAATTTAAATAACTAAATAACTTTATTCGGAATAAAAAATCTTTTAAAAATTTCTATATTCACGTTTTGCCGAGAATATTGGAATTTTGTAGTGGTGAAATAAGTCCTAGTACGGCTCTGATTAAAATATTACCGTTGGACACTTATGAATGAACCTAGCGGTTGCCTATCCAAAAGCCGAGTCAGTGTTGCCATATGGCATAATTTTACGGAAATTTGTAAAACAAACAAAGATATAAAAGAATGTTATAAATTAATTAATTTTGAACTAGGTTATTCACGAAAACTAATCTAGTTAATAAAAACGTGGTATAACCTTACCGACACTTTGCATTATTTTTATTGTTTCTTCAGGGCTAGACTAGAATCAATAAAATTTAATTGCAAAAGGTCGGCAAAGTTTAAAAAAGTGCCAATAACGAGCCTAAATTGTCGTAGTAGACGCATTTCAAAATCAGTTTAAATGTGGACATTAATTAATAATTTTAGGCGGTTTAATATAATTCTCGTTTTAATAAGGAGAAATAAGCTATAATATTTCACAGGAAAATTGAAACGGCCAACGTTATTTAGATCTTTTATGTCTACGAGTATGTCACAAAATAAATGATTTTATTACCAAATTTGATAGGTCGTTGGGACGATATAGCAGCAAGGTAGAGCTTCACCACTTAATAGTCGAGGCAATGAAGCACTAAAAAGGCCAAAGATAGGAAATCTTTTAGGATAGGACGTATCGGAATGCGGAAAATTATTTATATCATTTGTGCCTACTTTGTACCTATTACAAACCGGTAGTTGCATTGCTGCAGCAAAAAATGCATGCAAAAAATGCATCTTTTGAGAGACCTTTTGGCAAATTTAATAACTTCGTAAATAAGAGTTAGAATTGGCTCAAGTCGGGTACCCGGGGGTTTTCGAGGTCGCTGATCACGATTATGATGTTCAAATTGACCCCCCGAACACCTGGAGCTCAGGAACGCCGACAAACGTCATCTCCGGGGACTATCCCGAACTTTATGCAAGAGAGGAGAGAAACTAGGCATCCGGAGGTTTTTTGGGTCGCTGAATTTGAATATACCATCGGCGAACACCCCACGGACACCTGGGGGGCCCCAACCTGGACGCGGACGTCATCTTCGAGAATTTTTCTGGAAATATCGACAATAACGAACCGAAAATCGTTATGGGGGCTTTTTGTGTGCGCTGAATCCGAATTTTATGTTGAAAACGACCACCCGAACACCTGGTGCGCCCTAACCTGGCCCTGAACGTCATCCCCGAGGGTTTTCCAGACATAATTGAAAAAAACCACCCGAAAATCGTTACTGGGGTTTTTTTGGGTCGCTGAATTCAAATATGGCACCGACGAACACCCCACGGACACCTGGTGCGCCCTACCCTGGCTCTGAACGTCATCCCCGAGGGGTTTCCAGACAAAATTGAAAAAGACCAACCAAAAATTGTTACTGGGAGTTTTTTTGAGTCGCTGAATTCAAATATAGCACCGACGAACACCCCACGGACACCTGATGCGCCCTACCCTGGCTCTAAACGTCATCCCCGAGGGGTTTCAAGACACAATTGAAAAAGACCAACCAAAAATCGTTACTGGGGGTTTTTTGGCTCGCTGAATTCAAATATGGCACAGGCCAACACCCCACTCTCGATCTCTCTCTCTCGAAACTCTAGTCTTCGTGCCGGCTACAATGCTGCAACTGTCCTTAACTTCTTAACTTAACTTCTGGAACTCTGCAGCTCCTATGAATGTAATCCCGCCCCGTAGTAAAAAAATCCTCCTGTACCAAAAATAGCCGAAACAGTCCCACCAATTAACGCTTAATTTTTCCCATAATTTATATTTAATCAATTGTTTATTACTACGGCCATTTTGGAAAATGGGCGTTATACTGACCCATTCAAATATAACCGATAACTTAAGTTCCCGTGGAGACTGCTAAATTCGCACTTTCAAGCCTCATGTTCTTGATAATGAACATCCTGTATTATGACTACCTTTTTAAAAAGTTATTATGAGAACTTCTATCCGCGATAAGTTTAAAACAAAGATTCATTGTCTGGACCTCGTCAGAGTAAGATGAGATGTAACTGGTCTGCTACTTCCTGCTCGGCCTAAGCGGCTCGACTTTCTAGGTGAAAGCGACCTACAATATCGTAGGTACTTAACCGCAGACCTCTCGCCCCGGGCGATGCGCCATTAAATCTATAAATGATACTGCAGGAAACAACTACTCCGCGGGCTAATGCCCCGACCGGCATTGAATTATACCTGCAGTATCTGTGTGAAACAGCCAAGAACCCTTGTCGGCCACTCCACCAGACATAGACCGGTTTCGGGCTTGTTAGCCCTCTTCAGTATGCCATAGGTGAGATGACCGACAATTGAACTGGCTGTTCCTTCATATGTAGTTTCACATATAAATCGAGTGCAGGTGAGATGTAACTGGTCTGCTACTTCCTGCTCGGCCTAAGCGGCTCGACTTGCAGAAAGCGACCTACAATATCGTAGGTACTTAACCGCAGACCTCTCGCCCCGGGCGATGCGCCATTAAATCTATAAATGATACTGCAGGTATAATTCAATGCCGGTCGGGGCATTAGCCCGCGGAGTAGTTGTTTCCTGGTGCGCCAGAAGAGGCCCCCCTGCCGGCGGGGGTCAGCCAGGGCAGGAGGAGGTTCCTCGAGCCGACAGCATCGGCCGCAACAGCGGTCGAGGCTGACCGGAGAAGGGAACCCACCTCTACGAGGCCGCCCAGGTCTACAGAGATGGTGAAGGATAAAGAGCGATAATACCGCTCGATCCTAATCCATACAAGGCCACCGTTCGCCAATAAAATAACGGCGTGTCAATGCGGTGACCTGTCACTATGTTTGACACCTTTGACATTGGCAGAATATACCAAACCTCGCGGTTGACAGGTCAGTGACGGCGATAAATAGGGATTTAATATAGTTTTGAAAAAAAATTTTTTTGGCTTTATAAATAAGTTTGGAATTTTTTTGAAGGGTGATTCCGTTAATTCTTATTTTTCCCTATCCCCTCTTAAAATATTTGTACTAAGTCATAGTTAACCCTGTATATGAGACGAGAATAATAATATTTTAATTTCATAAATAGGAAAAATAATATTAATTCAAATAAACTTACTTTATTTGTAAAATCGGACCAAAAATACATAGTATAAGTCTTAAACATCATCCAAAAGTTATATATAGTATTAAAATGATCTGTTGATTATGATGGTTTGACAAGGTTTTCGAAAAAAAAAAAGTAAATTTGAAATAATAATAAGGAAAATATAGTAAAATATCAATTTCATCTAATAAAATATAAACATATTACGCCAGAATTATTTTACAGAAACATTAAATTAAAAAAACAATGATTAAAGGAAAAATAGAGTCAAATAAACTATTGAATTTTTCATACAAAACATAAAAAAATACAGGGAAACGGTAAATTAAAAAGAAATTAGTATGTATACCGGACAGTTAAAAATTTAATAAAATTAACCAGAAAAGTATTTATAAATTATTAAAAATGGATATAACAGATATTAAATAAATTAAAATTTCTATACAAAAAAAAATTGAAAATATTGCTTGAAATAGGTACTAACCTTTTAAATTATATTTAAATATAATGTAAAATTATAATATTATAAAACAATTAAAATAGTGACGAAGCGCACGAGTTTCAAAAATCAGTTGGTCACAATCGTTCGCACGTGCGCACAAGTGTGTTAAATTTGAAAAAATATCGTTCTATTCTTAAAAACAAACTAAAAAAAATAACGTTGAAGTTACATAGCACCGTTAATATTGACTTTTTGCGAAAATGTTACATGAACTTGACACATTATAAGAAGTTAAATATTTGAATTAAAATAAAACAAATAATACTAAAATAAAAAAAGGAAAAGAATAATATAATAATCATTCCTAGTTTTTAAGATAGGTGTAATATCTGGCGTCCAATCAAACAATGCAAATCTTTTTACTCAATTTTGTTCACCAAAAATTATTGATTTAAAAAGTTAAAAACTACGACAAATTTAAATTAGATATACCAACATACTAGCAGCTGATAATATAATACATACAATAATCAATAATCAAATATAAAATTATATCGCAACAAAATCCAATAAGCACAAACATTATGAATCAACCAAATATTTGATATTACATTTATCATTCATATATTATTGTTATATCTACTAGGTACATATAATAGATAGATTCAAAATGAGTGTTTTTGTGACCACCGATTAAGTCAAGTATTTTCATATTCGTAGAAGAGAATATGGATATATGAAAATACCCCAAAATGAGGGTAATTCTGAAACAAGATTGATGGCAATAAAGTTGTATGTTACACCTCAATATAAGTACCATACAATCGATAATCAGCAAAAAATTATCAAATCAACCAATCAATTATTATCGTGTCAGAAATTCTACTTAATTTTTCTAGGAAATGGCATACTTTACAGCAATGTTACAAGAGCACCTTATTTATTCAAATTTGATTGTTTAATTAGCAAAACTACTTCAAACTACGAAAATACTAAAGGCGTAAACGTTATTAAAAGATAATTTTTAACCTGAGTTCGCTAAGGCTTTATTCAAAAGAAATAGGTTACGGTAATCGAATAAAATTTCGGAATAATTAATATCTTAAAATATGTCAGTTTACTCTAATTTATCATCTACCTATATTTACAGAAAAATTTATTATTATTTGCAATTAATATTAAATTTATTTAAAACTCCCGATCATCTGCCGAGCTATTGCAGGGGTTCCCGAAGTGCAATATGACATCATTCATCATTTGTATTACTTGTCACCTTGAAAGTTAACTTATACAAACGCAGGCGTTTTCGTTTTCTCTGTGTTCTAATTTGTGGTTTAAGTGATGTTTATAAGATATAAAATAATTTAACTAGTTGTTAAGTATTGTTACTCATTAAATGTGCGAAAATGGGAGAGACATCAGTTTCATAAAGGCCAACGGCGTTGGCCCAACGTGGATGCATTTATGCTTATGGAATGTATGACTATTTTAAAGCTGAAATTCGATAACTAAAAGCGCAATCGTAAATTTGTTAAATTCTTTTACTTTGCACCATGCATGATGAAATATTACACCTTTTATGAAGTAAATTACTTAATTAAAGGTTCGAGCAAAAGTATAGGTTAGGTTATAACATAAAATAATTTAGATAATAACAATAGAAAATATTTTTACAACCATTAGTATATTTACTTTCTCTCCTAAAATTATTTATTTTTTCTTTTAGGTTTGCATTCAATCTTACTGGCAATTAAATAAATACTTTTCCAGGTGCCTTAATAAATGAAAATATACTGTAGTACTAAACAATATTTAGTAGGTACTGGTGTTATTTTAGTCTAGTAATAAGTAATTTTTACAAAATGCCAACGTTTCCATCCATATTTATGCCATCTTCAGGGCTCTAGAAATGTAATTAACTAAAACCCTGAAGATGGCTTAAATATAATAATAATAATAATAATACTTTATTCCAGAGATCAAAAACTGTATAAGCTATACAATCATTGATATAGGACATGTCATGTATATAACAACAATAAAATAATAGAATTAATTACCTAAAAGTAATACACAGATATATAGTAGTAAATAATATTATGTACTCATACAACAATGCACACTACACACTATCTACTAAAATATTCATCAACAGAATAAAAAGCACAATGTATGAGGAATCTTTTTAAATCATTTTTAGACTTATTCATCGATATATTATTTTTCAATGGTGCAGGTAACTTATTATAAATTCTAATGCACATAGAATGTGATCCTTTAAGGCATAATTCCGTTCTGCATTGAGGTTGCCTTAAGTCGGATTTCTGTCTAGTATTGTAATCGTGAGTGTTTAATTGTTTTGGGAACTTGTCTAATTTTTTTTTACATACACTGCACAAGAATAAATATATATACTAGGAGCGGTTAATAAGTTATAACTTATAAACAATGGTCTACACGATGTTCGCCTAGGGACTCGACCAATCTGTCGAACTACATTTTTTATGCATTTTTTTATTATACAAGCCAAAACGTTGGCATTTTGTAAAAATTTAGTTTTTCTATTACCTACAATTAACCTATTACCAGACTAAAATAACATCAGTAATTAATTAAAGGTCATCATTAATATGGCCGCCGTAATGTCAAATGTGTAAAATCCATCCGGTGATCTCCTACAATTAGAAAACCGAAAAATATTTCAAAATTCGCCGACACGTCCATTTTTGTTCTTGGGGGGAACTTTTTTGACTTTTGTTGACGTTAACATTTCAAATGGAACTACCCCACTTGTGACACGTCATCTCCAAATACAGCGACTTTTTTGTTATTTTAAAAAGAAATAAAGTTTGAATTCGTATAACCGTATAAACTTTTTTTTGCTTCAGCTTTTTCATTTGTGACTTTTTGTAAACTAATCCACACATCAATAAAAATAGATAGCTAATGTGGTTTGTCAACTCTTCGTTTTTAGCCAATAATTATTGTCAAATCTCAACTGATTCCTAAAACAGGTACATAACTGAATGAAAAGCAATGAAAAGGGCTTTAAAATGATGTGCCACAAAGGTAGTTCCATTTGAAATATTAAAGTTGGGATTCTAGGGATTAGGGCGATAAACCTATCGAGTTGGCTTGACTGTCAAAAAAGTTCCCCCAAGAATAAGAATCGACGGGTCTCGGCGAATTTTGAAATATGTTTTGGTTTTCTAATTATAGGGGGGTCAAGTTTTCGTTGAGATACCCTTTATATCCTTCTTTTCAAAATATCTACTTTTTACTATCAACACTTTGTCTTTCGGAAAATGAATTAGCAATTGTCCATTCTCATTACTTTCTTTATGCTTACTATGCTTTCCAATTGTGGGCCTAAAATGTTTTCTTGTCCAATTTTAGCATTAGCATCTCCCAACATTATTTTAAGCTCATACTTTGCCCATTTATCATATTCTCTATCGAAATTATTATAGAATCCTTCCTTTTCTTCCCAGTGAGATTCCTCTGTTGGTGCACAAGGCTTAATACAAAAGTATACATATAGGCACACACATCTAAGCAACACACATTTAACATATTCATATAACACACACATATAGCGTACATATAAATGTGCAAATAAATTTCTTAATAACAAAACAAAAAGAAAATCAAATGTTTCATCTAGATAAAATAGCAAGAAAATAAATCATTATTCCATAGCGCAACTTGTTCAGATAATATAATTTTTTTTATAAGCGTTTTGAAAGATGAGAGGGATTTATTTTTGAGGTCTACCGGTAACAAAATAAATATTTTTGAAATTTGGTAAGTAAAAGAAGTTTTGAAAAATTCTGTACGATAGCAGGGAGGTGTAAGTGTACCTTTGTAACGTAAATTCAAGATACGTACATCTGTTCTATACAGGGTGTTAAAAAAAGAGTGTAAAATATTTCAGGAGGTAATAGTATGAACCAAAATAAACAGAAAAGTCTTAATAAACATGGGTCCGCAAAGTAACGGTTGCGGAGATATGGACCACTATTCGTTTTTCAAACATTTTATTTTATTAGGAATAAACCGACAAAGGAAGCTTTTAACAAACAATAAACAAAGTTACAGAAGATGTTCAAAGTGCCCTCCGTCCATTTCCAAGCAGGCAGGACATCTTCGTCTCAACGATATTCGAAGTCTTTCGAAAACACCCCCCTTGGTTTGGATTTCTTGACACTTTTGATTAATCCGTAGCTGCAGCTCTTCCAGGTTATTTACAAGAGTACCATACACTAATGTCTTCAAGTATCCCCAAACAAATAAATCTATAGGGTTCAGATCAGGCGATCTTGGAGGCCATAAAGCAGGTCTGAATAGTGGTCCATATCTCCGCAACCGTTACTTTGCGGACCCATGTTTATTAAGACTTTTCTGCTTATTTTGGTTAATACTATTACCTCCTGAAATATTTTACACTCTTTTTATAACACCCTGTATGTTATATGCACAACTAGTGAAGTTCCTAACTGTTCGATATTATCATCCTACATTATTTCTGCGAGAAATTAGTCGATTTGTTCGCTACTTTCGACTTTTTCGGTCGATATCCTTCGCTCTTTCGCTTCAAAAAAGCAACAAGTTTGTAATATTCGCTTATGTCCTGATTCTTTACGTTCGTCATCGCCTTCAACATGAGATAATTTGACCAAAGCGGTGACGGATATCATATTTTGGACCTTTCTTAAAAGTATGCCAAAAGCTTTTCTTTACTGAACTTGCCACTAACACTTTCCAGATCACACTATCTCAAGAAAGGATTGCACAATTCATTATATTTAGGCCACTCTTCTCTATTATCGTTATTATTGGATATACAAAATAAAGTTTCGAAAACGAGTTGTAGTGTTGTAACTGAAAACCCCCGAAGCTCAGTGAAGTTGAGGGGTACAAGAAGTAATAATATATTTTTTAATGGAACACCCTGTGTAATTTCAGAAAATTAATTTTCAAAATATTATGAGCTCTAAAAAATTGCTGGATATAATTTGATCTCTAGTGGCATTTCAAGTTACAGCGCATTACATTTGAAATGTTCCGTTATTTAAACTATTTTACATGAAATAAAGTATTAAAAGCCGTACCTATAAGATGTGTTTATGTAGGTATAAACACTTAACAATTCAACATATACAAGATAAAATTAACTCCTTCAAAGAAGCGTCAAGAGCTCCAAAATATTTAAAAGATAAGGATTTAGTATTTATATCCCACCAACTGTTAATTTTAATCAGTAGTAAATTGTCTAAGAAAATGAAGCTATTGATAGTAATTGTAGCAGCACTGTGCGCATGTAAGTTAAATCAAATAAAGAAAACTAAGTATATTTGATATAAAAATATTAAATATTGTTTTTATTATTATTTTAATTTTGGGATTTGGTTGAATTTCAATCAATTCAACTCAGACAAAATAATACTATGCCAAATAAATAATACAATACAACAATAAAAATAATAATTATTCAAAAAATTTAAATTTTGCTTAAAATTTACTTCTCGTAAACGGTGGTGACGTAGAAAGTCTATATTATGTTAGCTTATTGCTGTATTGATATATAAGAAATATGTATTGCTTGCCGATTTTTACAATATACAGTGTGGAAGAAAAATATGGAATAAATTAATTATTTATAAAACAACGAAGTTTCATGAAATTTCCTCGGACACGTCGATTTTGCTTTTTAATAAGACTCTTTTTTCTATACTAACGCATTTCCGACGTTCATTTGTTTTCGCGTGATGACGTCATCGGATATTTTTTTAAATAGAACCCGTATATTTTTTCATCGGATTCTTGTAGAGCTTAACTTGCTGAATTCAAAAATGTATAATTTCAACACTTTATTCCTTCAACTTTCCGAGAAAAAAATAATAACTGATCTAATAAAATCGACTTGAAAAAAAATGTGAATATTCCCATTTGTGTCTGTGATGGGCTGGTTGAGAGTAAAATGGATATAGTGAATTCATCGGCAGTATCACAGTTGACAGATGTCAATTCTGATTAGATTTTGTTTAGCTGCCAGAAACAGTTTCTGAGGTGACTTTATTTAATTTGATGTTTTTGCTATCAAAAGATGTAATATTCTAACATGCAATCTAATAAAACAAAATAATAAATTAGAGGGTCAAATACTCTTGAGGCAACCAGAATTTAATTATTAATTAATTAATTAGTTGCTTATTGTTAAATTGTCTTAAAAATAAAGAGTCCTTATTTTGTGATATTGCCGATGAATTCACTATATCCATTTTACTCTCAACCAGTTCATTACAGACACAAGTGGGAATATTCATATTTGTTTCAAGCTGATTTTATTGGATCGGTTATTGTTTTTATCTCGGAAAGTTGAAGGAATAAAGTGTTGAAATTATACATTTTTGAATTCAGCAACTTAAGCTCTACAAGAATCCGATAAAAAATATAGGAGTTCTATTTAAAAAAATATCCGATGACGTCATCACGCGAAAACAAATGAACGTCGAAAATGCGTTGGTATAGAAAAAAGAGTCTTCTTAAAAAGCAAAATCGACGTATCCGAGGAAATTTCATGAAACTTCGTTGTTTTAGAAATAATGAATTTATTCCATACTTTTCTTCGACACTGTATATAGCCTTCAGAAGGTCTATAGGTAATTTTTTTCAAAAATAAAAAAGTTTGGCCATTCATTTCGCTTGTCTAAAAATTAAAAACTAAATAGTCATTAGTCAAATTACTAGGCTAGCAGCCACCATTTTTATCGAAAACGGCGCAAGCTACAAAATTGTAATTGGAGGTACAAATTAGCATCCATAATTGGTTTTGGTGGCCGTATTTGATTTTTCGTTTCGGCAATAGATTTTTAACTGACTGTATGAGTTGAATGGCCAATTCTTATTTTTGAAAAAACTATACACCTCCTGAAAGTACTTGAACAGAAGCGAAATATTCAGACTTGTTTTTGGTGATTGTATCTGATTCTCCGTTTTCAGACAAATGTATAAGGCAGCAATAAATTTTTAACTAACTCTGAGTAGAATTGCCATATTTTTGAAAAAAACTATACACCTTCTAAAAGTACGCGAAGAGAAACAAAATATGGCACAAAAATATTGCTATTATTCTTAGTTGCGGAACAATTATTATATGGTTTACTAGCGCAATACTACGCTAGAAACCACCGTTTTTCTCGAAAACGGCACAAACTACATAATTTAAACTTGTAGTTCAATTTAGCAACAAAATCTCAGCCAAATATCCAGATTTATTTTTAGCGGCCGTATTTGATTTTTCGTTTTTAGACAAGTGTATAAGGGAGCAACAAATTCTTAACAAACTGTGTGAGTTTTTTTCTCAAAATCGGCACAAAGCTACAAAATTCAAACTGGTGGTATAACTTAGGCACAAAATAACCACCACTTGTTTTTGGTTGCCGCTGAATTGGGCTAGACCGGCTAATAGACATCTTCATTCTAAATATGTGCATACTATACTATTTATTAATATATTATTTTACCCAAAACGTAAAACGAAATATTCCAGAGCCAAATATATACAGGGTTAACTATGACTAAGTACAAATATTTTAAGAGGGGATAGAGAAAATAAAGAATTAACAGAATAATCATTTAAAACTTATTAATAAAGCGAAAAAAATTGTTTCCCATATTATATTAAATCCTTTTAACACCGACTATGCAGCCCGTCCGTTTCATGTTTGATGTTTATAGAGTCAAAGTAGGCACACAGCAACACAGATACAGATATTTTTTCACAATATAGTTTGGTTTTCTAGGTTATAGGACAAGACTGCCGCGGGTGCATTAAAAGTTTTCTATTTCTATTAGTATCTACCTATTCCTTTCATTCTATGTTCTTATAATAAATAGGCGTTTGGCATTTTACCTAACTGCATCTACGGGAAGTGCATTTCATCGGTAGTGAGTGGTTGTAATGAATGAAAATGTAATTTTACCAGTTTGTAACGAAATAATGAAAAACAAATGGAAAATACTGCAGCTAACTGAATTAACTGTTATCTATCTAATAAGTATTATTACTAGTAAGAATGTTAATTTTTGTAGTTTCTGCATATAGAAACTCTGCAGAAAAAACGACCGCATGGTAGTTGACATTATTGACAGATTTAAGCTTTATTTATGAATCTAAGCCATCTCAGTCAATGCTTATCATAGGCGCCGACTTTCCGCAGGAAAAGAGGATTTTGCCCCATTTTTTAAATATCGAGCTAAAATTCTGGAATGTTTTTTTAGTGTCTTTTAGATCTCCCTGAGCATGTGGTTAAAATTTTTGAACTTTATCAAAGCTAACCCTGTATTTGTTCCATAAATTCTTACTTATAAAAATATGAAATACGTAACAAAACAAAAATCACAAAATAAATGAACTATTTCGTGTTATACTAACTTTGTAACTGCTTGTCGCAACTTCTCAATAATGTTATTATTTTGACATTTTTATGTTAAGTAGTAAAAATAAGACCTTAGTAAAAAACGATGGGAGAGAGGGAGGTATAAAGCGCCCCCTTACCCCCGTTAAATCGGCGCCTATGGATGGACCTAAATATAAAGAAGTCGAGTGTAAGGGAAAATACAATTATCATCACTTCATACAGTATATAATAGAGTTGAAATAATTTCAAAAAGTCGTTGAATAATTCTTAATGTTACTATTAAAAATTTGAGAACATTGGTTATTATTACTTTTCTGATACATGGTAATGCTATTCCAGTGCATGGATGCTATACCGAAGTCTATAACGTGAAACGAGTTAAGGATGGTGTAAGTGGCACTGCTACAACAACTCGATATTGGGATTGCTGCAAGCCATCGTGTTCGTGGGCTGAAAATTTGCAAAACACTTCTGCTACACCTGTACAATCTTGCGAAAAAGATGGAGTAACTGCAGCAGATCCAGAAGAAGCAAATGCTTGTGACGACGGCACAGGTTCTTACATGTGTTCTGATCAGCAACCCACAGTGGTAAATTCGTCCTTTGCCCTCGGATACGTAGCAGCTTCCTTCAGTGGAGGTGTTGATACCAGCATGTGTTGTGCTTGTTTACTTCTCACTTTCGAGGACGATCTCGCAGGGAAACAGGTATGTGAGGCATCATTAATTTTATTGAAATGTTTAATTTTATCCAGTATAACAATATTTATAATGATATGGGAAGATTATTAGATTTAACAGTTGGTAATATAACGTGTGATGTCCGAAGAGATCATACTCGACTGATACGTGAGCATATTTACCATCCAGCATTATTTTTTAATTTTAGTAATGACAGATACATTACCACAGCTTGCTCCAAATTTAGATAATAAAACATATTATTTTAAAAGAGCTGATTGTATATCACTTTATAATTCATTTCTTCTTGTTGATTGGTGTTTTCTGTTAGATTTTAGTGATGTTAATTTAGCTATTGATAAATTTTATGGTCAACTGTATGCAATTTGCGAGGGTCATGTGCCTGTCTACAAAAACTTTAAGTATAAGATATCCTCCGTGGTTTGATTCCAGTGTCATTAAAAGCATTAAGTTGAAGGCTACATTTGATAAAAAATATAAACAGATAAAAAATAAAAATGTTAAGATTAATTTCCCTAATTTTTAGAATGTTTATCAAGAAACTCTTTGAAAAAGTCTTATATAACCGTATATATCCATAGTCTGTAATTTAATTTCTTTATATCAGTATGGTTTTGTAAAATGTAGATATATATACTTAGCTGTAAAAACAGAGAACATTACAGGTATATTTGATAATAGGGAGCAAGTGGATGTGATTTATGCCGATTTTCAAAGGTCTTTGATAAAATAAGACACTACTCCGTAAGTTGACAAATTTTGGTTTTAGCCTTGATATGACTCAATTTATTGAATCTTAAGCAAGAGAGAGCAATTTTTTCTAGACGACTCATTATATTGCTACCTCAGGAGTTCCTTAAGGTTCCATACTTGGACCCCTTTCCTTTCTGCTATATATTAATGATTTGAATGATGTGATTAGTTGTTGTGGACATTTTTACGCTGATGATTTAAAGTTATATTCTGTTATAAATAGTTTAGAAGATTGCTTGAAGTTACGAATTGATCTTGATCATATAAATTCTAAATTTGTATACAGCATTGACATTAATAATTTATCCCGTTATAACTCTTATTTAAATCTTGGAATATTGTTTGATGCTAAATTAACATTTAATGGTCATATTCAAAAGACGAAAAAGGCATTGAAATTTTATGGTTTTATAATTCGCAATTGTAAGCAATTCTCAGATATTGGAGCTATTTAAACATTATATTTTACATATGTTCACTCTAGGCTAGAATATGGTGCTCTGGTATGGTATCTTTATTACAATATTCAAAAGTGGTAAATTGAAAGAGTTCAAAAAAGGTCTTAAAATATTTGGTTACAAAGATGATGGGATATATCCGAAAATAGGACTAAATTACGACATTTTAGTCGGTAAATTTGGTGTTGAAACTCTAGATTCTCGTAGAATTTGTACGTTACTCACAATTTTGTATAAGTTATTGCACAGTACCATTGACTGTGTTGATTTGATTGCTGCTATTAACTTTTCCGTACCTAGGATAAATTCAAGAAGGACTAACACCAGTAACACCTTTAGACTTGCAGCGACATATACTATTAGATTTTATGTCAGTCACCGGTTTACGTCATGTGTAACAATTTTAACCGATTCCGTAACTCTTGTGATACATGTTTTTGTCCTTTACATACCTTACTGAACGCTGCAAGGCAAATATTAGTTTTGTTTGAATGTTATATCATTGTAATATTAACACACTTGTATACTCGTGACAACAATTCCGACGTCTTACGTCATGGCTGACGTTACGCAATTGTTTTTATTGACAACGCAATTTTCGATATATGGTCGTGTTAAAAACAACCATTTTATTCAATTTAGTGCAATATAATATGCAAACTTTTAGTGTAGTATATAGTTTTATTACTCTCACTTGCAGTTTCTTAAATATTTTCATGAAAATATAATGAATTATTCTTTTGACCACTCATTGTATCAGAAGAAAATCGATTAAACAATATACTTCAAGTGTTAAACGCTTTCGCACAGCATGAGCATAATACGATTATTATTATTATTAAAGTAGCTTAGCGTCATCTATCTACACACTTGTAACCCCTCCCAAACATTGTGACGTAGAGATAAGCAGGTCATCAACCCAGCTGACGTAGTCGACAGAAACCGACTATATACTTTCGCTCAGCACAAACGGTCCTCAACCTCTATCGCGCATGTGCCAGCCGCTGTGACGTAGACGGCTGAAAGCTATGCCGATCCTCCTCCAGTCGCCATCTTGAATTGCGGAGCAGGATCGGCATAGCTATTCTACTATTTATTCGTATGACGTAAGTCGTCTGAATTCTTGTCGCGAGTATATATGTATATTTAGAAATATATGGCTGCTTATATATTTTTTTCTCTCTATTTTCTTCTATTCTTGGTTTATATTTGTCTAGTTGTATAATTTTGTAAATTGACCTGTAAATGGAAATCTGTTGGGCAATAAAGCATTATTATTATCATAATTAAATTATTATTCTCTGTTAAGTACTGTTCTAAATACTTTTCAGATGATAGTACAAGTAACCAATACTGGCAGTGACTTGGATTCCAATCAGTTTGACATCGCCATTCCCGGTGGTGGCGTGGGAATATTTACCCTAGGATGTTCTTCCCAATGGAACGCTTCAAGCACCGGCTGGGGTGATCAATATGGTGGCGTATCATCTGAAAGCGACTGCTCTGAACTTCCTGACGAGCTTCAGGATGGATGTGATTTCCGTTTTGACTTCATGGAAGGCGTATCTAACCCTGAAGTTACTTTTGAACAGGTGGACTGTCCATCGGAAATTGTCTCGGTCACGGGTTGCAATTATTAATTCATTTAGAAAACTATTTAGGTATTTTATAATATAAAATATAAATAAATATATTATCTGTATCTATGAAGTTTTCTTAACTTTTACCACAGGTATAGAAATAATGTCACTTGAACTCATAACGTAAGTAACACTCTTAAGCGATTTTAAAAATACAATTTATTTACTACAGGGTGTCCGGAAATATATGCAACATAGAGCAAGAGTAGATCCTTGACGACAAAAAAATGCGATGTGGGCAAACTTACCTTAGTCAAAAAAGGGATTGTGCCACTGAATAAATTGAAAAACGTTAGTTTTTTTGATCTTGCTATTCCTTAACGTTTTATGCAAATAAAACATGATGACATGGAACATGAAATAATTTTCATTCAAGGACCATCAATAAGTTGTCCTCTTGATAAAAGGAGATTTAGTAATGTTTTGGACTGACTGATGGTCACCAACCAAATGGGAAATCTGGCAGAAACAAAAACACTAACACCCTTTCTGTCGGAAGGTTTTTGGGCCTAAAGTAACCCAAGGAATCATCCATTAGTTTATGATTTGGACTTAAATACATCCTGTATACTAGGAGGTCCGATTAATGCGGATTAGTTATACAGGGTGTAAGGAAATAAATGCAACATAGAGCGAGAGAGAGATCCCTAACGACAAAATAATGCGATGTTGCCAAACTTACGTTAGCCAAAAGTTAAAGGTTAAAAATATACAGGGTGTCAAAGTTAAAATTTTATTTTCGATATTTGTAAATAACTTAAAAAAACACAAATATTTGCATACATTTTGGAAATCAGGGATTTTTTGGGGCGAGAAATTCAAATTTGTTTCTAATTCTTACGTCACTAGTAGAAGGCGCCACTTATGACACGTCATGCTTCTTTTAAATGAAGATACTCTTTTGCGACTTAGTGTATCCATCTGACTATTGAAACAGTCGATTCTCCTACATCCTTTATCTGAAATAGTATACCTTGTTGAAGTTGTTAGGAGTGACCGTTTTTGAATCTTATTTGAAATATTCAATACACCGAGTAGAAACTTTAGATTTGGTTTTCACTAAAATACAACAAAATGTCACTTGAAAAATAAGTTATTCAGAAAGGTAAATTATGACGACGTGTGAAATTACAAGAAGATGGGCAATCAAAAGGATACAAATCGAAGCCAGTTTTCCAACTGAGAGACTCAACAGTTATTCAGTTTTTTCACATTCAGAAGTTGACGTTATGTACAAAAGTGTTGAAATTTTCAAAAGAAACCGCCCTCTCATGAACGCTCCTGAATTAGGTATTTTCAAAAATTTTGTATGCACCCTTATACACATTTACACTTCCGTAATGAAATTTTGCAACTGGCTTTTAGAACAACACGTGAACAATGAAAATTTTGAAAGATCAGTTTTTGTGATGGGTTAAGATTTCAATTTTGCTTCTCCCTCAATAAATAATGGCAAATTAGCTGGATAATTTGTTTTATTAGACTAACTAAACTGCGAGTGCTGTCTTATTTTATGCAACGTAATATCCCTGAGTTGCTAGAAGTTATATATTTTTAAATTTAGGAGCAGTAGCATATGGTTATTGTAAGATGAAGTACTGAATTATTTTGTATCAACCTACCTATTTACCAATACTTAATTAGGAGCACCCTCCTTAATTATATGAGAATATTTAAGGGGGTGATTCTACATCGAAAATTAATGATAATTTGCTTTACAAACTATGGTCCAAAAATATTCCGTTACAAAAATATGTGGTGTTAAAATTTTAGGAAAAAAAAAGAAAACAATTAATATTTTCGAAACCACTTTAGCTATTTTAATTAAATTTGGTATGTAGTTATGATCAATAAAGCTGCATCTTTTGCAATATAAACACAATTTCTCTCTTTAACAGTGGCGTGCGTACGAACAATGAGTTTAATATTTTTAAAGAAAAATATGGTACGCCAATGGTTTTCTTCTAGATAAAAATTATTTTTAATTCCCCGTTCAATTTGAAAAATAAGAGCCCTTTTGAGTTTTTGAACTGAAATGCGCCATTTTTGAGAAAAAAAAATAAAACCCGTCGGATTGTCCGGGAGAATTTATGTAATAATTAAAGTTTAATAATAATAATAATAATAATAATAATAATAAATGTCTTTTATTGCAAAAAATAAAATTGAGTACATTATAAACACAAAAGAATTAATAAAGGGGCGAAGTGTCAGTTTAAAACTGCTTTTCAACTTAACCCCAAGGAACAGTATGAGAAAAAAAAAATATATATCCTTATATACCTAAATTATAAAATTGATAATATGATATACACCATAAACTTATATGAATATATTATATGAATCAAAAACAAAAACTTATAGTAACAATAAAAACCCATGACAACATCCCAAAAAACACAAATAAAAGAAGGTAAGGAGTTCAGTGAAAGTAGAATATTAGCGTATTAGCTACCAGTAAATTTCTGCATAAGAAATTGCTTTAACTTTTTTTTAAAATTCAAGATAGTGTACGATTTGAAAGAAACAGGCAGAGAATTATATTCTTTACAGGCGTGATAAATAAAACTTCTAGTATACAGGGCAGTGGCGTGGCGAGGAATTTCTAATAAGCGCGAATAACGTGGATTAAACGTAGAAGTGGCTTTATGTAGCTTGTTAAATTTTTTATGTAGGTACTCAGGACATTTTTGTTGAATAACTTTATGAGTTAAACATAGCGAATGCAATTTACGCAAGTACGAAAGATTAAGAAAATTTTGTTTTTTAATTAAATCAGTAATTCCTCGATCAAATTTTCTAATCCCATAAGCAAACCTGAAACAACTATTGTGAATTCTCTGCAGACGTTGAGTATCAGAATGTAGAAGAGCCGGGCCATAAATGCAGTCACAATAAGAGAGCTTCGAGAATATTAAGGAGTTACATAAACTGATTTTCAAATATGAATCCATGATGGCGCGATGGGGGTAAAGTTGTTTTAAAGTATTATATGATGATCGACACAGAATGTTAACGTGCTTGGTTTACGATTTTGTAATAACTTTACAGATAATGAAATGGATTACGTTCTTAATATTTGTCCTTGTTATTACAGAAGTAGTACGTGCAAACAATCAACACAGGCTGGAATCCAGTTACTCTCAGAAATATTGCCCTTATTAATACTTATTACATTGAATTTACAGTATTTTAATTCCTAAATTTTTCAATACGGTATTTGTCATTTTTGTCACAAGCAAATAGCAAATTTATATGTATTTTCATCCAAGACTACTTTGCAAAACTGTCGAATATTTCTAACAGTTTGAAACCAAGCTCTGATTCTTGTGAAAACAGACTTATTACCAAATAAGCAAATGGCAATATATCAAAGAAGTTCCTAGTAATTCCTTAATTAACTTTGTACCAAAGTATACAATGCAAGTTTAGTTTAGTTTTAGTTTTATTTACCACGATATATACAAATATTTGTGGCAAGTCAAACATATACACAATAGCAAAAGTAACAACAATTAAGTTCATACTTCATAACACAGTATACAACAAAATAATAAATATTGCAAACAAACAAAGTACATGAAAAAACAAACAATTTAAAAGAATAATACAATTTTCACATGGCAACACAGTATACAATAAAATAATAAATATTGCAAGCAAACAAAGGACACGAAAAAAACAAACAATTTAAAACAATAATAAAATTATCACATGTCTAAAGAAATCTATCTCCATGTTCAAGGGCATCCATGTATTCTCGTGTTGAATAAAAAGCACGTGAAATTAAATAGCTTTTTACCCTTACTTTGAATTTCATTGTATTTAATTGTCTTATTTCCTGTGGTAAGACGTTGTAAAAGGCAGTATTCAATGAATTTTTAACTGATTTGCTCAGACGGTATTTAGGGGGTCTTATTAAGTTACCACCTCTTGTGTTATAACTGTGAAAATCGGAGTTTATTTTATAGTTATCTTTATTATTATGGATTTCACATAGTTATAGTAATATAAAAAAACCTGGTAATGTAATGATTTTATAATTAATAAAAAGTGGTTTGCATTGTTCTAGATAACCCACATTAGCGATAATTCTAACAATTTTTTTTTCTGCATGCGAAATATGTCCACATGCCTACAATCCCCACCCCACAACAAAAGACCGTAACTCAAATGAGAATGAGACAAAGAAAAATACACTGTCAACAATGTACTGCTGTTTGTATATTCTTTCAAGTTCCGAATAAGGTATATGGTAGGAGACAGTTTCTTTTTCAGTTTTTCAATATGAGAAGACCAGTTTAAACCACAGTTTATCGTTACACCAAGAAGCACCGCATCATCTCTCCCTGATATACTGGTATTACTAGGTATTATCAATTTCTGTGTCTTATCCTGATTTAATTTGAGATAGTTGTTTGAAAACCATACATTGGCTCTTTCAATTAACTGGTTTTGATTTTTTACAACAGCACAAGAATCATTACCAGTAACAATCAGAGAGGTGTCATCCGCATAGTACACGCTTTTCTCTGGCAATAGATATAAATACAAGTCATTAATATATATAATGAAAAGCAGAGGTCCCAAGACCGAACCCTGAGGGACTCCCCTTTCCACCCCCACAAAGTTCGAAATTTGCTTTTCAGTAATGATGCACTGCTTCCTGTTTTGCAGGTAAGATTGGATCAACTGAAGCGGTGTACCACGTATTCCATATCGAAACATTTTTTCCAATAATATATTATGGCAAACACAGTCAAACGTCTTTGAGAGGTCACAAGCACTTTTCGAAATAAAGAAATGTTAAAGGAAAGTCAAAAATTACAATTACAGTGAACTTGCAAAGAAAGTTTTCAGTAAAGTCTTGATTAACCTTGTAGCAATGTATAAAGATAAGTTGTATCAAACTTATTTGACTTTAGTACAAGAAACTTGCTAAATTAATGTTTCCTTGCAAAGTTATTGGGTGGAAATTATAACTTTGTTGCAAATCCCTTGCAAACTTGCTGTAAAAGTTTTTGTAACTTTACAGCTTCATTTGTAAATTATTAGCAATGTTGCAGTAATTTTATTTTGCTTTGTGAGTACAAGCGTTCTAAATGTCATTTGAATGAGATGAAAGTTACAAAATGAGACTAAATCGCCTATCTGATATATGGAATCTCTGGTACAACGTTGTATACGAATTTTCTGTAGAACCCATATACCTAATACGTAAACAATATTCATTCCCTACTCACATGATTGTTATCATTCGTTCGAAGCCTAATTTATTAAGCTTTCTATCCTTGCTCGTTACACAATATACTATATATATTTTTCTTGTATGAACGATGGATGTTTACGAGATAAGATGTCTCGAAATGATTTGTGCTAACTGTATACTGAAAAGCAAGGGTTATAAAAATATAATTTTTGTTTAAGTAAGATTACCTTCTGTTGCGTATGTACTGAAATAAAAATAAATATTTGTAAATTGATAAATCCGATAAAAACAAAAATCTGGAGATCAATTAGGCCAAGGAAAGTAACAAGTTATTTAAATTACACTTATTATTTTCAGTCATACCTATGATGACAATAATGGTTTCCTCAAATCAATGGGTCAAAGGCGGCAGGGATTTTAAAACCATGGCGGTATATGAGAGCATTCATACCAAGACGGTGTTTCGTGCGTTGTCAAGCAGCATTGCAGCATTACGGATTGCTTACATTATGCCATCACGGACCAGCACGGACCTGGAGAAGCTGTCCATGAAGGTACCCATGTTAGTTAATGGAGTATCCCGTAATAGACCTGCATCAGCACGTACCGTGTCCTGCAACGACCGTCAATGCAGATCGTGTTGGTAATCTGAACTGAGCTAGTTCTACGTGAGGTCTGTTTCCACATAAGTCAGGAACTGGTTTCAAACTTTTAGAAATATTCGACCAGTTAAGTCGGGCTCCCTCGCTTATTAACAACCTCTATTTATGTACCTTAAACAAAATGCAAATCTTTCGTCGGATGACATTGCTCGCCAAATCTTGTATTTGATGCTAGTCGAAGACAAATCTAAGAGTTGGAAAACATTTTTTTGTAACATTCGGAAATACCGATTTTCCTCCAGTTCAGAAAATAAATAATAAATTTCACCATACAGCTATCTCTTCTTATTGAAAGTGTAAACCCAGAACTTTCTCATTTTCCTGGCTTCCTCCTTCTCTCCCTCATCTTCCTGCTATTGATACAATATTGCTAAAAATAAAAATATCTCGACATACATTCAACTACTGCTTAAAAATGTCACACACAGAACCTGCACAAAAACTTGCTGATCCGTGCTGGACAAGTATGCGAAATATTGGAGATTTACAGGTCCGCACTGTGCTGGTACATGCAGGCATAATGCGCGGGATCTTTTATATATATACAATTTGATTCAGAACTTATCTACAAAAAATTTGAATGCACAGAAGACTATTACGAATACAATATTGTAAAAAAATTTAAAAAGGCCAGTTCAAAAATGATTTAAAAATACACTTCCGCACGGCACTGGAAACTGGTCTACTGTAAAACATGATAAAACGGCAAAGCATGCAATCGGTGACGCACAAAAAATTCAAAACAATTCCCAAGGAAAGAAATAAATAACAATTTATAACACCTATTTTATACAGCAAATTTAGCTGATTTTGCTGCTAATTGTGGTTTTAATGAATAAAATAGTTTGACATAATTGATGTTAGTTACAATCAAATTTTGGGCTCGTCTTACCCTGTTTCTACAAACTAACACAAATGTTTCTGCTTCTTGTCCGTTTTGAACTCGTAAGTTATTGACAGCAAGTATGTTACGTTTGCGTAAATCATCAACAGTAGGTACCCACTTCGGTGCGATACACTTAATTTTTTAAATATCCACACAAAAAGAAGTCCAAATGATTTAAAGTCAGGAGATCGAGGCAGCCATGGTATTGGTTCTCTACTTCCAATCTCTTGGTATTAAGGCTTGGACACGCGTACATGGTAGAGATATAATTGAGCCTCGTGTATGATACATTACACTCCTGCAATAGGCCGTGGAAGTCCTGGACCTCCATCTCTTCCTCGATTTCTAATTTTCTCGCGTTGAACTACAGTTGCACTCACTGCATACCGCGGTAAAAGTAGCTGCATTTGACACATGTTTCCTTTTACCATAAATTAAAATGATATCCATCAACTGCGAGTTGCTCTATACGTAAGCTGTTTTTTATACGTAATCGGATTTTAATGTTCGGAATCGCCTGGCTAGAGACTACAGTTCCTAGTGATGTAAATCACCTGGTATTTTCTTGACCTTCTGCAACCGCATCATTTTACTACAAACTGCTACAGCTTTACATAAATAAATTAATCAAATTAATTTTAAATTATTCAATTTTATGGAACAATAATACAGTGTTTCGTAAGTAATGAGTCACAGACCACGTGGAAACAGTTTAACCCAAATTTTAAGAATACACTTATACATTAATGTGTCGGGGTTAATACCGTAAAGTAAAAAGTAAAATAAAGTAAAATATTTTTTGCGAAAACTTTAACAGTTGTTGTCGTATCGATTTCAAATTTGGTACCAAGGGGTTTTTGGGTGTGTCGAATTTAAATATTATACAACTTTTAACTACTAAAAACTAGCCAACTTTGTGAGAACTCCTTCCCTTAACCGAGATTTGTAATAAATGAACTCTTTTTATTTTACTATACAATTTTTATCAGTTAAGTTGCAAAAGAAATAAACTGAGTACATGTTATCTTATTTGAACAAGAAGGCTAAGAACTAAAACACTATTAATGAAATAAAATCTGTCAGTTTGTGTTAAGTTATTGTAGTTGCTAGTTTGTAGTTTTAACTATGTTTAATATGCCTCGTTTTAACTTATTTTCTATTCTCGAAAAGAGGGACATGGTTCCTGTTTATCCACACGTTAACTTTAAGGGCGCCGTTACAGTGTGTTAGCAGAGTAGTCTACAAGACAGTAAGATTTTAAACTCTTGAGAGATACTGCTATCTAGTAATATCTAAACTATTTATGGTTCAAAAAATACCGATAACTGTATATTACGTGATCTTACTGTGGTTAAATATGGCGATAATAAAAAAAGATGCATATCGACATAGATAATTTTGTTTTCCTTTGTCTTCTACAAAAAATACACACGCAAAATACACATAAATGATGAACTTAGGAAAGGTTTGTGCAGAGGCGCCGACTTACCAAATTCTCAGTGGGTGCATGCTCACTGAGCACATTTAACACATCAACATTTAAAACTGTTATTTGCTTAGGTAGTGAAAAGGACACTATACCGGGTGGTCCACTTTCGAAAGCGGAAACTTTAGAGGCAGACAGAGAACCACAAAATAATATCAGTTTGTATTATAAACTATAATCTAGATACATATTTTTACGTAAAAAATATTATTTTTCTTCCACCAGTGGCGTGCGTACGGACAGATCTTCGGGAAATTTTAATGAAAAAAATGGTACGCCAATGTTTTTTTAGAAACAAAAACTAGTTCAATTTATAACAGAAAAAGGCTCCTTACTTTTTTTCGTTTGACACACCGTTTGCCAGTAGAAAATTAAATTACCTAATGATTTCTGAAAAACAATTAAGTAAACAAAAACGAAAATGAAAAATTTAATTAGTGGCTTTCAACAGCGATAACAAAAAGAAAGAAAATTAAGGGTGAAATTACAATAATTGCTTGAAATGTAGTCCACCCACCTCAATACATTTTCAAGTCAAGTCAAGTTTTCGTTGAGATACCCTGTATATCCTTCTTTTTAAAATATGTACTTTTTACTATCAACACCTTCTCTTTCGGAAAATCAATTAGCAATTGTCCATTCTCATTACTTTCTTTATGCTTTCCAATTGTGGGCCTAAAAATGTTTTCATGTCCAATTTTAGCATTAGCATCTCCCAAAATTATTTTAAGGTCATGTTTTGCCCATTTATTATATTCTCTATCGAATTAATTATAAAATTCTTCTTTTTCTTCCCAGTGAGATTCCTCTGTTGGTGCAGAATTATTCATAGACACATACATCTGCGACGTGTGCAAGCAAATAGCAACATCGTAACTCAATTTTTCACCAAATTGAGATTTTTAACTTTTTATGTAGAAGAAAGCTACCCCTATATATTATACTTTGAAAAAAACATATATATAAAAAAATAAAGTGATTATTTAAAAAAATATCAACATTGTAACTAATTTTAAAAAACACATAATTGTAAATTTATATACGATGCAGCCGCAATCTAAGCTCACAAACACAAAATCGTATCTCAAGTTACGATGCAGCGCTTCTTTCATTCTTACGAACACTGTATCGTACCTTTAGAGACTATTTCTATGCATTTTTGTTTATATTTCATGTGCAACTTGTTAACTTGTTTTTGTGAAGGCGATAGTATGCATGCATTAATTGAGAGAAATAAAAAAGGAAAAGTAATTTACACACCTGATCAGTGGATTATGTTAATTAAATTAGCAAAGAAATCTAAGCCTCCATATGAAGTACATGAGGTGAGCCAAAAAGAAGTAATGGATTTAAATTTGTTAGGTGATAAAACTAGAAACTGGACGAAGAATAATAAGGGTGAAACTGTTAAATGGAGTGAAGTAAGAGAAGTCAAAATAGAAGCAGAAAATCCTGATATCTTACAGTTAAAATATGATTTTTGTGATATCAATGTTGTCATTAAGTTGGAATCAAAATTAAAACAAAACCAGAATTCCGTGTCTACTTTAAAGCAGGCGTATACAAACCTATTCCCATTGCCTTAAAACATATCAACATTTGCAATATGGTATCCCAGAAGCTTACCATGAATTTTACAAATCACCACCTCATATTAATAATACAAAATATTCAGACAGTGAGGAAGACTAGCTAAATTGTATTGTATTTAAAAGTTGAAAAGAACTTTCAGTTTAATACTGTTGTTTTATTGATTAAATAAAATTTTGTTGTTTCAGATACATTATAGATACGTAAGAGTTTTCGAGTCACTTTGTCGTAACTTAGATACGATCATGCATTTTCAGATTTTAGGGCCTTAACATCGTAACTCAACAAATATTATAAAAATAAAGCATATTACTGTAAATTACCTACATTTTCTTGTTTTAATAAATTTGACAACAAAAGAAAAGTTTATATGTCAACAGAAAAATACATTTCTTTTAAATATGTATTTAAGAAACAGCATCACACATTTCACTCTTTAACCAGAATTTGTCTTTTATGAGTTACGATGTTACTATTTGCACCCATCGAAAGCAATACACATTTAACGTATTCATATAACACACACATATAGCGTACATCTACATGTGCAAAGACATTTCTTAATAACAAAACAAAAAGAAAATCAAAGGTTTCATCTAGATAAAATAGCAAGAAAATAAATCATATTCCATAGCGCAACTTTGTTTAGAAAATATAAGGAATTTATTTTTGAGGTCTACCGGTAACAAAATAAATATTATTGGAATTTGGTAAGCAAAAGTCTTGAAAAATTATGTACGATAGCAGGGAGGTGTAAGTGTACCTTTGTAAAGTAAATTCAAATTACGTTCATCTGTTCTATATGTTATATGCACAACTAGTGAAGTTCTTAACTGTTCGATCATCCTACGCTTCTGCGAGAAATTTGTCGATTTATTTGCTACTTTCGACTTTTTCTATTGATATCGTTCGCTCTTTTGATTCAAAAAAGCAACAAGCTTGTAATATTCGCTTATGTCCTGATTCTTTACGTTTGCCATCGCCATAATAATAATAATAATGATAATGATAATGATATTGATAATGATATTGATAATGATAATGATAATGATAATGATAATGATAATGATAATGATAATGATAATGATAATGATAATGATAATGATAATGATAATGATAATGATAATGATAATGATAATAATAATATTAATAATAATAATAATAATAATAATAATAATAATAATAATAATAATAATAATAATAATAATAATAATAATAATAATAATAATAATAATAATAATAATAATAATAATAATAATAATAATAATAATAATAATAATAATAATAATAATAATAAATAATAATAATAATAATAATAATAATAATAATAATAATAATAATAATAATAATAATAATAATAATAATAATAATAATAATAATAATAATAATAATAATAATAATAATAATAATAATAATAATAATAATAATAATAATAATAATAATAATAATAATAATAATAATAATAATACTAAGTAGTAGTGGGGAATGAGAAGTGCCGAATTTATTGGAACTATTCATTCCCCACCCTCAGGCAAATCCAAGCCAAAAAGCCTGATGTAGTCCTCCTCGACCACCAGCTTAGGACGATGTTTGTGATTGAGTTCTCGGCTCCCGCAGAGAACAACATCATCCTAAAAGAGGAGGACAAACGGAGAAAGTATCGAGATCTTCTCTCCGAGCTCCGCAGGCTGTATCCAGACCACTCTGTTAAGATTGTGGTGCTAATTATAGGCGTCCTGGGTGGAATGAGACATACGTTGCTTTCTGACTTAAAGATCATACCGGCTTGTCGAAATTCGGCAGAGATCTTAGCCGGCAGAATGCAGAAGGCAATCGTCCTTGGTTCGCTACGTCTGCTCAGAACACACGATTTACGGGCGCAATGATTACTGACTCCACGGAGTGGAGAGTGGTCATTGCTTGACTCTCCAGAACATCTCCGAATGTGTCGGAGCTTCGGAAGGTGTTTACTGGGAAAAAATAATAATAATAATAATAATAATAAAAGTTTATTGCACAACAGAGTAATCCAATTGTAGGACAATGTAATTAATTATAACAATAGAATATAAATACACATAGCTAACTAATTTACTTGTAATTGAGGTCGCTAGAATATAATGAAAATGAACGCTTAATATCTATCATATAAAAATAAAAGATGAAAATATTAAATATCTATATAAATAAGTGATAATCGCAAACTTTAATATTAAACAATCAAATTTATTATTATATGTGAGAAACTAGTGAAAGATAAAAAAATAAATCACAGTTGAGATTTCTTGAATTATAAGTTTGCATCAGAGTAAACAGGGGACTTTCTAAGAACATTAGTACTCGTATATTCGACTTGCAGGAGAATAAAATAGTTCATTTTGACGTGATTCTAACCTAGACAACTTCAGACAACAACGTAGGGCAATCAATCATATAATTTAACAGTTTATATAGGAAACATAATCTTATAATTGCTCTACGTTTTTCTAAAGACACCATATTTAACCTTAATAATAATACATTATTTGGATAACCTCGCTCAGGGTAATGATTGTCAATTTTTGATATAACATATTTCATAAATCTACGTTGAATTTTTTCAAGTGCTTTTGAGTGTATATCATAAATGGGATTCCAAATCATAGCCCCGTATTCAAGCTTTGCTTGTACCAGAGAGAAATACAACATTTTCAGTTTCAATATTTCTAAAATGTTTGCAATTTCTTACAATGAAACCAAGTAGTTTCAGAGCTGCATTGGCTTGAACGTTAATATGTTCCGAAAAATTAAGTTTGCTATCATAAATTATTCCCAAATCTTTAACTTCTTTCGCTCTTAAAACTTCATTGCCATTGAAAGTATAAGTATATACAATTGGTGAAAGTTTACGAGAGAAAGTAATTACTTTACACCTCGCAATGTTCAAGTTTGGTAACTTCACACCAATTTTCAATAAAAGATATTTGATCTAGCATTGCAACACAATCGCTCAAATCGTTAACCTCACAAAATAACTTATCATCAGCAATTAATAGCCTACCACACTTTAAACCATCACTTAAATCATTTACGCAAATAATAAAAACTAATGGGCTCAAGTTGGATCCTTGACATACACCAGATGATGCTAAATAATAATCTGATTTGTAACCATTATATTGAACATACTGAGGTCTATTATGAAAATATGATGTAAAGAAATTAATTAAAGGAGTTTTAAGACCAATATAATTTAACTTTTCTAATAATATGTTATGGTCTACGCGATCGAAGGCTTTTGAGAAGTCAGTATAAATAGCATCAACTTGACCACCTTACATGCACAACTAGTGAAGTTCCTAACTATTCGATATTATCATCCTACGCTTCTGCGAGAAATTTGTCGATTTGTTCGCTACTTTCGACTTTTTCGGTCGATATCCTTCGCTCTTTCGCTTCAAAAAAGCAACAAGCTTGTAATATTCGCTTATGTCCTGATTCTTTACGTTTGTCATCGCCTTGAACATGAAATAATTTGACCAAAGCGTTGAAGATTATCATATTTTGGATCTTTCTTAAAAGTATGCCAAAATCATTTCTTCACTAAACTTGCCACTAACACTTTCCAGATCACATAATCTCAAGAAACGATTGCACGGAGTAGTTCATTATATTTAGGCCACTCTTTGTTATCGTTATTATTAGATATACAAAATAAAGTTTCGAAAAACGAGTTGTAGCGTTGTAACTGAAAACCCCTTTAATAAGTTACTGGAAGCACAGTGAAGTTGAGGGGTACAAGAAGTAATAATATATTTTTTAATGGAACACCCAGTGTATTTTCAGAAAATTAATTTTCAAAATATTAGTGAGCTCTAAAAAATTGCCGGATATAATTTGATCTCTAGTGGTTTTTCAAGTTAAAATACCATATTATGACTGCGATTACATTTGAAATTTTCCGTTATTTAAACTATTTTACATGAAACAAGTATTAAAGGCCGTATAAGATGTGTTTATGTAGGTATAAACACTTAACAATTCAACATATACAAGATAAAATGAACTCCTTCAAAGAAGCGTCAAGAGTTCCAAAATATTTAGAAGATAAGCATTTAGTATTTATATCCCACCAACTATTAATTTTAATCAGTAGTAAATTGTCTAAGAAAATGAAGCTATTGATAGTAATTGTAGCAGCACTGTGCGCATGTAAGTTAATTCAAATAAAGAAAACTAAGTATATTTGATATAAAAATATGATGCATATGTTATTTTTTTAAAAAAGCATAACTTTAATTTTGGGATTTGGTTGAATTTCAGTCAATTCAAGTCAGAAAAAATAATATGCCAAATAAGTATATGATTTAAATTATTGTTACGTCCACTTTTTACAATAAAAATAATAATTATTAAAAAAAATAATTTTGCTTAAAGTTTACTTCTGGTAAACGTAGAAAGTCCCTATACTACCTTAATTTATTGCTGTATTGAATATATAAGAAATATGTATTGCTTACCGATTTTTACAATATATTTTGTTACTCAAAGAGCACCTTCAGGAGGTCTATAGGTAGATTTTTCAAAAATAAAAAGATTTGGCGAATCATTCCGCTTGTCTAAAAATTGAAATTCAAATAGTCATTAGTCACACTATTAATAATATTATCATTTTCTGTATCATTAAAATGAATTTGAAAACTCTACCCAACAAGAAATCTAATTATTTTTTGTTTGTTTTTGTTTTCATGTAGAGCAATTAGCATAATATTACTAGGCTAGCAGTTACCATTTACAAATTAGCTACAAAACATCCAGAATTGGTTTTGGTGGCCCTATTTGATTTTTTGTTTCAGCAACAAATTTTTAACTGACTGTATGAGTTGAATGGCCAATTTTTTTTTATTTTTGAAAAAAACTATATACCTTCTGAAAGTACTTGAAGAGAAGCGAAATATTCAGACTTGTTTTTGGTGGTCGTATTTGATTCTTCGTTTTTATACGAATGTATAAGGCAGCAACAAATTTAATTCCTGTGTTTACGTTGTAGTTTTGTGTTCCTCTTCAGTTTATAGTGCCTTTTATTAATTTTAAACGTTTTATAGTTATTAAGTAAAGGAATTTGTGTCGGATACAGATATTTTCCCACAATATAGTTTGTTTTTCTAGGTTATAGGACAAGACTACCGCGGATGCATTAAAAGTTTTCTACTTCTATTAGTATCTACCTATTTCTTTCATTCGATTTTCTTATAATAAATAGGCATTTGGCATTTTACCTAACTGTATCTACGGGAAGTGTATTTCATGGGTAGTGAGTGGTTGTAGTGTTACCAAACGAATGCAAAATACTGCAGTTAACTGAATTAACTGTTACCTATCTATTAAGCACTAAGTAAGAATGTTAATTTTTGTCGTTTCTGCATTTAGAAACGCTGCAAAAAAAACGACCGCATGGTAGTTGACATTGTTGACAGATTTAAGCTTTATCTATGAATCTAAGCCATCTCAGTCAATGCTTATCATAGGCGCCGACTTTCCGCAGGAAAAAAGGATTTTGCCCCATTTTTTAAATATCGAGCTAAAATTCTGGAATACTTTTTTAGTGTCATTTAGATCTCCCTGAGCATGTGGTTAAAATGTTTTAACTTTATCAAAGCTAACCCTGTATTTGTTCCATAAATTCTTACTTATAAAAATATGAAATACGTAACAAAACAAAAATCACAAAATAAATGAACTATTTCGTGTTATACTAACTTTGTAACTGCTTGTCGCAACTTCTCAATAATGTTATTATTTTGACATTTTTATGTTAAGTAGTAAAAATAAGACCTTAGTAAAAAACGATGGGAGAGAGGGAGGTACCAAGCGCCCCCTTACCCCCGTTAAATCGGCGCCTATGGATGGAACTAAATATAAAGAAGTTGAGTGTAAGGGAAAATACAATTATCATCACTTCATACAGTATATAATAAAAAGTTGAAATAATTTCAAAAAGTCGTTGAATAATTCTTAATGTTACTACTAAAAATTTGAGAACATTGGTTATTATTACTTTTCTGATACATGGTAATGCTATTCCAGTGCATGGATGCTATACCGAAGTCTATAACGTGAAACGAGTTAAGGATGGTGTAAATGGCACTGCGAAAACAACTCGATATTGGGACTGCTGCAAGCCATCGTGTTCGTGGGCTGAAAATTTGCAAAACACTTCTGCTACACCTGTACAATCTTGCGAAAAAGATGGAGTAACTGCAGCAGATTCAGAAGAAACAAATGCTTGTGACGACGGCACAGGTTCTTACATGTGTTCTGATCAGCAACCCACAGTGGTAAATTCGTCCTTTGCCCTCGGATACGTAGCAGCTTCCTTCAGTGGAGGTGTTGATACCAGCATGTGTTGTGCTTGTTTACTTCTCACTTTCGAGGACGATCTCGCAGGGAAACAGGTATGTGAAATGTGAAATGTTTAATTTTATCCAGTTTAACAATATTTATAATGATATGGGAAGATTATTAGATTTAACAGTTGGTAATATAACGTGTGATGTCCGAAGAGATCATACTCGACTGATACGTGAGGATATTTACCATCCAGCATTATTTTTTAATTTTAGTAATGACAGATACATTACCACAGCTTGCTCCAAATTTACATAATAAAACATATTATTTTAAAAGAGCTGATTGTATATCACTTTATAATTCATTTCTTCTTGTTGATTGGTGTTTTCTGTTAGATTTTAGTGATGTTAATTTAGCTATTGATAAATTTTATGGTCAACTGTATGCAATTTGCGAGGCTCATGTGCCTGTCTACAAAAACTTTAAGTATAAGATATCCTCTATGGTTTGACTCCAGTGTCATTAAAAGCATTAAGTTGAAGGCTACATTTGATAAAAAATATAAACAGATAAAAAATAAAAATGTTAAGATTAATTTCCCTAATTTTTAGAATGTTTATCAAGAAACCCTTTGAAAAAGTCTTATATAACCGTATATAACCATCGGTCTATAATTTTATTTCTCCATATCAGTATGGTTTTGTAAAAGGTAGATATATATATACTTAGCTGTAAAAACAGAGAACATTACAGGTATATTTGATAATAGGGAGTAAGTGGATGTGATTTATGCCGATAGGCCTTCGATAAAATAAGACACTACTCCGTAAGTTGATAAATTTTGGTTTTAGTTTTGATATGACTCAATTTATTGAATCTTAAGCAAGAGAGAGCAATTTTTTTCTAGACGACTCATTATATTGCTACCTCAGGAGTTCCTCAAGATTCCATACTTGGACCCCTTTCCTTTCTGCTATATATTAATGATTTGAATTATGTGATTAGTTCTTGTGGACTTTTTTACGCTGATGATTTAAAGTTATATTCTGTTATAAATAGTTTATAAGATTGCTTGAAGTTACGAATTGATCTTGATCATATAAATTCTAAATTTGTATACAGCATTGACAATAATAATTTATCCCGTTGTAACTCTTATTTAAATCTTGGAATATTGTTTGATGCTAAATTAACATTTAATGGTCATATTCAAAAGATGAAAAAGGCATTGAAATTTTATGGTTTTATAATTCGCAATTTGGTGCTCTGGTATGGTATCTTTATTACAATATTCAAAAGTGGTAAATTGAAAGAGTTCAAAAAAAGGTCTTAAAATATTTGGTTACAAAGATGATGGGATATATCCGAAAATAGGACTAAATTACGACATTTTAGTCGGTTAATTTGTTGTTGAAACTCTAGATTCTCGTAGAATTTATACGTTACTCACAATTTTGTATAAGTTATTGCATAGTACCATTGACTGTGTTGATTTGATTGCTGCTATTAACTTTTCTGTACCTAGGATAAATTTAAGAAGGACTAACACCAGGAACACCTTTAGACTTGCAACGACAAATACTATTAGATTTTATGTCAGTCATCGGTTTACGTCATGTGTGACAATTTTAACCGATGGCGTAACTCTTGTGATACATGTTTTGTCCTTTACATACACCTTACTGAACGCTGCAAGGCAAAGATTAGTTTTGTTTGAATGTTCCACTTCTGGATTAAATGTATATCATTGTAATATTAACACACTTGTATACTCGCGACAACAATTCCGACGTCTTACGTCATGGCTGACGTTACGCAATTTTTTTTATTGATAACGCAATTTTTGCTATATATGGTCGTGTTAAAAACAATCATTTTATTCAATTTAGTGCAATATACTATGCAAACTTTTAGTGTAGTATATAGTTTTATTACTCTCACTTGCAGTTTTTTTAATATTTTCATGAAAATATAATGAATTATTCATTTATTCGTATGACGTAAGTCGTCTGAATTCTTGTCGCGAGTATATATGTATATTTAGAAATATTTTGCTGCTTATATATTTCTTCTCTCTATTTTCTTCTTTTCTTGGTTTATATAGACAAATGTTGTTATAATTTTGTAAATTGACCTGTAAATGGAAATCTGTTGGGCAATAAAGCATTATTATTATCATAATTAAATTATTATTCTCTGTTAGGTACTATTCTAAATATTTTTCAGATGATAGTACAAGTAACCAATACTGGCAGTGACTTGGATTCCAATCAGTTTGACATCGCCATTCCCGGTGGTGGCGTGGGAATATATACCCAAGGATGTTCTTCCCAATGGAACGCTTCAAGCACCGGCTGGGGTGACCAATATGGTGGCGTATCATCTGAAAGCGACTGCTCTGAACTTCCTGACGAGCTTCAGGATGGATGTGATTTCCGTTTTGACTTCTTGGAAGGCGTATCTAACCCTGAAGTTACTTTTGAACAGGTGGACTGTCCATCGGAAATTGTCTCGGTCACGGGTTGCAATTATTAATTCATTTAGAAAACTATTTAGGTATTTTATAATATAAAATATAAATAAATATATTATCTGTATCTATGAAGTTTTCTTCCCTTTTACCACAGGTATAGAAGTAATGTCACTTGAACTCATAACGTAAGTAACACTCTTAAGCGATTTTAAAAACAGAATTTATTTACTACAGGGTGTCCAGAAATATATGCAACATAGAGCAAGAGTAGATCCTTGACGACAAAAAAATGCGATATGGGCAAACTTACCTTAGTCAAAAAAGGGATTGTGCCACTGAATAAATTGAAAAACGTTAGTTTTTTTTGATCTTGCTATTCCTTAACGTTTTATGCAAATAAAACAATGATGACATGGAACATGAAATAATTTTCATTCAAGGACTATCAACAAGTTGTCCTCTTGATAAAATGAGATTTAGTAATGTCTTGGACTGATTGATGGTCACCAACCAAATGGGAAATCTGGCAGAAACAAAAACACTAACACCCTTTCTGTCGGAAGGCTTTTGGGCCTAAAGTAACCCAAGGAATCACCCATTAGTTTATGATTTGGACTTAAATACATCCTGTATACTAGGAGGTCCGATTAATGCGGATTAGTTATACAGGGTGTAAGGAAATAAATGCAACATAGAGCGAGAGAGAGATCCCTAACGACAAAATAATGCGATGTTGCCAAACTTACCTTAGCCAAAAATTAAAGGTTAAAAATATACAGGGTGTCAAAGTTAAAATTTTATTTTCGATATTTGTAAATAACTTAAAAAAACACAAATATTTGCATACATTTTGGAAATCATTGATTTTTTGGGGCGAGAAATTCAAATTTGTTTCTAATTCTTACGTCACTAGTAGAAGGCGCCACTTATGACACGTCATGCTTCTTTTGAATGAAGATACTCTTTTGCGACTTAATGTATCCATCTGACTATTGAAACAGTCGATTCTCCTACATCCTTTATCTGAAATAGTATACCTTGTTGAAGTTGTTAGGAGTGATCGTTTTTGAATCTTATTTGAAATATTCAATACACCGAGTAGAAACTTTAGATTTGGTTTCAGGTAAAGAGCCTTTTTCACTGAAATACAACAAAATGTTACTTGAAAAATAAGTTATTCAGAAAGGTAAATTATGAAGACGTGTAAAATTACAAGATGGGCAATCAAAAGGCCACAAGTCGAAGCCAGTTTTCCAACTGGGAGACTCAACAGTTATTCAGTTTTTTCACATTCAGAAGTTGACGTTATGTACAAAAGTGTTGAAATTTTCAAAAGAAACCGCTCTCTCATGAACGCTCCTGAATCTGGTATCTATTGGCTTTCTTCAAAAATTTTGTATGCAGCCTTATACACATTTTACACTTCCGTAATGCAACTGGCTTTTAGAACAACACGTGAACAATGACAATTTTGAATGATCAGTTTTTGTGATGGGTTAAGATTTCAATTTTGCTTCTCCCTCAATAAATAATGGCAAATTAGCTGGATAATTTGTTCTATTAGACTAACTAAACTGCGAGCGCTATCTTATTTTATGCAACGTAATATCCCTGAGTTGCTAGAAGTTATATATTTTTAAATTTAGGAGCAGTAGCATGTGGTTATTGTAAGATGAAGTACTGGATTATTTTGTATCAACCTACCTATTTACCAATACTTAATTAGGATCACCCTTCTTAATTATATGAGAATATTTAAGGGGGTGATTCTACATCGAAAATTAATGATAATTTGCTTTACAAACTATGGTCCAAAAATTTCCCGTTTCAAAAATTTGTTGTGTTAACATTTTAGGAAAAAAAAGAAAACAATTAATATTTTCGAAACGACTTTAGCTATTTTAATGAAATTTGGTATGTAGTTATGATCAATAAAGCTGTATCTTTTGCAATATAAACACAATTTCTCTCTTTAACAGTGGCGTGCGCACGAACGCTGACTTTAATATTTTTAATGAAAAATATGGTACGCCAATGGTTTTCTTTCAGATAAAAATTATTTTTGAATTCCCGTTCAATTTGAAAAATAAGAGCCCTTTTGAGTTTTTGGACTGAAATGCGCCATTTTTGATAAAAAAATAAAAACCGTTGGATTGTCCGGGAGAATTCATGTAATAATTAAAGTATACAATTTTGTAATAACTTTACAGATAATGAAATGGATTACGTTCTTAATATTTGTCCTTGTTATTACAGAAGTAATACGTGCAAACAATCAACACAGGCTGGAATTAATAAAAGAATGGTCGGCTTGAGTAAAGTTTAAAGATTGATATAAATAAAACAATTAACAAATTTCAAATGTATTATGTACACAGATTTGTCTATATGTATATATTTTTCTTATGGTATACAAACTTGTTTTATGTAATGTATTAAATATAGTTTAGTTTCTTTGAATCCAGTTACTCTCAGAAATATTGCCCTTATTAATTCTTATTACATTGAATTTGCAGTATTTTAATTCCTAAATTTTTCAATACGGTATCTGTCGTTTTTGTCACAAGAAAATAGCAAATTTAAATGTATTTTCTTCCAAGACTACTTTGCAAAACTGTCGAATATTTCTAACAGTTTGAAACCAAGCTCTGATTCTTGTGAAAACAGACTTATTACCAAAAAATAAGCAAATGGCAATATATCAAAGATGTTCCTAGTAATTCCTTAATTAACTTTGTACCAAAGTATACAATGCAAGCACTTTTCAACATAAAGAAATGTTAAAGGAAAGTCAAAAATTACAATTACAGTTAACTTGCTAAGAAAGTTTTCAGTAAAGTCTTGATTAACCTTGTAGCAATGTATAAAGATAAGTTCTATCAAACTTATTGACTTTAGTACAAGAAACTTGCTAAATTAATGTTTCCTTGTAAAGTTATTGGGTGGAAATTATAACTTTGTTGCAAATCCCTTGCAAACTTGCTGTAAAAGCTTTTGCAACTTTACAGCTTCATTTGTAAATTATTATCAATGTTGCAGTAATTTTATTTTGCTTAGTGAGTACAAGCGTTCTAAATGTCATTTGAATGAGATGAAAGTTACAAAATGAAGCAATTTGTGATCTCTCTGGTACAACGTTGTATGCGAATTTTCTGGACAACCCATATACCTAATACGTAAACAATGTTCATTCCCTACTCACATGATTTTTATCATTTGTTCGAATCCTAATTTCTTAAGCTTTCTATCCTAGCTCGTTACACAATATACTATTTTTTTTTGTACGAACGATGGATGTTTACGAGATAAGATGTTTCGAAATGATTTGTGCTAACTATATACTGAAAAGCAAGGGTTATAAAAATATAATTTTTGTTTACGTAAGATTACCTTCTGTTGCGTACGTACTGAAATAAAAATAAATATTTGGAAATTGATAAATCCGATAAAAACAAAAATCTGGAGATCAATTTAGGCCAAGGAAACTAACAAGTTATTTAAATTACACTTATTATTTTCAGTCATACCTATGATGACAATAATGGTTTCCTCAAATCAATGGGTCAAAGGCGGCAGGAATTTTAAAACCATGGCGGTATATGAGAGCATTCATACCGAGACGGTGTTCCGTGCGTTGTCAAGCAGCATTGCAGCATTAAGGATTGCTTGCATTATACCTTCACGGACCACCACAGACCTGTAAAGACTGTCCATGGAGGTACCCATGTTAGTTAATGAAGTATCCCACAATAGACCTGCACCAGCACGTACCGTGTCCTGCAACAACCGTCAATGCAGATAGTGTTGATACTGCGCTAGATCTACGTGAGGTCTGTTTCCACATAAGTCAGGAATTGGTTTCAAACTTTTAGAAATATTCGACCAGTTAAGTCGGACACCTCTCTTATTAACAACCTCTATTTATTTACCTTAAACAAAATGCAAATATTTCGTCAGATTGCACTGGTCGCAAAATCTTGTATTGGATGCTGTAGTCGAGGTCAAATCTAAGAGTTCGAAAACATTTTTTTGTAACATTCGGAAATACCGATTTTCCTCCAGTTCAAAAAATAAATAATGAATTTCACGATACAGCTATCTCTTCTTATTGAAAGTGTAAACCCAGAACTTTCTCATTTTCCTGGCTTGCTCCTTCTCTCTCTCCTCTTCCCTACTGTTCATACAATATTGCTAAAGTAAAAATATCTCGAGATACATTCAACTACTACTTAAAAATGTCATACAGAAGCTGCACAAAAACTTGCTGGTCCGTGCTGGACAAGTATGCGAAATATTGGAAATTTACAGGTCAGCACTGTGCTGGTCCATGCAGGCATAATGTGCGGGATCTTTTATATATACAATTTGATTCAGAACTTATGTAAAAAAAATTTGAATGCATAGGAGACTCTTACGAATACAATATTGTAAAAAAATTAAAAAGTCCTGTCCAGAAAATTTGAAAACAATTCCCAAGGAAAAAAATAAATAACAATTTATAACACCTATTTTATACAGCAAATTTAGCTAATTTTGCTGCTATTTGCGGTTTTAATGAATAAAATAGTTTGACATAATTGATGTTAGTTACAATCAAATTTTGGGCTCGTCTTACCCTGTTTGTACAAACTAACACAAATGTTTCTGCTTCTTGTCCGTTTTGAACTCGTAAGTTATTGGCAGCAAGTATGATACGTTTGCGTAAATCATCAACAGTAGGTACCCACTTCGGTGCGATACACTTCATTTTTTAAATATCCACACAAAAAGAAGTCCAAATGATTTAAAGTCAGGAGATCGAGGCAGCCATGGTATTGGTCTTCTACGTACAATCTCTTGGTATTAATGCTTGGACACGCTGTACATGGTAGGGATATAATTGAGCCTCGTGTATGATGCGTTACACTCCTGCAATAGGCCGTGGAAGTCCTGGACCTCCATCTCTTCCTCGATTTCAAATTTTCTCGCGTTGAACTACAGTTGCACTCACTGCATACCGCGGTAAAAGTACCTGCATTTGACACAAGTTTCCTTTTACCATAAATTAAAATGATATCCATCAACTGCGAGTTGCTCTATATGTAAGCTGTTTTTTATAAGTAATCGGATTTTAATGTTCGGAATCGCCTGGCTAGAGACTACAGTTCCTAGTGATGTAAATCACCTGGTATTTTCTTGACCTTCTGCAAACCTGCTACAGCTTTACAAAAATAAATTAATCAAATTGATTTTAAATTATTCAGTTTTATGGAACAATAATACAGTGTTTCGTAAGTAATGAGTCACAGACAGTTTAACCCAAATTTTAAGAATACGCTTATACATTAATGTGTCGGGGTTAAAACAAAATAAAGTAAAATATTTTTTGCGAAAACTTTAACAGTTGTTGTCGTATCGATTTCACATTTGGTACCAATGGGTTTTTCGGGGTGTCGAATTTAAATACTATACAACTTTTAAGCTCTTCTATAAAGGCGTTACATAATGTTATGATGAAAAAACTAGCCAACTTTGAGAGAACTCCTTCTCTTAACCGAGATTTGTAATAAATGAACTATTTTTATTTTACTATGCAATTTTTATGAGTTAAACTGCAAATGAAATAAACTGAGATGTTATCTTATTTGAATAAGAAGGCTAAGCACTAAAACAATATTAATGAAATAAAATCTGTCAGTTTGTATTAAGTTATTGTAGTTTTGCTAGTCTGTAGTTTTAATTATGTATTAATAGCATAGGATCTCACTATAAAACGACCTTTCCGAGCTGGTTAATAGATGAAAAGTATTTTATATCCAATTAAATATGTCAATAATATATATTACAAATGGGTTGTCTAAAAAATTTCAGTCCAGAATATGATTAATTAACAAATAAAAATTAATTTTTTTTTAAACATTTCACTGGTTTGGTAAATAGGCAAATTCCATACCAATCGAAAGTATGAAGCCCATAGAATATGCAAACGTTAGGTTGACCAATATTTTCCCGTCACAACTCTTGGGTAGGCCGGTATAAACAGGTAAATGGATACTAGTAACTTGCACCGGTGTGGTTAATAAATTAAAATTAAATTAAAATAAAGATTATTTCATTACGAACACGGTGGAATAGGGTTGTCTGCGAAAAATCAGTCCTGAATTCCGGTTGTCGAGTTTTAAAAAGTGAAATATTGCTGCGAGTGAATACGTGCAACAGAGAGGTCCCAGCGAACCATTCCATGCGATAGAAGAGTACACAGCATTGCAGCTGTGTGTAGTTCGTCCATACCGAAAATGAAGACGATCCGTTTATCCGTTTCTCCAAAAAATCGAATAAAGTCCGGGGGCGGCGGTATTATTATTAATCTGCTGCTAGGAACCCCTAACGCCCTGCAATGACAATAAAATAACATTTGCACCCTACTAATGATATGTCGAGATCGAAAGCCCGTAAAAAATAAAATTTTCTAATAATCCATTTGCCGCCCCGAATTACATTTAATTTTTTTTTAACAATACAATACATGTAATCAAAAAATTTTATTAGACTTTTCGATAGGTAAGGTGGAAAAGAAGCCACAATGATTTTACACAAATTTCGTGTTTTCTGTTTATCCGTTTCTCCAAAAAATCTAAGTCCGGGGGCGGTGGTATTTTGCCGCCCAACTCGTAAACCGTTGCTTGTACAAAAAATTCTATAGAAGCATTTTTTCATATTTTACAAAAAACATTCGAAATATGTACTCGAAATAGAACATAAAAGGTCGATTTCTCGAACTCGTGACTTCGAGACTCCACCCCTCAGTTATGAAAACAGTTAGGAGGGCAACGTATACGGTTCGGAGTAGAGGGTTATAGGTCCTTTATTCGGGAAACCTCCGATCCCATTCCACAGCCGTTTACCTAGCCTCATGTTCGTCGTTAGGGGTAAACAAAATTTTCCGCACATCTCACGGCCACAAATCGAATCCGATGGACCTCAAATTTTATGTACGTATACTTCGCCATAAGGCGGGGGCGCATCCGGTAATGTACCGAAAAATATTAGAAAACGGAATGCCGCCCCCGGAGCCGCTCCCCAACCGATCGAATCGAAATTTTAAAGACACGTACTCTTTGAGACACGGAATCGAAAAAAATTGTCCGTCTTCGCATTAGGGGTTCCTGGGGGCAGATTAATAATAATGCCGCCGCCCCTGGACTTTATTCGATTTTTTGGAGAAACGGATCAACGGATTGTCTTCATTTTCGGTATGGACGAACTACACACAGCTGCAATGCTGTATACTTTTCTATCGCATGGAATGGTTCGCTAGGACCTCTCTGTTGCACGTATTCACTCGCAGCAATATTTCACTTTTTAAAACTCGACAACCGGAATTCAGGACTGATTTTTCGCAGACAACCCTATACCACCGTGTTCGTAATAAAATAATCTTTATTTTAATTTAACTTTAATTTATTAACCACACCGGTGCAAGTTACTAGTATCGATTTACCTGTTTATACTTGCCTACCCAAGAGTTGTGACGGGAAAAATTAGTCAACCTAACGTTTTCATATTCTATGGGCTTCATACTTTCGATTGGTATGAAATTTGTCTATTAACCAAACCAGTGAAATGTTTAAAAAAAAATAAATATTTAATTGTTAATCATATTCTGGACTGAAATTTTTTAGACAACCCATTTGCAATATATTTGTTGACATATTTAATTGGATATAAAATACTTTTCATCCATTAACCAGCTCAGTGAAGGTCGTTTTATAGTGGGATCTTAGACTATAATATGTCTCGTTTCAACTTCTTTTCTATTCTCGAAAAGAGGAACATGGTTCGTGTTTATCCACACGTTAACTTTAAGGGGGCCCTTACCATGTATTAGCAGAGTAGTCTACAAGACAGTAAGATTTTAAACTCTTGAGAGATACTGCTATCTAGTAAGATCTAAACTATTTATGGCTCAAAAAATACCGATAACTGTATATTACGTGATCTTGCTGTGGTTAAATATGGCGATAATAAAAAAAGATGCATATCGACAAAGATAATTTTAAGTTTTCCTTTGTCTTCTACAAAAAATTTAACACTCTTTTTGACTGCAGCAAAATAGGCATAAAGGTTGAACTTAGGAAAGGTTTGTGTTAATTTTTCTTAGTTTGGCTTTTAAATGTGAAAAATTAATTGTTGAAGTTTATGTAAATTCCATAAATAGAGCCACTTTCAATAAATATTTTAAGTATAAAATCGCTACATTTTGGCAATATAAATACTAACACTACCTAAATTGAACTTTCTAGTATTCAAAAATGTATAATTCGAATTGGTAACTTTAACAGGGTTTAAAATTCTTAACTTTAAAATTACATCGACATTTCATTATCTTGGGCCACAAATACGACCTTAATGGGCGTCATGGTCGTAAGTATGCAATAGCAATTTATACATCAGGGATGCATTATTTAGGGCCCAATATAAGACAGTTCAAAAGTGGTATGATATTTAAATTTTGGCTTCCCCAGAAACCGATCGACACCAAATTTGATACGTCAACAAGTGTAAAGGTTATTAGAAGTTTTCGTAAAAAATAATGTTTTAATTGATTTAGTGTCAATATGATAACAATGACGGGGCACTAGTTTATACTGCTGCAGCTGTTCAGTCACTGAGTTTTGTTCAGATCGTTGGATAAGTGCACTAGATCTGACATTGTTAAATTTTTTATAGGGATAGTTAGAGTCCATTCCTAAGTCCATTGCCACTACGTCAGTGAATTTTTCAAGAGTTAAATATCATTAGGAATAATTAATACTTTCTTTTTTACAAAAATAGCGTATTCATTGAATCGACGCATTAGTTTGTGCTTACAAGAAGCAGCGGAATATTTTGAAAACATTTTAATTTAATTTTCGTGTATCGAAGCGAAACTATCAAAAAGTATCATATTCGAATATTACGTACGATAATTTGTAAAAAAAGGAGAATTTTATAAAATTACTATTTTAGGATGCAACCAAATTTTAAGTGCAAGTATTATTGAGAAATTGTTTAGATATTACTGAAATAAGCATCGTTTTCTAAAAATTCTTGACATTATGTATTCAACTTGAATTTTCCTTATTTTAATTAACACATTTAATAAAAATACTGAAACCGGAACAAACATTGAAATATCAACAAACTTGCATTTTACTACTAACAAGTAACAAACAAATAAAAACATGCATACATATGTATAGGCTACAGTTAACTTAAAAGAATATTCAGTGGTAAAATCTCCACAAATTCACTGTTATTTCAAATCTCATTACCAATTATTCTCATCCAGATATACTGAATTCTTTTTTAAAATGTGTAGATCTCTTATTGTATGTAGATTTTCTGGACCCAAACCATGTAAATTGTGAAAATTTACCATTCCTACTCTGGGAAAGTGTACAAACTTCTCTATCGAAGGCGTAAGCTGTAGGTATTTTCAATAAATAATAATTGCACTTAAAATTTGGTTGCGTCCTAAAATATTTTTTTACAAATTACCGTACGCAACATTCAAGTATGATACTTTTTGATAATTTCGCTTCGATACACGAAAATTAACGTTTTAAAAGAAAATTTACAAGAATACATTAAAAAGTCATGAGACACGAAATTTAGACACTGAATCAAGGAAGTAAAAAAAAACATTTCAAACTTTATCAGGGACTTACAAGAAAACATTTCTGAAATGTTCAATGATAGCAGAACCTTGAAAAAATATCACCCTGTATAACGATTTAAAAAAATGAACTTGTATAATATCCGAGACTTGTTGAGCGGTACATGTATCAAATTTGGCGGCTCTGTGTGCAATACGAACTTGGTAAGTAATAAAAAAGTAAATTTATTTTTCTGAAACTTTAGCCCCCCGTAACTCCGCTACTGATCGAGAGAAAGACCATGTTCATATAGTTTTCCTCTTAAAATTGCTTATTCTATCTATGGTTTCAATTTGTTCCAAACAAACCGGAACACCCTGTATATTGTAAACAAAGAAATAAGTTACGTTTAATAATACCGTAAGTCCACCACATCGTCACTAATAATTATGGCATTTACACTATGCATCTATGCCCTACAAATGCCTCAAAACGCAAAAAATACAAGAAACAAATGTCTGTTTGCACCGTAACCTGTACCTGTATCCTCGGATACAAATCTAAACAAATAATATCGCATTTTCAGCCACGTGGTTTAGTTTACATTCTCAGGCAATTTATTAATGTTAATATTTTAATTATTATGTGAATATTGCCGCAGACGCTTGTTCTGACCTTTCAATATATTTGAAAGATTATCTGTAATACATTTCAAACCTATAAAATTTATGTAAGTTTTCCATTACAATCGAGACGAGAACTTTGAAGTACCTGTAATTTGGAATCAATACATTAAGAAATCAAGGACCATGGAAGTCTGGAAAGTAATCAATAGTAATCACTTATGTTAAAATCAATCATTAATGTACCTATATTAAATACGTAACTCTGTACGTACATCTCAGATTTAATTTAGATTAATGGATTGATTGTTAGACATTATTGATCTCTTTAAATATAGTTAAGTGGTTCCATTCGACATAAAGTACACATGTTTGTGCTCCAGATAAGTTGAATTAATTCACTATTATTATCAGAATTTCCATCGAAATGAAAACGTATTTATGTGGGAGTAAAACGAAAACATAGCAGTAAACATGTAATTTGCATGATTTATTAATATTAAGTACAACATTTAATAAATATATTGCATATATTATACTGACTGATTTGAAACATATTATTTCAGAAAATATACACCGATATTACCTATGTAACACAGATAGATTTAAAGTTAAAACAACAATTTTCAGATGGGTATACCTAGATAAAATGCATGTGATATGACATTCTCTTACAAAACTAGGCGATGATATACTGGTACGTTTGGTTCTCTTTGGTTGCCCAGCAGCTGAGACAGAGTATAAAAGTCGTTTTTGTTGGGTCCATTCAAATATCTTATTTCGCGGGTTGGGTCATTGCTGCGTTTCTTGGAGACCTAAAACAAAATAAAAAACATAAGCCATCAATTCATATCTCCGAGTCCAAATTCCCTACAAACAAGCACCCAAATGGCGGCGTACATTAATGCCGCCATCGGAACTTGTGTACGGTAATTTAGCTACATCTGTGTTCTTTTTTATATAGGCTGTTTCTTAAGTAGAGGACAAAAATCTAGGGATGTATTCTGTGGTCAAAAATAAGGGACCAGCTACAGCGTGTCAAAAATTAATAAAATCGGTGTGCATATTTAGTATGACAGTAGGTATAAATAAAAAAATTACAAGGTTTAGAAACCTGCCAGTAGCGGAGATGTGGGTATCATCGATCAATTAGTTTCCACTTTTTTGTATTCTAAACTGATTAACAACAAAATTGATTTACCCAAACGAATTTAAATAATGATCAATTTAGTGATGCAATTATAAATAAATGCAATGCAATTTTTCCTGGTCTTGAAGATGGATTTTCGTTTTCTGAAGTAACAATTGAGGAAGTAAATAGGGTAATAGGTACTATCAAAACTCAAGCTAAAGGCTCGGATAATATTAATTTAAAGCTTCTTCATATAGTTATTCCACATTTAACACCACACCTTACATTTATCATTAATACGTGTCTAAAGTCAGGAACATTTCCATGTGCGTGGAAGGATGCTAATATATTGCCTTTACCGAAAGTTGATAACCCTCAAGACATTACCCAGTTTCGTCCAATAAGTATACTCCCAACTGTATCAAAAGTTCTTGAAAAAATTGTATGCTCGCAATTAACCGATTATTTATCAAAAAGAGAAATATTACATATAACACAGTCAGGTTTTAGAGAAAAACATAGTACCACCACTGCACTTTTGCATTTAACTAATGACATTTTTACCGCAAATGATAATAACTTTAACACATGTTTAATCTTGCTCGATTTTAGTAAGGCATTTGACACGTTAAATCATAAAATTCTTTTACAGAAACTCAAATATTTCGGGTTTAACCCAGTTGCTGTTTCATTTTTTGAAAATTATCTTTATGGTAGACGTCAGAGAGTTTTTCTAAATAATACATTTTCATCCTATAAGATACTGAATAAAGGCGTACCTCAAGGTAGGTAGGTTGGTCTAATATTATTCTCTATATATACTGCTGATTTTATTTCTTACTTGAAATACTGTAAAATGCATCAATACGCTGATGATACTCAGTTATACTATTCTTTTAATTTGTCTAATGCACTTTTAGCTTCAGAATATATTAATGAAGATTTAAATTCAATAACAATTGTTGCGAGAGCTCATAACCTTTTATTAAATGAAAATAAAACTGAAATAATGATCCTAATTTTAATATTATTTTGTGTAACAAATTACTAACATTTGTAAAGCAAGTTAAAATTTTGGGCTTACGAATTGATGATAGATTACGGTTTGATAATCATGTTACTTATTTAACAAAAAAATCGTACTGTATGCTGAAAATGCTTTACCTAAATAGAGACGTGGATAAATCTATTAAAATTAGATTGCGTCTCTTTCATTCTCTCTCACTTAGCGTATTGTGATATAGTATATTGGCCAGCTTTATTATCAAGAGATAATAATAATAATAATAATATCTCTACCCCTCATTCTAATCACAGGGATTAGCCCAGAAGTCGGAGACTTGTGCGGGAGAGGGGGCGGCATATTATTATTAAGCAGGCCGCATTTGCGCCCAGGAACGACTTACGTTGGTAGGCCCTAACCACTATTCAGTGCAGGAATGAGGAAAACCTGGAAAACCTCATTAATTAGGGGGGTAGTCAAATATCAACCGGCATCAATCTCTCACATTGACCCAAGCTAACATTATTCCACCCTACCATACCCACAGAGAGGGTGCCAATCCTCTCCACGAATATAGCTTATATACGGTCTACCGGCAGCTGGGCTCGAACCAACTCCGTCTAGTTACCTCGATTCAAGTACTAACGCCTTAAACCGCGCGACGACTGACCAATAAGATAAAGCTACCCTTCAGAGAATTCAAAATTCTTGTGTACGATTCTCTTGTGGATTACGAAAATTTGATCATATATCTAATTCTTTCTCTTCAGTAAAATGGTTAAACTTAGATGAAAGATTCACCTCTCATTTGGCAACTTTAGTTTATAAGATTAATAAATTTCGAATTCCTAAATATTTATTTGATAGATTGAAAAAGGGTATTGATACTCATTCTCGTTTTACTCGACACTGTAACTGGTATGAAGTTCCTAAACATAATACTGCACAGTATGAACGCTCCTTTCTTTATAATGCTGTTAAAATTTACAACTCCTTGCCTGCGTACCTGAAAAACGTCTCATCTGTACCTATTTTTAAAAAACAGATCAAAGACCTGTTATTTCCATCTCGTTCTTAATATGTTAATTAGTGTATTATTATCTCATAATATTTCTATTATTTATTGTAACTCTTCACATAATCTTTACGCTCTATGTATGCTCGTGTTATGTGTGTATATATATATACGTATATATACATTTTTTTTATATGGTTAATACATTGTCTTCTATTATTATTTGTATTTCGGGGTTGGTTACATGGAAGAGCAGCGAAGCTGAATGGCGCCAACCACAATGCCTAATTTGTTGTCATTATTTTTTTTTAACCTCGAATAAAGACATTTTTTTTTCCCAGTAAACACCTTCCGAGGCTCCGACACATTCGGAGATGTTCTGGAGAGTCAAGCAATGACCACTCTCCACTCCGTGGAGTCAGTAATCATTGCGCCCGTAAATCGTGTGTTCTGAGCAGACGTAGCGAACCAAGGACGATTACCTTCTGCATTCTGCCGGCTAAGATCTCTGCCGAATTTCGACAAGCCGGTATGATCTTTAAGTCAGAAAGCAACGTATGTCTCATTCCACCCAGGACGCCTATAATTAGCACCACAATCTTAACAGAGTGGTTTGGATACAGCCTGCGGAGCTCGGAGATACATTTATTATAATAATAATAATAATTATTATTATTATTTATTTGATCAAGTTGCACAGTTACTTAAAACGTATCTTAGGGAAACAATAATAATAAGAAGCCGTCATCTTATTTAATATTGTGTATGCACCTATTGTCAAATTAATTATTTTTTTAAGAAAGATTAAATTTTAATAATGGCTTATGCACATTCAAATGCTGAAGTGGCCAATATGGTTTACACTTATGGCCTTGCAGAGGGAAATGATACTAAGTCTAGGCGAATTTATATGGAACGATTTCCAAATCGTCCAAATCCAAGAACATTCAGAAAAGTTTTTTAACGTCTTTCAGAGTCAGGCTCATTTCAGGAAGCTCCAATTCCTGAAAGATCTTTGACTGTTAGAACGCCTAAGTTGGAAGAAGCTATTCTACACGAAATTGAAGAAGACCCAAACACTACGAAGATCGCTGCAAATCTTAATGTGAATCATAAATTAGTTTGGTCCGTTCTGAACAGTTATACTCGTATTACAACTAAGGATTCAAGCCTTATTACCGCAAGATTATCCTCGACTTCCTATCTACCTATCCTACCGCTGGGATATTGTTTACCGACGACGCTAATTTTTCCAGAGATGTTATAATGAACTTCCACAATAAACACGTTTGGTCAGATGAAAATCCCAATGCCATAATGGAATGTCAATTTTAACAGCAGTTTTCTTTGAATGTATGGGTGGATATTAATGGAAATGTTTTTGTTTGGCCTTACTTTTTACCAAGAACTTTAATCGGTGCCTCCTACAGACATTTTCATGAAAATGTTTTACCTAAACTACTTGACGATGTTTCCTATGCGCTAAGACAAAGAATGTGGTTTATGCACGACAGGGTTTCCTCACATTTTAGTTAACTGGTCGCGAATTTTTAAATGCTCTGTAATTTTATATTGGATGACAACCGTCTTCTGCCATTAGCAATAGTAAAATTAATCTAATTGGTCCAACTTTTACTACATATGACATATTTTTCATTGTTATGATAACATGAAGAGTACGCCATGGTTAAAATCGACATACTGTCTGTAGTGTCTGTACCTATTATGTCTTGTGCTTAATTTTGGAAAAATGAGGAAGAATCAGAAATAGTGAATTTATTGCCGGAAAAGTCTAGAACCCAAGGTGTGAAAAGGAATATAAAAGTTTCACGCAATTAAAAAGATCTAAGCATTAGTGAAAGCACTTTAATCGTTTATTTTGTTGAAAATTGTAAAAAAAAATCGTTACATTGGTGCTACTTACTACTTAATGCTGAAAACTGCTTAAGTTAGAAAAAAAACGTAATTACTGAAAGATATATTAGATTAATAGCATTTATTTAGAAGAAATCAGTTGGTTATAGTGCTAAATCATTCAGAGCATTTAGCAGAGAAGAAGTGGGAAAGTTCTTTATGGAAGCACGGTAGAATTTATTTTATTATTTCGTCGCCTGACATCCAAACTATTCTATGTTCACTCTATTTTGAAACCGATATTATTATATGAATTTATTCTATACCCCAAGCGCTTTATTTTTTGTCCATACAAACCTTGTTAAAGTTTAAACCAGGGTATTCCAAGTCCAAGCCACCAATCACGTCACAGTATTATAGTCGAACATAGAGATGTTTTCATGTTTTCAATACTGCGAATCGATTTCTGTTCCTGTCGCTACCACGTTAACTTACACTTATGGTAGCTGAATAAAAGGCGATTCCTTTTATACTAGTTTTTTCGAGCTGTACAAGATATATACATATGGGTAAAAATATATGACACTTATTTTATACCCCTAATTCCAACGGCTCTAGAGTACCTGCTCTGCTGAGGTCTCAAGTACAACTGGCTTTCTATTCCACTTGTTGTTAAGGAAATACACTTGTTCCCTTTTTCAGGCCAAATACCAAAAACATCTGGTTCCTTTCATACGCCGCAAAGCAGGCAAAAGCTCAGTAACAGTTCCCTTTGAAGATTCAGGATCAGAATATTAACTATAAGGGTCATGACAATGCGTATGTTGACCATTGGTAATATTTAATAGTAAAGTTCAAGTTTTTGGTACTAGTCAGAGAAATAGTACTAAAGAGGCGAATGTTCTTGGTTCATATTAGCCAAGATAAAGAGTTGAAATAAAAACTATTCAAAACAAAGACAACTTTAAATTGCTCCCAACAATCAACAACATGATTAGGTGCTTTTTTAAAGAAACTATTTATTTTTTCAAAATTTTCTCACTTTTGAACATAGAAATAAGGTGATTCCAAAAGTTTTTAATTTAATTTATTCTATGTCCAAGACTGCTCTATGTAATTTATTTTTTTCTACTCTAAGTGTGTGTACTCTGGAAAACATGTATTATTTATTATTTTAATACAAAATAGTCACTAAACGTAGAATAAATAATTGTGTACAAAAAATATATGTTGGTTTCTTCTTATTCTCCTAAGTTTTACATATGCTCTCCTGTAAACTTTAATAAAATGGACGTGAACAATATGGTTGTCAGACGCCGATTTGTTAAAAATTAACTTCATTTTAAGCACAAAAATGTAATTGGTTTTAAATAATCTTAATTATCGTTTCCAGCCTGTCGTCGAGAAGAGTTGGCCGAAATGACGTTATTTATAAACACTCTTAAGTAGAAAATCTGTAGTTTATATTTGTATGTTTTAAGATTTTTTATTTATACGTAATGCGATAATGTATATTTTATCCACTGAATTTAACTCAATGTTTTCCCATACTTAAAGTGGTAGGTGTACTTTACTTACATCAGAGTTGTGAAGTATTCTCCAAAAGGGTTTTGGATAATACTATTATTTGGACATTTTACTGTTAAATATGAAGAACTGCAAACACATGTGCATGAGGTGCGTTTTAGAGGAAAAAAGATTTTCAATATTAGTATCAACTGGAATTTTGTTTAATATTATGAACTATATTTGAGAATAGTTAGATTAGTGCAATGTTAAAAATAATAATAGTTGGAGATACTTTTGGTGAAATAGAAAATGGCAGTAACGTTATAATATTCAAAATGCTAAATTAACCATACAATTTTTTTTATATAAAAATAATTAGTTATAAACTCACTAATGTCAGTTACCTACTGTCTAAATACTTTTGTCTTTATCTCTTAAGTTCAGACATAATTTTAAACCAAATGTGTACTTAAATTCAACAATGTACCTATACCTCATTATTCTAAAATTAAGTGAATTTGCACTTGGATATGGGAATTACTCTTACGGACGTTATTTTTTTATATAAAGCGTGATACTTCCATCGATAACAAGTGATAATTTTTTATCAGCTATTACCAAAATAAAAAAAAATAGAGTGGATTCTTAATTGCATATTTAGTAGCAGAATTAAAGGAGTTCTTAATTGAAAAGTTAAATTTTATTTTGTGTCCAAGCAACATTTTATCTAGTCTTACCATGAATCGTTTCTTCCGGTTGTCTCCAAAACCTCCCCAACGACCTTTTTTGTCAAACATTTGGGAATTGTTTTGATCGATCATGTATTTAGGTCCAAGTTCCTTGTCATAACCAGTAGCGTGTGGGTAAACGGGGTTGTCCAACCAATTCTCTTCCTCTTGGTCTTGTGAATCGTCCTGATTGATATCGATGTCGAAATTGGGTTCGTATCTGTTCCAAGGTTGGCGATAGTTGTTGCTTTCTTGCTGTCTTTGGCGGTTGTTTTCGTACAGAGAAAGGAGGGCTAGAATTTCTTCAGGGGTCAAGTCCACTTCTCTTTTGATCCTACCATCAAATCTAGAAAAAAAAACACCGCACAATTAAATAAATATTAAATATTTTACTCAAGCAGAAATCATTTCACAAAAAAGTTTTATTAAAACTTCAATTATCGCTACTGATGCAGGTATAAATGAGAGATAGATTAAAATATTTTTTTACTAAAAACCTTTTTTGAATTTCTTGGATTTTTTTAAACAACATTTAAATATAAGATAAAAAGAGTGTGGTCTATATACAAGGCTGTATTGTGCCAAACTGAAACAAGAGTTAAAAAATATGAATCTAAACAGAAATTTGAAAACGCGTTGTATTAATAATTACAGGATGCACAGTGTCTCTCAAAAAATTGCGTATCTGGTAGAGCGGGTCACTTTTAACCCTTGCAGTCAAAGGATACAATCAAGAAGTTATCAAATTTTGACAGTAGCAATAGCCAATTAAATTTTTGCAACTTTGTACACATTTAAGAAAAAAATAAAAACTGTTTTTCACGTTTCCATTTCAGGGTCATAAATCCTCAAGAAGGCACAGCATTTTTTTTTATACGAAAGAATATATAATGAATATTTTCACACCTATCTTTTTCACCCTGTATATTAGTATCTGTATTAGTATGGGTTGTTTTACTAGCATATTCTTTCATTTTGGTTCTATTTTTTGCGAACCGATAATTAAATTTTATCGTCATATACTGTAAGTTCCATTTATTAATAAAAAATGTTTAAAGAAAAAACACTGAAATTATAAATTTAGTTTATTAAGCACGTTCTAAAATTAAAAAATGTGGATTGTTATAGAGGAAATAAGTTCTTTTTTTGATTTTTATAAAAATTGGATTGTATTAAATAAATAAAAAATGTTTCAAAGGCATGGGTAGGTAAAACATTAAACAATATACACGGTAGTCTTAAATTTTGAATAAAATGAGTTTAAAATACAGTATGCTTCACTTTTACACCCCTCAAAAATTATAGTGGGTACTGCGATTTTGATGTTTCTTTTTAGTAACTAAAGACCCATCAGGTGAAGCTATACGACCTACCACTACGGCTAATTTACCACTTCATGATCTTCTGCGATTTTTTTCCGAATCATTTTTCGGAAATTCATATTAGCGAATTTTTTATCAAAAATCTGACAACATTGCCTTGTTCAGGGTCTTCTAAAACCTAAATATACTAAATTTCCTTATATTATGTTAAAATGTAATTCTTCTACAGCGCTTTTAATATTACGAGAAATGTGCAGTACATTTTTAGTATAAATGTCCAGTAGGCGTTAAAAATAAAAGAAAAATAAAACATTAGATGTAAAGTGTAAATGCAAAGTTTCAAGAACTTTGTTTGTGTTTCAATATTATTGAAAACAATATAATGAAATTTTCAGAAATATTATTGGGAATGGGGTCTAAAGTTAAAGAAAATCAATTTGTTGGCAAGTCTACGTTTCGTCTGTATTTAAGCCGTCTTCAGGACAATCCAATAAAAGTTTCCCGTGTAAAATGCAAATATATATAATGGGGAATAAAATAGGTAATATTATAGAAGACGCAGTTCATATTTTAACAATGTTCAGAATATAACTTTTCTTGGATTGTCCTGAAGAAGGCTTAAATACAGCCGAAACGTAGACATGCCAACAAATAGTTTTTTTTAACTTTAGACTCCATTCCCAATAATATCTCTGAAGGTAAACTATTGGATCATAAATATATTTACAAATAATGAAATTTATTTACTTCACGTATTATTATTTTTTTAATTGCAAGACAACAAATAGTCAGAAAACCCTGGAATGGTAGGTTGTAGAGCTTTAGCTAAAGAGTCTTTAGTTACAATAAAATAATTATCAAAATGACTACCCACTACAATTTTGCAGGGATGTGAAGGTAAAGTGAAACACACTGCATATAGAAAGTGAGTAATAAACAAACTGAAAAAGTTACTTCTTGGCCAATAGGACAAGAAGATCTGGTGAACACAACAATTTATTTGGTTTATTACATTTTTAGAAATACTTCTATCATTGAGAATGGGATGATGGGCTGCACTTATATGCCAACCTTCAGTCACACGAAATAAAATACTTATGATTTTAAAAACATGTAAACAAACAGCTTGATATAATTGATTAATTAATTCCATATATAACCGCGTACTTAAATAAGCTTTTTAATTAAACCAAATATTGATAACGCGGTTAGATAATTTTGTAAATAAAATGTATAAAGGATTTTTTGTTGGCATTTTATGGTAATTGGTATCCGCCCTTGTTTACTCAGCAAAATTGGGGTGGATACATCAGGCGCATGTATCGTGGTGATAATAATATTCTGCATTATTTACTGACATTCAAATAAATGCTCTCTGATGACCCCAAATATATCCATCTGCTGACTGTGTTCTGGTTTTTGTTGATGCAGCTTCTTCAACAAGGGCTGTAAAATTGATTAAAAGTGGAAATGAAGTTAGCGTTAAATAAATATGTATACATTTCCCTTTGCAAGTAAAGCTAAACTAAATCAGCCTGTACCGCAGGATTCGGGAAAGTTACTATAATCGTTGAGATATTCTAAATAACTACTAAAATTAAGTAAAATTATTACACTAAATATTTAAGTAATTAAGTAAGTAAGTAAGTGATTGAGTGAGTGAGTGATTGAGTGAGGGAGCGAGCGAGCGAGAGAGCGAGCAAGCAAGCAAGTAAGTAGGTCCTTAAGTTAATAAGTAAGTACATATAATAATAATATAATATCTCTACCCCTCATTCTAATCACGAGGATTAGCCCAGAAGTCGAAGACTTGTGCGGGAGAGGGGGCGGCATATTATTATTAAGCAGGCCGAATTTGCGCCCAAGAACGACTTACGTTGGTAGGCCCTAACCACCATTCAGTGCAGGAATGAGGGAAACCTGGAAAACCTCATTAATTAGGGGGGTAGTCAAATGTCAACCGGTATCAATCTCTCACATTGACCCAAGCCAACATTCTTCCACCCTACCATACCCGCAGAGAGGGTGCCAATCTCTCTACGAATATAGCTTATATACGGTCTACCGGCTGCGGGGGTCGAACCCACAGCGATCCAGTCACCTCGATTCAAATACTGACGCCTTAAACCGCGCGACCACTGACCAATGCAAGGAACATCATTGTATTGATTTAATAAACAAAATTAGAAAACTAATTCATAAATTTTATTCTATAGGAAATATCCTACCAAGGAAAATGTTGATTCAAGTTTACAAATCTCTTGTGAAGTCATTAATCAGATATGGAGTTGTAGGTTCGGGTAGGCTCTGTACGTTGAAGCCATTAAATGCTGTTCAAAATTATATTCTAAAGATTGTTTTTATTTTTCAATAATAAATTATATTCTACTAGATTGTTGTATAATGATGATATTTTGAACGTTAGATGTTTATACTTTCAGTAGGTAAATATATTTTTTGCTTTAATTCCAAAAATAAAAAGTTTATAAATAATTGTTATCCAACAAGATATAATTTAAATAGACTTAGAAATATGATGCTAATTAGAGATTCGCTCAAAGTTTGTCTTCTAAATTTTTTATATCCTTCCACTTTCTCTTGGGACAACAAATAACTATAACATATTTGTGACAAAATGTAAAATTTTTATACATCAAGGTAACAATTATATTAACGGCATTTTGTAAGTTAGGTGTTTGGTATCTTTTATTGTGGTCTAAATGTGTTTTATAAATAGTTCTGTTCCTGTACTGGCTTTCTGCTGTGTTTTTTTTACTCTTTGAAATATTTTATTTTCTATTCTTCTGTTACATACTTTTATAATGCACATACATATGGCAGTCATCCTTCTAAAAACGAGATTTTGGAGTTTTTATTTTGTGTAAGTAAGTAAGTAAATAAGTAAGTAAGTCCTACCTAAATAAAACATGTGTGTGATTCATTCTTCCAGAATTAATTTACATTCAAATTTACTATTTCAATACATATGAGGGACATACACATATATACGAGCAATATTATAAGGCAACATTATTAATATTAAACTAACTATATTAAATAAAAATGGGTTGAATCAGAGTATCATCTTCTTTCTTTAAAACTGACTTTCTTTTTTATTAAACTATTAAATAAGACTAGGAAATAATAGTAATAATGTACACGAGGAGGCACCAGGAATATCAGTATTAAATATCCACAGTAAAACGTATAATCTCCTGAATTAAATATTTTTTTCTCTATTAAAAATACTCAATACCCACTGATATATGGGCCTGTATAAAACATCATAGGTAGTAGTAAAAAAACAGGGCAGCAACAGCCTGGCAATTAGGCTGAAGGTGGGCCTTTTTTGTCCGCCCCACTATTCCATCACCTCACCACTATCTGCTTTTGGCCCTACTCAAACCTACCCGATGCGCTGATGAAAGCCAGGATCTTAGTCCATGATAGGCCACTCATCTCTTCCCTTTGCAACTACTCGATGCCAAAGATCTTATATACTCTCCCAAAAGCTCACATAGTGGCACAGTGTCCTAGAGAGTGGATGGGAGTGTCCTCCTCTTCTCCACATACTACACATACATGCCTTCTGAGTTTGCAAGGACCTACCAGGACCCCCACCATTTGGTTCAGGGACCTTCGATTGAGGTTCAGCAGCTAGACCGTCCTAGATCTATTGGATTCATCCAAAAAGTTATAAACCTGTTTACATCATCTATTCCTTCTCCAATTCCATCGTAATATTTGAAATAACTATTTCTTAAGGGCGCTATTAATACTCGCGCAATTCCAACAATGGCTTCGGGTCCCTGGCCAGACCCCAGATTCGAGATAAACTAGCTGGTCACCCTTCTCGTTACCAGGAATTCCTTTATAGCCCGGAAACCAGACCAACTCCACCTCCTGTATCTGGCCAGACTCCAGGGCATCTCCACACTTCTGAACGAGAGTAGATCTAATCCTTGGAGAGCTAAGGGCCCTGAGTACAGCTAGACTGTGAAAACAGATGAAGACTTTCTCCTCTACGCAATTCCTTACTTTTTCTTTGCTTACTACCAACAACTTAGCAAAGAGCTCTACTTGGAAGATCGTGGCGTACTCGTATATACCCAGCGAAAAACTTACCTTCTACGCCGGGGAGGAACATATCCTCATCGTTCCCTAGAGGGGAAGGTGGTAGTATACTTCCTTTTCATCCTTAATCTATCTATCCTCTGCTTCAGTAACCCTTAAAGCAGAGATTTAGAAGTTGGACTCGTCCACATAACACCCGTAATGCGTAAACAAGCCAATCTTTGGATCTTCGATAATCCCTTGGCCACACAATAATTAAAAATATACATTTTTTTTATTCTGCCTCAAAAAACAGTTATGAATTCGTTGGAAATTGCGTATAAAAACCGCACCCTTAAATAGATGTGTCTCATCATACGCTGACATTCGAATAGTAATAGCTTTATCAAAATCGTACAAAAATATCTGATAGAGATACAAATATAGCATAAAGATGATTTCATTAAACCAGAATGTAATGTTATTCGAAACTATTTGCTGCCGTTAAAAATTGAAATCCGTTTTTCTCATCAGTGTATTTAAGGGTCAAGTATATTCTGAAATTGAACTAATTTATACCATTATTTTTGATTTATACAGGCATAATACAATCGAAAATAATCAAACATGATCTAATAAAATCATAAAAAAATGAAAACTAAAGATTAATGTAAAAAATAGCTGCACAGCAAGTAATAATATTGAGTAATTCAAACTCATTTATGAGTGAAATTATTTTAGTGTTGAACTTTGAGTACCTAATTAAACATTTTCACAAGAAATGAGCTTATCAACATAATTTTTGACCAGAGAGATGGTTTATGGAAATATCAACGAAATATATTGACAGCATAACTCAATTTTGTGTTTGTAGTAACACATACTTCACTAAGCTAACACAAAAGTTATTTAATGTTACTCATAAAAGATTTATTTAGCCAACAAATAACTGAGTGAACATTACTCACGAACTGTGTTATTACTTTAACACAATTGAGCGTGGACTTGTTTTAACAGCCAATTGTGTAGATTTTGAGTGAAATTTTACTCATTTTTTTACGGTTTGTGATACCAGTTATTTTTTATACTTGTTTTCAGTATTTTTAAATTCACTGTGTGCTCACAGTTTTTATAAACTGCTGAAAAATCCTTTATAGATTTATTTTTTCTGTACATACAAGTAATGTTAAGTGTTATTAACGTTAAATAAAGGAAAATGCCATACTTAATAAGCTAATGAAAAAAGTAAATAACCAAATATTTTTAATATGTATAAGCAATTGAAAAATATATTTACTAAACAATAGCCTTACAGTTACATTAGTCACATTTTTTTTAAATAAAATATTTATTGGAAAGAATAAAGTAACAAAAAAAGAAAATAACCCGACAGTTTGGGTCAGAAATTGCTGGTAAGAAACTTAAATCAATTAACTTGTGAAAGCCCGAGGCAATAAGAATTTCAACAGAATAAGAAGAGGGAAAAGGGCAAAATAAACAACGGTTGTTCTCCTGAGTGCCCCCAATATAGCCGCAAGATATTTGTAAATGTCTGTCGACAACAAAAACTAAAAATCGTAGTAAATGAATGCTCGATCTCACACAAAATAAAAACTGTTCGTAAACCACACAATTTATCATACATATAAACCAAATCTGGGAAAACATTTTTACAAATGTGATAAAAACCATAATACTCAAATTAGAAGCTTTTATTTTGTAATTAAAGGTAGTTTATGAAAACAACTAAAAGTTGAACAATTTACATCCCATCGGTAACTTTTTTATTTTGGACTCTAGAAAAAAAGTTTCTTATAAAAGGTATATGGTTTTTCAAAGCATTTGAAAAAAATGTGGGTTATTTTTTAATAAAACACCTATATCTATTTATGCTTTAGAACCTGCAAGTTTACCTGATTTGAATATATGTTGTTATATTTATTTATTTATTCCAAACAGGCGTTGAAGCCTAATTACAAGAAACAATTATTAAGCACACACCGTACGTACAGACAGCAACTAACGACATCTAGTATTTTTTTGAAAAATGTTAAACTTGAAGAGTGAGAGAATGTGAGAATCAGTTATTTAGTATTTTATATGCAAAAAGTAATACAACGATAATTCTATGATTAAAAAGAGAGTTAATTAAAATTCATGTCGTAAATGTGCGGATCTAACATTATAATCAAGAGGCTTGATATATTTCTTAAAATATAAAAATCATAAAAACTTTTTGTGAACTTTTTCACAGCTTTCGGTATATTTCTTAGGCAGCGCATGCCACAAAAGAGAACAGTACTCGAGCCTAGGTCTCACCAATGCATTGTACAACATAATAATACTTTTTAGATTTCTTAATTGTTATACCTAGATCTTTTATAGAAGTTACCCTATCTAATTCAGAATTGTACATGAAACAAACAGCATCAATGCCATCCTGAAGTAACTCGCAATCATTGAAATACTTTATTTGTCTAAGGAACTTTAAATCATCTGCCAACAATAAACAGTTATTACCTAAGGTAGGTTATTAATAAAATATAAAATAGTAATGGACCTAAATTTGAACCCTGAGGTACTCCAGAGTAAACATCAAATTCATCAGAGTACAAACAATTATATTTTACAATAAATCAGCGATTTATTAAATATGATGATAATACTTTTAGTACATCTATAGGGATACCGTAATAACATAGTTTCTTAAGGAACACATCATGATCTATACGAAGCTTTTCGAAAATCTGTGAATGCTATATCAATCTGTACCCTGTGTTCAAAGGACTGATAAATAAAATTATTATAGGAAAAAAGATTTGTCAGTGTTGATTTTTTCGGTATTAATCCATGCTGGCAATTTGATATAAAAGTATTTAAGTGTAACCAAAGATAATTATATATATTTGCTTAAACAACTTGTCAGGAGCGGACAGTATCGAAATTGGTCTATAATTACTTACATTTGACCTCTCACCAGATTTAAAAATAGGACTTACTATAGTCTTCCACAAACAAGGAAACGTTTCGGTTTTTATGCATAAGTTGAAAACATACAACAAAGGAATTTTTAAAAAAAATCTGAGCAGCTCTTTACAACGTATGGAGGAATACCATCAAATCCAGCCGCTCTTTTGGGTTTAAGTTTCTTCACATATTGGCTGTAATCGGACTCACTTATACAGGATATATTGAGTGTATCAAAATTATTATGCCTTACCAAATTTTCAATAAAATAATCTACAGCTGAATTAGAATAGACATATTCAAAATACTTAGCAAAGCAGGTATAACCATAGCCGCCAAAGAAATTGCCCGTAGAGATACAACGGGCAAAATCATTAGAATCTACACAGATAGTAGACAATCACTACTGATCTTACGTAGCCATAAGATAACTAGATCAGCATGGGAATGCCATCAGGCACTAGTAGTGGCCTCAGCTAACAACAGCGTATCTGTATGCTGGGTAAAGGGACACGGCTGGTGCAATGGCAATAAAGTAGCTGACAAACTGGCTAGGAGTGCATCGGGTCTGAATATTTTTGGACCCGGTCCCCCAGTATGCTTCCGTTGTCAGCATTTGTTGAAATTATCAAAGGAGACACCCACAAAGAGTTTATGAAACGTTGGGATGAAACAAATGGCTGTAATTTTGCTAAGGAGTTCCTAGAGTACCCCTGCAAGGATACAGCCAAAAAGTACCTGGCTATGTCTAGGACAAACCTTCGTCTAGTGACAGGTATTCAAACTGGACACTGCTGGCTAAGAAAGCACCTCTATAACATGAGGAAGTGTGATACACCTCTCTGTAGGGGTTGTGAACAGGAATACGAGACAGTACTCCATGCACTCTGTGAGTGCACTGCCATCTCGTCAATAAGAGAATCCGTGTTGGGAGAGCGATGGCCTTCTATGGCCTACATTAGAGAGATCCCCCTGAGCAACGTCACCACTTTTTCTCCTTATTAGGCTGGCTGGCGGCTCAGGTGGACTGATCTCCTAATGGGAGGAGGTACAAGGGGCCCAATGGGGCCTAAGTGCTGTAGCCTTTTTGCTACCCTCCCCTTAATTCCAGATTCCAGAGAATACTTAGCAAATGTGTTCGTTACCTGCTCATTAGGAGCATATATGTTATCTTCATAGAAAACAGGAGAACCTGATGCTACTGTTCGCTTCTCTTTAACATAATTATAATAAGTTTAATTAAATAGTTTTTCTGGATAAAACTTTTTAACAAATTCATTTTTTGTCAATATTATTAAATATAAAATAAACTATAATAGAAGGAAACTGAAGTTTATTATTCAAATATCATTAAAAAAAATCTACACTGTGTAGGATGTATTTTCTAGAAACTATATTTTACTTTATAAGGAAATTCCAATCTGTAGCTGCAACTTTGTCATGCCAATCCTAATACATGTATCTTAATGTAATAGAAAGAAATTGATCTGTTAAATTAAAAACTTTCAACAGTTATTCTACAGTGTGTCTATGGATACTGGCTGGAGAGAAGAAAACTTTTTATTTTTGATTTTGAGAATAAGAATGTAACGAATGAATAGCATTTTCTGCTGATAATGTGAACATAAATAAATTTGGTACATGTTGTATAAAGCTGACAGTGGAGCATTGCAATTGCCAAAAATAAAATCTTTCTGCTTCACAATGCTTCGATATGCAGAATTTGATTAGGTAAAAATATTTTTATAAAAATAAGCCTACTGGTGTCAAAATATTCAAATAATAAGAAAGCATAATGGAAAATTATTTTTTGTTTGGTTAAAAGATTATCGAATTTCCTTGTGATTAATTAATAATTTAATTAATTGTGTTTTGCACACTAATATTCGTAATGGAGTGATTCATAATATTATGAATGGGAATAAAAAAGAACCCGGGGACTTTGGTCATTTTGTGATAAACATAGATATTAATAAAATCAATATCAGTTATACCACTTAAGACACTTTAGGTTAAGGTTAAGTGCCAATCAAACGTTAAGTACCTTTGTGTTTACAAAATACAATATTTTGTTGAGGTATTGTGTTTATACAGGGTGTGCAGTTTTTATGAAAATACATTTCTAGAATATACTAAACAATTACAAAAAATTGCAAAACTGGATGGAAAAAAGCTATACTGGTATCAAGATTAATAAATTTATTCCAACACTAGGTTAGTTTCACTATTCCTCAAGTACAGTAATAGTTTATTGAAAGACTCATTATTGTATAATATGAACATATAATTTTATTTTAACAATAAAAATTATTTGAAATAAAAGATGAAGTTTCGTTTGCATAAAGAATTGTTTTGTTTTATTTAGACAATAAGAATTGTTATTCTCAAAGCTGAATTGTTTTTTTTTTTAGTTGAACTTTTAAGTTATTCGAAACAATCAGCTACTGCAAATATTTGAAACAGTATTAAATAATTTTGAATAAAGTAAATAATAGCATTCAGAAAAAATAAAACTGGAGAACATAATTAGTATTTTGCTTTAAATAGTCCGGAAAGTAATGGGACCCAGCTTAAACATAGCTTCCTGTGATCAAATAGAATCGATTTAGACAAACTTAGCTAAGTCAAAAAGTGCCTCCTTTAGAGGTTACAGGGCTTAAAAAAAATTATTTTCCAGTTATGGGGATAATTGAGAAATGAAACATCCAATCATGTTGAAATTTGGTACAGTTATGTTTTAGATAAGTACAAGCATCGCGAAGGAGTAAGTAGTGCTGAATATCGTAGGGGGTGCTCTTGGTAGTTTTTTTGTAACTCATTTTTATCGTATCTTTTTTGTTGGTCCTATTCTGATACGCTTGACGGAAAATTATGATGAAGAAATTAATTTTGCGTAGAAAAGCTATACCTGTTCCATGTAACTGTACCTTCTTTCTGCAGCTCCTCCATTAAATTGATTTTGACAATAAACAGTGATCATATCTGCTGTTTCTGACTTGGAAAACTGAATATGTCGATGTATGTTTTCAAAATTTCACAAAATAATACTAAATTTTAAATTATTTACACATTACATTAACACTTTACACAACGACAATTACTAACTCAGTACAACAATTAATATTAATTTGACAAGCTTTTGATCAAATTTTATCTAATTTAAGCGTATCAACGTCAGTTTGACAAGTGGTAACTTGATCGAATTAGAAAATTTATTTCTATTTCAATGTGAGGAAATTTTCAAACGCGTTTTTAACAAAAACGGTGCATTTTATCAATATGGAACAAGTATAGCTTTTCTACGGAAAATTAATTTCTTCATCATAATTTTCAATCAAGCATATCAGAATAGTACACCAAAAAAGATACAATAAAAATTAATTTGCAAAAAAACTACGGCGCCCTTTACGATATGCGGTACTACTTACTCCTTCACAATGCTTGTACTTACTCGTATCTAAGACATAACTGTACCCAATTTGAATGTGATTGGACGTTTCGCTTCTTAGTTATGCCCATAACAAGAAAACAATTTTTTTCTCTGAAGCCTTGTAACTTCTAAACGAGGCACTTTTAGACTAAGCTATGTTTAAGCTGGGTCCCATTACTTTCCCGACACCCTGTATATATAATGTTTCTTTATAGAGTAGTATTTCATCATTTATATAAGCTGGGTCACAGAAGAAAACATATGTCTATAGAATAAATATGTGTAAATATCTGAAAGACTTATAGCAAGTTGCCAAAGTCGTTCAATAACGGCACACCAGACATATACCAGAAGCGAACTTGTAGTTGTGATACAGCTAACACATCTGACCATATGCTGAATCTGACGGTCCCACAAAGAAGCACGTTTTTTTTTTGCACGCGACCACCCAGACATACTACTTTAATAAAATTTGTAGTGAATAATACTACAATTATTGTGTCTCTATAGTTTGGCAATGATCACCACAAATGTCATATTAACACCATCTGTAAATATTATTATTTTGCTCTATAGCCGCATTTTAAATTTTACAATATGACATTTTTTACAAAATATTAATAATTCAATTCGTGCAAATCTATAAACCTATAATTTAATGAAGACCTATTCTAAATTTAATCATATTTTAAGAAAATATTACTCTTTAAGTATATCTTAACTTTTAGTGTTATCGTAAGAAAAAAAGTGTTGAATTAAGTATAAGAATGCTTGCAAGTGAAGAATATGTAAATATTTATATCAACACAAGTCAGGGTAGCAATTTTCCTCTATTCCGCTATTTAACCAACATCAGAAAAACATACATTTAAAAATTGTGTGTAAAATAATTTTTCGTAGAATCGATGCACAATAATGACATTTAAATTGTAATTTCATTATCGAAATGACAGTCTTTTAGGCACATGCGCTTAAAACAATCTTTTTTTAGCACATGTGCGTATAATAAAATATTATAAATATTAATAACACAATCTTTCGAATCGGATAATTGGACGTTAGGTGAACATATCTTTTTTTCTTCACTTCGTATAACATCAATATTGGAAGAAGATAACACCTGCATCCCAGTGTAATAGGTGTACTGAGTTTTTGTAATTAAAGGGGTAGGTATTTCCTTTCCCCAGATAATTTTCCTTGCTATCGCCTGCTTATTTTGTATGGAATTTTTTATGCCTCTGCCACAGAAGTTGAACACCAACCTCCGTGTCTCTTGAGCATCGATATGTTGGATCCTGCATCTACAACGAAGGTTGCAGAACAGGGTTTAAAGCAGTGCCCAGTATACTTAGTAACTCGTTTCGATAATTAGTGCGGTAAGAGACCCCCGACGGAAGTTTCGTAACAAAAAAATTTTCAGATCCCTTAATTTTAACATTTTTTTAACGTTCGACATTTTTCCAACACTTTGTATATAAAACGGTCCTACGCACGTCAGAGAACCCCTCCGAAGCGACAAAACCAAAAATTTCCTCGAATCTGTAATTTTTTTTTTTTTTCGTCAATTTTTATCGGAACACCCCGTACATCGAGCATTTTTGAGTCACCCCGTATATACGCGTAGCGGATGGAAATATTTGACTGCTGTTTTATGGCTTACGTCATTTTGACCCAGTCTTGGTTAGGATTTTCGCAAATTTCGATACAAAAACGAATTGAAAACCCAGCGCTCGCATAACACAACGTATCTAGAGACTTCAAATTTACCGTTTTCGGCTTTCGGGGGGCTCCGATCGGTCCATTTAGCGAAATTTTCTGCGATTTATTCGGAAATGTCACCGCGCACTCGCCAATTGACGTTTGTGAAGGCCGTGCTCCCGGCGGGTGTAGTCACGCAAATTTTCGCTATTTTCACTATAAAATCGAATTTTAAACACAGATCTGAGGCATGCGGGACCTTGTAGAAGGTTCAAAGTTTACGTTTCGATATGGCTTCGATATTTTTAGGTATTAATAATATTGTGTGAAACTAACTACTCTGTGGACTAAAGCCCCAACCAACGTTGAATTACACAAACAATATCTACAAATATATTCTTTATTATTAGCTTTTGTAACATCTTTACTGCATTACAAAGGTATTTTAAGCTAATATAAATCAAATCTCCTACAATTCCTATCAATGAAGTTATATGTATGCTCTCTGATATCAAACATCTAGGTATGCTAAAGAACAATTCCACAGACACAGCTCTATTCAATAATTATCTAAAGAATAGTGCTCTATTCTTTACATACATACATATGACTTCATTGATAGGAGTTGTAAGAGATTTGATTTATATTAGCTTAAAATACCTTTCTAATACAGTAAAAAAATACTCAGTGACACTGGGTAATCTAAGAAATTCGACAATCTTGTTAGGAATTGAACCTATGTTATTCAAAATGTACTTCACTGCATATGTAGTACATTTTCAATTCCTGTACGTAATAAAAGTCGGTTGTGATCAATGGTGGATGGACGTAGACTTGCATATTTGCGGAAAATTTCCAAAAAATTTACTCCTTCTATATCTCTCTCTGGTATTGTAAACAATCTAATTTTGGTATTGGGAATAGTCACTTTAATGAAGGACTTAGCATCTTCAATATTCTTTGTACGTATATAAGTTAATTCTATCCTACATACTCCAAATATACCAACAATCAAGACAACTTATTGGAATAAGTACTTTCCATCATCTACCTCTTTGATAAACCTTTTAACCATTGAACAGCATTAATGTCAAATCTAAGCGGGATTATTCAGTGCGCATGTCTGTAAAAACAGTTGACAAATAGTTCCTATACACCACCATGTACTGGTACTGTTCAATACTCGTCCCACTTGGACGAAAATCGTACAAGGAACGATAATTTTGACTTTGGAACAGTATTGGACGAAAATCGTACAATAAACGATTATTTTGACATTGGAACAGTTTTTGCTATTGCGCAGACTCGAAACCGTACATTATACGGTTTTCTATGCATTTGGAACAAACTTAATGTATTCGAGTAATACAGCTTACTGTAGGTGTTCGCCTCAAATCAAGTAACATCGCGATCATTGACACATATTTTAAATAACATGTAAAATAAAGCATCAAATTGTTATTATAAAATTATTTGCCACGCTCTCTGCTACTTCTTTAGTTTAAAACAGTTGATTTAAAAAGATCGTGCACTACCCAATGCAGGCGTAGAGAAAAGTTCAAGTACAGTTTAAAAAATGAGTAATTAATTTAAAAAATCCACCTAGTATTCTGGAGAACACAAAAAATCCTTTAAAAACTAAACTTAAATCTTAAAGAACTACTCTGACTTACAATTACACCTTATATTGTAGTACCTACCTAGATCATAGTATCTTAAGTTTGGGTTACGCTTTTGATCGTGGCGCATTCACCATTTTCTTTAATATTTGTTCCATATCTGCAAACGTTGTTAGTTTGGAGAACTTCGCATTTTTAATACTCCATAATGGATAAGTAGGGTTTACTAAATGCCGCTACTTTTTTAAAAATAAAATGAGTCAGCATTTATTTGGTTTGCTTTTTGTCATTCCGTTTGGTTGACCGCTAAATCGCGTCGCCTTTGTAATCACCTGACTTTCAATATAGAAATCTGTAATTTGCTATAGTGTGGCGACTCCAACGTTAGTTTTTCGAAATACACAAATGACGCTCTAAATGTCAGAATTTGACATTTAATATTGACACTAATGCACGCAAATGCGGCCTGCTTAATAATAATATGCCGCCCCCTCTCCCGCACAAGTCTCCGACTTCTGGGCTAATCCCTGTGATTAGAATAAGGGGTAGAGATATTATTATTATTAATATTGACACTGTAATAGCTTACCTTTTAATAGGGCCTATTTATTTAATTTGATTTATTTAAAATGTATGTATGTTATATCTACTACTTTAAAATATGCGATATTAATACCACTTCTGTACTCCACATATCGTGCTTCTCCAAATATTGTAGATTGCTATAAAATGCTTACAGAATAATGGGTTGCTACTTCATTTTCACCATGAAAAACACAATTCTCCATTATTTTAAGTTGTATCAATTTATAAATTTAAAAATAATACATTAACAGAAAATACACTCAACAGATATTTGAGATCTGTCATAATTTTTAAGAAACGTCAATTTACTGATACAAACAGTTGACAACTATGACATTATGTGCTGTAGAGTGCTGCCATGCGCGGTGAGTGACTGCAAATGAGCAATGGAACAGACTAGAAAAAGCGCGGCCGCTACGGTTTAGCAGACAATGACCGTAGCATTAAAAAAATGAAAGAAAAACTTATAGATCTGGAATTACGCTTGTCTAGAATCTATAAAATTTCTATAGCTATTTTGGGGCTAAAAACTGAGGGTTTAGATTTTTTTTGAGATACGGGTAAAATAATAGATACTTAAATAAAAATTCACTAAACACAATTTATCTAGTTTCAAGAATTTGTTCCAAATTTTGCATGCTTTAATTCCTTATTGACTTACGCACCACAGGGCGGTGTAATTATTCAATAATTAATACTTTTCTTATGTTTGATTGGAAAAGTTAATACCTTATTCAGAATCTAATTTTTTTCAGGGAACCACGTTTTTCACACATTTTCATCATTTTATACCATAATGTAATTTTTTGCTAGCGAGGCTTCCCACAACAAATGTCGCAACTATTAAGCATATACGAGTAGTAGAGGTTTTAATATTATTCGAAATCAGTTTTCAATTTATTTTCACAGCACAGGCTGTGATAAATTCTGATTATATTAAAATAACTATAATTTCACATTCTTGTGGTACTCCAACAAATGTTGCAAAGTTTGTTTCCATTAGTCGAACGACTACATTTTCTGCATATAAATGAGATCCATTTGTATCGTTATGTAGTTTGGAAGTGGATTTTATATTATTTATTTATTTTATAATAGGGATAGCAACAATAAGAAATAACGGGGTATATCGAACATAGAGTGAATCGAATAAACTTAGATAATATCAAGTTATTGGTAGAAGAAATAAGACTCTAGCCAAGGCTCTACAAAGTCAATAAAAATCCAGAAAAATGAAATAACGGGACGAGGGTTTAAAATTACGGATCGGAATATCGACTTCAAACTATGTATTGGAATGGTTCATAAGAACCAATGTACCTACATATCAAATATAAATACCAACTGGTGGTTTTAATGTCCAGTTTCAGAGTTACTTCTGAAGAAGGAACCAATAAGTATCTCGAAACGTGGTAGCCAGCCTAGAAATTGCAAGCGCGGAATTCTAGGAAACAATGACTCTGAGGGCTAATGCCCCAACCAACATTGAATTACACCTGCAATACCTATAGCAACAGCTAAAATTACTCGTTAGCAGCCCAACAGACATATACCGGTTTCGAGATTATTAGCTCTCAACAGTACGCCATAGGTAAGGTAACCGACGAATAACCTTAGTTGTTTTAAATATGTCTAACCCGACAGTAGGTACCATGAGTATCGCAAAGTAGCAAAGTTACAATTGAAACCATTGGCTTTTAATGATTTCTACTGCGATGTAGAACGCTGAGATGTAGCTTTGCTACTTTGCGATAGCCTGAAAATTATGCACCCACTGCTTAACTAAAACCAAATAGTACTATATTTTTTATGGGTCCAATAAAGTCATTATATCTGTTTTATGGTGAAAAAATATCTGGTAATAGCTGCACTTCTGTTCTCCTAAAACGTCATAAATAATACGAGCCTAGTTTAAATTGTACCACTAGCAGCATACAGTATGGGTCACAAGATCTGAGTACTACGGGTAACTATATCGATTTTTATATCAACTACTACATGTCCTTTAAAAAGCAAAACATATAAAGTTTCGAAAGAATAGTTTAATACAACTGTAAGAAATGCCATTATTGATAGAAATGCTGCTTATAATATTTTCAAATTGAACAAGTCCAACAAGAATTGGTTAGCGTATAAGAAAAAACGAAATAATGTAGACACGGTTTCAAGATCTACTAAACAAAAGTATTATGAAAATAAAATTGACAATGTAGAACATAACAGCCTTGCTTTGGAAAACTTTAAAAAAAGGTTAATAATAAGTATTACTCTACTATGAATTCTGCTATAGTTAATGGCACCTTAGTACAGGGAGATCTAGCTAATACATTTAATAACTACTTTGTAAGTTCAAAAATATATTACTCATTAAACTGTATAAGTACTACCATATTGTAGCAGATGCACATAAGTGGTTATCTTCCTATTTACATCAAAGATTTCAACAAACAAAACTCGGTAACGAAAAATTTTAATTGAAAGTGGGGTACCTCAGGGTAGCGTATTAGGACCACTGCTATTTATATTATATATCAATGATATTTTTTATTTAGACACCAATGACTGCAAAATCCATCTTTTTGCCGATGACATCATTATATACTCTGCAGGATCTAATGTGAATAAAGTCGTCTTAAAATTAAATAATTGCCTGAAAATAATTAGAGAATGGTACGAAAGTATTAAATTGATTATAAATGCTAATAAATCTAAATATATTATTATAAGTCCAAGAACAGCTCGTATACTAACTCAGGTTAATAATAATAACACAAGTATACACGGTTTTGGACCTGAGCAACCAAAAGCCGTTTATAAGGTAAATTTGGGGGCTGAATCCAAATCAGCAGCCCGTTTTTTAAAATTGGTTCTAGTTTTCGAAATATTCAATAAATTAATTATTTTACTCTTTTTGACCTTTAACGGCCATTTATTGAATTAAAAAGTATAAATTAGAAATGAGCAAAGGTTGAACTGAATCTTTTATATTGCTTGGGATCTGTTTCACGCATTAGGGTCCAACAGTAGTCGCTCATCATGCCTTTGCCCCAAAATCCTTGGTATCGCCTTTCGATTTTCGCTATATCTTGTTGTAGCCGCTCTCCATGCTTGTCGCTCGTGTCGGCCAAGTTTTGTGGGGAAAAATCAAGATGTTAATGCAGAAAATGTATCTTGAGAGACATTAGATCAGTCAGTGGTCGCGCGGTTTAAGGCGTTAGTACATGAATCGAGGTGACTAGATCGCCGTGGGTTCGACCCCCGCAGCCGGTAGACCGTATATAAGCTATATTCGTGGAGAGGATTGGCACCCTCTCTGCGGGTATGGTAGGGGGGAAGAATGTTGGCTTGGTTCAATGTAAGAGATTGATACCGGTTGACGTTTGGCTAGGTTTCCCCTCATTCCTGCACTGAATGGTGGTTAGGGCCTACAAACGTAAGTCGTTCCTGGGCGCAAATGCGGCTTGCTTAATAATAATATGCCGCCCGCTCCTCATATAAAATTGAAAACATTGATCTTTTTATATACATTGTTAAATAATTTATAACCTAAATATTTGTTTACTGATTTGCAGTTACGTGGCGATGTACATAATTACTATACCAGACAAATAACTTGGACATAATTCGGACGAACTTAATGTCAACTAAGAAAAATGTTTTTGATAGGGGAGTGGTAGAATATAACAAATTGCCATTCGATATAAGGAATTCTAATTCATATGTATTTAAAAGAAAACTGTTTTCGTACCTTGCCAGAACTTAAACTACTACTAATAGTACTTTTACTTTTACTACTACTTTTTCTGCAAAAATATTGTTTTATAGATATTATGGAAATATATATGCAAAAAACAAAACTTTATTGAACTATATTTAGTGGAAAAAGTGGTTTCTTTATTGCACTAGTGCAATAAAATGTTTATTGCATTCATCTGTCATTCTACTACAGAGTTTTGTCATCATGACAAACATAAACGTTCAAATCGACGTCACATTTTCCTAGAGAGTGTCATCTAAATAAAATTTTTTGGTTTTTGCATGAACGTAGAAAAAATATTGTATGCGACTCGTACAAAAAGTGCTTATTGCACTTGTTGCATAAATAACTATTTTTTTCTACTGTTAAAATTTAGCCTTATTGTATTACAGAAATTATATTGAAATATGTAGTGGTATACCTACATTTAATGTGTACTATCTATTTTAGTATATAGTTTGGTGTGTAGTTTCATGGTTATTTTTGTTGTACGTGTATGCTAGCATTTTTGCTAATAAAACTCTTTCTATCTCTCTCTACTACTGCAACACGTGTAAGCCGTGAAGTAAATCTTGAGACTAAACAAGATTCATGATGTAATAGCAGGAACAGTAATGTAATACCTATAAAATATTTCAATAAATGTTTGAAGTAGTTAGCTACAATTTTCTTCTCACGTGTGATATCAAAAGTATATGAAACACTTATAGTGAAATGTAAAGTGGCTTCTGTCATAATTTAGAAAATCTTTGTCAGTTGTTATTATTTATATCATTCTTCCCTTCTTGGGGAAGGACGTGGAACTAAGTAAGAACTTTCAGAAATGTTTCGTACGTAGGAGGTAAATAGTACATAAACAGCTACAAAAAGCAGAATGAAAAAGATGACAATATATCTTGGGGCTACAGAACTGCTTCTGAAATCCTATTTCAACTAAAAGTTCGCGAGATGTATTACTTCGTTTCCAGCTTATATATTTCGTAACACCCACGCCTAGTAGAGAATTATGTGAAACTTGAGCGGGCTCGGCTAACACTTGGCGTCCTTCTTTCGCTGATATTTTTATTTTCAGTGATTAATTAAAGCCAGCCATGAATCAATGTAAAACGAGAACAGTTTCTGTAATATTTTATTAATTATGCGTAAAAAATAAAGCCATAATTATTTTAGTAAAAAGATGAGGTCCAATCAATATTTCAGGGTTTGCTGCTGAAATTTTAAATCAGATTCTTAACATTATTTGATTCCATTTTTTATATATTTTTAGGTATTAATAATATTGTGTGAAAGTAACTACTCTGTGGACTAAAGCCCCAACCAGCGTTGAATTACACCCACAATATCCACCTATGTATTCTTTATTATAAGCTTTCGTAACATTTTTTACTGTATTAGAAAGGTATTTTAAGCTAATATAAATCAAATCTCCTACAATTCCTATCAATGAAGTCATATGTACGCTCTCTGATACCAAACATCTAGGTATGCTAATGAACAATTCCAGAGACAAAGCTCTATTCAATAATTATATAAAGAAATTAATCTATCTAAATTTACCAACCTGGTTTAATGAAAACACTCTATAAATATCTAACCTCACTTTTGACAGTGGGAACTCGAAAATTCAACCACAATAGATGAGATCTGACCTTTTTATGCATTTTTAGGATTGCTTCTTCAGGTGGCCGCCTTTGAGTTGAGTCAAATATCTAACTATAAAAATTATTATACAAATTAAAATTATTTGAAATTAAATATCGACAATGACAAAAGTGGCATTAGCCTGTCAACGAATTTTAAATTAAATATGACAATACCTACTTAAATAATGTTTACCCTTTATGTAAAAGTTTTTATATATCTTTAGGTATTAATAATATTGTGTGAAACTAACTACTCTGTGGACTAAAGCCCCAACCAGCGTTGAATTACACCCACAATATCTACCCATATATTCTTTATTATTAGCTTTTGTAACATTTTTTACAGTTTTAGAAAGGTATTTTAAGCTAATATAAATCAAATATCCTACAATTCCTATCAATGAAGTCATATGTATGCTCTCTGATACCAAACATCTAGGCATGCTAGTGAACAATTCCAGACAGCTCTATTCAATAATTATATAAAGAAATTAATCTATCTAAATTTACCAACCTGGTTTAATGAAAACAGTTAGACAGACAACAGATGTTACAAAAGTTAATAATAAAGACTATATGGGTAGGTATTGTGGGTGTAATTCAACGCTGGTTGAGGCTTTAGTCCACAGAGTAGTTAGTTTCACACAATATTAGGTTTGTTTTAGCAGCAGTTGAAAGCGGTTTGGAAACTATCAGAAATGTCCGTCCAACTATTTATTGCGTCAAATTCAATGGTAACGCGTCCTCATCTTAAACTGGTCTAATACTTCTGACAGTTTCCAAACCGTTTTCAACTGCTGCAAAAACAAGCCTATTATTAGTACCTAAAAATATATAAAAACTTTTACATAAAGGGCAAACATTATTTAAGTAGGTATTGCCATATTTAATTTAAATACAGTAAAACATTTATTAAATCTGTCTAGTATGAAATAAATTATTATTTATATTTGGAAGCACAGCTACAATATCTAAGCATAATTATGAATTTACTCAAATTTCATAATTCTATTTATGGTAGGTATATGCATTGGTGTTATTGATGCGAATAGAGTTTACTGACTGAATATGAATAATCATCATTTATTATAGAGGGTGATTGAGGGGGAACCTCCAATATTCGAAGGGAGTGTTCAGGGGCCAAAAGTGTACAAAAAATCCTAACAAACATGTGGTTGAATATCACCGGTTACTGAGATAGCAATAAAAATATTTTTAGACGAGTTAATTATTGTAATGTATTAGTAAATATAAGTGTTTATTCTGTAGGTATTTTAAATTATAACACTGATTAAAGATCAAATAAACCGAAATTAATGAATTAAATTTTCAAATATACCACAGTCCGTATCGATGCATGCATCGGCACGTTTGTGGCTTGTACGTGTAGCTCGTTGAAGTGCGCAGTGATTTTCTCCTATGAGTACTGCACAATTGGCAATCCGATCGAAAATCACCTCACTTGTGTTCACTTTTGTTGCATATACTAATGATTTAAACTATTCCCAAAGGCAGCAATCAAGGGGATTCAAATCTGGTGACCTTGGTGGCCAATTTTGGAAACTATCTCGGCCAATCCCGCGTTGTGGAAAGCGATTGTTAAGATGATTGATCACAACACGATTAAAATGGGCAGGGCCACCATCATCCTGAAATTACATGCTTTCCCTAATATCCAATGGAACATAGCCCAGTAGATCAGTTAAATTATTTTCTAAAAATTCTACATATCTAGCTCCAGTAACATGACCATCTAACACAACTGGACCAAGTAATTGATTAATAATCATACCACACCACACGCTAATGCTCAACCGATGATGAAGGTTACTTTCCACCGTGACGCGCGGATTTTCATCTGAACGATGTTCATTGTGACAGTTATTTACTCCATCACCAGTGCATTGAGCCTCATCAGTGAATAAAATGTATTCGTAAAGTGTATGGTTTGAGTTTATTCAATTGCAAAAAGCAAGCGCAAATCATTATCACCGTCCTGAAAATTCTGGATGCGCTGAATATTGAAAGGTTTTAAACCATTTTTGTCAACGACTTCCCATGCCGTAGTTTGATGAATTTGGGTCTTTGCGCCTTGTAGTTACACCCGGACTTCTACCATATTTAGAATATCTTCTTCCACCATACTTATAATTTTTGAATTGAGTAAGATATTTTAAGCAAATATGGAAAATAAAAAATACAAATTAAAAAATGGCATATATGCCAGTTAAAAAAACCTAATTTCGGATAGAGTATCCGACTATCCATATCCAAAATTAGAGCGCCTAAAAAAACTAAGAGATTTTGCGTATTTCATGTTATTGGGATTCCACTGTTTGCTTTTGCCACGTACTTTGTGAATCTTTCTTTATGTAACAAAATTTTATAATTAAATAAACTTTTAGATTTCCTAATTTCGGACACCTACCTGCCTAATTTTGGATATATAAAACTGGAAGTATTTTAAGTATCCGAAAGGAATCCAAAATTTCACACAAAATCTCTGTTACTCCCTTGCGCAAAAGAATTTGACAGTATCGGGCGTAAACACAACTATTTGTCATATATTATTAATGTGCAATATGGCACTAAATACGCACAACAGTAATAAAAATGTCTCTAACATAGTGATTTTTGTATAGTTTTGTAGAATTATATGTATTCGGAAATGGAAATCTGTCTGAAATTAAGACTACTTTCCTCTATCTTAATTTGTTACCCAATATTTGTTGCATCAAAATTAAATTTAAAAAAATAATAATAAAGGCTAGGTAATACTTATGTAAAATAAGTATAGTACATACATGTCATAATGTTGGGATATTTTAAGATTTCTTTGTTACAGAGTGATAAATTCATATTATGTTTTACTTGACCATTTTACTGGAAATATGTAAAAATGCTTTTTGTAGTACAATAATAGTAATATTACTTTATTTGCTAAATCAGACCAAAAATACACAGCATAAGTCTAAAGCATCGTCCACAGGATACAGGCACAAAGTTATGCTTATAATTACATAATTATTAATAATGTAGGTCTAGAATCTGGAACTGCGAGAAGGGTAGCTTAGAGGCACAGCACTTAAGCTCCATTGGATCCCTTGTACTTTCTCCGACTTCCTTCCATTGGGAGATCAATCCACCTGGACCGCTAACCCACCTAATAAGGAGAAAAAGGTGGTGACGTTGCTCAGTTTCTCTTACTGACGAAATGGCAGTACACTCACAGAGTGCATGAAGTACTGTCTCGTGTGCCTGTTCGCAACACTTACAAAGAGGTGCACACACGGGCGTCACACTTCATGATGTAATAAAGGTGCTTTCTTAACCAGCGGTGCCCAGTTTTGTCCTAGAAGGCAGGGGGCACTCTAGGAACTTCTTAGCAAATTATTAGCTATTTGTTTCATCCTACTGTTTCCCAAACACTTTGTAGGTGTCCTCTTTGATTATTTCAATGAAAGCTGACAGCAGAAGCATACTAGAGGGACCAGATTAAAAAATATTGAGACCCAATGCACTCCCAGCCAGATTGTCAGCCACTTTATTGCCATTGCACCGGTCGTGTCTCTTTACGCATGCAGATACGCTGTTGTCGGTTGAGGCCACTACCAGTGCCCTATGGCACTCCCATTGTGATATAGCTGTTATTTTACAATTACGTAAGATAAGTAGTGATTGCCTACTACCTGTGTAGATTCTGATGGTTTTGCCTGTTGTATGTTTACGGGCAATTTCTTTGGCAGCTATTGTTATACCTGCTAATTCCGTTTGTATCACGGTAGCATGCCTATCCATCACCCAGTGATATCCGATATGTAAGGATCTGAAACAAATCCTACATCCTGTAATCTCCATTATTTTTTATCGGTGTCTGCCTGGGGAATTTTTGCTAACGACCCGATTTCACAGGCGACTCCTAATTTCTCCACATCCTACATATGGTATAAAACCAGTATTCTTGAGGCCATAGTTGTCGCAGCCGATTCTTTTAGATATATCCAAAGGTGGCAGAGCATCCCCTCCATTGCTGTGGTGGGTGTAGTATGCATAGCTCCAGTTATGCTTAGGCAGACAATCCTTTGTAATAATGTATGTATAGACACAGTAATTTGTATTGAAGACCGAATTAAAAACATCTGTTGATCATGACAGTTGTCGAATAAAATTTGAATAGAAGCTAAATCTAAAAAACATATTATTTCCAATATTAGTCAATGCCGCATACTTTTTTTAAGTAAAAGTTCTTCTAATATACTGCTGTTTCCTACAGAACAACTTGTTAATACTTTTTGGAGATATTAAGTACACACTATTTATTTTATAACTTCAACCATTTTTGTAAGAGGGCATTTTGGAACAAAGTTCATGACCTGACTCAATCTGTATAAACTACGATATCAATCTAGTTCAATGATCAAGATTAATTGAATATGATCTGAACTCTTGTTTCTAAGGAATACATTAAGAGCCATATCTGAACCTTATTACTAAGTTATTTGATCATTTTTCTCCCATTATCTCTTAAATATAACAAACTTTGCCATGAAGCATCATTATCACCTAAATCACTCCATAAAACTAGATTGTGTTTGCTCTTCAGTTAATGTGTGTATGAATAAAGGTCTGTACATTTCACTTGCTTTAAGATTTCTCTTCATACTTATTATTCATTCTTATCCATGAAAAAAGCAATTAATGCACATTATTTAGAGGATACGCTTCATGACGCATGTAATATCAGATTCTGGCGTGGAAGTGTTGCTTTTGTATGAGGCTCCCGGCTAGGCTGATTTCATTAAAGACATGAATAGATACATTAATACATCACTTCAGGCACTGCTTGAATAAAATATCCACTCTAGAAATGGAGCGAATAGGGAATCCAGAATAAATCCTTAATTTCACCTACGCAGACACTCTATTAAATTGACAAGTGAAGTCGATATCTGAGAATTGCAATTTGATTAAAAGACTACGAGATTTATCAGATTTACTGACAAGTCTTATCTGGGATCTTGTTAATTATTAAATTAAATAAGGAAAGAGTATATCCACAACACCAACACCAATACAGACGAGCAAGAGTCCTTACGAGTCCGTCAAAGTTAAAATTTTATTTCGATATTTGTAAAGAACTTTAAAATAAATCCAAATATTTGCATACACTTTGGAAAATGGGGTTTTTTGAGGGCGAGAAATTCAAATTTGGCGCCATTTATAGCACATCATTCCTCTCTTAAAGCACTTTTTTGCAGCTTAGTGTATACATCTGACTATTGAAACAATCGATTCTCCTACATATTTTATCTGAAAAAGGTACACCTTGTTCAACTACTTAGGACTAGCCGTTCTCCAAGCAGCTGTCCCCCCTCTCCTGGAAGTTAATATTTCAGTTAAAAATAACGGTAAAGAGGTAAGAATTTTAATTTTTTTTACAGTTATTTCTTGCTACGTTTGTTTTCGCTTGTTTCTATGTTATTTTAGAATTGAAGATTAGTTTTATGTGAATTTTTATGATTTGGTCACGTTTGCAAATGTAATATTCCATTTCGTTTTAATTATGAGTTTAAAATCTTGTCCTCATGGACGCAAAATTAGCGAAAATTCGAGCAAATTGTTTAATGGCGGCAAAAGTGTCAACTTTTAGCCAATATTGACCACGGTCTAACTATACGATCGGGGCCAGGTGACGTCACAAATTTCCCGTAAATAAAGATATAAAAATATAGTCTTTCTCGAAAGATGGACTGAGACAGATTGTCAAACGCCACAAACGTCCTCAGTGTTCATTGGCTACTTGCTGATGACCCTGACCGTGTAGTTAATAGACCGTGAATTTTGGCAACTACAATATTTTCATCATAAAACTGTCATTGACTGTCATGGTAGATTGTCGGAAGCTCAAGTTAAACTTATCAACCCCACTTTATGATGAAAATAGCGGTAATATTCATGTTTTGCGAAATTCACGATAAGTTGACACTTTTCCGTCATTAATAACTTAAACCAAGTTTTTATTTTTCATTAAAATAAAGAAAAAGACTACCTACGAGTTATTTTTGAGACGTCCAATAACTATTGAAAGAAATTAAAATTAGTTAATTGTCAATTTAATTTGTATTTTAGTTTTACTAAACATTAGGATCGGTCAGTGGTCGCGCGGTTTAAGGCGTTGGTACTTGAATCGATGTGACTAGACGGAGTTGGTTCGAGCCCAGCTGCCGGTAGACCGTATATAAGCTATATTCGTGGAGATGATTGGCCCCCTCTCTGTGGGTATGGTAGGGTGGAATAATGTTAGCTTGGGTCAATGTGAGAGATTGATGCCGGTTGATATTTGACTACCCCCCTAATTAATGAGGTTTTCCAGGTTTTCCTCATTCCTGCACTGAATAGTGGTTAGGGCCTACCAACGTAAGTCGTTCCTGGGCGCAAATGCGGCCTGCTTAATAATAATATGCCGCCCCCTCTCCCGCACAAGTCTACGACTTCTGGGCTAATCCCTGTGATTAGAATGAGGGGTAGAGATATTATTATATTATATTATTATTTATTGCATAGCGTTTAACTTTCTGTTATTTTGGCTTTATAAATTTTATTTTATGAACTTTGTTTTGGCTTATATCTGACAGTGTAACAAGTTTTCATTTATCTCATCTTTAGAATATGAGCAAATTTAAATTTATGAAGTATGAAGGAAGTGACAATAACAAGGGGAAAATATATACTTGGAAAAAAGCAGCAATGTTTGAATAACATTTAATATTCTTGAAGTCTGTTTCACTGGATATTAAAGAGAAGATGGGTTTCTTTTTATAATTTACATTTTTATTACTTTTGCCATAAAGTATTAAAGTTTTGTAGGTTTCTTTTATATTTAATTAAATTTTCCCTAAGCTGATATTAAATGATAAACGTAGCTTTTATAAAATAAAACTTATTTTTTATTTCATTATACCTACAGGATCGAGTACTCAAGCTCGGATCTTCTAGGTTTAGTTTAAATTCTGCTACTAAGCATCTAAATCATGTCTTGCACGTGTTTTGTGTTGTGTCTACGTTACACTACAGCTAAACACCTAGCCGGTGCCAGTGCATGCGTATTTGAAAATCACTGTACAATAAAACGTGCACATAATGCGGCTCCATACGTTAAAACTATATCCATTAATTCATTGTTACTGATCTTATGGGTCATTGTAGTACGTTTAGTCCTACTTATTAATATATAACACATACAGATTGCATTTCGCAAAAAATACATTTGTCCCAGCAAAAAAACTAGAGGAAGAGAGATAAATAATTCAATTGTAGCAGCTAAATCAAGCTTTCTGAAAACCAGTCAGCAGTCACAAGCGAACAGGTCATTTGACTAAACTAAACAAAAGCTCAGCCAGGTACAAAGGATTGCCTGCCTAAGCATAACTGGAGCTATGCGTACGACACCTACCATAGCAATGGAGGTGATGCTATGTCTACCACCTCTGGATATTTATCTAAGAGAAGTGGCTATGACAACTATTCTTCGCCTCAAAAATACTGGTATTATACCTGATGTAGGATGTGGAGAAGCTAGAAGTCGCCTGTGGAGTGGGGTCGTCAGAAAGATGCCCCTTTGCAGGCAGACAATGACAGCATTTCTCCCAAATTTGTGTTTGACAGACCCTACACGGTACTTATCAGAATCGAGGAGACCGCCAGTGAAGATGTTATCAACATCTACACGGACGGGTCAAAAAAGAAGGAAGGTGCAGGATGTGGGATTTATTCCAGATTCTTGCATATTCGTTGTCAGTGGGCAATGGATAGGCATGCTACCGTAGTGCAAACGGAATTAGCAGGTATAACCATAGCCGCCAAAGAAATTGCCCGTAGAGATACAACGGGCAAAATCATCAGAATCTACCCAGATAGTAGACAATCACTACTGATCTTACGTAATCATAAGATAACAACTAGATCAGCATGGGAATGCCATCAGGCACTAGTAGTGGCCTCAGCTAACAACAGCGTATCTGTACGCTGGGTAAAGGGACACGACCGGTGCAATGGCAATAAAGTAGCTGACGAACTGGCTAGGAGTGCATTGGGTCTGAATATTTTCGGACCCGGTCCCTCCAGTATGCTTCCGTTGTCAGCATTTATTGAAATTATCAAAGGATACACCCACAAAGAGTTTAAGAAACGTTGGGATGAAGCAAATGGCTGCAATTTGGCAAAGGAGTCCCTAGGGTACCCCTGCAAGGATACAGCCAAAAAGTACCTGGCTATGTCTAGGACAAGCCTCCGTCTAGTGACAGGTATTCAAACTGGACACTGCTGGTTAAGAAAGCACCTCTATAACATGAGGAAGTGTGATACACCTCTTTGTAGGGGTTACGAACAGGAAGACGAGACATTGCTCCATGCACTCTGTGAGTGCGCTGCCATCTCGTCAATAAGAGAGTCCGTGTTGGGAGAGCGATGGCCTTCTATGGCCTACATTAGAGAGATCCCCCTGAGCAGCGTCACCACCTTTTTCTCCTTATTAGGTTGGCTGACGGCTTAGGTGGACTGATGTCCTAATGGGAGGAGGTACAATGGGCCCAATGGGGCCTAAGTGCTGTAGCCGTTTCGCTACCCTCCCCTTAATTCCAGATCCAGGTCACTTAACTGTAGCTACCAGCAATGACTAAAATGTCTTGCTTATTAATAGTAGTACTGTTTGACTTGTGAGTTAGCTGTATTTCATTCAATACAAGTATAAATTTACTTTGCTAACCTTGAAGTGCATATTTATTTAACGAAAATAAAAATGATAATTAGGCCACAATTCCACAGAGTAAGCATATTATACAATCTATATAATGCGAAATAGACGTAAGGTATTATTGAAACATATTTTTATATACATATATATACATATACATATTCCAAGATGACACTTTTTACTAGTCATATTTTCTTTGAAAACTAGACGCACATTTTTTTTCTGAGACATAGATCTACTACATTGTAGTTCAGAATCCAGAAATGTCTTTCAATAATTTTTGCATACTTTTTTATAGAAATCTCAAGAAAAAAGCATATATACAATATTTACATAACGGTTTATTTTATAATAAAAATATAATACTTTACATGTAGTAGAATAAACTATGAATTGTGAAAATAACAAATTTTAAATATGCTTGATAATCACAACTTAACTCGTTATAATAAAACTCTTTAATGAATATTTTGACATAGGTCTTTTTTTTATGTTTTGTCTATAACTCGAAAACGGTGTTTTGCAGCGAAAAATTCTTTACATAGAACTCAGAGTTTAAAATTTTTGATTACCGAGATATCTGCTCTCAAAATGTTGGTAATTAAAAAAATATAGCAAGCGTCTTACAGAGAGAACACTTCCGAATTTCCTCTGTCAGTTCATCTATTAAGCTCCGCTAAACGTTGTAGTAGATTCTCTCCTGCACCCAACGGATTTGCTTCAGTAAAAAAGCGACGACGATTTGAAGGATTATTTTCGATAAGAATTGGCTCCATTTTCGTTGGCCTTATTCAATGAAAGTGGTATGAGGAAAATAAAAAAACCCGGTACTTTACAAGCTGTTGAAATCAAGTGATTGGTGGAGACTTTCTATTACATAAGGTCATCTAGCAAAGAGAATCTTCAGTTTACACAACTAACATATAGAATCATAAAAAGGCGGAACATGTACCACTGTTTTTGACGGATATAGCAGCTCTTCCAATAGCATTCAGTAGATAGAACAAGAAAGGCGCTATCGGATGAAACAGTGCGTCGGCATCAACTACAATCTGGAAATTTCAGTGACTCAAGAATTACTTCTCTCCAACCGCCAGAACAAAGAGCTAATAGGCTAATCAACCTATTGAGCTTTAAACTTCTGGAAAACGGCATCACAACATATTAAGCATCATATAACACTGACGTGCTGATTCTAAGCATAGCTATTGGCCAGTCCATAAGTGAAACAACTAATGTGACTGTTTTAGGGAAAGATTTCGACCTCACTGTGTTACTTTCACAAAATCGTCGGATATTTTATTCTTACAAGCATCCACTGGCTGCGATTTCCACTAGCGCAACATTCCAGAAGAGTAAACTTGATTTTGTATAAACCAAAAACATTCTGATATAAAAAGAGCAGCTGAAGCATTCCATAACTTCTCCCTTTACATGCTGATGTTGAGAAAGTTGGGCGAATATGCATGCTGAAATAGTACGTTGTTCCTGCTAAGATAAGTTCAATGATCACTTTCAGTTACGATCCATTTTTGAAATCGGCATCGAATATAAAACGAGACACTGCATTACTTCCATCCAGCGAAAGGGCAACGAAAGAGCACGCATTACGCACATCGCACTAGGCCCAACTCTAGCTGGATACCATCTACCTCCAGACTTATGAGATTAGCAAGGCAAAGGTAATATCTTAGCTCCTGTGATGACAAAAAGCCAAGCAACATCCAGAGAAATGGACCTCATATTTTGTAGATGCACGAAATGCTGTAGCAGTGGAAGCTGCAACTGCAAAAAGACAGCAATGAGTTACTCCCAGCTTAAACAGCGTCCCTATTTTATACGAAGAAGACTTATAACCCAGTCCCACATCTCCTGCGGAGACTGATGACGAAGATAAGGGTGATTTGCAATTCGTGCTGCGATCGGTATTGATGGTGCAGCCAGAAGCAGAACTCTCCCGGTCCAAAAGAAACAGGCTCAATTTTGTTAAGATTTTTCATTTGCTACCTTTTCTACTTATTAGTTTTCATTAATATCCAGATAAATTTTGGACCTCATATTTTGTAGATGTACGAAATGCAGTGAAAGCTGCAACTGCAAAAAGACAACAATGAGTTACTTTCAGTTTGAACAGCGTCCCTATTTAATACGAAGAAGACTAAGAGCCCAGTTCCACATCTCCTGCGGAGACTGATGGCGAAGATAAGAGTGATTCGCAATTCGTGCTGCGATCGGTATTGATGGTGCAGCCAGAAGCAGAACTCTCCCGGCCCAAAAGAAATAGGCTCAATTTTGTTAAGATTTTTCATTTGCTACCTTTTCTCCTTATTAGTTTTCATAAAATAAAGATACAATTTATACATTTGTTACACATTCCTCCGCCTTCTCCTTATATTTAAATTTTTTTACAATTAGCTTGAAAATTGGTAAACATTTGCCTGTTTATGTATGAATGTACAATAAATATATTAGCTTGTAATCTTGGTAATAAGGAAGATAACAAGTTTTCTTGAATATTAGGGAGTTCTCTTGAAAAATTACTTTTAACTAAAATATTCAAATTGCTGTAACTTTTGCCCCATTGGAGATAAATTAGCATTAGTATATGTTCTTGAATAAAATTTATTGCTCTAAAACATTATTTACGGGACTTTTGTGTAAAATAAACGGCCGAAAAGTTACCAGGAGAATTATGACAAAAAACGTGTTCAAAAATTGTTTTTTGAATGTCCGATTTTTAAGAGATATCGGAAACGGAGCATCATAGTTAAAAAAATGTATGGAACTGATCTGATAGAAAATTTTATACTTTCTCATTTTTATGTAAAGAATGTTTCGCTGCAATGCAGCTTTTTTAATTATAAGCCAAAACGCCAAAAAGAGTGCCTTTCAACCCCGCTTCATCCCTGAAGCGGACAAGTTAGGAGCGGGGACTTTTAATATGTTTATGTCCTAAGGCCCAACACATTGCTACACCGAAAATTTATTAGATTCATCTTTTAAAACTCATTTCATAATTGAAAATAGTAATTATAATGCACCTAGGAAACAACTTAGGCTTATATCATTGGAGAAACGTCGCATCTTCAATGCCGTACTAATTTTATATAAGTATTGAATAATAAACTCAACTGTCCAGATTTTTATCTTCAATATATTTTAATGTGCCCACCCATGGTACGCGGCATTATGATCTTTTCTATTTACCATTTAGATGAACAAATTATACTAGTAATTCCCCTATATGTAGAATAATGCATTCTTCCAACAGATTTTGTTCTGATATTGATTTGTTTGCGGTTTCTGATAAATCACTGAAGTCTTTGTTAACTGATTTATTTTTAAGCTTATAATTTGTTGTTTTGTCTTCTTCAATTTGTAATTGTAATTGTGCTTTTTAATCACTATGGTGTTTATGTTTGTTAATGTTAGTTGTGGATACTGTTCATGGGTTAATCCCGTTTGTGTCCCTAAAGTTTAAATAAATAAATAAATATTAATATAAAAAAAACAATAATCGAATTATCAATTTAAGCAGGGAATACAGATGCCTGTTACCTGCATAATAGCATTCAAGGAAGTTGCAGAAAGTAGCTGTGTTCCTCAATACATTGCCCTATTGAACCTATACTAAATCTAAATAATTTATTTAAATTCTCCATCAAGCAAATCAATTGGATTACTTAAATTTTGTATCTTTCTTCGTTAGATGTTTTGTTTTAAAGTTTACAACTAACTTACTTTAGATATGCATGTATAACACCGCGAATTAAATGTAAATTTAATAAGTCGTTCATTTTCACAATTCAAATAACACGTATAAAATACGTTAAACTATAGCGACACCTAATTCGTTGTCTTTAAGACACATTTAAAATTCTACATAACTTGTTAGAAATAACACCGCCGTTGATGCATAGTACAAAAATGTAAGGTGGTGAAATATAACATTTAACCTTGAAATAACGTTATTATGACCAAATGGGATACATACTTGCGCTGAACATCTTCAAAAACCGCAAAATATTAGCACATTTCCTTAAGTCATATTCGTTTCAAAGTAAATAGTAGATAACAGCAGCATTTTTTACTCTAGAAGAAAATAAATATGCCAGATATACCTTTCTCAAAATAGAAACGCGACAAATGAAAAAATAAGAGAAGCCGTAAAAGCATTTCTTGCGAATGAATCAAATTACTCGCTTAGCATTATCAGAGAAGCAGCTATTACGTTATCACCAATATTAGCTAAAGCAAGGAAAGCTTTTATTCCTCCCGAGAGATGTACGGGAAATGTGATATTGATTTAAGCGTGGACTCCCCTCGAAGGAACAAATAGAGCAACAAGTAAAGTTAATTACCAAACCGCTTTAAGATGGCCTCGTGTACGAGGTTCTATTAGAAATAATGATCGTATGTCGTTCAGAAATTGGGTTATTGTTGACGTGGAAGATGAAGGGTAAGGCAATTTTTAAAGCACCCAAACATATTAAGCAATTAATGTATTGTGGCGTAATTTGTTGTTGATTATCTCCAGAGCTACTCCTGCTAGAAACAGGACAAGGAGTTATTTCATTAAAAGCTTGCAAAATTATTTAAGGTCTCAGTATTTCTCACCGTAAAGTGATCAATTGTGCTGTTTTTAGGTACAGAAATCTCGAAAAATAAAAGACGTAGAATAAAAGTAATATCAAAAATAAACTTGATGTTTTATTTATCCACTATTACTATTTAAATTATCCTCAAATAAAATAATAACTTTTATTTATAAGATACGCATTATTTCGCTATTGCAATTCCATATTTTAACAAATAATTTCCCATGCTTATAAATAAACAAAAATGAATCTTATATGCAGAACCATATAAGTTTATGTTATCACATCAACAGTTATATTTAAAAAATACGTATTTTGAAAGATTTCTATATCTATAAATTTGTCGGTTAGTCCGCTCTCTGTCGTTATACCCAGTTTTTAATGAACAAACATCGAGGGTAAGTATAACTTTGAAAAATAATGGCAGTTTATTATTATATAACTTTGGGGATTTATAAGGAAGATGCAGGATGTTAAGGTTTGCAGAAAAAAATGATTTTTTGGTATAATTACTAAAGTAATGGAGATATTTAAGCCATACGTGGTACACAGTGTAATTTGTTAAGGTGTCCATAAAATGTGAAAATATCAAGCACTTTGAACAACCAGTGGCGGAGAGGTCACGTAATATACAGTTATCGGTATTTTGTGAGCCTTAAGGCGGGGATTATTTATTTACTTATTTATTTATTTGGGATACTTACAGGACAAGCCCAAGAATAGTATCCACTAAGATAATATCAAAGTTATTTCATATATAATAGTACACAATAATATAAGTAGAGAAGTATACAATAACATATTTAAATTAATATTCTAAATAATGTAAACAAGAGGAGAAAGGAAAAAGTGCATTATTGCAACTAACAGAAATAAAAATTACTATACTAAGCAAAGTGAATGAATAGAAAAACATGAAAAATATTTAGTATTCTATGTTACATAAGATCTTTCTTTAATTTGCTTTTAATGGCAGCGTACGAAATTGTTTGAAAGTCAACATCAGAACAGTAGCGGTTCGCCAATCTCATCATTCTACAAGAAGGTGCATTTTGTGAGTTATTTGTTTTCCTAAAAGGGATATTAAAGAGATAGGTGGATCTAAGGTGCCGAGGGGCAACACTAAAATTAATACTGGCCAATATTTGAGGAGCATCAATAGCATTAGTACTAGTTTATACATAAATATGAGATCATTTAAAATTCTTCATAGATTAAAATTGTGTCTCACAGCATCTATATTAGCAGCAACTAATTTATAATTATATTTATAAGCAAGGCACTTTAAGAATTTTTGTTGAACAGTTTGAATTCTCTGAATATATGAAGAATACATAGGATTCCAAATTATTGATGCAAAATTTATTCTGCTATAAATATATGCATAATATAAGTGTAAATATGCGTTAACATTTATTTTCTAAAAGGTCTCGTCTGTCGATTTATAAAGCCTAACAACTGAAAACATTTAGTTACCAAATTATTAACATGCGAATCAAATATTAACTTCTCATCAAAAATTACACCCAGATCTGAAGCTTTTTTTATGTTACAACCGTTGATAACGTAATTAAAATTAAAAGGTGATCGATTTTATAGAAATAGTCCATTGAAAAGTTACATTTGGGATTGCATTTTTTAGAGGACGCAATTTGATTGTTTAGATGTGAGGGGGGGGGTGGTTTAAAAAAAGCTTAAATTGAAGTTTGTGGCCAACTTCGGCCGCCATCTTGGAAAAAAGGGGGTTAAATAGTTTTTAGCATTAATCAGATAAACTATTGGTCATACAAAATTTTTTAAAAAACATTTTTTATTGCAAATTGAATCCTCTACAATTTTAGTCCAGTAACTTTTTGTTGTAAAATCAAAAATAACAAAGATATTAAAGAAAAACAATCAACACTTTTGGACAAATTTTCTTTTGGACGCCATAATTTGTTTATTTTTTTATTTATAAAAAAATTACATCAGAGCATTTTTGTAGAGTGGTTTTCAACGAAGAATTTTTATTATATACTTTTTTATTATATTCATTAGTTTCGGTTTTACAGCGCTGTGAAGTGAACACTAATTTTCCCTACTGATAAGTATAAATTTATATGAATGATATGGCATAGTTTTGAATTATTTTTATATTTTTTATTATGGACATTTCAATATTGGCATGCTCTGATGTAATTTTTTTTAAATAAAAAAATAAATGAATTTTGATTCTTTTTCTTTAATATCTTTGTTATTTTTGATTTTACAACAAAAAGATACTGGACTAAAATTGTAGAGGATTCAATTTGCAATAAAAAATGTTAAAAAAAAATTGTGTGACCAATAGTTTACCTGTTAAATGCTAAAAACAACTTAACCCCCTTTTCCAAGATGGCGGCCAAAGCTGGAGGGTTGTGACTCCACAAACTTCAAGTTAAGCTTTTTTTGACCTCCTCCTCACATCTAAACAATAAAATTGCGTCCTCTAAAAAATGCACGCTAAGGCCAAAATAATGTAACATTTCAATGGACTAAAAAGAAATTGCACAGCCTGAGTGAGCGAAACGGCGAATCAATGAAGCCTATGAGACAGTATACAAACCGTATAGGCCCGAACCATAAGGTTCCCTGAAGTTTATGGTGCATTTTGACGTACATAAAAATGGAAGCCGTGAAATATGTTATGATTTTATTCGAGGACACAAAATGTAAAATTAGCAATAAATATTAATCTGAAAGTGAAACACAAGTTGTCCTATATGTCCTGGCTAGTGAGTGAAGTAATTTGGTGGCTGTGGCTGTGATAATTTTGCCGTAATTGCGACATTGACGTAGTAACTGTATGGCTAAAATTGAGGTATTTTAACATTTATTTTAATTATTCTTGTGATTTTATGAGCAATGAAAATTGTCTCACGCACTAGCGGGAACCTTTGTGAATACGTTGATATATAATAATAACCAATTATTTCAATTTTCTTGGAGATCTGTGTCCTCGCTTGAAGCCCTGTTAGACGGTAAAAAAAATCTTCCTGTCTTGTAGACTACACTGCTAATACACGGTGACGGCACCCTTAAATAATAATAATAATAATGTGTCTTTATTTTTCTTGCAAACATAAATAATTAACAATATTATTATATCGAGGAGGCGACGTTCAACCAGGTTGCTCTTCCACGTAACATGGGAATCTTCATGAGCAGGCTTTGCAAGTCCGCACTGGTCCATGCAGGAATAATGTGCGCGATCTTTTAGTCCGCAATTTAGTTTCATAAAATACTGTTAATACTTTATATGTAAAAAAATATTCGATGCTATTTTAATGCACACATAAAATAAGAAAATTTTATGTGTAAGAATGTTCATAGTGCTGGATATATTGCATCATTTTTAGAGCTTGCTGTCAAAAAGTTCTGGTCTGAACATTCTGCTAGCAACGTCACTGCAGTGAGTTCCTTAAAACCAAGGCTCTTTCTATTATTTATCGAATAATGTTATTCTTAACTTGTATACATTTAAAAACTAAGTGAGAAGGATGGTGCTGCATGCTTGAAATAAGCAAGAAGAAGTCAGAATTGCAGTCGGCATACGTTGACTTGAAGAAAATAAAACAATTAAATTTTATGTTAATTTTAACGTTTCACTTGACATTTGTTTATTTTCTACGAAGGGACGTAACCACAAAGTAATATAGTGGTATATTCTTTGTGAACGTAACCCGTCTCTCTGTCCTTATTCCTACGTTCGAGAAGTATGTCTATAAACTTCAGCACAGCCGTGTGGAGGGGACCCTGTAACTTCGTCACCTCACATTACAACAAACATGGTTGTTCCATAGATCTTATAAATCATGGACCGGCCCTAGAAAGAGAGGTCCGCTGTCCTGATGTGTACAAGAGGGATGAAGTTAGTACGGGCAAAAACAGATGTTCTATGACAGAAAAATATATAAACATAACCTGACAAAACCTTTCCTGTTAATATTGTTAATGATTTGTGTGCCTTTTGTGATTTAGTTGTGTTTAGTGTGTTTATTAGCAATAGTTTTTAAAGACTCATAAACTATGGTGGAGTCAGTCTGTCACCGTAAATGTCATACGTCTGTCATTTACGGTTTTTGTTTTTTTCGGCCAATGATCTGTGGGTTTTTGCCCGGACTAGCTCTATCTCTGTCGCACACATCTGAGCATCAACGATTTGTATAGGCAGAAAACGGTTTTGGGCACGTCCATGATTTATAAGGTCTATGGGTTGTTCGCATCGAGGTTTGCAACATTCCCAACTTTTGTCGGTATTTCCACGTTCCATTTTCCAGGAATATACTTTTAGTCCTTAGTAACTTTTGTAAGATTTCTCTAATAATTTGTATTATGAATGATTATGTTGTATGATTGCAACTACAATCCATATTTTGTTACTGGTATCTAAAAAATTACGGCAAAACATTTGCATAACAATCATAGCATACTATAGAATACTTAATTCTGACAAGAAATAAAATCCTTACAATTTTGCAATATGAACCTACAAACTTTACTGCTGATACTATTCATAAACTTAATAATTAATACCAGACTGCTGATGTCGTACAAGCCTTGTCTTTGAGAGCTGCAAGAATGATATTAATATTTAATTTAAAACATAGCTTATGCGGTACATTAAATAATTTAAACTAGGCGAAACTTTGTAAACTGTATATTTCAATAAACTATTGACTAAACTGATGAATAGTTTATAAATTTCTAGCCATACCTACTTCGATGTTAAATACAGAGTATTCTCCTTAAAATGTATAAATAATTATAATTGTCATGTATTGATATTATAGACGTCTACATTAATACTTTCTTAAAAATGTTTACTCTCAAACATTTTGGTGATTTAGTAGGTACATTGAATTACTGTATTATATAGTATGGAGGAAACTACATAATTTAATTCATTTTACATGTCTATGATGTCATTAAGTTTCGTGTTATACAGAGTGTTCCTGAAATGCATGATCCAGCTAGCCACTCTAGATACTTAAGATCAACAACGATTTATTATAATTTATTTATATGCATAATTGCAAAGGACTTTTTTAATCAAGAATTACTTATTTTCTGAAACAGGGAATATAAAAATGTTTTCCTTCTTGTTCACTCTAGCTGTGAACATACTGTATAAAAAATATTCTTAAATTTGAACAATGATACGCTGCTTCGCTTTTTCCAGCCTGTAGTCTCTTTGACACTTTTTGACGCTTTCTTTTGTCCGATAAATATTTTGAAAATTTGTTTAAAATATGTATGGACGAGGAAAAGTTTTTGGTTACAATTTAAGCTCGTGGGATATTCGGTAGGAACGAGGAGCGACAAATGGGGATCAAAACAACATTTTGATTTGGTAATCGAAAATAATTAGATTAGTAGAATATAATCAATAATAATAACTTAATATATCAAATACTGTTAAATAAAATTTCGATCTATACATAAATGTAAAAAAATCCTGTATAATCATATGCAGCTTATTCAAATCAGGACAAAAAATTCCTATAATTGGTTTCAAATTTTTAGTAAATTTTCATTCAATCAACAAAATTGGTCCACAACAGATTGTGCTAAAATAATTACACAATTCATTGAATATTACTCACACAGATATTTGGTAGCTAAATATATAGAATGATTCAGAATTAATCTAAAAAAAATTTGGAATAGATGCGTCATGAAAAATGGAGTCAATATCGTAATTTTTTTTTGTAAAATTCTTCTTTTTTTTCATTTGGTTCTCTAGAAGTTGAAGGTAAAGTTCATATCAGATTCAAGGTCAAAAACCTTGACCTTGAACTATGTTGAGCAATCTGATACACACAGGAAGCTTATCAGATATACAGTGTGATTCACTAATAATGGTACCTAGCTTAAGGGCAGATTGTTAACGTCAAAATAAAGCGATTGAGCCCAACATGCATTATTCAATTGTTGGTCCTTTTCATTCTACAGGGTGTTAAAGTTGAAAAAATGTTTTCGATTTTTTTTATATTTTAAGAACGTATGGACCAACTGGTTTGAAAATGTGTAGTCTTATGTTTCATGAGGTGGCACTTACGAATATGCAAACAGTGTCATGACTAGGGGGCGCTAGTTATACTATATTGTCGATGTAAAAATATGTCTAGCTTTTTGTATTTTATACTTTTGAATTCTTTAATAAGAAACTATTGAATTACCTTTAATTCTAAATAGAAAATATATACCTATACCTAGTATTACAAATCGATAAACTCAATGAGGATTTTTATAGTTCCCAAGAATGACTGAATGAATTTCTCTAATTAAAAATACCTCGTCAGGCAAATGTGGCTTCGTCCACCGAGAAAATAATTATCGAAGTTCAAGTATCTAGTTTCAACTTTTACATTACTGGGCTATTATGATCTCTAGACATCCGATTGAAAATATCCGATGACTTATATCGTATTAATTTTATTGTGATGAAGTATTTACATTAGTTTTCCCAATATCAAAAATGGCATACGTATAGCAATTCGCAGTTGATAGGTATCGTTTTAATTTATGGTGAAGCAAAAATGCTTCAGCAGAACGATTTCCCGGTAAACATGTGCCAAATGCAGCTACTTTTACAACGGTGTGCAGTGAGTGCAAGTATAGTGCAAACGCAGGCGTGACGCGGGAAATTTGCAACCGAATCGTGGAAGAGATGGAGGTTCAAGGCGTCCACGGCGTATTGCAGCAATGTGGCGTATCATACACGAGGTTCAATAATTATATCCGTACCATGTACAGCGTGTCCAAGCATTAATATCAGGGGAATGGACCAGGAGGGCCAGTACCATGGCCGCCACGATCTCCTTACTTTAAATCCGCAGGCCATCTAGACTGAACTATAGGGCAAAGCCAGTGAAGCCTTCCGTCGGCCTAACCTCGGCAGAGCCGGCCTCATGCTCTCAGTCAATGTTAGACTTTCGTTGTGGTAACATTGTGATTATTTTGTGAAATATACGAGTTTTCTTTGTAGAATTATGGAGAAGTGCATTGTTGACAATTGTAATAGCGTATCAGATCGGAATAGTGATGAAATTTCATTTCTTAGGTAAATAATAATTAGAAATAATGGAACACGTTTTATGGCGGCTCGGCGCAGGCGTTGTGCTGACATTTCCAGTATCGGCTCTGTGTTTTTTAGTACCCATATGTTTAACAATTATTCTTAGCGAGGTAACAAGTATTTAATGGTTTATTAAATAATACCATGTGGAACATTTTGGTGATGCGTGTACTGGCATCTTGGAAACTATAAGAGATACGAACATCGGCAGTCCAAATAACATAATATAACAATAATGACAAGTATCTACATAATAAAAGAATAGAATAAACCAAGAGAAGCCCACTAAAGTAAACTTGTGCGTGGGCTGAGCAATAGTTTACAAGTAATATTTGTCAAATTATGAACAGAGCATAACAGCGATTTTAGTATTCCGGGTAGAGAACACAGAAGAGCGATAAAGAATTAAAACCACAAATTAATTCTATTAATAATTAATAACAATAGCGGCAAAAACAGTTAAATTTTTTCATTAAAATAGGTGTAAAATGTAATTTATTTCTTTTTTTGGGAACTTTTTTCAATTTTTTTTCCGGTTTTACGGTGGATCAGTTTCCAGTGCCGTGCGGAAGTGTCCTTTTAAATTATTTTGGAACTGGTCTTTTCGATTTTATTTTTATAAAATTGTAATTGTAAGAATCCCCTGTCCATTAAACATTTTTTTTTAGATAAATTCTGAATCACCCTGTATATTTCATTAGTAACATAATAACTTTTGAGTTAGTTTACTAGGTATACTATGTGTTAATCCAAACACAAAAATTAGTTGTCAATACATTTTATTGTTCCTTCGCAGTAGGTATACTTTCTCTCATATTATTTTTTGTTTTCTCTAATCAAAAACTGTTCATTTCACTCAAAAACGAGTTTGCATTTATACAATATTATCTTTAACGGAAACAGAAATATAACGATAAGCTTTATTAAATATCACACTTTTGAAATATAAACCAAATGTAAAAAGGTTATAGCAGAGCTGATCATCACATGTTAATGTGTCTAAGCCCTGTTGTCAGAATAAATTACACTGCATTTAATGCACTTATCATATAAACTGTAATCTTCTAAATCTCTTGATTCTTAAAACGTTCTATTTTGGTATGCCCTTAAAGCGTGATTTATTTCACATGACATTTAAAAGGTACGTGGGAGTTCGTAAAGTGTATAACTTCCATCATGCAAACTATAATCCCAACTGGCGTGCAAAGTGCTGGAATAGCAAATTGCTTATAGTAAGACAACAATTTTTGCATTATCTAAGAGCACATCAGTATAAATAATTTTTATCCACAATCACCTCATAATTGATTTTTATTCACTCTTTAGCCGCAAAAACCTACACTTTATTTACTAGAGAAATAAAATTGGCTTATTTCACTGTTGCTAAGAATAAAATAATAGTTAATACAAATTATTTAAATTTAATGAACAATTACTTATTAAACATCGAAAAAATCATTCGACTCAAACTAGATTTGTCTTATAAAAAAATTATATGAAAATACATAGAAAATTCCATCGGAGAGAAAGGAAATACCACTTTCATTCCAAAAACTCAGTGCACCAACAGCACCGGGATGCAGGTGTTCTTCTTCCAATATTGAAGTAATACGAAAATATCCAATTACCCGATTTGAAAGATTGTGTTATTTATATAATAAATAAATAATAAATAATTCAGTCATTTTATTTTATTACGCATGTGCGTAAATATGATGGTGCCGAAATATCATTATTATGCAACTATTTCACGAACATATGATTTAAGATCATTAAGACTACAATTAAAATATCTATGTTCATATAGTTCTTATTATAGATTCTACATATAAAATTTATGGGAGAATTTTGAGGCAAGTTTGCTCCCGCTACTTCTAGATAAAACGTTTTTATTTGTCTGGAATTTTCCCGTCAAAAAGATTGGTTCAGGCAATGCATATTATGCTACATTCGGCCAGCATTGTGTCCTATAATTATGGTTTATGGTTTTACTTTAAGGTCTATGCGTCCACATGAAAATCTGCTACAAAATTATAAAATATTACTGCACACCATTTGCTACAAAAACGGAGTACTACAACGTGTATTTGGTGCATATACTGCTACACATTGCAATTGTCTCGTTAAAGTCGGTCCCAGACGATGTGTCCAACGTTGGTTCAAATGTTGCTTCCAATGTTGGTTCCAACGTTGGACACAATTTTCGTCATAAAAGTATGGCAAGTGTGTCTGCTACACGATGGGGTAAACTTTTGTCGCAGCATTGGAATCATATGTGGGGCTAACGTTTGTCAGTGTCGTACTTATACTACAGATTCACAGAACAGTTAAACATGGAATACGTGCGCTCCTGGATTGGGCCAAACACACGATCACTCGTGTAGATGTGTGCCGAACGATGCTTCCAACATGTTTCCAACGCTGGAAGCTCCTTTGACGCGGTTCAGATTTACCGACAGAAGCCCGAACGTGGCATGTAGCCAACGTTGGACACATGCAAATCACCAGTGCCCGCCCTCACGATGTGGCAAATGGCGATGTGTCCAACGTTGGAAGGCATTCGCCACATCGTCTGTGACCGGCTTTACAATTGCACATTTGTGACAAATTCTTCGTGTATCGTAGACGAGCGACAATTTCTTAAAACAAAATCAATGACGACAATTTTGAACATCTTTTGTAGCCAAACCTAGACAGAATAATAAATGATTAAAGGTTTGTTTTTAATTAATACATTCATATGTGTATATTTCGTCTATGGTGTGTTAAAGCTAAAACTCCTATTTAAGATTGTGCACCCTACATGATTAAATCTGTGTATATGTGTGGGAGTTCACAAATTATTTTATATAAAATATAATTTTTTACTGAATTCTAATCCAGAGAAAATTAAAATAAAAAAATCGGAATATTAAGCAATTATGTTTCCTTTCAGTCTCTAAACATCTACTGTTTAATAAAAACAATAAAAAAAGGGGAGACATGCCAGGGTTGCAATTATTTTCCAGTCCGCTTCATTAATCTCCAGATTTTTCCATTTCATTAAAGTCAAGTAGAGATAATTAATTGTACTCGACGTCTATTATGATACTTCATACATAAATTAAGAGTGGAGGCGAAAAAATTAATAAATCCGTACTTCATCAAGTCTAATTTGGTTCAGATTTGCATACTTAATCTGAATTAATTAACGCTTATCTCCGAAGGATATAAGCTTGAAGTCATGTTTTTTTTCACTTGCGCCCTATTTTGTTTACTTTTTATAGAAGGTGTGTCGTAAGCAATGGGTCACAGGTCCAATTTAAGCCAAATTATTAAGAATTTATATGTGGGGGCGTGGGGGGGTTAATGTTATAATTAATAGAGATGCGGGGGTAAATTATTTATTACTTCTGATAACTTTTGACGCATCGATGAGTGTCAAATTTAAATATCGTATCACTTTTGAGCTACCTTGTAAGGAAAGGGGGGTATACAGGGTGATTCAAAACTCATCTAAAATAATTTGGGAATAGATGCGTAATGGAAAATAGAGTCGATATAGAAATTTTTTTTATAAAATCTTTATAATTTCCGAGTAAAACATTATTGAAATTGTAGTAGTTTCAATCTTTATATCTCTGGGCCACTGTAGTCTCTAGACAGGCGATTCCGAATATTGAAATCCGATTACTTACATATACCAATGTGCAAAAGCAGGAACAAAATAAATAGGAGATAATACATTATGAGGAAAGAAATACAATAAATCTAGAAACACTAAAAACAGAAAAACAAAATATTAGAACATACTAACAAACATAGTAGGTAATTAAATTAATATGTAAATATGTAAAGGTACATAAATGTTAAAAGAAGAAAAATTTAAAAATTGAGGATAACGGATAATAAAATAAATAATAAAAGATTAAAGCTAAACAATTTAAAAAATTCGTCAAAATTATAAAAAGCATGTTTGCATAAAAAATGTAGAACTCTTGTTTTAAATAACCTTGAGTGCAAAGTCCGTACATTTTAGGGTAACTTATTAAAAAACAGAATTCCAATATAATCGGTCCCTTTTCTGGTCCGTTGAAGTCTGGAGTAACTATTTTTGAGATCATTTTTGGTACTCACTTATATTTTGAAATTTATGCAAGTTATTTTTTATGAAAAGAAGACGGAACATGTAAGTTGAAGGCACAGTAAGATTATTTAAAACTGTAAAACAATATATACAGTCTTCTCTGAATCCCAAACCTGAAATAGTCCGTATGGCTTTCCTTTGCAGTGAAAATACATGAGCACTTGTGGGAGCATGTCCCCAAAGCAAAAACGCATATGATATAATTGAATGAATCAGTGATACGCGATTTTTAATGTAGATAGAGTCACTTACTAAACTTCCCAGTAGCCATGTTTAGAAATGTTTTTGCAAATGTAACTGGTTCGTTGATTCCACGATAATTTTGGATCTAAATAAACGCCAAGGAACTTGACACTATCTGGATTATTTAAATCATTTGGATAACGAAGATTGAATATCATTGTCTCAGTCTTAGACAAATTTATTGTGTTTATTACTAACAAACCAGTCATTTACAATAGACTGAGATTGAGGCATGATATTAATTAAGGTGGATAAATTCGGATTGGATATAGGTATACTTGTGTCATCTGCAAATAAAATACTATTTACGTTGCCGCCGAAAATGTTGGAGAAAACATTAATATAGATTAGAAATAATAAAGGGCCCAAGACCGAATCCTGAGGGACTCCATGTTTTATTACCCGTGTTGTTGATATTGAATGCATACATCAAGCTAGTTGTTTCGTGTTTATTTTTAAAAACTGTTTCACTCACTACGAAACTACGAAGTACGAAATGGTTAACACTGACACGTTGTTTTAGGTTATGTCACGAACATTAACTCTAAGGTGTTGTCTGACAATCATATTTTTGTTATGTTTCATCAAATAATATAATATTTTATGATAATCTTTGTAAAAGTGTATAATGGTATTCACTTCTGAAATGTGGATAACTGTTTAAATAGTTGTTTTTTTAGTAAGTAGGTGAGCTTTTATGCACGTTTATGGATATATAATTTTTAGAATCATTCAGTAAAGTAAGTTCCTAAATAATAATAATAATATCTCTACCCCTCATTCTAATCACGAGGATTAGCCCAGAAGTCGAAGATTTGTGCGGAAGAGGGGGCGGCATATTATTATTAAGCAGGCCGCATTTGCGCCCAGGAACGACTTACGTTGGTAGGCCCTAACCACCATTCAGTGCAACAATGAGGGAAACCTGGAAAACCTCATTAATTAAGGGGGTAGTCAAATGTCATCCGGTATCAATCTCTCACATTGACCCAAGCCAACATTCTTCCACCCTACCATACCCGCAGAGAGCGTGCCAATCTCTCCACGAATATAGTTTTTATACGTTCTACCGGCTGCGGGGGTCGAACCCACAGCGATCCAGTCACCTCGATTCAAGTACTGACGCCTTAAACCGCGCGACCACTGACCGATTAAATACTTTAATTGATAGTATAGAACCTGCGGAAATTCATATTTTAATTGTTTATGATAAGTTTGGTTTATTTATTGTTAAAAACAAGTATTTTTAAATTAGAAGCAATCGCAAAAATTTAATTTACCTCGTCTTCACTAAATCATATGGTTTATTTTATTAGATTACGTCAGTGATCCATGTGGTCAGCGGTCCACAAAATGTGGGTATTTTCAAAAAAAAAAATCTCCGTAAATATTTCAAATTTTTAAAAATGACTTTTACTAGACTTATCTATATGACGAACTACACCTGCAGTTAAAATATTTGTACTTATTTAAGGTTGCCCTGTATTTTTAAAGTTTATTAACACATTACACCCATTTTACAATACGAATTCCTGTCATATTTACTGCGAAGCTTTCTAAAATTAATTAAAACGTACCGCTTATATTTAAAATATAAGGGACTTGTTTATTAATATTTATTTAATCCTTTTGAACTTGTACCCTTGCAGCAACATTGGCTACAAAAGCTGGTTGCCACAGGAGATACGGCATGACGCACTTGGATCGATTTATTTTTCCTCTCTTTCTTATCAGCACGTGACGCTTTTCCTCCTTTTCCCGCAAAGGCATACTTGTTAGAAGGTAATTTGTAGGTAATTGATAATCGCAGATACAGCCTGTTGATTCCTTTTTTGCCATGTGTGCGTATGACTGGAGCACGGGCTAGACGAAATGAAAGACACGTACCAGCAATTTGTAATTTGCGAATTTACCACCCACTTTTGTTTATTAAATACACCAAAAGGCATATATTTTCGAACCAGTTATTCAATTATGTAGTATTTCAATCTTCATACTGTTGTTTGCTACATGGGATTTTTTCATAGTACCTACTTGCAAATTAATTACATTTCAAGTACACTAATAAAAATTTGTCTGTAATTTCACATCATTTTACGTTGGCATTTTGTGACCAGCGGAAAGTTATGTAAAATTACATAATCATTTTGTAAATGAAATAAGGACACTGTAATATTACAGAAATAAACATGGATAAAATTTCATATTGTTACGTGATTCTACACTAAATTCCGTCGCAAATTTCCGTCACTACAATTTGTAGTGATTTATATATGTAATATTTGGATGCAATTCTGAAATATAGATATGTAATTTTACGGAGTAGACAATTAATTTTTTTTTATATATTTTGTATATTATTATTGTAAGTAAGATTATATATTAATATATAAAAAAATGAACAACAAGCACACGTTAAAAAAAAGTAAGTATATACCAAAGAGTTGATTAATCAGTTCAAATATTTTCATTGTGTGTAAACTGAATAGTGTAACAGAAGCCACTTTAAAAATATGTTTATGTTTTTGTAGTCATTTAAGGCTTACAGCTCGATCCAAAGGGATATAGTTTTCGCTCAGTAACTCCTGAACGAAAAATGATAAAAATATGCGGTTTTTTTAATAGACTACAAATATTATTTAACGTCGACGATGTGTAATTTTACACTTTTTCAAAATTTCAAAACACAGCGTCGACGTAAAATAATATTTATCGTCTATTAAAGAAAACCGCATATTTTTATCATTATCCGTTACGGAGCTACTGAGCGAAAACTATGGGTCTGTCTAACACAGCAAGAATCGCTTCCGAACCGTCCAGAATTAGTCAGTTCAGTTGTTAATGTACTCTCGGCGAATGCGACGTAAGACGGTGTTGGTCAAACATTTCTCACGGTTCTGAACCAGTTCTCGACGGTTGTTGGAACAGACCTTATATATCGTTTGATAGAGCGGTTACCAGACGAAGTAGAAATGAACGAAACAATTTTACTTTTAATGCCGCAAAAAAAGTCTGCTTGTTAAAATGTACAAAAGTATAGATTTAAGTTAGTCAATATAATATGCACGATATCTTTTAATAATAATAATATCTCTACCCCTCATTTTAATCACGAGGATTGCTAACAAATTATTAGATTTTATTATTAAAATTCAATAATAAATACACTATGCAAGTCACATTTTTATTTCTAAATAGTTAAGAAGACTTGCCTTCTTGCCAGGAGCAGAACTAACTTCTATATAGGATGATTTTTAGTGGAATTGGTCCAGGTGGTAGTTAATTTACATAAAAAATGTATAAAGATCGAACTATTTGATTATTCCAAATATTGTCAAGAAGCTGTTCTATAATTTTTATACGTTATGAACTCCATTTTCTGTATACACAATGCTTACAAAATATCAGTTACCGTAAAATATAGACATGCAGGGTGAGGAAAAGTAATGCAATATGGCTATAACTTGTTAATTAAAAAATTTTCAAAATAAGTGTGCCAAACAATAATTGCCAGGCAACAAATAAGTCACATTTTTGTAATCTTGAATTTCTATTACGTCATCAAGTGTCACCGCGGGAATACGAACTAAATATTTGAGACAAATTATAATTAAATTTATTTAATAATGTGGAAAAATTAATTTAATAAATGATACTAAAAATATGAAACAGATTAATAAATATTTTGCACCAATTTATGGCCAATTTCTAAAGACAGTAAGACTCGTCTTGAGTTTAATTAAATAAAAGATACATTTTAAAAGTTATATTTTCATAGCACGGAAGAGGGTAGAAAACGCAGGAAGGAGGAAGAAAGTATTACATATTTACCGTTAAAATGTATTCTAAAAATAAATATTTAATCAAATTGGAAATGTCAAAGTGAAACTCCTAACTTAATGGTTGCCTTCTGATATAAATATCTAATATTGCTTTCTAAATCGTTGTATGTATTTTTATCTTGCTCGTGTATTTTTTTATAATGATAACATTATTTTAACTTAACTGAATGCGTACGTAAAATTAAAACGTTGAACTATCAAAATATATTATATAAATTCACATTGTAATAAAAATTCAAGTATTAATAGAGACTTTAGAGCATATCAAGTGAGTTTTGTGAATTTTCTGTGAATGTTCCCACTTCACTAATATACTTGACTAAAATATGTTTGACTGAAGAACTCCTTTATAGTGTTGATTAAGCAAAATCAAATAATTAAAGGCTTTATCTATTTTACTACTGCTCATTTGGCTTTGCACTACCCTGACTTGGCGAATTCAATGTCTTTGAACACTGTTACTAATAATAAACTCACTAAGCACATCTTAAAAAAAATAGTGGTCTTCATATGGATGGTACCTGGGTAAAATGAATTAAAGAATTTTGTAATTATATTTTGGTCTTCTTGACGGAGGAGTAATACCATTGCCTTTTAAGATGCCTGTCGTGCTTCCGTATATAAAAATAAGCTTAATTTCAAATTTTGCAAAAATTTTCGAAGTGATTAGTCCGGCAGAACATCAAAAGCGAATTGCTGTATTTTTAATCTAGCAAAGGCCTTTGACACGGTGCCTTATAGACAAATTATATATGTTTAAGCCACTATGATATTAGGGGTGGTGTGTAGGAGTTATTTAATAACTACTTAAATTGTCAAAAACAAATTGTAAAAATTAGGGGTGCTTATAGCGGGTCATTAGAAGTCAGAATTGGCATCCCTCAAGGAACTGTTCTGGGACAAATTCTTTTTATTACTGATTAATGACTAGTGGAGGATGTAAAAGAAAAGTAGTGGAGTTGGAAAGCGTCAAATATTGGCTTGATTATAATAAACTAATTTAAACTTTACATTTTATATTGCCTTTTCATTGACTGGCGCAAATAGCTCAAATATTAATTATATTATTATCGGTCAGTGGTAGCGCGATTCAAGGCACCAGTACTTGGATCGATGTGACTAGATCGGTGTGGGTTTGAGCCCCGCAGCCGGTAGACCATATGTCAGTTTTATTCGTGGAGAGGATTGGCACCCTCTCTGCGGGTATGGTAGGGTGGAAGAATGTTGGCTTGGGTCAATGTGAGAGAATGATACCGGTCGACATTTGACTTTGCCTCATTCCTGCACTGAATGGTGGTTAGGGCTTACTAACGTAAATCGTTCCTGGGCGTAAATGCGGCCTGCTTAATAATAATATGCCGCCAATTTTATTTTATAAGAAATATTTTAACGTTAGATATTTATATTTTCTCAATAACTGTATTTTTCTGCTTTAAATCCAAAAACAAAAATTTAGTACATCATAGTTATCCAACAAGATATACACGTAATTTAAACAGTCGTACTATATAAAAAAATATGATGCTATTCACTACAACTTTGGCTCCTAAATTTTGTAATGTCCTTCCACTTTCTCTTAGAACCACAAATAACTGCTCCTAGGTATATTTGCGATAAAATTTGTATAAATCATAGTAATGATATATTACTGGCGTTTTGTAAGTTAGGTGTTTGGTTCCTTTTATTATAGACCAATTCTGTTCTGTACTAGTTTTCTGCTTTGTTTTCTTTTTTCTCTTTGAAATGTTTTGTTTTCTGCTTCTTGGTTAGATATTAGTCTAATACACATACAGATGTTACTTATCTAGGCGCATCCTTCTTAAAACGAGATTTTGTAGTTTTGTATTAATTTTGTAATGAAGTACCAGTATTCGTGTCTTGTAAATGAATGTGAATATAAATAAATGGATAAACGAATGAAATATCTAATTAAAATTAATTTTTCTATAATTCCTATTAATAAGGTCATGTATGTTTTTGGCAACAGATACACAAAGCATGAATTTAATAAATATCTAAAATTAAAGTAATCCAAATATACTAACAAAAAAACATTCCTAGTTAATGACTGCTTTTGATTTGTATTAATGTGGTTATATTTTCAACACTTTGACATTGTGGCTTTAAAATTGAATGTTTCAAATAATTTTCCATTTATATATACATATTTATTTATAATGAGATATTTTGAATTTATTTAAAGAGAATGCTCATCTACGTTGGTTGGTTGCATGTTAATATATTCCCAAAAGTGTGTTCTCTTATTTAGATTTATAAAACTTGGCGTAGTGAAAGGCAAACATTTCTGGATTTAACTACACATCTGAATTCAATACAAATTTAAAATAAAAATTAAACTATAATCTTAGGTAGAAAAAAGATAGAGATGTCCGTAATAAAATTATTAAATGATGATCAAACTCACTTTTCAACATATACCAACACCAATACCAATAATGAAATCTGACCACAGAAATCATAAAATATATAGAAGGCCAAATTTCTTTACATTAGGTACTTAAAGTCAGACTATGCAAGAGTTTAGAAAACAGCCATTTAGAGACAACTTAATGAACGTTGTTGGTAATACTTTATTTTAGCAACAAGCAACGTTTGTAATTAGACAATAGAAATCATAGGTTTCTATGAGTTGTACGTAAAATTTTCATATTTTGAAATTCCCGCCCAATAATGTGAAGCTACCCCGTTAGACCAACCAACTCATAAAAGCTAAGTTATTGCAATATTAATTAACTCATTTCGAGGCCTGCTTCTTTCATTGTTTTATTATTTTAATTGAAATTAAGTACTTAAATATATAAATTAGCATATAAATTATTATTTGAAAAATTTAATTTCAAACGATAATGTCAAAAGTGAAATACGATGTCAATTGCAATTCAATCTATAAATGATACTGCAGGAAAGAACTACTCCGCGGGCTAATGCCCCGACCGGCATTGAATTATACCTGCAGTATCTGTGTGAAACAGCCAAAAATCCTTGTCGGCTACTCCATCAGACATAGACCGGTTTCGGGCTTATTAGCCCTCATCAGTATGCCATAGGTGAGATGACCGACAATTGAACTGGCGTTGGTCTGTGGAACTGGCTGTTCCTTCATATGTAGTTTCACATATAAATCGAGTGGAGGTGAGATGTATTTTTTTCAAAGGTTATGATATTTACTGATGATAATTGATGCCGCTGGTTCACCATGGCGACAGCGTCAATACAAATCGAGATTATCTATTAATTATTTAGCATCAAAAGATTAATTTAAATTAAGATTTTTAACAGATTTCCATTTCATAATTTGATAAAACTTGGAATATAAAATTAATTCCTGCAGTTGTAAACATGTACAATGAAAAGTCAGTAGGTGTCTACTTTGATTAGATGTAGTGAATTTCCATTAACGCTAACTAAATCCTTTTATTGCACTCCCACTAGGTTGTGTAAGTGTCAATATATTTCACAATTAAGGGAATAATAAATTTGTAATGGCCAATCTAGTTTGTAGCATTTAATTGCTTTCATTCTCAGCAATAATACTGCCATTAACGCTAACCACTACCTAAATAAATTAGGTCAGATTCAACAGATTGAGCAGAGCCATTTTTATTAGCATCTACTCGTACTGTATTGATTAGGTAACTCTTAAATGTGATGGATTTCTGTGTTTGTCTATTATTGTGTAGTGTTAGTCTAAAAATAACTGATCAAGTTTTATAATATTATTTATTTTACAGTTACAAAATTTTGGATTTATAACAATATAAACCGCAATCATTTTTTTTCAAAAACAATATAATTTAGTAAAATCACTGTTTCAGTTTTAGATTTTTAGATTACAGAGAATTTTATACCAGGCTAGCCTACCATGTCTTTCTAATGCTATGACTGTGTCACCTCTCATTTTATGTTCGAATTGCATTAAACTTTTTAATATACAGACCTCTCTAAAGTCCTGCGCATATATTATGAAACACCCTGTATATTAATAATAATAATAATATCTAATAATATCTCTACCCCTCATTCTAATCACAGGGATTAGCCCAGAAGTCGGAGACTTGTGCGGGAGAGGGGGCGGCATATTATTATTAAGCAGGCCGCATTTGCGCCCAGGAACGACTTACGTTGGTAGGCCCTAACCACTATTCAGTGCAGGAATGAGGAAAACCTGGAAAACCTCATTAATTAGGGGGGTAGTCAAATATCAACCGGCATCAATCTCTCACATTGACCCAAGCTAACATTATTCCACCCTACCATACCCACAGAGAGGGTGCCAATCCTCTCCACGAATATAGCTTATATACGGTCTACCGGCAGCTGGGCTCGAACCAACTCCGTCTAGTCACCTCGATTCAAGTACTAACGCCTTAAACCGCGCGACCACTGACCGATCCTATATTAGATCTCGGGTTAATATTATAGAAAATGTGAACTACTCTAAGATTTTGTCTAGGTATTAAAAAATTAAGCATTGCCAACAAGACTGGTAAATCGATCAGATTGTGCAATAATTTGTATAATAAAGTTTGGTGAATTCAAAATTCTTGTCACACAATTTGTCTGAATGAAATCAATGCCGACAATTTTGAACATATTTTGTAACCAGACACTGAGTGAATAATTAGTTTTTTCTTTCACATGCGCATATTTCGATTATTTTTTAGATTTTGAAAAAAATGTAGCTTGAAGAATTTGCTTAGTTTTTGAAGTCTATGTCGTGTTAAAAGAACCTCAGCAAGGGCACCGGCAGGGGCGGAGAAAGGGAGGGGGGTAGTTAATATTCCAGTTAAAAGTAACGGTAAAAATTTTAAATTTTTTTACAGTAACTTTTGGTTTTGTTTGTTTGGATGTTTTTTTAGAATGTAGGATTAGTTCTTTGTGATTTTTTATGATTTGGTCACGTTTGCAGGTAATATTCTATTTTATTTAGGAGTGTAAGTCATCTGCTATAGCACCAAGGATTTTACCAAAGTTTCTTGTTTTAAGTTATTTTTATTTTTCAATAAAAATTAGAAAAAACTACCTACTTACGCCTTATTTTTGTTGCACTCCCCCTGTTTTTTTTCTGCCGGCGCTCATGAATCTCAGCATAAGATTCATCCTGTATAAGCCTTGCTATCATATCTAATGCCGTACACGAATGCCGAATCAAGGATTAAATTAACCAATATTTACTAATTTAGACATCGTGTACAAATTAATATAACTGTAACGTAGATGTATGTATACTATCAAAACCGTCCTATTTAATTTCTTATCTAATAGAGCCATAAATATGAAGTTTTAATTAAGATAAATTATTAATTTATCGGCGGTTGTGTTTGCATTCATGATTATTGGAGAAGAGTAGGAGGGCATGATTAATGTGCCAGTATTGGAGGCGGCGACTGGAACTGTTTCTGACTGACGTCGACGTTGAATGGCAGTGAAATATGCGGAGATTAATTATTTTTTAGAAGAGCCCTCTCTCACTGTACATGAATTTGAAATTATAGATATTCTACTTGAAAATGCATGTCTTTTTAACATTTCCTTAACCTACATGTAAAATATACACTTGTTCTATTGGCGGGAGGAAAAGTACTTTTTCACGTGAAAATTATGGATACATAAAAATAGATAATCATACAACATGAAGTCCAAATACAAGAGAGTCATTCCTACGCCAACGATGAACTAATGAGATAAAGTAACAGATACATAATGGGCATACTATGGGGCGCCACTGATGCTGAATAGAATACAGCAACGAAGTTACTGGAGAACTAAAACACATTTTTTCAAAAAGTCTGACACTGACAATATACTTTATTTATATTAAAAAAAATTAATCTTATTCACGTCAGCTAATCGACAGAAACATCCTATTTATTTCTAGAGGCCCGATTATCGACCGATATTACTATGTTCATTTTGACGGCATAAAAAGTATTCTACAGGGACTACACTCAAATGATGCTATATGCTCAACGGATATTGATACCATTTTGCAGAACAATCCGGGATTTCTTGGCTATATGCCGTATAACAGATATTCTTGATGGCAAAGAAGTAAATTTTTCTGAACCCACCCTAAATGTGCCATCCAAAATTATATATACTTCAAATATGTATTCACCTATTTCACCTATTTCAATGACGTACAAGGATAGTATTTGTGAAGGAAATCAGCCCATAGTAACTGCATTTGCTGAGTATTTTAGAGATTCGTATTTGACACCTGAGGCTGATGACATATTTTACCCAATGGATAACTCTAATGAATTATTTCAGATTAATTCCTTCACTGAAAACGAAGTCTTACATTGCTTACGCAAGCTTAAACCAAAATTTACCGCGGGACCTGATAAAATTCCTGCTTTTTTGTTACGTGATTGTGCTAGTGTTTTTGCTCCTCCGTTATTTTATTTATATAATTTGTCGATTGCGTCGAATACATTTCCTAACGTTTTAAAAGTGTCGAAAGTTATTCCAATCCATAAAAAGGGTTCTAAAAGTGTTATCGAAAATTACAGACCCATTACCATTATAAACAATTTTTCAAAAGTATTTGAGATGGTATTATATGAACCCACGTTTGCCTATGTTAAGAATAGATTAACTAAATTTCAGCATGGCTTTTTTAAAGCCAGGTCAACATCGACCAATTTATTCTGCTTAACGGAGTTTATTGCTAATGCATTTGACCAGAAATCCCAGGTAGACGTTATATATACCGATTTCAGCAAAGCCTTTGACAGGTTAAATCATACAGTGTTATTATCCAAATTGAATAATATTGGTTTTTCTCATAATTTGCTAACCTTTTAAATCTTACCTTGAAAATCGTCAACAACATGTGGAATTTTCTGGTCAACAGTCGCTTCAGTTCATTCCATCATCTGGGGTGCCACAGGGTTCGGTCCTTGGGCCATTGCTTTTTAACATTTTTATAAATGATATCGTTACGGATATAAATGTTAAGTGTCTTCTGTATGCAGATGACATGAAAATATATAACAGAATCGACTGCTTTAATGATTGTATTAATCTGCAGAGTTCTCTTAATAGTTTGAGTGCGTGGTGTTCTGCAAACAAGTTAGATCTGAATGTAAAAAAATGTAATGTTCTCACTTTTACACTTAAAAATAGCGCCATGGAATACCATTACAAATTGGATGATGTTGTTGTTTCCAGATCACTTACATTTTGTGACCTTGGGGTAACATTTGATAGCAAATTATCCTTTACACCTCATATTCAAAATATCACTTGTGATGGATTTAGAAAGTTGGGTTTTGTAATTCGTAATATGAATGATTTTTCTTCCACTCATGTTAAAAACTATTATTTCAGTCTATTGTCAGATCAAAACTCGAATATTGTTCTTTAATTTGGTGTCCTTATTATAACATTCATATAGATCGTATAGAACGTATTCAAAGACGCTTTCTGAAGTTTTTATGTTACAAGGAGGACGGGGTTTATCCAGTTGTTGGATATCCTTACGAGAGTTTACGGCACAGATTTGGTATCAGTAGTCTGGCTGCCCGCCGTGTAATGGCTCAGCAAATATTTTTGTATAAACTATTGCATAACTTAGTTAACTGCACTCATATACTTGACTTGATTAACTTCAGGATACCGAGACATGGCTCTAGGCTTAATATGTTGTTTTACACACCAACGCCGAGAATTAATACAACTAAATATTCACCTATTCACCGGATTTGTGAAAATTATAATAGATTGCAAGGTGGCTTCGATATTTTCAACTGTACTATGGCCTCAATAAAATCTAAAAATTTTGATAGTTTTATTAATTTACTGTAACATATTTACGTTGGTACATTTAAGTGTTAGTCTAATTTTTACTGCTTTTTTCTCTGTATCTGATAATGTATGTATTTTGTGTACTGTATTTGTTCTGTTTTCTGTTTTTGCCAAATTGTATTTTCCTACCCTGTAATTGGTGGTGTACTGTAGGGTAGTGTATTTGTTAAATAAATAAATAAATAAATAAATAAATAAATATGCCACAGTGACTTCTGTCGTTCGTTTCGAAACCGAAATGAATTACTAGCGACAAACACCACAACCTAACGCTTGAACATTTACAGCAGTTACTGATTAATCAATTTTATTCCAGTACTACAACTGAAGAGTTATGTAGAATGTTTTGTAAGCTAATAAACTTACCAATATAAGGTACAAAAAATCCATTTAGTGATGGAGTGCTTATTAAGAATTATGCAATCCAAATGGCAAAATAATTCAATGAAACAAAAATTACCGAACAATTCGAGACAGTCTCGGTGTCACGTCAAACAATTGCAAGACGTGTAGAACACATTCATTAATATGTATCCAAAAAATTTCATGACACAATGATTGAAAAATGGTAATTACTGTTCATATTGAAGATAATTACTTTTCACTCTGCCTGGATGAAAGCCCTAACTTACCCGACATCCCCATCTTGCATTTTTTGTTCGAACTATTCAAGAGGACTTCGGTATAGCAAAGGAGAAGCTTGATCTTATTCCACTTCATGGTACGATTAAGAGTACGGATATTTTTTCTGTAAATAAAGTACCACACTATGGGGGGTTCGATAAATGCTTCTGTATTGTCACTGATACAGCGAAAGCTATGATAGGGACTAAAATTCGATTTGCAGAACTCTTAAAACAAAACAATATCTATCCCATGATACACCGCATTGTTCACTAAGAGGCGCTATGTGGAAAGTCCTTACGTCAAACGAATGTCATGAAAGTGGTTGTTAAAATTACCAATGTTATAAGAGGAGAAAATCGCGCTTTGATTCACGAAAAGTTTCGTAATTTTTTTAGCTGAAATAAATGCTACATATAAGGAATTGTTACTTAACACCGATATTCGTTGGTAAGGCGCCGGAAACTGTTTGCGTTTCTTCGGAGATAAAAATGAAGTCACTACGGAACTGGAAAATCAAATTGTAGATGCAAAATTTCTATCAGATCTTGCATTTTTAACAGACCTGACATACCTTAAACTATGAGGAATGCACCAGGATATTGCCAATTTATACGGTCACATAAGAAGATTTAAAAAATAAAATTAAGGTTTTCTAGTCTTCACTAGAAATACATGATTTTTATTTTTTTCCAAACTGTAAAAAGCACTTTGAAGAAAAAAGGATTTTGGGAAAGTTTCATATTTAACTCGTATAAAATACACTGACACAATCGAAAAACTAAGAAAATCAATGGAGAAATTTCAACTGAAATTGTATGATTTGCAGTCAAATCTTTTGTGCCAGGGAGCGACCGAAATAGGATTGGATTTTTTTAATGTACTCTCTGAAAAACATTACCCCAACTTGGAAAACTTAGACCTTATGATGGGCTTAATGTTAAGAAGTACGTATCTTTGCGAAAGCAGCTTTTCCTACGTGAAATTTATAAAGTCAAAATATAAGTGTTCCCTATCTGATAAGTCACTTATTCAGCTGCTTCGTTTGTCAGCAACAAATATGCATGTTAATACTGATACACTGGTTAGTGAAAATTAATTTTACAAACTTCCCATTATTATTTTTTTTGTATATTTATTATTTTCTGGAATAAATAAAATATAATAATTATACAAACACATTTTTTTGTACCCATCACAAATCACTTGTTCACGCACTTCTTGTGCATGCGATTACATTGGAATTTTTTTTATCTTTATGTATACAGGGTGTTACAGAATGATGGTAAGAGAATGTAGGGGCCGGTTATATGTTTAAAAATAACAAAAAAAAGTTTATAAGGGTTAACTATGACTAAATACAAATATTTTAAGAGGGGATAGAGAAAATTAAGAATTATCGGAATCACTCTTCAAATTCCAAACTTATTTATAAAGCGAAAACAAATTTTTTTCGAAATTATATTAAATTCTTATTTAATGCCGCCTATGCGAGTCGGAGTAGGCAACTAGCAACACGTTGTGGCAACACAACGGTAACATTCCCCGTCAATCCCGTTATGTCACAGTTTAATTGCTGTGTTTACCATGTGTTTACGTTGTAGTTTTGTGTTCTTCTTTAGTTTTTAGTGCCTTTTTAAATTTATAAAAATTTTATAGTTATTAAATAAAGAAATTTGTGTCGGGTGCGAATATTTTCCCACAATATAGTTCGCCGGTTTGTTTTTCTAGGTTATGGGACCACATTGCCGCGGTACATTAACAATTTTCTATTATCTATTCTTTTCGTTCGAGTTTGTTATAATAAATAGGCATTTTATCTAACTGTACCTACGCGAAGTGTGTTTTATCGGTAGTGAGTACTTGTAATGAGTGAAAATGTAGTTTTGCCAGTTTGTAATGAAATGAAAAACGAATGCAAAATAGTGGAGCTAACTGGATTAACTGTTTCCTATCTATCAGGAGCTATTACTAATAAGATGTTAATTTTTGTCGTTTCTGCATTTAGAAATGCTGCAAAAAAAAACCGACCGCATGGTAGTAGATATTGTTGATAAGTGTAAGCTTTATCTATGAATCTAAGTCATCTCAGTCGATGCTTATCATAGGCGTCGACTTTCCAGAGTGTTTTCCCATTTTTTTAAGTATCGAGCTAAAATTCTGGAATATTTTTTTAAATGTTATATAGTTCATTCTGAGCACGTGGTTAAAATTTTTGTACATAGTCATAGATAACCCTGTATAAACATGGCCCCGGAAATGTCTCGTTTCGGAGATTTTCTGTTTAGTCTTCATTTCTCGAAAACTGATCAAGACATTGAGATGATATTTGGTATACAATAGTGTATAGTGAAGGGCTACTTTTACGTGTATAAATACTAGCATGAGTGGCGTTCGTGAGGTTAAATACACATTTTTAGCAAAACTACTAATACTGATTCCACTGATTTTTGCACAAATTCTCAACGTTCCCTTAAAGCCAAGTTAATTCTGCTTAAAAAGTGTCGCTTGGACTTTTTCTCCTTGACGCACTGCTTTCTAGATAAAAATAAATTTATTAATCATTTACAATAAACCAACTTTGGAATGCTAATTGAAAAACAATAATCTAGGTGGCATGTGTCAGTTTGTCAGACTTAAATAAAAAAGATAACACAAAGTGTCGAGTGACTTGATTTTGAAGTGTTTAAGTTAGTTTTTAATACATATTTTTGCAAAATAAGCAAATATGATAAATTATTCATTTGAAGAATTGGCCGACATATATTTTATTTATAAAGCAAATGGATATTCGAATGAAGCAAGGCGTCTCTATGAAGATGCTTGATATCTTAATTATTTTTTATTCTTGAGTTTTTAATGGTCTATATGTCAACTAAAACAAACAAAACCAGTAAGTTTATTATTATACATGTAATTATTCTCAATACAAAGTCTAATTGTGGCACGGGATTCCAACTTCTATCTTCAAATTAATAAATGTGTGAAAAGTAAATTAACAAATAAAATAAAAATTCCGAAATCTTAGACACTGTATCTCGAAAGCGGTAAACTTTTAGATATAGATATATTTGGGTAAATCTTATTTATTTTGACTGTGTAATAGGCAATTTGCATATTTTTTTATTTTATTGCCAAAATATTATTCAGTTCATTTTATGTGTACTGTGTTAGTTTTATGTCATTCTCTGCAAAAATAAAGCGGTAATAAATTAATAAATTCATTACGTCTTTCCCAACCACAAAAACGCGAGAAATACAAATGGCGGTTATGTGACGTCACAGTATATGAATATGTCATGTTGTTTTATATGCGTGACATAAATGTCAAAATCGAACTGTCAAAGTCAAATTATTATTTGTTTTGTTGCTGTGCATTTTTTTTGCATTACTTTGTTGCTCATGCAGGTACCATTTCCCCGTGACAGTTAAAATTAAGGAGGTATTACCCTTTTTTTAGTTGTAGTCTTTGTACATTCCCATTTAATTTGTGCTGCCAATAATTCTCCATATCTTCTTTCAACTATTAATTTTAAAACACACATCAAATCTGAATAAAGTGAAAAATGACTTACGGTGAAATGATCCTCGCAATAATATAACGCCGTTGTGTTCGATAATGTTGCATTCTCTTTTTCGCCTCTATTCATTGAAATGAACCATCATTATGCATTTTCTCATGTTTAGGAACTGTAGTGTTTTTGCACTTTGGTACCACACAATACTTATAAAATTTGTGTTTTATCTGTTCCATCCCCTTCGGCAATCCAAAACTTATGTTATAATCAATGCTGGACACCACACAAACACAGATTATGGAAGTTACGGAACGAGTTCGGTAACCGACTTGCGTCGATTTGACAATTTGACATGTGTCACCATGGACGTTTTCATATACTGTGACGTGGACCAATTAGAATGTTGTTTTCAAACCCGTGACTATATTTGAATAAATTGCTATATAAAACAATTAATTATGAAAAATATAAGAACAATTTTACAGAATTAGCAACATATTCTTGTTAAGTACTTAATATATAATAAAATAACAATATTTTTAAGCATTTAAAAATTCCATGCAAATTGCCTATTACCCCAGCAAGGATACCAGTAGTACCTGAGACACTCATATATATATCTTGTTAAATACCTTATTCGAGAAAATGGCGGATGCACTGGGGTGAATACATCTTTATGAAATTTTTCCTAGTTTTATTATTTCCAGAAAACAAAAAATGAAGGAGAAATAATTTTTATAATGAATTACTGATAATTATTATAACATCATAACTCAATACATTATCTTAAAAATGTAATTTAAAATAAAAAAAAACTAATGTTTTAGGAGAAGTAGATTCAGTTATAAAATTAATTTACATATTATTATGATCATCCGTCATTAATCTCGACACATTATGTCCTCCTACGTATGTAGTCTATTGCAATTAATTTTATCAAACGCTTTTGGAAAATCGGTGTAGACAGCATTTACTTGTTTATGATTATACACAGAATTTGAAATATTCTAAATGAAAATAATTTTGTTTGACACCACGGAATGACCGTTAAAAAACCTTACTGATGTTCCTTTATCCATATACGTTTGTTTTAGAAACTTGCAATTTCCGTACTAAAAATATTCAGTTGATGAATTGAAATGTCGAACTCAAAAAAGATAAGAAAAGGTAATAACGAGGAAGTACAATTAGTTGCAAAAATCTCCGGAAGTAAGGAAAATGAACACCAATTAGATCGTTGTTTTTCATATATTTGGAAGCATTCAGAATTTTTTCAGTTCTTGAACGAATTTTGCAACGTAATGAAAATCCACCCAGGTACTGGTAGTTCCTTTTAATGTAAAAATAAACCACATATTACTACCATAATACGACAGTCCTTTGACCTTTGTGAAAATGCCGCAATAACCTTTGACATTTAAATTAGATTACATTGCCATATGTATCTACTGTAAAATTTGGCGTAATTAAATGCTCTTAAAATTTCAATATAAGTACAACTTAATATCAATTAATATCTTAAATCTGGGCTATTGTAGTATCAGCGTAACGATTTCCCAATAGATATGTGCCAAATACAGCAACTTTTTCTGCGGTAGTGCAACGCGGTCGTGACACGGGAAATACGCAACCGATTCGTGGAAGAAATGGAGGTCCAGGGCGTATTGCAGCAGCTGAGAAACACATTTTATAGATTGTTGAAGAGAATCCCTGAATAAGTACGAGGCAAATCGCTCAATAAGTACAAAAAATATTCCAATCAATAATGTGGTGTATCATAAACAAGGCTCAATACTATCCTTACCATGTACAGCGTATTCAAGCGTTAATACCGAAGGATTTGTCCCATACAAATTATATTTTGTGAATGGTTGCTGTAACAAAATCCCCAAAATTCCAGATTTACAGCTGACGTGTTAGGTAGTTACAGATCAAGTTTTTTCCACACAGCATGGGATGTATAACATTCATAATACTCATGTTTGGAATTTTGGAAATTCGCACGCGACTCAGGATCATTTCGGGGATTTCAGGTTTCGAGTTCCTTCGAAATGATCTGCCTGGCTTTCTGGAAGATGTACCCTTAGCTATCCGACTCCGAATGTGGTTCTTGCACCCTCATTTTCGATAAAGTATTCTGGAGTACCTTAGTGAAGTCCAAAGTGTACGATGCATTGGCCGAGGAGGACCAGTACCATGGCCGCCACGATCTCCTGCCCTAAATCCTTTGGATTACTTTTTATGAGTGTATCGCACCGAAGTGGACACTAGCGATGATTTACGCTAACGTATCATAGCTGCTGCCAATAAATTCAAAACGCACAAGAACCAGAAACATTAGTCAGTTCTTAGAATCTGAGTAAAACGGACCTAAATGTGTTTACACGTAGATGGACAAAATTTTGAATAGTTGTTGTAACATCAGGTATGTCGAATTATATGGATTATTTGGATCGGTCAGTGGTCGTGCGGTTTAAGGCGTCGGTACTTGAATCGCGGTGACTAGATCGCTGTGTGGTTCGATCCCCGCAGCTGGTTGACCGTATATAAGCTATATTCGTGGAGAGATTGGCACCCTCTCTGCGGGTATGGTAGGATGGAAGAATGTTGGTTTGGGTCAATGTGAGAGATTGATACCGGTTGACATTTGATTACCCCCCTAATTAATGAGGTTTTCCAGGTTTCCCTCATTCCTGCACTGATTGGTGGTTAGGGCCTACTAACGTAAGTCGTTCCTGGGCGCAAGTCTTCGACTTCTGGGCTAATCCTCGTGATCAGAATGAGGGGTAGATATATTATTATTATTATTATTATTATTATTATTATTATTATTATTATTATTATTATTATTATTATTATTATTATTATTATTATTATTATTATTATTATTATTATTATTATTATTATTATTATTATTATTATTATTATTATTATTATATTATTAATTGAAACCACATATTAATTTAATTAATAATAATAATAGCGACAAGAGCAGTTCAATTTGGTGAAATTTTATTTATTTCTTTCCATGGGAAACTCTTTAAATTTTTGTCATTAAACCAGGTATGACATTTTTGTAGTAAATTTAGCTGCATTTATTGTTATTTCAGATAATAATTATTGAATATAGCTTTTAATTGCTCATTAGGATACCTAGATATTTAGGTTCAGAGAGCATACATATGACTTTATTGATAGGAATTGTAGGAAAATTGATGTTATATTAGCTTAAATACATTTACAACATAGTAAAAAAAAATTACAAAAGCTAATAATAAAGAATAATATATGGGTTGGGTAGATATTGTGGATGTAATTCAACGTTGGTCGGGGCTTCAGTCCGCAGAGTAGTTAGTTTCACACAATGTTGTTGATATCTAATAGAGGTGTATATAAAAAAATCATACATTAATAAACTGAGTTCGGTTCTGTTAAGAGCCAAAGATTCCCGAACTCTATACATGAAAATATTTAATTAGGACATAATAAAAAATGTACCTTTACTTATACCTTGTTTAAAATTTTCAGGCGATGAGCTAATAAAATCTTTATGTAGCTGAAAGTTCTGGATAAACATTTCATTATTAATAAAAAAACTTTTTATATATAGGTAGCTTAACTGTTTAATAATTATTTTGCTCCAATTTATGGCCAATATTGTATCTGAAGGCACTAAAGCCCTTCTTGGGATTAATTAAATGAAAGATAAATTTAGAATACCATTCTTTCAGGGCATGGATGAGGGCATAAAAGGTAGGAAGGAGAGTATTACATATCTACCGTTAAAATGTATTTCTAAAAATAAATATATAATAGAATCGGAAATGTCAAAGAGAAATTCTTAAATTAGTGAATGCCAATGTCATCTAAAACGTACCGGGCTAAAAATATACTTGTTAAAATGTTTCTTTGTACGGTTTACCTGAACCGGATTTTAGAAAAGTACTTAATTTTTTATTTAATCACTGTTTATGCAAATTCTATAATAGCTGATTTTTTATAGTTATGATACTATTGCCAGAAATTGTTCTTTAAGCCTTGAGGTTTTATGGTCACAGAATTACATCGAAAGATACACAAGGAATATAAATCTCCACTATAATGCTGAAATTGAATCATTTCCTTTAACACTTAGAGGAAAAAAGAACATAGCTCCTCATTAGTATTGGATGAGATAAGAAATCTTACAAAATTTGTAAAAGTTGGCTGGTGTCAATTAAATAATGTACACTTTCTGGGCTGTGTTGCCGTGGATATTGTGGGTGTAATTCAACGCAGGTTGGGGCTTTTGTCCACTGAGTAGTTAGTTTCACACAATATTGTTAATACCTGAAAATAATCGGTGCTTAGCTTCAGACGTTTCACCATACTTAACAGACGGCATCTTCAGTGCATCTCTTATCTTGAGCGGTGGCTGAATGGTTACCGCGGTGTCTGAGCCAAGTTTTTATATTAGTCGATGCGTCAAGGTTGTAGTTCAGCAATTAGGTTGACTGGTTTAGACATGTTACAGATGGCTAGTTCAGGACGGGTATTCTCTAACTATCATTCGCTAAGCGTTTTCAAACGCATAGCGTATATGACATCAATTCACGTATAGCATCTGCAATTTGGTATTCTCTAACTGCTTTGCGATTCGGTTTCATAAAAACGCTCGCCGTTTTCAAAACAGTTACCATTTGGTAGCTCTGCTTATCGTTTTTACGGCGCCGGCGCCGCGGCGTGTTGACATTTTGACTTCTCTACTGTCCAGATTCCGTAATCTGTGATTATCACAAACGAAGTTACACAAATGATAATGTTGAGATCATTTTATAAAAAATCATTACCTTATAAACTTATTAATGTGAAAAATATAAACTTAAAATGGAGGACATGTTATTGATAAATTTGATAGAGGAGATCGAAAATGAGGAAAATATGCGTCTGCGGTATATTGTTTATGATCCATTCGATGTATCCGATTTCAGTTTCATAAAATTTTTCAGGTTAACAGGATGTCGATATGAATTGTGTTATTAATTTCCTTTTATTTTGTTTGTAAACACGTCATTGGCGTACAGTGTGGTTAACCAGTACATTATTTTATCTTGTATCTCGTTAGTGTTATTCTTTGTGTATTTTTGTGGGTGTTATTGTTGGAACATGTCATATTTTATAAGGGACTGTAAAATTAACCAGCATATAGCACCAAATAATTATTCATATCCAGAATTCAATTTCATTTCAATTCACAATCAGCTAAATATTTATTGTTCGCCATTGCTAAGACGCACAAAACAAATATGACACTGACCACAAATAATCAATCCGCGCATCTTGAACATTCCAGTCATCACAATATAAAATTAGATTTCAGTGAATTATGTGCAGTGACAACCAGGATTTTAGCCTTATAAAGTAAAAAGTAGCTAGGATACGACATTGCCAATATGTGCTAGTCAAAAACATGAAAACGAAGTCGTCTAGCTACAGAATACCATAACAGTGAGTAATTCGTTTTGTCATACGAGTTAAAACGCTAAGCGTATCAATAACGATACGTTTTCGAGTGCTAAGTTAGAGAATACCCGTCCAGGTAAGCCCCGGTTCACTTGTTTGTTCTTAAGCAAAGGTATCCAAGTATCACTAATCCTCAGCCCTTCGTCCCTGTTCATGTTGTTCGGGTGTTGGAGAATCTCCAGAACCTCCCTTCGCGCTAAGTTGTAATACCCATTGATACGAACCGGAACTCTATTGTCTCCTAGTTCAATTGTGTCCCTCTTTCCAAGCATGTTCAGTAACGGCGGAGTTTTCAGGCTGGTATAACCGTATATGCTTTTAATGTTTGTTCCTGATTTCTACAGTTCGTTTGAACATTCCAACATATACTTTGTCACAATCACTGCATCACCAATACACTCCCAGGGTTTGTAACGTACTCAATTGATCTTTTTGGTTGCGGAGTTGCTGAATTCTTCCCACGTTGGTGTAAAAGTAGTTCACACGCCTTTTTACACAGAATTTTCGCGATTCGATCACATTGGGGATTATGGTAAAGTGGTGGTTGTTGTGGCTTCACCCTTGGATTTTGCTATTTGCTCACGACGAGGTCTAATGGCTCCATCGATATTTTTTTAGAGTATCCATTTGCTAGGAACATACATCGGAGCGAATCTATTTCTTCCTGTCGATGTCCATCATCAGCCAACGTTAATGCACAAGGGTCTTCATGACCGAACGTTTTTGTGCCGGATGATGGTTAGACATTCCATGGAATATCTATTAGTATGTATCTTTTTCCTGTAGATACCGTGTCTCAAGACGCGAGAAGTTTTCCTTTTTACCAGAATGTAAAATGATAAGGCTTTGTTATGCTCCATTTCCATGGTGAAGTTGATCTTACTGTGTTGCTGGTTAATATGATCCAAAAATTCTTGCAGGGTGTTTATTCTATGCTGCCAAACGATGAAAGTGTCGTTCATGTATCTAGCCAGTAGTATCAGCTAGCCTACAGCTTATAGAAGCGTTTCTTTTCCAAAGTTCTCCATAAACAAATTCGCCGCTGTTCATAGAATAAAATGTGGAAATAAGAGTGTGAAAACACCTAATAAACGTTTTACTACCATACCGAGGGACGAGAAAAGTAGGACATTATGGTAGGGTGTAGTAGACTTCTTTAAAGCCATGTCTATACAAAAATCAGTTTTTTCACTTAGTCGGAATAAAAAGACTGAATGTCATAATTTTTTAAAAAGATTATACTTCATTTGTTTTATTTCAAGATTTCAAGAGGATCTGGCGGCATGGGTGAAGTTTGGTCATCAAATTTGGGGGGGGGGGGCTAAATCCTCTGGCAAGAATACTACACTATTACTCACTGAAAGACCGTTAATTGTACCTTTTTGGTTTGTACCTTACAAGGTGAAAAATACTTAATAATTTGCATCAATCCAAGTGTTACTACCTTTTTAATAGTTATTTACGCAACAAGTGCAAAAAATAAATGTTTATTGCAGGGCACGTGAAATTGTCCAACGAGGCTCGCAAGCCGAGTTGGACAATACTGCGAGTGCAATAAACACTTACTTTTTGTACGAGTTGCGTACAATATTCTTTTTTTACGTTCATGCAAAAAACAAAACTTTATTGAACTATATTTAGTGGAAAAAGTGGTTCTTTATTGCACTAGTGCGATAAACTGTTTATTGCATTCATCTGTCATTCTACTACTTGTCAACATGACAAACAAAAACGTTCAAATCGACGTCACATTTTTCTAGAGTTAGTGTCATCTAAAAAAATTTTTTGGTTTTTACATGAACGTAGAAAAAATATTGTATACAACTCGTACAAAAAGTGCTTATTGCACTCGACGTGTGGCAATTTCACGTCGCGTGCAATAAACACTTACTTTTTGTACTTGTTGCATAAATAACTATTCTATATTCATGCAAAAACCAAAAAATGTTTTATTTAGATGACACACAGGTCTAGGAAAATATGACGTCGATTTGAACGTTTATGTTTGTCATGATGACGAAACGCTGTAGTAGAGTGACAGATGAATGCAATAAACATAACCACTTTTTCCACTAAACATAGTTCAATAAAGTTTTGCTTATTGCATGAACGTAGAAAAAATGTTTTATTTAGATGACACTAACTGTAGGAAAATATAAACCGTAATTTAATAGCAAAATAATTAATAATTCACTAGCATTATCGATTTGCATTGAGAAAGTTAGGAACAATTCTCTAGTTGCTAAAAGTAACACAAAAATATTTGTTGTAATTTGGTTGATATTCAAGGGAAACTAAATTTATTTTTAATAAATTGCATCTTCTAGTAATTTCGTAATCCAGTATGTAATAAATATGATTGAAAATAATATAAAATATGCAATTGCTTAAAACACAATCTCACAGAAAATGGACTAAATATGGCGTCGATTTGAATACGTTTATGTTTGTCATGATCACAAAACGCTATAGTAAAATTACATATGAGTGCACTAGTGCAAGAAAGGACCAGTTTTCTCACAAGTTTTATTTTTTGCATGAACGTAGAAAAAATAATTAGTATTATTTTCTCAGTGTTCGGTTGACGTATAAAATACAGAATACGTAATGAGGAAACATAACAAGCTTTTTTATTTTCAATGACTTGCCAACTTGATATTATATACCCTAGAAATAACTGGAATAGTAGACACAATGAAGATATATTTTTCTAACACACTTTTTTACACTGTCTCTAAATAAATAAAAACGAAGCGATTATGCGATTTCGTATCTTTTATAGCTCCCGAGATCCAATAGCCATCCTTGAATTTGAGGCTCCTGTACATATTTACTTTTCTAGCTTTCCATCCCTTAATGTGAATAATGCTCTAGCAGATATTGCTCTCCACGGGAAATGTGAAATACATTTGAGGAAACTTCGGTTCCTTTTGGGTTACACATGGCTGATCCGACCTTAGTTTCCTGCTGTTTTATTCAATGTTCGTACTTTATTTCTGCTAACTCACAGATAGTCTAAAAGGCTACCTACATCTAAGAAATAGCGGTCTATTACTGCGTCAAACTTTATTTTATATTTTTACTCATTTGGTACTTTTAAGCAAGAATTTACTTCTAAAATGTGTAAATTAAAAATAAATATGTGTCGAATAAAAGAGATTAAAATTTGCAAAATGATTCTAATTGATAGAAAATACTAATTAAATTTTATTTAATACAGGGTGTTTTATGTCATATTATGTAGAGTTTTCAATAAACATTTTCGGAAAAACTTTTTTAAAAATATACAGGGTGAAATTTGAACTGTCCAAAACATATATTTTAAATATCTAGTTCAGTACATAATGGCTGATAAAATTTAAATATAAATCATTATAGAACTTTATATTAACTGTGATAGTTTCATTCATGTAGGAACGGCTTTTTGTCCATTTATTGAGATACATCATTTAATTAAGGATTTTCTATATTAATGTGTTTTATATATTATTAATGTCAGTGGTTATTTTTGATAATAAAATAAAAAAAAACATAAAATGGAACTGTTGTTTGAAACTGATACATTGCAACGTTTTCAAGAAGATGGAGAACAATTATTTTCATGCATTTGAATTGTTACAACTTCTGATAATCAAAAGTGCAAAGGATTACTTTCTACACACTCTACTGTATTATGATATAAATAGTCAAATACAGTAAGATTTATTTATTAAAAACATACAAAGAGAAATTTAACTGTGAAAGAATAATAACAAATTTGGCAATGCTGCCAAAAATGTATATAGTTGCGGCAAGAATTCAAACGCCTTACTGACGTTGCGCAATTCCTTATAGTTTCATTATTCTCAGTTGAAATTTCATAAATATTTTGAAGGAAATATAATGAATTATTCATTGGTTCGTATGAATTCTTGCCGCAACTATGACTTTAAATTAATAATTTCATCTGCTGCAAACTTATTGAATATCCATTTAAACTGTACTGAACTGAGCATTACTGTGAGTTATTTTCCTCAAATTTCATTGTAATGGCAACGGCTTAAAAGTTATAATTGAAATTTATTTTCCAACTTCTTACTTTAAAAGTATTATTAAAAACCTTGGTGTTATACGTTCAACAAAAAATAACATCAAGATTAGATAAATTTCTGTAAATGTCAATTATGAGCTATAACTAAAGTTATTCTAGGTACACTCATAAAATATGAGCAGTTCGACCGATACATCTTTCTCTATTACTAAAAGTTTTTACTTACCTTAATTTCTTAACTTCCCTTCGCTTCCGTTTTTTGTCATCTGCGCCGTAATATCTAGAACGAAATCCAACTTTAAAGATAATATGTCTCCATTAAGTAATCAAAATTAATGTTACATATTTCTTAGAATATTTTTTTGAGATATATTGATTTTATATATTTGTATAAAACCATTATACCTATCAAAAAATATTAAATGATGTTTGAAAATAATACAGTAGTAGGATATTAAGGTACGTTTTCATCTGACATTAGCTGTACGATATTTATATCAGACAGAAACTGTATTCAGCGAAAAATATCAGAGCGGTATGTTTCAAGTGTCTTAGATGTATGTCAACACATCTATATGTTACGTACAGACATATGCATCACAGTGTCGACATCTGTGTTTAGATCACTATTCAGCGTGTTCACATTTTATATTAAATTATTTGCTTAAAACAGGTATTACTGGCATCCTTGAAAGAGGCGATTGTACAGTTAAAATAAATGAGATGTACCCAAATATACCTATATCTAAAAGTTCATCGTTTCCGAGATACAAGATGCCAAAGATTTTGAAATTTTTATTACATTTTATATTTACTTGGTGATAAAACAACAATAATTCTAAATTCTTATAGAATACCTTAGGTCTCATTGTTCAGTGTGTTTAAATATTCCCATTATCACCAGTGGCGTAGAAACTCTGTGCCACTCTTCTTTTATTCACAATTAAAATAGCACGCCACTGCCTTAATTATAAAAAACCGTAAAATACTTAAATTCTCATTATTTTCAGCAAACAATAATTCTTTGCAATTTTCTTTAAAATGCATTATATTCAACTGTTCATTTAAAATATTTAATTTCATAGTTTGAGCATTTTTGTATCAAAAGCTGAAGGAAACTTGAAAACCCTCTGTTAAAATTTTGCACATCGCAATTAATTTACCAAATTAGTAACTTTTTCAAATCCATTTTGCTGTATTTTCAGCGGGAAAGACGCTTTTCCGGAAATCAAAACATTTTTTTTCGGTGAATTGAATATTTTAAATAGGACTATTTCGAAAACGGTTACTCCTAACAACTTCAACAAGGTATACCTTTTTCACATAAAGAAGGTAGAATAATCGATTGTTTTATTATTCAGATGTATACACGAAGCCGCGAAAAAGTTCTGGCATGTAAAAGAAGCATGATATGCCATAAGTGGCGCCCTCTACTAGTAGCGTCAAAATTGGAAACAAATTTGAATTTCTCACCCTCAAAAATCTCCGATCTCCAAAATGTATCTAAATATTTGGATTTTTTAAAATATCATTTCCAAATATGGAAAATAAAATGTTTACTTTGACACCCTGTATCTTTTTAACCATCAACTTGATTAAAGTAAGTTTAGCTATATCATATTATTTTGTCGTCAGAAATCTACTTTTGCCCTATGGTGGTGGCACCCTGTATTACTGAAGCATAATAGGTCTCACCACGCACAAACTACGAAATGCAGAGATTTTTAAAGAATAATTACTTAAATATGATGCATCCTAAAAAATAATTATTTATTCAAAATTTAAAGTATTTTATGTTTTTTTTATAATTAAGGCAGTGGCGTATCATTTTTATTTTAAATAAAAGAAAAGTACCACAGGGTTTCTACGCCACTGTTGATAATATTTAAATGTACTGAAGAATTAGACTAAAGATATCTCATTACAACCTAGAATGCTGATACTTTCCAAGTAAATAAAAAATATAATAAAAATCAAAATCTTTGACATCTCGGAAACGGTGAACTTTTAGATATAGGTATATCTGGATAAATCTCATTTCTTTTAACTGTACAATAACACCTTCCAAGGATGCCAGTACGGCATGGAGTAGCGATTGGCCAATAGATGTAGTTAGTTCTACACCGCGTACTCATGATTCCTTCTGTAGGGTTAGACAGACTAGTGTTTACGCTCTCTCCTTCGGTGTTGTTCGTGATTTCGTATTTTTTTGTTGGGAGAAGCGTCTATCTTGCTCGGCTAGCTCTTAATCTCGGGCGTGTATGGATTCGGGATCCTATCCAGGAAGTCCAGGCACGAGGTAGTACGGTAGCTGGTATTTGGGCCAGGAATATTTCAAAAATATGTGGAAAATCGCGACTACACTAGTTGCGACGGTGAGTAGCACTAATTCTGGTATTGTCAGGAGGATGTCCTAGGTTATGAAGATTTCTACGCACTAATTTTGTCTGTATTTATATCGAAGCACTGACGATGCGCGATTAAGGTGCAGAGCGACGGCTTGCACTTGTACTGGTGCTAGTATTCGAAGCACTCTGTAGATATGTATGCTCAAAGGAGCTTTGAAGACTATTTGGCCAATGGGCACTGTACACAATCACTAAACTTCGATGTTCACTCGTTCAACGGCAGAGGCAACTGATGAAGATTCCGAAAATCGCCCAGGTTTTAACTAGTAACGTTTATATTTATACCTGGGTGCTTCGGCCAATGGGGTTGCTCGGTTTCAGGTATATTTCATTTCCAATTGAGCTGGCGCCGGTCCGTCGGGGTGAATTTGCTACCGTGCAGCGATTTTGTCGTTTTCTGGGCTTATTTTTGTTTGAAAAATGTTGTTTTGCACGATTTTTTTCGCCTGATATCTCGCCGTTGCAACATACTATAACACTAGAACAGCTAGGATTATTCGTCAGATACCTCACCTATGGCAGACTGATGAGAGCTAATAAGCTCGAAACCGGTATATTTCTGGTGGGCTACTGACGAGTAACTAGCTGTTGCTATAGGTTTTCCAGGTGTAATTCAATGCTGGTCGGGACATTAGCCCGCTGAGTAGTTGTTTCTGGAATTCCGTGTTTGCAAAATATCATTTCTCGCTGAATGCGATAAAGGTCGACAGCTTTCAATAGTTTCAATTGTGTCTACTGCATGTGTGTCTACTTCAGTTCGGCATGGAGTAGCGATTGGCCGATAGATGTAGTTAGTTCTTCACCGCGTACTTATGTTTCTCTAATCTCATGGATTATTCTTTAAGTAAAATAAATAGTAGTTACATATTGACGTGTTCGTAATTTTATTCTACAACAACTGTTACTGTCAAGATCCAGTCTGACACTCCGTATATTTTACTGTGAGCCATAAAAAACAGACCGCTCTGTATATGTCCGGTTACAAGGTTTGGATGTAAATGTACCTTTAGAACTACCAGATATGTAGGAAAAAATATAAATTTATTGGAAGAAAGCAAATTTAGATTCCGTGACAACAATTATAAATTATTTTAACACTACATATATTGTAAAATTAATAGCAATACTCGTAGATTAAAGAAAAAATCTTGATTGGATGTCTACGAGACAAAAAATTAATGTCAAACTGATGGAAGCGAATGTCGGTACAAGAGAATTTAAAAAACTCACCTGTACTGATTAATCGCTCCAGGCTCTCCGTAGAGTTCAGACTTCAAAACAGCATTTTCCAGGGCCTCGTCAAGCTTATCTTTGTTCGTGCCGTATCTGAAGCCTTTTTCGTACTCCGCAATAGTTTTGTCGTCGTAGGAATCGTCAGGAGAGTTGTACAAACTAGAGGGAATATTTGGTAAGACGCCTTGATTCCGGAATATCGATTGCTCTCGCTCCCACTCGTTTAAAGATTGTTGGTCTGGCAGGGGTGATTTCAGATTGATATTTGTTCCTGAAACAAAAGAAATGGACTTAGCTGGATGTGCAATAGAATAAAATATACAGGGGCTTGATTCTTGAAAACCAGAAAATTAATTCATTAGAGAAAATGACGTCTATTGACCACAGATAATGTGATTCTTGAAATTTTATTGTTGAATATTTTCTTTAAATATCAGAATATATAATACTGTACCACTATAAGATTATTAATTCACTACGCCTCTTTAAATTCAGGATTAAGAAATGAATATTTGAAATGCCCCGGGAAATCTTTCATACTTTAATAGAGTAATATTAGCAACTGCAGCCGTATTAATTGCATATGTGTTTTTATTGCTATTTTGTTTTTATTTTTTAGGCTGGTTTTGCACTTTGGAGAAACTGAGGTTTTCCGAAGGCGTGTCACAGTTTTGTACATAGCGAGTAACACCCGACTTCCGTCCACTACGATGAAACAGTTTGTATGCGATACAGACAAAGACAGCGAAAATCAGTGAAACTCGCATAAAACCAAACGCAATTTGTAACCGCCCAGAAAACGAGAGCCACGTGTCGATTCAGTACCGAATGAGCGTGCCATAAACCCGTCTTCGCAGCTGTCCACAAATAATCTTGAAACGATTTGAAATATAAATTTACAAGAAACAGTGTATGGACAAAACATACGGGGCGATTTAATATCTGTATCTTCACAGCGGTCCATAAATATTTTTTTTTTAAATACCCTGTATTTTTTCGTTAATTAGTGATGTAGTACACCCTTGTTAAAAGTTTCACCTACATTTTTTTTTAAATTAATTTTTAGTTTTAAAAGATTGTTTAGTTTTCTTTAAACACCCAGTATTTTTTTCATTAATTAGTGTTCTAATAGACCCTTGTTAAATTTCTGATAAAAATAATTTTTGATTCCATTAATGTTTACGGTTTTTTAGAAATTGGTTGGGGTCTTTTAAACATCCTGTTTTTTTTCGTTAATTATTATTCTAAAGAACCCTTGTTAGACGTTTTACCAAAAACAATTTTTTAACTCTCTTAATTTTAAGTTTTTTTAACGGTGAAAAATTTTTCAACACTTTGTATACAGAACGGTCTTTGGTGCGTTTAATAACCGTTCCGAAGTTAAATCTTCAAAAATAAAATTTCCTCGAAATTGGAAATTTTATTTTCTCCTTATCAATTTTTATATTAACACCCTGTCTATCACTCTGTTAAATTATAGGAGTAACATCTTCGAATTTTATGAATGAATTGTGCCGTGTTAAAGGCGAAGCTTTATTGTAAGTTCCACCCAAACGTCTCACGTATCAACTTAAAATTTCAGTAAATTTAAGAAATTATTAGAAAATTTGAACTCATTTTTCTCAGTCATTTTTGTATATATCGGAATGGGACAAACGTGAAAAATTATTAAAAAATATATCTATAACTTGCTCGTGGCCAAATTTTCTCTTATAAGGGAAACAAAAATTGAAAATTTTTTTTTGGTGTATTTCTGAATTTATTATCAAAATTCTAACGCGAGGAAGTAATAGATAATTATTAAATAGAACTACATTTAAAAAATGAAATTATTCTGTCGGAAAATAAAGGAGAAAAATGGGTTACGGCTTATTCAGGCACTGCGAAACCAGCCTTAATCCTTTTTATTTTAGATACGTAAATTTTAATGTGTAGAAGTTTACTTATTTATATTTTGTTTATCTATGTACTTGTATGTGAGATGTGTATGTGTATGTTTACAGACAATTTATGTTTATAACTGTATATCATGTATAATGTAATGTGTTCATGATGTAAGTATTTTAGTATTATTAAACTGATATTAAAGTTAGCCTACGTGCAGGTGTTCCTTTATGGGTCTCTTTTGTGTTGATTTACCTATACTATTACTTTTTGTTGTACTTATTTGGTAAATAAAAATTGTTATCATTATATTATTATCCTCTTTTTTGGAGGGATGTAAATTTTGAGGGGAGGATTTTATTCAAAAATTTTACATAAAAGACTACTCTTAGTTTTCACCAAAGAATCACCCCTTAAATTATTTCTCATTTATTTAGAAGCACCCTGTATAACGTAAATGCTTAAATAGGCAGACATTAATTTCGAGGATGTGATTGCAATTCAATTTTATTGGTTCTTCATATGTTGTGAGTAATGAAAAATAAATGTTCCCCAGAGCATTAGCTACTTCATTTAAATATTTCTAATTATAGAGGTTTATTGTGCAACTTCTATAAATTTTTTAAACAATACTGTATAGCAAAATTTATTATTCCACGAGACAACTTATTTCGTCAAGTCATCATAGATTTATGTAAAGGAAATGTCCGATTTAGCTGTTTTTCGCAGTTTGTTTCTGAGGTATTAGACAATCGAGGACAGGTCGAAGTTAGCTATATGGACTTCCAAACATTGTTTAATCAGATTGATGACAATATACTCTTGAAATTGGAATGGTTTTGGCTTTTCAGATGAATTTATTAAATTATTCACTGCTTACTTAAATGATAGTCAATTTAGGCCCCATATTGTTTTTTATTAATGATCTCCCTGAAGTCATTACTTGTGAGCATTTGTTATTTGCTGCCGATTTTAGGCTTTATTCTGAAATTAAGTCTCCTGTAGACGCCAATCATTTACAGAAATGCATTAATCGAATGTCTGAATGGTGTGAATTAATCGTGTATAGCTTAATGTTTCTAAATGTAATGTAATGACTTATACGCGCAAAATTAACATCCATTGGTAACAATGTTATTATTTAAAGATCTGGGTATTTATTTTCATTAATAACGTTGTGTCTAATGCTTTTAAATCATATGGTTTTATATATCGCAACTGCTGGGATACGCCGCGTATCTTCAAGACTCTGTTTTGTGCTCTTGTAAGATCTAAAATGGACTATTGTTCGATCACAAGTTGTCCGATTTATCATGTTCGCTGTCAGAACTCAGAGTCAGTTCAAAGGCAATTTTTTAAATGCCCACCGGTGGGCAAATTGTGCCAAAAAAAAACTGCAAATAAAATTTAACTTTAACACCCTGTAACTCCGTTAATAATCAGTTTTGGAAAAAGTATTATAGAAAGAGGTAGCATTTATTTTCGGTCTAGATTTATAGAATATAGAATTTTTTGCTCATCATTTCCGGACACCCTGTATACAAAACTGTTTACAGGCGTTTTAGGCTCAGAGCTGCGTTATTCTCCTCCACTCCATTATGTTCTTCACCTTTCTTTTCCAATCCGTTACATTTTTCTCCCTTAGACTCGTATTGCCACTGCCTTTCTCCATCGCTTCCTCGGTCTCCCTCTTCTTGTTTGGTTTACTCCCTACAATTCTTTTAACTGTCCTTTCATCTTCCATACGTTCTAGATGCCCTAGCCACTGTACTCTTCTGGCTTTTACAACTTCATCTATTGTTGGTGCCTGGTACATTGCATATATTTCCTCATTATTTCTCCTTAATTAGCCTTCCCCCGTCTTCTTGCCCCCTAGAATTCCTCTCCCACCTTAAAATATTTTCTCTTGAATTTTTATTGAGGACTAAGGTTTCACTGCCATCCAACGCTGTCGGTCTCAAAATTGTTTTATATATTCTAAATTTTACACCCCTGGGCAAATTTTTTGATTTCATTAAGTTGTTGACTGCTGCTGTGAACTTCTGTTTGCTTCTATTATTCTCCTATTAATTTCTTGCTTCTCGTCGCAGTTAGCAGTTATAAGCGCCTTCAAATACACATATTCTTGTACTTCTTCAAATTCCATCTCTCCCTGCTCTCAATTTGAAATTAGTATATTTCTTTTTTGTTCTGCTATTCTCAAAAACTTACTTTTGTCTTCATTTATCTGCAATCCCACTTTACGTGCTTCTTCTACAAGTTTTCTCGTTACTTTTTCTAATTCCCTACTATCTCTAGCAATAATGGCCACGTCTGCATAACTTACTATTTGGCAACTTTTAAACAATATGTGTCCTTCTCTGTTCTACTCGCTATCTCTTATGACATTTTCAAGTACTAAATTAAAAAGAAGCGTTGAGAGTGGGTCTCAGTCCGGTATCAATAGTAAAACCTTCCGAATTTTCACCTTTTATTAGAACTTTGCTTTCAGAATTTTCTAAGGTTATTTTCAATAGCCTAATGAGTTTGGTTGGTATCCCAAATTGTTTTAATATTTTACTTAGTTTATTCCTTTTGAAAGAATCATATGCTTTTCTGAAGTCCACAAATAAGACCATGGTTTTTATCCCATATTCATAGCATGTAGTCAGGATTTCCTTAACCATGAAGATTTGGTCCGTTGTTAACCCCCCTTTTCTAAAACCTGCTTGATATTCCCCTATCTGTAGTTCTGCTATATGTTTTATTCTCTGTTTGGTTATATTCAGAATAATTTACTGCATCGCTTTAATTTAGAATAATAATAATAATTGGACACCACACGTAATATCACATTGATTAGATATCTGTATAAACTTCTGCACGATAAGATTGATTGCCCAGAACTTTTAGCAAAAATTAATTTTCAGATACCCTGCGAAAATAGTAGGCACCAGGCCAAGTTTTATTATAGCGCTCATAGAACCAATCTTTTATCAAAATCTCCTGTTTCGTTAATGTGTGAACTTTATAATGTAATTGCAGATAACTGTGACATTCATAATGATGTCTAAATAGTATTTGTAACTGGATTATTCGTCTAGCTTAAGGCATTTTTAGTTTGTTTTTTTTTTAATTATTTTAATTAGTTCATGCTTTTAGATCAATGTAGTGTATACATCTACTCGAAATTATTATTAAATAGTATGGGGATCGTAACAACTCCTCATTTTCCTGAGGAAAATTGTGTTTCTTATACACAAAAAATTTGATACTATTATTAGAACTTGATTTAGCATAAGTGACATACATCTTTCAACTGGACCAATTTACTTAATCTACCCAACATCTACTTTTAGTTTAGTCAATCTACCCTAATCTACTTAATATTAATAATTAATGGGAGGAACAACACGAAATGGGATATATACTCCAGCATTTTCCAACATTCTAATCATATGGCGGATCGCCTTTAATAACTTTGGCATGCCATACTCCACTATTCCGTCCAGTGTCATCAGCCAATGTGTAGTACCAAGGAGATAAAACCTTAATAATGGTATACGGGCTATCAAACTTGAGTGCTAATTTCACGGTAAATCCTTTACTAGCATCCGAGAGAGTGAAATTGAAATTTTTCATCTGGCTGAGTATGAGTATTAAATACAACTTTTTATCTGCGACTGATGTACGACTGTTAAAAGCGAAACAATAACATATAAAATATTATATTATGTCAATCCAAGCAGCATTATGGAAACGAGAAAATTTGTACTTCAACAATTTTGCAAATTTGTAATACGTGCAAGAAGCTGCAACAAACGTAGTTTTGTCACTTTTACCAGAAAAGTCATGAATTTACTATGAACAAGTCTATGTACGTTTATACGAATGGTGCGATGGGAAGAAAGTTAAGAACGATGCGAATGAAACGGTACTGTTAGCTTATTTCGAGAATTTGTTGAAACGCTATAAGTCTTCAAGTCTTTGGGCGTATTATTAGATAATACGAGCAACTATATATATGAAGAAAAACGTGGACATCAGTAAAAGCATTCAGCTCGGGCATTTCTCAAGAGAAAATCTGAAGGATATAAACCGAAAAAATCAAATATTTTATCTAACAAGGTGTAATGAATTTTTTACAGGAAGCCAAAGATGAAACATGACTACACTTACAAAGGTAAATTATTTTAAATCATGAATTTATATACCTAAAGAAACAATTTTTAAGATTGAGCTCATTTTGGGACTTGGAGGTGCATGTAGGAAGGAGAAACGCACTTATATGCAGTTAAAAGACGCGAAAGACGAAGGGAATGTTTTCTGCATCATAATCCTCAATACAAAGACCAAGATTTAGCGTGAATTTGTTGTAATTACTAGAGACATTGAAGGAATCAATTTAGTAGAATTAATTCGAAAATACACAATACTGTGTTCTTCAAGTTGCGATCATGGAAGGTTCTTTGTTGGACATAAGAATGGCAAATGTACAAAACAGACAATGGGCAATAACACAATTGGCACCATGCCGAAAAATGTTGTATCTTTTTTCAAACTACCAAATGTAAAAGATTACTGTTTTCGAGGATCATCAACTTGTAAATTCAGGAGCGGTCCTTTTAACAGTCAAGAGGTATGGGAGCTAGACCACGGTGGCTGAATGATATATTGAAACATCGATTGAAAATAAGAAACGAAGTAAAGAATATGCAGATGGATGTTTCAACTAGTTACGACCAGCAATTTAGAAATCAATAAAACGTCGACGAATTGTCCTCCTCTGGAATAAGTTTTTCAAAATGCAAACATGTTGTTGTTAATGTTTACTATAAATAATATAGATTAAGTAACAAAAATAGCAGTTTCTAAATTAATATTGAGTGAGTATTGAGTCCATCGAAAATGTAAGTTGAAAATTACTATTTACATTATGATCTTATTATTAACAACCAAAAATATCTATAATAACTCCGAGAATCTAATCATAATAGTGGAAAAACTGCCAAAGTAAACAGACAAAGAATTTCTCACTACCACTGAAAATACTGGCTGTATATATTAACAGCATATTCAGCAGACGGGCAAAATTTTTAGACATTTCATCTTAACTTCTGAACTCAGATGGTAGTATACAGGGTGTTTCATAATGATGCGCGCTCCTTTTGAGGGTGTGTTTCTTGGGTCATTTTAGGGGGGGGGGGTACTTTCTATAAAATTTTTCGATTTGAGCCCTCCCATACGAGATAAGGGCTTCTAAAAATTGAAAAAATTTCGGTTTTCATTTGTTTCTCAAAAAACGGTTAAACTTATAAATCTAAAAATCGGTGCCTAGATTTAGTTTATTAAGTTACATTGTTGAGTATGATTTTTATTTTTACCAAATATCTACAAGGGTGGCAACCACCAACCTCTGCTGTTTTTTTTTAATTATAATTTTTTATTCTAAACGTTTCTCGATGTGAAAAAATTACAGTAAATAGAACAATCAATTTACAAAAAATTTACCCTCTTAGTATTTCTATGGAGACACGCTTTTTCTTTAAAAATAATAAAATCGTCATACGTATATATCCTCTGGTGTGAAATGACCCAAGGAACACACCCTACAAAGGAGCGCACATCATTATGGGAGACCCTGTATATGTCTTACTATCAAAAAATTTAAATATTCACTCATACTACACATAGAACAACTGAATATTAAATTGCAAAAAAAGTCTAATGCTTTCCTGAAATGTTTGGAAATTGTTTTATGTTATTTATCAAACGTCATAATTGACAAATTGCTATGATATGCCAAACAATATAAACTTCACTTCACTTTTTCACGCCAGAATTATAGAGTACTTTACCTAATACTCTTTCAATATTATGAATTTGAGATCAGAAGCGAACATATTTATTGGAAAAGAAAAACATCGTCGTCGCCATTCAGGTTTGTTAGAACATCCAATAATCGATCCAAAAACTAACCCATCAGCTGATAATGAAAAAGTTAAGAAAGTTTCACTGCGAAGGCGATCTTTAGATTGTGCGCAGAAAAGTTTAAATAAAAACACTGAAAATCATGAAAAGCGTAGGAAGTCTTGGGAGTTTAAACAAGTAGATTGCAATATTAAGGACGAATTGTCAAAAACTTCACACAGTGGCAAACGTAGAAGCATATTTAAGAGAAATGTTGATCTGAATACCGCATATATTGATGAGATTTTCTTTCCTGTAATACCAGATGTACATAATATGTCTCAACAAGGAACTAAGAATAACAATTTAAAACATCATTGGAACCAGAATAATGTCTATAAAAGAAAAACACAAATAGATAACAGTGGAAACACAAGAAAAGGATACAAGAAAAATGAAATGAAAAAGTCACCAACTGACGTCATTATAAACCATAAAGGAGAATACCATCTACAAAATTTGAATATTGCAGAAGACGTGATTACTAAAAAAAGTCGTACTAAAACAAGAAGCTACAGACAACTGAGAAAAAATAGTGACAATTTTAATACCACCTTTATAGAGGAAGCTGAAAATGAAAAGGATTTAGGGAATGAATTAAAAGTAAGTAGCTATATATTGGAAAATGTTGATACAACCAATTTCGAAAGCCCATCCTTAATTGAAAAAGCAATTAATAAGAAGAGGCACGACAAGAATGCTGATGATTTTAATCAAATTAGGGAATATTATTTGAACAACGCTGTGAAAACTAAATCTTCTAATCTGGAAACAATTTTCGAGGTACCGAAAAGAGATAATTATATGACATTCAGGAAGTACAGGAGATTTATTGATTTCGACGAGTTTAACAACAGAGCGAGAATAAAGAAAAGGCAATTTAAAGCCATTAAAACAAATTCTACAATATTCAAAACGGATAATTGCAAAGTTGAAGAATTGGAATTGTTATTAGAAAAGTTATCTGATATAGATGCATAAATTAATAAAAAATAATAAAAAAAAAATGTAGAACAAAAATAAAACTAGCAAATACCAAGAACCATATATTTATCGATATTCCATATAGTTTTGGATATTCTCAGTTTTACGAAAAAAATACTTTTTTTGAAATGGATTATTAAAAGCTTGTAAGATAATTGGTTTCAAAAAAACAATAATGATATTACAGCTCAAACATTTTTTCTATATCATGTAGATATACAGTGTTCTAATTTCCCGTATATGTAATGGCATCCTGTCGAAAATGACCACCCAAGCAATTTTTATTTGTGACTTTAAGAAACTGTTTTTTATAAAATTTGTATTGTTCTAGATATACCTAAATCATTCTTTCTAATTTCAAATAAATATCTACATAAATATGTCAGTGATTAAAAATTGTTACTATTTTTAATAAACACTAATTCAGTAAAACAATAATTGATATCTTATTTTGCAAATGTTCACTGTAAAATTTGATTCTTTGTAATTATTCTTATTCGATAATCATTAAATGTGATAAATTCGATAATAAACTAGAGTAACAGTTTAAGTGCTAAAAGCGCCATTTTATCTCACATTTAGCACGTATATTATACACTATGTTTTCTACAAACACCATTAAAAGAACAAAGCAATGCATTTCTTACGTTGTTAAATTTACAAATTCTCATTTTGAAATCTAATTGTTCATAAAGTTTATTGTTGCCTTCTCTTTTCTCCCGGCGGAAATCATAGAGTTTGCTAATAAAACTACTTTCCAGTTATTGCCGAGAAACAGTACTAGTTTTCGTATAATTGTCGAAGAAGTATTCACCAGGAAGTGAATCGAAAAATTTCTCGCAGAAGCGCAGGATAAAACATATCTCATGCATAAGGTTGTCGTAATTTTCGGTGTACCTATATACAAAAACTTCCAAGAATGTTTACGATTACTCAGGGTATCCATTTTTTAGATATATTTCGTAAGTACGCAAAACTTCATCCACTCAATACGACACATCAGTGAATCTGCCAATTGGAATCAATACAATTGGAGTTACGTTAAAAAAGATAGCAGAATTTCTTCTACTCTCCAACATCAATGAATACACTGGCCATTGCTTCCGGCGCAGTTCTGCAATAATGTCGGCAGATTCTGGGGTGGATATGACAATTTTAAAGCCACATGATCAAGTTCAGTTGCCGAGAGTTACATTGAAAATTTCATTGAAACGAAAAACGAAATAGCAAAAAGAATTATAGGTCAGAAAGATCCACCAAATCAGAAATTAAAAGGAGTTCACGCAGAAGCAGAAGCACTATTGCCACTACTACCAATTTATTCATTCCGACTACTAGTATTCCTTTGCTGTTAGAGAAGAGTAGCTTGCCTCTAATAAATAAATATTTTCATTGTTTTCAATGCTTCATTTTTACTTTTAGGAAGTAATGCCTAAAAGAGTGTTATTTCGAAATTCTAATCAATATCAAAATTTATCAATTTTGAAACGCTTTCACAAAAATACATTTTCTTTTAAGTATTAAAAAATATTGTGTGCAGGTAACTACTATGCGGACTAAAGCGTTGAAATACACCCACAATATTTATCCATATATTCTTTACTATTAGCGTTAGTAAATTTTTTTTTCTGTATTGTAAAGATATTTGAACAAATAGAAATCGATTTTCCTACAGCTCCTATTAATGAAATCATATTAAAAATTAATGTAGTTAAATTTTCTAACAAAAAAGACATACCTACATGGCTTAATGAAATCATTCAATAATTTTCAAACTCAAATTGATGCAAACGCGAAGACGCAAATAATTGACAAATTAAGAAAATTATTATTATTATTACTGATATTTTCATGAAAAATCAAGTTTCTGAACTCCTCAAAGCATTATTCCGTTAATAATCTGTATCTCTATCAATTATCTGAACATATCGAAATCGTTTCAGAGTTACTTTTGTACAAATCACCCAATCATTTAAATATTTAACTGATAACAGCGTTCAGGCATGTTTTCAGTCACTATGACACCAAGATTGTTTGTTTGGTGGTTTGACAGCTTGATATTTCAAACGACTGGCAAGTCTCACCTACTCTCTACGCTAATTATACAGCAGCAACATGGTAGAATTTACGCATAAGACCTTCAGGGGTATTTTCACAAGAATACTATTCGGTTTACCTCTGACAAACTTAATGAAACTTAATTGGTTTTGAATGAATCTGTTTGCAGTTTCTTCAACCTATGTTGATAAACGGGTCAATTATAATCTTATAGTCATTATAGTACCTCTCCTGTAAAATTTTGCACAAAACGGTGCACATAGTCTTTACTGTTGCTTCTTTGAATTCTGTTCCCATTTTTCTTTCTCATATTGACCGACGATTTTTTTTTAGTATCAATGCCAGTTACGGCCTACGGTTTTATGCTCATTTATCTAGTTTTTTCGTAAACAGTAAAACTTCGTAAATATTCCCCACGTGTATTTGTAGTATTCTTTGTAACTTTTTCTTTAATTAGCGTGTTAACAGATTCAAAATTTGCATTGCTAAAAGGTAACATTTTCAAATATTCTTGGTTTTTTTTCAAATCGAGAAAAATAACGATGGCTTTCCAGCAAATCGCATTGATTATAATCCGGTGTTCAGTAAAACTTGCCTTTGCGGTTCAAAAAGCTGTACAAATAGTAAATAATTGATTTCCAGTAGTGAAAGTCAAAGTTGCCCTGTACGCCGTTTTCATAAACTGATATCAAAACGAGGCGAACATATTACCTCACCACGGCTGTTCTTAAAACCTAATCGACACTGGAAAACGGAAACCAATAATTGGTACGACAATATCCCTTTTGGAAGAGATACTATTAATCGATGAACTAAATCGTCTGCTGAAGCTGCTGGCCTGAATGTAAAAGACAAAATGATAACAAACCATTCGAACAGGTCAACTGTTGTTAGCTAATTAGCAAAAAATGGTGCGGAACAACAACAATTGCTAAAAATTACTGATAATGACAATCCAAATTTTATAAAATTATTATAGATTAAAAGCTGTAGGTTACTCTCGCTCGCCCACTTCACTCGAAAATTGGCCATTTTACCGCCACAAAGGTTTTTTTTGCGAGCCGTGCAGCGCCGAACTACTAAACGCTACGAATTCCCCCTTTTCTTTCTAGATTGCCTACGATTACCGATTTTTTCGCGTTTTCCTAGCTAAATTTCCATTTTCCCGAGGCTCCTCGGCCAAAAACGGTGGATTTTTTTATGTGGGACGAGGATAGTTGAGGCGGTTACGCCCATTTATAGAAGATAGCGATTTTTTCGAGTGGAACGAGGATAGAGCGAGTAGTTAACGCCCTTTTCCATACATTCGACAAATGGTAGACGAAATGCAAGGGCTTATTTAATTAATCTTTATTATTTTTTCAGAAGTGTGGCAAAAACCCAATGAAACTAAAGAAAAACTAAAATTATGCCACAAATAAATAGCTTCAGACAATATCAAACTAATTTGTTGTTTAGGCTCTTTTGTAGAAATTCAACAAACGTCAAACGAAACATCAAAATGAATTAAAACAGATTATGTGTTCTGGAACAATTTTCGGGCCCTTCCAGCTACGAGAAGTTGTTATTGTGTTGTCTGATATATATTTGGTGATGATTTAATAGCCCAAAAAAAAAAAATCTTTAAAGTTTCAGTCAACTACGAGGCGCACCGCAGACCAATCCCCGAAACGTCAAACGTATGCTCCGGCGATGACATCTCGGTATAAAACGTAGGAAATTAGGAAAAATGGGCCGACTGGACGCCGGCAAAGACCAAAAACTGTACATTTGAAGACTCTAGTTTCTCGTACCCGAGGTTGTTTTTACATTGAACGTTTGCATAAATACAAGGGAAAATGAGGTAAAAATGATCTAGACAATATGGCGGTAGTCATTTCATTGCCGTATCGCTTCAATTTATAGGGTGATTCAAAAAAGCAGAATATAAATGAACAAGAAGAAATAAAATTCCAAATTCGAGGAAGTTTTCGGTGTTCTTCGCTTCGGAACTGTTGTCAAACGTGCGAAAGACTGTTCCGTATACAAAGGGTTGAAAAAAAATGTTACCGCAAAAAAACTCAATATTAAGGGAATACAAATTTTTTTTTGATGAAACTTCCATTCAAGGATTTATGTTTAAAAATAACAAACCATTCTCTAAAAACCATTTAAATTAATGAAATTAAAAAAAAATTTTGATGAAACTTTAAGCATCTCATAAAAACGACCCGATTCAATATTTAAAATACAGGATGTTGAAAGAAAATTAACCAAACTCGAGAAAACACTAAAAATTACCAAAATATGCCAACCACTCTTATATATAATTATAGAGCGCCGGATTTTCCCCACCATACAGTGTACAGCCAAAGTCACATTTACATTTTATTATTCATGGGTGTAGAGCTGTGCGCAATAATGGAAATTAAGTAAAAGGCACTATGCAGCGGTGGTCATGACGCGAGCAGCGAGGTCAGAGGGCTTTATCCCAAGGAAAGGTCAAGTCGGCGATAGCCGACTTGCCACCTTTCTAGTCATACTTAAATAACGACACAACAATAAGATCATAAATACTATACGTGCTAATAAATCTTCTACAGGGTGGTCTACTTTCTAAAGCGGAAACTTTAGAGGCAGACAGAAAACCACAAAATAATATCAGTTTGTATTATAAACTATATTCGAAAAATGCTTCGTTACAGAGATACAGGGTGTCAACATTTTTATCAAAAGTTCCAGATTTATTAATATCTTTAAAACTACTTTAGACTAAATATTATTTTTCTTCCACCAGTGGCGTCCGCACGGACAGATCTTTGGGAAATTTTAATGAAAAAAATGGTACGCCAATGTTTTTTAGAAACAAAAACTATTTCTAGAATCCTTGTTCAATTTGCAACAGAAAAAGCCTCTTTACTTTTTTCGTTTGACACACCGTTTGCCAGTAAAAAATTAAATTACCTAATGATTTCTGAAAAACAATTAAGTAACTAAAAACTAAAATGAGAAACTTAATTAGTGCCTTTCAACAACAATAACAAAAAGAAAGAAAATTAAGGGTAATATCACAAAAATTGCTCGAAATGTAGTCCACCCACCACAATATAAATTCGACATCTTCTCACTAACGCATTTATTGCAGTAGATACTTCATGCGGATTTCGCAGCTTATCATTGCAGGCTTGCTGAATTCTTAAAATTAAATCTTCCCTTGTTAATACGGGATTAGCGTAGACTTTATCTTTAATAGTGCCCCAAACGTAAAAGTCTAGTGGATTAAGATCCGGTGACCTGGGTGACCATCGAGTTTATAAGCCACTGGCAAAGTCTTATTCTTTTTTCAGCATCACCAAGGTGCAAATCCTGAACAGGCTGAAGGTGATATGCATGTCTGTGGTAACCGTGTAGTGTGCGTAATATTTTAGATAATGTTGCGTTAAATTTTAATAACTGTTCCTTTACCAACAGCACATTTAATAAATAAAAGTTGTTCCGCTGTGTTGCGACTTATTTGATTTTTTTGTCAAAAAATTTTCTGACCGAATATCCCTCTGATAAATGTCTTGACAAAAAATAATGCGACTTTGAATGAAAAACAAGTTTATCTAATGAAATTTTTTTATTACGTCTATAATAAATGTTTGGAAACATTTTACTACAGTTTGTTAATGTGAAATTTGACTAAATGGAACTTGCTAATGAGGGAAACAAAATTGACCATTACATAAGCTTTATATTTTAGTAAGGCTTGTATGCTATCTAGTTATATCTTCTGTAGACTTCTATATAATATAATTTGTGGAGTCGTTAGAAGATATTAAGTTTGGATTAGGTCTGTTGGGTTCATTATTATCCTGAATAATTTCAACAAATATCTGGCAGTTATTATCTAATTCTGACCGACATCATGCTTTCACAAAGGATACAAAACATTAAACTGTATTTACGGGTCAACAGTTTGAGTAATTAAAACCTTGTTCAAAATGTTGCGGTAAATATACAGCTTCAACTCCCTTATACAGGGTGAGTCAGAAGTGGTGTAAAAATTATAACCGAAGACTTTTCTCGTCAAAACAGTTTTTATTTGTTCAAATAAACTTTTGTTCTAACATGCCTCCTTACAAAGAGGGTGTTAAAATTTAGAAAAAAAAAAGTTTTTTCTCATATCTCACAAACGGATGAAAAGATTGTTTTGGAATTTGGTGTAGTGAACATCACTGTTAATAGCTATTACTCTGTGTAGAGCCAGAAGAATAGGAAAAGCCAGTGACGTGGAATCATTAATATGGTGAACCTTTTTTAATAAACTATGTTGCGCCACTGACTAATATTAAATCTAATCGATTTTTAGATTAAGCTATGTTTTAGTAATAACAAGTATTCTTACATAATTTTAGTAAATAGCTTTATACGAAAATATCCACAAAAGTATATATTTTCATGAATTGAATTTCTATCAATACTTGGGAAGGTATATTGAATGATCATTCACTCACCTATTAGTTTGTTACAAAAACAATACAACCTGTTCTTTAATCACATAGATATACTCCATCTGTCACTAAATTGTGTAAAACGCCAAGCTATTCAAGTCTTCAATAATATTTGATATTTATATAGGTATTTGCTTTTACAAAGCACAATATGTAGAATGTTATGTATTATTCTCATTTTTGAAGTTATACTTCTTTGCGCCTGTTAGACACATTGGGATGGGATGTTGGTCGAGAAACCGCGTCACGCTCAAAAGGAAGAACAAATTTTTAAGAACTTTTTTATACAACCCACTATACAGCGTGGAGAATTACTGGTTGTGGACACCAACATAAATTTACTTCTTACGTATAAGCGTATAATATACAGTGTGTCATTAAGAATATGGGATAAAATTTTACAGTTTCCGTTTTAACAGAACATTCGCGATATGTACTTTTTAAATCATTTTACAAACTGAGCAGACAATTTCAAAAACAATATCCAAGGAATCTTAATATGAGCATATAAAAAATAGTACTAACACCTTACTAGTGGGATTTATAGAATAACTGCTTTTTAGGTTATATCTGAAATTCAAGGATCTCCAAATATTTTCTTTAAATAAATATAATAAAAATATTTTTGACGTGACGTTATACTTCTTTGCGCCCGTTAGACACATTGGGATGGGATGTTGGTCGAGAAACCGCGTCACGCTCAAAAGGAAGAACAAATTTTTAAGAACTTTTTTTTTTTGTACGTTCAGGCTTTGAAAGGATTTTTTTTTTTTAAGAAGTATAACTTCCACCGTCTGGTCCAACGCAAACCCAGTTTTTTTTAATATTTCTATTTTTTAGTTTAGTTGTAGTATAATGTAGCTTAAGAATTAGCTATATTTTTATTGTCATTACACGTCATTGTACGTACAATCGTTTTCAATATTAATGACACACTTTAAAACGAATTTGGCTATTTATTTCGAACTGCTGACGTATTGATAATGAAATCTACTTTCAACATTCAACATTAGTACTTAGTTGTTCCATTTATCAATAGAGATCCAATGAAATTTCTACTCAGAACTTCCAGTCGTTTAAAAACTGATTGAGGTAGTGTCATTAATATTGCAAACGATAGTACCTGTATTCTGTATTCTATATTCCGTTATTTTTTAATTATTGTGCACCCTATAATTGTAATGCTTGATAGCATTATGTTGGGTTGTCTTGCATAAAATAAATAAATAAAAATAAATAAATTAGAGTTGCAAGAACTTACTAATTGCATGAGCGCAAATGGTTTCAGATACTTTCTCGAAAACCATTTGTATAACGTACTATAAGATATTCCGTTGAGTATTAGCTAATAAATGTACTTCCAACAAAACCATCCTCATAATGGCAGATTTGTGACAGCTGTTGAAAAATAATTTTCTTGCTAGATGGATTGGTCGGTTTGATTCTGTGACGTGGTATCTACGAAGTCCTGACTTAAATCCGTTAAATTTTTTTTCATGGAGATTTTTAAGGCAACGGATTTCAGCAAAATAATTGATACCATTAGTTGCAAGAAAGAATTACAGTGGCTGCAAATGGTGGTAACTTAAATATGCTCCATGTATGTACATTATTAATACGACGATGTCAAGCCTGTATTGCGTCTGAAGGAGGGCACTTGGAACATTTGTTATAGTTCTTTAAATATACTTGTGTGTATTTTCTGTATTGTTTTTTAATTTTAAGATCATTTCAGAAGTTTTATTTGATTGATAAATTTGGTTTGACAAAACTAAATCCGTACAAAGGTCACTACAGCTTACTCTGCTTACTACTACACTACATACTTTTTTGTAGTAAAAATGGCTTAATCTAAAAAATTGATTAGTTATATTATTTTCTCGAAAACCGCTTTTTGTTAACCAACCCCGACTTTTAAAATAGCGCTTCAAGGTCTTCTATGATTTATTTTTATACTTCTGAAATTTAAAATTCCAATAGGATTATCTAATTTATTCTAGAATTTTACAATTGATAATTTAAATTACTTACACCAAATAAGTTAAGTTTTTATTTAAATACGTTTCCAATAGTCTTCAACCCTTAATTTTCAAAACCGAGCATAATGTAGATGTATAAATTTGTTGTAAAGGAGTTTTTAAAGTAATTTTTACGTCATCAAAATTTCCACCTAGATAAAAATAAAATTGGCAGAGGCGTGCTACTGTACATTTTTAAGGTTAAGAATTTTTTTTATGCTGTTTTATCATTTATTAGATCATATGCACTCGATGAACTTGTATTTGATTTAGAGGTATACAATATGCTGCTTCTGGTACAGACATGGTGCTGCTCTAGTAAATATAAATTGCCCATGCTAGAAGTAAAAATATTATTTGTAAGGTATCTGAACCGAAATTTTGGGTCATATTTTGTAGCAGCATTGAAAACTTAATTATAGGTTATAGAATAAAATGTCTGTTTGGAATTCTTTGTTATATATTCCAAAGTGTTAATAAAATTGTAATAGTATTGTTTAGAAACATATATCTACGTAGACATTAATAATATGAAAATGAAAATTTAAATATAGCTAACACTGACAGTTGGATGGTGAAAATCAAATTAAATACTATCGACGTCATCCTATCTCAAAAATACTCAAGTTTGTAGGTAACCCCCTCTGTTTAATGATCCTGACTTTCGATGCTATTTAAAAGCAGACATATTTGTTAGATCATCTTAAAGAATAAAGTTTTTACGGATTTGTACCCAAATAAAAGTAGACATACTGTAGGTATTATTATATAATGTGCATACTAACATTGTATAGGTAACAAGTTCGTTTAAAGAAGCGCCCTTACGAATTTTAGATAAAATGTCTTAGTGTGACAAATACGACAACATCATGCATGATCAGCTCGCGACTCTTTTTTTGACTCCATTTACTGAGAATGAAATAATCAGCATAATTAAAAATAACTTAAAAAAATAAAAGATCATCTGAACAAGATGGTGTACCGTACTATCTTATTAAACAAATAGCATACTCATTAGCTCTGTGTTATCTTCTTAACTTATCTTTTCAGGAAGGTAAGTTTCCAAATATTCTCAAACTGAGTAGTGTTGTACCGTTCTATAAAAAGCTTGATAAAATGAATGTAGAAAATTACAGATCTATTACAAAGTCCAGTTTCATTAAAATATTTGAACATTGTTTTTTGTTTAGACTAAAGTCGTTCTTTAACGGTTTCATATGCTGTCAACTGTCCAGCATGGATTTCAATCAGGAAAATCCGCACAAACTGCTATATTTTTATTTTTTCAAGACCTAGTTGCTTATATTGATGTGGATGAGTGCCCTGCTGGGATATTTTCTGATCTTAGCAGGACATTCGATTGTGTCCATCATGATATAACTGGAAAATATGGAATTAGGGGTTTGGCAAATACATGGATATCTAGTTTCTTAAAAGGTAGACAACAGTTCATTAACAATGATAATGTGCAAGAGGTACGTTCACCACTAACTGAAGTACCTGTTGGGGTACCACAGGGTTCTGTACTCGGCACGGTGTTGTTTCTAATGTATCGCTCCCACGATATGTATCGTATCTCCAACACTGTATGCCGACGACACTTCTCTAGTTATTTCCCATATATGTAGATAAAATTATACTTGAGAACAACTGTAATGCTACTTTGGTTAATTTATGTGATTGGTTCAATTCCAATTATTTATATTTAAATAATTCCAAAACAAGCTACATAAGATTCCATACAGCACAGAATCATAATGACTTAGATATTAATATTTCAGTTAGTGCTGATCTCCTGGAAAGGGCGGTTAATGTTAAGTTTTTGGGCTTAACGATTGATAAAACTCTCAGCTGTAAAAATCATTGTGTTGGACTATGGCCCAAACTGGCCTCTTTTTGCTACCTTCTTCGAAATCTGAAACAGGTACTTAATGTGAATCAACTTATTTGTGTTTATTATGCTCAGGTTTATAGCAGAATGAAGTACGGTACATGTTTTTGGGGTTTGACTACAATGGCATAGGACGTGTTTTTTTGTCCGAAATGTATTATAAGATGCTTGGTGGGTGAATCAACGCAAACATCTTGTATCTTCTTCCAGAAGTTAAATTTGCTGACACTTACATGTATATATTTGCTGGAAATCTGTACTTATGTTTATGATAATCAAAATTTATTTCCTAGGAATATCCATTATCAATAATTTACTAGAAACAGAAATAACTTTTATACTTTTATACGCCTTGTAAGAGAATTAATTTTTTACTGTGTTAGAAAGGTATTTTAAGCTAATATTAATCAAATCTCCTACAATTTCTATCAATGAAGTCATATGTATACTCCCTGATACCAAACATCTAGGTATGCTAATGAACAATTCCACAGACAAAGCTCTATTCAATAATTATCTAAAGAAATTAATCTATCTAAATTGACTAACCTGGTTTAATGAAAACACTCTATAAATATCTAACTTCACTTTCAGCTTTGTCTGTGGAATTGTTCATTAGCATACCTAGGTATTTGTCTTATTTAATTTAAAGGCCACCTGAAGAAGCAATCCTAAAAATGCAGAAATAATTCAGATCTCATCTATTGTGGTTGAATTTTCGAGTTCCCACTGTTTCAAAAGTGAAGTTAGATATTTATAGAGTGTTTTCATTAAACCAGGTTAGTAAATTTAGATTAATTTCTTTAGATAATTATTGAATAGAGCTTTGTCTGTGGAATTGTTTATTAGCATACCTAGATGTTTGGTATCAGAGAGCATACATATGACTTCATTGATAGGAATTGCAGGAGAATTGATTTATATTAGCTTAAAATACCTTTCTAATACAGCAAAAAATGTTACAAAAGCTAATAATAAAGAATATATGGGTAGATATCGTGGGTGTAATTCAACGCTGGTTGGGGCTTTAGTCCACAGAGTAGTTAGTTTCACACAATATTATTAATACCGAAAAATATATAAGAAAAAACCGTTAAGGTGCCCGTATCTCTCGCCGTAAAATGATCAAATTTGTGGTGTTTTTTAGGTACTGAAATCTCGAAAAATAAAACTGGTAGAGCAAAAGTAATATCAAAAATAGAATTATTGATGTTTTGTTTATCCACTTTTACTATTTAAACTTTCCTCAAATAATGTAATAACTTTTAAAATGCATTTATATGACACACATAATTTCGCTGTTCTAACCCCACATTTTAACAATTATTTTCACATACTTATAAACAAAAGTGAACAATCTTATATGCAGAACTATGTAAGTTTATGTTATAACAATGTTTACATTTATAGTTGAATTTAAAAAAATACGTATTTTGAAAGATTTCAGTACCTAAAAATTCATTGGATAGATCGCTTTCTGATGTTAAATATTGATTTTACTTCGGTACCTTTGAATATTTGCAGGTGGCATGAAATAACATCCTTGTTATTTGCTAAACTCTATATTATTCAGTTCTTAAATGTCTAAAATTATTTATATTTGTAGAAAACACTTTTTCAGGAATACGGCGCCCTTAAAATCCTAGGCGGAGATTAAACTTTCTAGTGCAAAAACATGTTTGTTAAATGTCTTAAAAATTATCTAATCGATAAATGTTTCTATGACATTAATGAGTTTTACTCATGTACTAATTTATTGTTTGTCTTATTACTTGCATTATTACTTGTATGTGATTTATATTAAGACGATACATATTTTGTATATGCATACCTGTATGTGTATAAATATTTACTGTGTGTTTGATGACGGATTCTCTATTAATGTAATTATTAATTAAAAGAAATAAAGTTATCGAATTGTACTGTGTATTGTTTTGTATATAATATACACTAACCTCTTTTAATTGCTGAAGGTTTGTTGTAGTATGGTACGTCGCCTCCATTTTCTTCCGAAGTTAATAAATCGGGATGAGCACGTTTCACTAAATAAAAAAAACACTTGTTAATATAACTGGAGTAGCTTTGAGAAAAATAAATATTAATAAAGTTATAAATAAAACAATTTTCGTGATAGAGCAGTATAAAAGGAACGACATATTTATTGATTTTTTTTAAATGTATTACCATAATCATGAATTACATACTGGATCAGATTAGATCCATAGAGGCATAATTCATTACAGAATATTTGCTAATGGTATTACGTTTCTTTTACATGAATGAAATTAAATTAGAACTAGCTTTTTCGTGCACACAAGTAGGACGACATGCACAATAAAATATTAAATTATATATATATTAAATATATAAACGTTAGCTAGAAGAACATAGGGTAACTGCGAGGGAATATTATATAAATTGAAAATTATGATAATTCGACGTTTAAAGTTAAAAAGCTTTATTTAAATGCTACGACTATATTCACTATACGACATAATAATAATGGTACTATATTAAAATTGTGACACATAATATGCACTGGGGACATCTTAACACAATTTGACCTTAGTCTGGCACAAACAAATGTACGATTTTGACGAGCATTTACACGAGGAACATGGAAATAAAACTGGCACAACAGAGTCGGACATTCTAATTTGTCATGAAATAAATTGAATAAAATCTTGACACTGGTTAAAACTCTACGAAACTCCAGAGAAGCGAAATTGAATCTACTAAGTAAAATAGTGTGGTTATAACCTCTTTCTGGATAAAAGCCATCTACTTTAAGTGACATAAATTTTAAAAATCTTTTTTGGACATTTTCTAAAGAAAGCCTTAAATAATCATATCGCGGATACCACACCAATAAGCAATATTCAAGTTTAGATCTAATGTAAGAGTTATAAAGAGTCTTTAAAGCAGTTTCATTAGAAAATGATTGGCAGTTGCGTATAACACAGCCCAGCATCCTTAATGCAGATGAAGTGATCTCATTAAGATGCTTGGTGAATAGGAGTCAAACAAAACACCTAAGTCTTTTATAGAGTTTACCCTGTCAAGCATTTCCGAATTGAACGTATAATCAAATGTTATTGGATGCAACTTGCGAGTGTAACTTACAATCTTGCATTTCGTTATATTCAACTGCAGACAATTATTATTGCACCAGCTGCCTAAAAGTTGTAATTGATTTTGTAACCTCTCGCAGTCTTCAATAACTGATACTTTACTAAATAGCTTCAAATCATCAGCAAATAGTAACTTTTTAAAACTCAACTCAGACGAGAGGTCATTAATAAAATATAAGAAAAGCAGAGGCCCTAAATTGGACCCTTGAGGAACACCCGACGTTGCTGTAAAAATATAGGAATTGTGTCCAAAATACGAAACATATTGCTTTCTGTTAAAGAGATATGACTCGAAAAGGCTACACAATTTATGACTGAAACCAAACATGCTCAATTTATGTAGAAGAATTTCATGATTGACACGATCAAAAGCTTTTGCAATATCAGTGTAAATTACATCTACCTGTCCTTGCAAGTCAATTTCTTCAGATATGAATTGTGTTAGCAGGCATAAATTAGATACCGTGGAACGCCCCTGCATAAAACCATGCTGATCCCACGATATTAAAGTTTTTGTAGCAGGATAGATACGATTATATATGGCTATCTCAAGTATTTTTGAAAAATTACATACATATAATATACATATAATGTGTTATACAGGGTGTTTGTAAAGTTCTAGGTAAAAATAATGGCAATAAGTTCCAGAGAAAAAGTTAACACGTAAATAATAACAAAGTTGCGGCTACTAAAAGTTTATTTTTCTTTTTTGAAACTGCTTACGTAATACTTATCCAATAGTAATAATATTGGGGCTGAGTTCTCTAACAATAACTTTTACTTAGTTTACAACTTTTAAACAGTTTATTTATTATTTTTTAAAGTAGAAAAATTAATGAACTACTAATTTTCAATCTATAAAAGATGACAGTCATATAGGGTATTTCATTAACAATGGGTCACATACTCTCAATAGTTTAAAGCAAAATATTAGGAATACACATATGTATGGGGACTAATGTTAATATTAACATAGATACAGGGTGCTGAAGTAAAACATTTTTTTACGAAAACTTCTAAAAACTTTTAAAATTGTTGTTGCATCGATTTTAAATTTGGTGTTAATTGAATTTCGCTAAATTTAAATATCGTTTCATTTTTGAATTATCTTACATAATGTATAGTTGATGGAAAAAATTGCCCACGTGTTTTTACCTAACACCAGAACAAAATCAATACACCCTGTATAAAAATAGAGTGAATCTGACGGATAGCTACAATTTAATACAATTGCAATTACGCGATCTATGAATGGGAAATACATACAATTAAAATTTCAGCAGACTATCTTTTCCCATAGAGCTGAAAGATAAAGTTTCTGTAGAAAACATTATAGTATATTACGTCATAAAATTGATGACAGTGGCATTTTAATCGAATAAAATAATAATATATTATAAAATATATTATCGAGTAATTAATAAGGCTGCTTACATAATTCATATTAACTTTTACTGCGGAAAGGTACTCAGTAATATTTTTACGCAGACACCCCATAGATTTTTTTTTTCTACAAACGTCCATACAAGTATATTTTTTAACGTATGCTGTCAGTCTCTAAAATGTCATGTTAAGGCATTGGTGTTAAAAATAATTTACTTTTAGCACTGGTGCTAAAAGGAAATGACATGATTTACCTTTAACACTGGTGCGAAAATAGAAAACAATTACGAAATTTTAAATCAAAGAAATATTTATTTAATTAATTAAATGTACAGAAACTACAATTATTAGAATAAGTAATACTATGGTCAATCTCATTACTAGCTGTAGTAGTAATTATTTCTGAGAAACTTGTACCAGAGTAGACAACAATATTATCTGCTGAAGTTTTGGATAAAATTTGACCCATGATGCTTGTTTTGTAATCTTCTATATAACCCTCCGCTACTGCACTAGACTTCCATCCACAGTGTCTTTTAATTGTGGTAAGATTAGCACCAGAGTCTGCCAACAAATTAGTCAAAAATTGTCGGAAGCAATATCCAGTATAAATGTGAAAGTCAGGCAAATTTAGAAATTCATCAATATTGGCAGGCATCGTACCAAATGTGCTGATTCCAACGTGTCAGATTTACTGTGAATGCATGAAAATATTATTTGTAATACCTAGTTCAAATATAATATACCAGTAACAACAAAAGTTTATTGCATAGCTTTAGTGTTTGGTATATCCACAACTAGTGACATTGTTGAATATCAAGTTATGCAATTCATTGCAGCGACAGGCTCCAATACATCGAAAATTACGGCAGCTTTCCGAGAGATCTTGAGATATATTTCATCTTGCGCTTCTGCGAGAAATTTTGTTGATTTGTTCTCTATTCACTTAAAAAAGCAACAACTATTTGCTTATGCCCTGATTCTTTCTGTTCATCATCACATTCAACATGGAATAGGTAATTTGACGTTGAGGATTTCTATATTTTGTACATTTCTTCAAATTATATCAAAACCACTTTTCCCCTGAACTTGCTACTAATATTTTTCAGTTCACGCCATCTCAACGTCATTTTCTCACTTTCTATGTCACGAGATTTGAGGTTACTTGTCAACAAACGATCGAGCTTTCATTATCTTAGCAACAATAAACTTCATGCAGGCCTTGATTTCAAAAAGATATGAATATATGAATAATTTAATAACGTAAGAAATGTGTGAATCTGCACTTTTAATGGTATTTATAGAAAAGTTTGTGTATGATACTATATGTGCTAAAAATGGTTTATAAAATTATATCTAAATGGATATTTAATAGTTTATTTCATATATGCTCATTATGATTATTTGCATTGATATTATGCATAAATACGACTAGGAAAGTGAAGTATTCATTCTTCCTTTTATCAATGCAGGTTAGCAGGAAAGTAGTGCATTGATACAAATACGAATGTAAATTTCTTAGAGTGGTTGTCAGACCCGAACTAGTGCTTAGTTACCAGAGAGAGGTTGGGGACATTACTTAGAGAGATTTTATTCAAATCGACTAAGGAACCGAGCACTTTTCTGCTAGATAAAGATTACCTAGTTCATGGAAGGATGGCAGGACAATGAAAGAGTTTTAGCTTTCAGATCCCACAAGAGACCCTAGTTTTTACTCTGAGGAAGTGTTTTCTCGACTGCTACGTTTGAAAAGGATTTATTAGATGGTTGTATAGTGATTCTAAACGTATACGTATAAAATTGAGGAATGATAGTTTATGGTAGTGATGGATAATACAATTAAATAAAAATAAATTTATATTTTAAACACAAAATGATTATTGGTGGTGACCAAGTGACAGGATTTCTAACAAGAAATTGCGCTTTAGGGATTTTTGCAGGACTGCGTTTTTCAATGCTTATACTTAAGTTGTTAATTTTTCCAATTTTGAAAAGTCATTCTGTCAGATATTGCTGACTATCGCCTTATCAAGATTTTCTTACTTTACCAAAATCATCGAGATTATCAAATTTTATATTTATCCAAAACGAATTTATGATTAATCGTTCAATTGCCACTAATTAATTTTTTTCTTAAATCATTTAGACAGTAAATATTAAGTTGATGCTATATTTGGACTATTTTTAAGAATGTTTTTAATTAAGTTAATCATAATAAATTATAAACTTAGTTTTCTTCTTATTACATTCTACCTGAGCTAAATGTTGTGTACAGTGGTTTTAAGCCAAATAACTTTCTAGCCACCTCAGGTGTACCGCAATGCTCTTACCTAAGACTACTCTTTTTGTACCACTTATTAATGACCTGTCTTTAACTAATAATATTTTTTAACGTTTCTTCACTGATGACTTGTTTCATGATATTATGTATTGACGATTTATGTTAGACTTCAAAAGTTTCTAAATGTATGAAGGAATTATGAGCAATTGTATCTCCTGTTTAATGACAACCTTCAGTTATTGAAGTAGTGATGTTTATTCTTATATGCAAAATAGATTAAAAAACTCACCAAACTATGAGATTCAGCATATAAACGTTCCAATTGGTAACTTCATTTAGAACTACAAGAGATTACTTTAGAATATCTGGAGTTTTCTATACTAAGATGTTGTGTGGTTATATTAAATTTGCAAACACGGAATTCCAGGAAACAACTACTCTGCGGGCTAATGCCCCGACCAGCATTGAATTACACCTGGAAAACCTATAGCAACAGCTAGAGTCATTCGTCAGACGCCCACCAGACATATACCGGTTTCGAGCTTATTAGCTCTCATCAGTATGCCATAGGTGAGGTATCCGACGAATAATCCTAGCTGCTTTCGTCTGTCTAACCCGACAGAAGGGACCATGAGTACGCGGTGTAGAACTAACTACATCTATCGGCCGTTCGCTACTCCATGCCGGACTGAAAATGTCCGGGCACGAAGCGTTCTACATGCAGTAGACACCATTGAAAGCTGTCGACCTTTATCGCGATCGGCGAGAAACGATATTTTGCAAACACGGAATTCCAGGAAACAACTACTCTGCGGGCTAATGCCCCGACCAGCATTGAATTACACCTGGAAAACCTATAGCAACAGCTAGAGTCATTCGTCAGACGCCCACCAGACATATGACTCTAGCTGTTGCTATAGGTTTTCCAGGTGTAATTCAATGCTGGTCGGGGCATTAGCCCGCAGAGTAGTTGTTTCCTGGAATTCCGTGTTTGCAAAATATCGTTTCTCGCCGATCGCGATAAAGGTCGACAGCTTTCAATGGTGTCTACTGCATGTAGAACGCTTCGTGCCCGGACATTTTCAGTCCGGCATGGAGTAGCGAACGGCCGATAGATGTAGTTAGTTCTACACCGCGTACTATATTAAATTTGTTAACAAAACAGAGACATCTTTACAAACTAATGTTAATTAAATCTATTTGGGACTTTTTGAATCCAAAACGTAAAAAACGTGTCTTCTAGTATTTCAAGATTTGAAATTGTGAATATGTTTGCAGAATACTGCACTGTTTACAGTAACGTGAAATATTCTAATATTCATACTTTTTCAATAAATATCTTGAATATTTGCGATTTTAATATAAAGATTTCATATAATTATTAGCATTTTTCTAATTTAAACGTTACTAAAAGTCCAGATCTTGACGGTATTCATCCTAGCATTCTTAAGTATTGTAGCATTAATTTGTCTAGACCGTTATGGAAAATATTTAAGTTATCCTTAAACTTCGGCATGTTTTCTTACTTTTACAAATTTAACTATATATCTCATATTTTTAAAGCTGGCGATAAGTCTGTTATTACTAATTATCGTCCTATAAGTTTCCTAAGTGCGTAATTTCAGAAATATTCCAAAGCTTTGTACACGATTTCTTAACTTTTCTTAGGAGTTCTCTTCCTGATCAAAAATTTGGATGTATCTCATGGTCTATAATCACTATCTCTTAAATGCATTGGTGGCTGGTCTTCAAGTTGACTCCATATATACGGATTTCCTGAATGTCTTCGATATAATTAACCATGCCATTTTAATAAACAAACTTCATGTCTTTGAAGCAAACCTCTTTTGGGCTGGATAAATAGTTTCGGTATCACTCGATTTTGCAAACGCCAGCTAGAAGGCGTAGGAAAGAGATAGAGAAATGCATTGTCGAAAAAGGAGTCCAGGACTCGATCATCAGATTTGCTCTATCTACGACAGAATCATCAACAAACCCTCTCCCCCCCTCAAAACATACAAATTTGAATCACCCTGTATGTAAGTCAAGTACTAAATAAATAAATATTTTCTAATTATACCTCTATACAAATAACTTTATGTACTGTTGAAAAAATGCTTTGTATTTCTAAATTCTTAAGGAGTTCCTTAAAAAATCATGGCCATCAGCCCATTACTATAGATCGGTTAGAGACTGGATGGATACAAGTTACCCACATAGGTGGTGGTCCTGTAGAATGGCCACCTCGCTGTCCTAACCTAAATCCTTTAGATTTTTTCGTTTGGGGGTATATGAAGAACCGAGTGTATGCAACGCCAGTAAATACACGGAAAGAATTATTTCAAAGAATTGAAGATGCTGCAAACTCTATTTCACCGCAACATTTGTTTAATGTACGGCAGTCAATAATCCGTCGATTAGACCTCTACATGGACCAAACTGGTGGACACTTCAAAGAGTTTATGTAAAAATAATTTTTATAATGTACAAATAAGTAGCCTAATGTATACCATATTCATGTATTTATTTGCTTGTTACTTGTTAGTAGTGAAATGCAAGTTTGTTGATATTTCAATGTTCCGGTTTAAGTGTTTTTATTAAATGTGTTAATTAAAATAAAGAAAATCCGAGTTGAATGCATTACAATTTTTTTCTGTTTCATTTATAAATTTCTCTATCGAAGGCGTAAGTTGTAGGTATTTTCAATACATAATAATTGCACTTTGATTGCACCTTAAAATATTTATTTTATAAAATTCTTATTTTTTTTACAAATTATCCTACGTAATTATTCAAATATGATACTTGTTGATAAATTCACTGTGATACATGAAAATTAACGTTTTACAAGAAAATTTACAAGAATACATTCAAACGCCAAGAAAGACGAAATTTAGACAATGAATCAAGCGAGTAAAAAATCGTTTCTAACTTTACCAGGGACGTACAAGAAAAAATTTCTTAAGGCTTTCATGATAGCATCATTATCGGTCAGTGGTCACGCGGTCTAAGGCGTTAGTACTTGAATCGAGCTGACTAGACGGAGTTGGTTCGAGCCCAGCTGCCGGTAGACCGTATATAAGCTATATTCATAGAGAGGATTGGCACCCTCTCTGTGGGTATGGTAGGGTGGAATAATGTTAGCTTGGGTCAATGTGAGAGATTGATGCCGGTTGATATTTGACTACCCCCCTAATTAATGAGGTTTTCCAGGTTTTCCTCATTCCTGCACTGAATAGTGGTTAGGGCCTACCAACGTAAGTCGTTCCTGGGCGCAAATGCGGCCTGCTTAATAATAATATGCCGCCCCCTCTCCCGCACAAGTCTCCGACTTCTGGGCTAATCCCTGTGATTAGAATGAGGGGTAGAGATATTATTATTATTATAGCAGATTCTTGAAAAAAATAACACCCTGTATCACGATTTCAAAAAATAAACTTGTATAATACCCGAGACTAGTTGAACAGTACATGTATCAAATTTGAAGGCGCTGTGTGTAATATGGAATAAATAATAAATTTATTTTTTTGGAACTTTTGCCCCCCGTAACTCTGCTACTGATCGAGAAAGAGACCATGTTCATATAAGGTTTTCCTCTTAAAATCGCTTAATCTGTCTGCCATTTCAATTTGTTCCAAACAAACCGGAACACCCTGTAGCGTCCGTTCTATGCATTTTAATCACAAGCGATATTTTTGTAATGTATCAGATATATATTATAGCTCACCGACCGTAACTAGCTTTATACACATACCACGATAAAGAAAAACGTTGTGTTTGCAGAAGGGATTAACGCTCGATTAAAGAAATACGATCCAATCACATCCAGAAGATTGTTTGGATTGGATTTTTATTTCACACATCAAAGAACTAATAAATATAATGAGAATCTCTTCTGGTAACTTAACGAAAGAAAGTAGCTGTTTTTTGTTCACAAATTTCTGAGTAAAATAATTATATTTTTAAATAATAAGTTAGGAAAAGTAATTTGTTGCGCCAGCCGAGATAAAAAACACGCCATACTTGTGTTTTGAAATTAGCTCAAATAACAATATTTACAATAATTTTTTATTGAAAATTATGAATTTCGAAAATGTGAATCAAGAATTTTGAGGGAATGTTGATATAGAATTGAGTTTGTTTATTAGGTTTTCGTTAATATTATTGTGTCAGTGATTTATGAAAAATGTCAGAATCTTCTGCTTACAACGATAATATGGAATGTGATAAAAAGAATCATCAAAAATCGCGATTCAATCATTATTGCCTATAAAATCCAAAGATACATATGAAAAAGCGTATGCTTATTTGAAAACTGAAGTCATCAAAAGGGAGTAACTGCTACCACTGAGGCAGTTCTTCTAGTCTATTTTGAACAAAACTCCAGAGTATACTAGATAAGAACAACATTGTTAGTGAAAAAACGTAAACCGGTAGGACATAAATCCAGGAAATTTATTGTTTCAAGAAAATCAGATGTTAAACAAAGAAGCAGATGATAAAACTTGATCATGAAGGTAAAGTGTAATCTTCACACTTCTCTTCAAATATTGAAATTATTTCTGATTATAAGTATCAGTGAAGCATGCAATCGTGAAGAACTAACATTTTTTCAGATTGAACATATAAAAGACATGGAATAATATATATTGATGGAAATTCCCAACGCAAAGTCGAACATGAGGACAAAATTTACTATTTCTAACACGAACATCGAAGGAGTCAATCTTTTCGAAATGTTTCGTTAATATTCCTCCCTCCGTCCGTCGTCCATTGAGCATTCAAGATTCTTTCTAGGATATAGAAATGGAAAATGAACAAGACAATACGCTGGTATAAATTTTATAGAGGGTTTCCCTAAAAAAATGCCGAATACTGTAAATTACGCCGACCACTGTTTCCGGAGAACGTCTGCTATGATAATGGCTGCTCCAGGAGCATTCTGAAAAGGCATGGTGGATGGAAAGCAACGAATATATAGAGGATTTTGTTCAACAACAACTTCAAGGGACAATAAATGAATAGTTCGTTCAAGAATTATAATGTAACTCAAATTAGTTATTAAATGTACGACTTTTCAAAACAACAAAATAGTTAAGACATAATCTTCAATTATTGCATTTGCTAATATGATCACTATTTGATTTAAACAACTTTAACTAAGTTGCCTATAATGTTGCTATGGAACAGTTGCTATGGTATGATGAATTTGTGAACATTAAACTGCAATAATTAAACTCAGTATTAATTCTTTATAAAACTTCAGTATGTGTAACGCAGATTCTAGGTATACTGAAAATTATGAAATAGAAAATGAGGCGGAAGCTGCCTATATGTACATTGATTCCTCAGAAATCGAAGAAATTGTACCAAAAAATGTATATGCAAAATTTTATATTTGGTGTGCCGAAAAAAAGGTATGTAATATTTTGGAAAAAATTATTCTAGCGTACTTGTCCCAGTTATCTTTAAAATGTGCACTCTCTACATCATGGAGTAATTATTGCATGCTGCGAACTACAATTTATTTGAATAAAAATATGGATATTAATAAATATACCAATGTTATTGCTTCCCAAGGAAATCAAGTAGTTATAGACCCAGAAAATTCAAAATATTCTCCAAGGGACAGGTTGAAAGGTTTATCAAAGAGGCAGATGATGAAAAGTGCTTGTTCCAAAAAGTTGTCTTGATTGTTGGTATATTTGGAGCCTGTAGGAGAGACGAATGAACTTATTTATGAACAGAGAACATTGAAGATGCTAGGTCGTTCATTATTATTCCCAATACCAAACTAATGTTCCTAGATTATTTACAATACCAGAGGGAGCTATAGAAGGAGTCAATTTTCTAGAAATTTTTCGCAAGTCTACGTCCATCCACCATTGATCACAACCGATTTTTTTATCACGTACAGGAATTTAAATTGTACTACACAAGCAGTGAGTATAAATAACATAGGTTCAATCCCTAAAAAGATTGTTGAATATCTTACATTACTCATTGTTACTGAGTATACTGAGCACTGCTTTAGACAACGTTCTGCAACCTTCCTTGCAGATGCAGGAGTCAATATATCGATGCTCAAGAGTCACGAAGGCTGGCGTTCGACTTCTGTATCAATGGGGTACATAGAAAATTCTAAATAATTTAAAATTTAGTTATATTCACGCACATGTGATTAAAAAAGATTGTTTAAGCACCTGTGCCTAAAAGGCTGTCATTTCAATACTGAAATGATAATTGAAATTATATTATGCAACGATTTTACGAAAAATAATATGTTGGTTAACAGTGGTTGTTTTTTAATTTACTCTTCAATTAATTTTAAGTATTACAATCTCTAGAAGCTTATTACATTATATTTGACATTCTGTATAATTATTTAATGTTGTAGGAGAATTTGGGTATGGATACAGTTTTTACAACAAATTATTATACCTTTTATTAAATGCCCATGTAATTATATCTATGGGATTTCCACATTATCACTACCAGAGGACGAAATATCGATTAATGTGAAAATATCTGACAAATATTTGCCGGCAATAAGGATTATATTGTTTGTTCAATACTTTGTTTTAACTAAAATTGGTATCGATAGTGAATAGATAACATGTACTTATTGTTTAATAATGAAACATTTGGGTACTGAATGCAAACAATAGGAAATTCTATTCAAATATAGGTTAGATAATAGTTGTAAATAATATGTAATATGTGTAGAGATAAATGAAGTTGCGCAATTACAAATATGGGAATGACAATTTGTCATTTAGATAAATAATTAAACTAAGTAATTTACAAAACTACGTTCACTGGGTACTTTTAACTGTTTAAAAATATAGTTTTTTAAGTTGAAAAAAAATATAATATCGTTGGGAGGAATCGTCTATAGACATACGCCAAAAAATTCAGACAGTCTCATTCTCTATATTTCTATGATTGTTTATTAGACGTGGTTTAGAATAATATTATTGATTTGTTTAATCGTATGTAGCATATCTACTAAATTTCAAAGTAATGTGAAAAATTTTCAAAGGAATTGCAAAGTTCAACTTTAACACTCTGTATCTTTTAAGGGAATAAAAATAATTTTAAACATTTAAGAACTGAATCATATAGAGCTTAGTTAATAACATGTTGTTATCTCATGCCACTGCGAATATTCAAAGGTACCGAAGTAAAACTAATATATAACAACAGAGAAAGCGGTCTAACCAACAAATTTTTAGGCACAGAAATCTTTAAAATACATGTTTTTTTAAATTTAACTGTAGATGTAAATATTGTCATAACATAAACTTAATTAGTTCTGCATATAAGATGGTTCACTTTTGTTTATAAGTCAGTGAAAATAATTGTTAAATTGTGTGGTTAGAATAGCAAAATAATGCGTGTCTTACAACCACCTTTTAAAAGTTATTATTTTTCTTGAGGAGAATTTACATAGTAAAAGTGGATAAGGTTTTTGTTCTACGTGTTTTATTTTTCGAGATTTCTGTACCTAAAAACACCACAAAATTGATCATTTTACGGTGAGAAATACGGCGACCTTAACTAACTTTCATGCGTCCCCATCTAAAATAATCCAAACTGCCACACCCTCCGCCAAATGATTCAGGCTGATTAATGTTGTAATGAGAACGAACGTTGCCTGTTATGGAAGTCAGAAATAAACATAGCTGTTGAAATTTTAAGCAAGCAGCCCGAGGCCGTTTGTCAATCATCTTCCTCTAAGCCCCCAAGCGAAGGTTTGCCGGAAGTTTGTTCATCTTTATGCGGCGTAAGCCTTCCGGTAAATATTAGGATATTAGCTTACCAGTTATGATTTCAGAGGCAGGAGGAATGAGTTACTCCTGTCAACAACATACGTTTGGCAAATAATACAAAGAAGCAATGGAATCGTGGAGGTCATTTAAATTGGCATATAATTTGCAGACGAATCGATGATGTTGTGGGTTTTATTTTATAAAAAAATGTCTGTTAAAATATTTTTTTTTATGTTCATGCAAAAAACAAAACTTTATTGAACTATATTTAGTGGAAAAAGTGGATCTTTATTGCACTAGTGCAATAAAATTTTTATTGCATTCATCTGTCATTCTACTACAGCATTTTGACATCTTGACAAACATAAACCTTCAAATCGACGTCACATTTTTCTAGACTTAGTGTCATCTAAATAACATTTTTTTGTTTTTGCATGAACGTAGAAAAAATATTGTATGCAACTCGTACAACAAGTGTTTATTGCACTCGACATGTTGTCATACTCGGCCTGACGGCCTCGTTAGACAATTTTTCGTCGCGTGCAATAAACACTTACTTTTTGTACTTGTTGCATAATAATTATTTATTCAACTATTTTCAAAACACTCTGTATATCTCTATTTTAGCACAGACTCCAAATGTGCAATAAAGAACAGGATTTTCATTTAGATTTTCCAAGTTAACAATATTTTTATACGTATTTTTCAAGCTGTTTTGATTTGCCATGTTAAATGGGACACCCGGTATAACAACTTTAGATTAACATTGCAGAATGTTGATTCTTGATACTTAATCCAATATATTTATATCTCGGTTGGTGTTGAGTTTTGTATATTACATATACAAGTATATTTAAATCGTCTTATTTTGATCGTTGGAGTCTAGGGTTATGCCAAACACGAACGTTTCAAAAACACCTTGTATTTCGAAAAAATAAAATAAAATAAAATAAAAACGTTGAAAGTGAGTGGCAAAATTGATTTATCGCTAAAATATAATTGGGGCAATACATTTCAAAATTAATTATCAAAGGCAAAAATTAAGTTTTTTTAAATGGAACACTCCGTATTTTTTAACGGGATGCGAAAGACCTCAAAAATCTACAACTCTCATAATAGGTGTTATAATTAGTTATATATTATATTTTACATATTTAATAATTCTATTTTTCATTTTTTACCATAAATATCATTGACGCACTAGAGATAGAACAAGAGTTGAAACAAAACATCATCGTTTAGAATGTATCTTTACCGTTTCAACTATTTATTACTAGTGCGTCGACGATATTTATGATAAAAAAATTAAACATAGAGAATGGTGGTTTTTTATATTAAAATATTAATATCTTGGAAACTGCTGAATTTTGCAATATAGTACCTAACAAAAAAGTTGCATAATTCCATGCATATAAAATATAAAACCGCAAAAATAGGTTATTTATTTTTATATTACAAATGCATAAGCATCAGTTTATCTTCCTAGTACGTTGTTCTTTCTGGCAAGGTATATTTGATATTTTGGTACAATAGCGCCAATATGTTATTCAGAATTTTTCATAAAAAACACACGCTCCGTAGGGTACTAATTTATATGAAACCAATGTTTTCACGGTTGTCAAAAAATGTAAATAAATGAATTATTTCTATGGTAACTGTGTTAAAAAAGTTTCCATCCATACACAGAATAATTCATTGATAATTTCATTAATTTTAACTAGGTATTCAGAAGACCTAATGAGGACAGAACATCGAAAAAATAAATTTTTGCTCGACCATTTACCAAAAAAATGACTCAACTCATAACACCCAATTCATTTTGGAGCTGGGAATGGATCGAGTCGGTCAGTAACAGTTTAAACAGAGTTTAAATAATGAATAAAAATATTTTTTGTTATCGTAAATATGCATTTTTTATTTATTTTTTAATCGATTATTCACTTAACTACAGTGTTCTATTTAAAAAATAAAATGTTGTTCTGCCCTCCGAAGACAAATCACCCTGTATACGTCAAATTATTTTTAAAATGGCCATGTTTCTATTATATTGTAGTGATAAATCAACTTTCTGACAACGTTGACTTACCCTGTATGTATACATATTCATACAACCATGTTTTTATTTTATCTAAATAAATAAATCAACTTTGTTAAAGCGTTAACTCATGCTGCATAATTAGAATATTTGTTTTTAAATAATATATAGCAAAAATAAAGTTATTTGTGCCACTAAAAAAAATTAAATTTATCGAATTTTTATTGGTTATACTATACAAAATGAACAGGCTCTCAAATTTTTATTAAAATAAAAAGATTTCTTTATAATTTGAATTTCTCGGTTATTATGATAAAAATTCTTGTTACTTACAAAGTTCTTTCTTCCATCTAATTACTTCCCTCCGTCATTTTTATTCTAAAATTTAATTTAATCGAACGTTTGAAATTTAAAATATCCCTTTGATACCTTCTTTTGATTCAATATTTTATTTAGAAAATAAATAAAGGGAATCAACGTTCAGTTTAATTCAGGAAATTCAATTATTCTTTTCCAGTAAAAGCGGTGAAGCAGCGAAAAAGTTAAATATTAGAATCGCATCGTTTAATTAAAGTAGACTGCAAAATTTATTCTATCATTTATTCCATTCCATGAATTCAACAAGCTGCTCGAGAATATGTAAAATGAAATATTGATTTCTTTTTATTTAAGGAGTTATTTCATTTTTTTGTACTGGGATATCAGTTCTGAATCAAAGCTTTTCCGTAGAACAAAATATGATACATTTATATTGAAAATGGAAGTTTTACGTAGTTATACATATTATTATACATATACATAATAGTTGAAGATCCAAACTAAAGTCATTCTTCACCAATTTACTTACCAGAGGAAAAGTATTTTTTATCAAACATAATATGTAAAGAAATATATCTTAAATGGGTTGCCTAATGAAATATGTTCATGGCTACCCTTAATTAAAAATGCTGTATTTAACTTTTTTTAATATTTTACTCACTTGCTTATGAAATTAATTTAATATCAACCGAAATTACAAAGCATAAGCATTCTGGAAAAGTTAAGATATCTACTATTTTCTATTCCCTTTTCCCGGGTTGCCAAGTATAAACAGATGAGTTGATACTAGCAATATGTACTCACCTGCTCTCTCATTGAAATATACAGGGTGTTACAGAATGATTAAACGAGACATTTCCGGGCTCAAGTTTATATAAACTCTATTTCTTATTTTTAAACATACAACCTGCCTCTAGATTGTCTTAACATCATTCTGTAACACCCTGTATATTAAATTAATTAAAGATAAATTTATTGCGAACATGATGGTATAAGGTTGCCTGCTAAAAATTATTCATAAATCATAAATCACGGTTGCCAGGCTTTGAAATTTCAAAATTGGAGCAGGCGATAAAGCGCTATAGAGAAGCAATGCGCGTGCTATTCTTAAGAATCTGAGGATAATCATCTAACTTCTGATGAATCGGATCCTCAATGATATTCGGTAATTCAGAAAATTTAAAATCTTTGAAATTCTAACTAAAGAAGACGATGTCATAAGTATATCTAACACAATGATAATATAGGTATATAATAAAAATGTTTTTGTCATTATGGAAACTATAGACTTTTCTAACTCGCCGAATGAATGCGTTGCCCTATTTCTGCACATATTATGCACCGCAAATATAAGCTATGCACACAGCGCACTTACAAAATTCAATTTCTTGAAAACCATAACGCCAAATTATATTTATATTTTTTTATTTTTAAGTATATTTGACATTAATGTAGTACTCCACATAATGAGGTTTTTAATGCACAAAATTGCTGGAGCTACCCTTGGAACAATTTTTTTTGAAAAAAAAAAAAATATATATCAAAAATTGGCGTGTATCATTGGAAGCGGTATAGGTTTTTTTATATAAATTGTGAAAAATTATGATCGTAGGTAAAATCGTTGTTTTACAAACGTGATGTGTGTTACAAAAAAAAAATGTTGTCAAATAACGTTCTAAGCATCGCATTTAAAAAGTTAGTATCAACTGAAAAAAGTTGTAGATTGTCCGTTTCGGGTGCCTAAATTGTCTCTCTATAAGATGGTAAACGTTTCATTTGGCTATACCTTAAAGATTGTTTTTATATTATAGAAGAATGAAAGATTAAAAAAATTTTTTTTTTTGGGTTGTAATAACGAGTTTATTTACTGTGATTAAATCACTTTTAAGTTTTCAGTTTATTTTGTATATATTTCTTTAACTATTGAATTTATTTTCTTCGATATATCTATGTTTATACAATTTTGTGCAATCTGCGAGATAATATGTCACGTCAGTCAGTATATAATACAGTGTGTTTAAATTGTCCTTTAATTATATATATTTTTTTCAGAAAATAGCGTTCAAATTTTGCAAACGTGGAGATACTATCATAAAATCACTCAATATAACGACATTATCTACCCCTTTTGATATAGAAACTTATTTCATAATATCCCCCTTTATTATTAGAGATAATGTATCGATGCTTATGTGTCTGTGATAATGCTTTTAGTTCCACCCAATTTTGCTATAGTTCCGCTGCATGATAAAACAACTTTGCAGTTACTTACACAATATTTAAAGTGGTTTAATTACTTAATTTTTGAAAAATATTACAAAAGTTGTCGAAAAAAATAGAAACAATTTATGTTTATTTAAAATGGTTCCATAGCAAAAATATATAAAAAGTTATACCTATAGAATATAGAAATAATATTTAATAGTGAAAAGATCTTGTAAATAGATAATTGTTATTAGTAGATTCATAGTATACAGTATGTTCAATCTTTATTTTAATATGTATAGAGTTTTCCAAGACTATATTAATTCGACATTTTGAGAGAGACCCTACTTGATAAAAAAGTAATTTTTATTATTTTTGAAAAATCAAGTTGTACCCTTAGTATTAAAATCTAGGTTTTCTGTGTAAAGCCCTGTCCTCGTGAATGCGGAATTCGCGGATATTATCGTGAGTTTCGCAATGGCGGAGATAATATCACTATTAGCAAATTTCGCTAAGCTGTGTAACACTTGAAATATTGTTACTATTTTCATCATTATAAGGAATTAGTAAGTTGTATCAAGCTTCTGATAATCTACCACGACAGTCAATGACAGTTTTATGATGAAAATGATAGAAAATGTTGCAATCGCGAGAATCATTTCCTTTAACTTTTGGGAAAAAGATACGCTAGAGAACATGAAAAAAACGTGAATTGTACCTTAACGCTGTGTACCATACACTGTGAAAACTACCAATGATTTACATTAATTTTAGTGTTACTAGTTTTTTAAATGAATTCTGCGAGATGAAGGAAAATTTCGTGAAATTTGCCTTAAATGATCGAAAGATAAGAAAGAAAATGTGATTTATTTCTTCAATTTTGACACCCTGTATCTTTGTTATTATTGATTTTGGTGGATTTGTGAATTTTTTTTAGAATAAGCTAAAGTAAATCGACTTATTTTGGCCGCAGTATTATGCTGTTACAGTATGGACCATTACTTACGCAACAATTTGACTTTACTTTTAGATAAATTGCATGCATCATGAGATTTAGATGCGTTTTTCTCAGAAACCATTGCTTCTAGCGACATCAACAAGGTGTACCTTTTTTAACTAGAAAAGATAGGGAAGAAAATTTTTCCAGTCCAAAATGAGATACAGTGTAGCACAAAAAAGTCGTAACGATTTAAAGGGGTCCAAACCATCGTTGGTGGTGCCCTGTAGCAGATACACCAAAATCGTCGACATATTCGAATTTATAGTCCCAAGAAACCTCCTGTACCAAATTTCATAAAATACGGTCGATGCGATCGAAAAATAATAAAGAAAATGTGAACTTTTGACACCCTGTAGCTCCGTTAGTATCAACTTTTGGATTAAGGTAAGTTGAGTTAATTCAGCTTATTTTTCTCCAAACTATCTACATCTGAAGTTTGGCCCATTCTTTACTGAACACCCTGTATATTATATTAAAGTACGTTCATCACGAAAAATAAAAAAAACATTGTTAATAGTTTGAGAGTGTTGATAGCAAGAAAAACACAAAAATAGTTTATTAATACATCTGGCAAGACCGAGGACAAGACATGAATTTGTTGTGTTGATGGTTGCATAGCTAAGGTGTAAGATAATATCGGACATTTTGATTGTAATAACACCAGAATAATTGACTTATGTTGAGGTAAATTTCTTATAGAAAGAAATTAAAAATGTTAAGCCAATGTGAATAGCACAAATTTCTTAATTAACACAATTTATTAACAGAAGGAAATGCGTTGGTTCACGTGGGTGTATATTTTTTGCATAATGTTCTGCATGTCCCTTATTAAGTAATAAATAATAATCATCTATCTTTGGCAAATAAAAGTTTTTCTTTAAATTGATATACGTGACACGATGCGTCACTACCTACCTGTGACATATTATCTGAAATGATTTAGGATTTAGAAAAAAACTGTTAAAAAGTAATTTTGGAAATTTTTTTAAGAACGATCCGTTAATTCTTATTTTTCTCTAATTTCTCTTAGTTATTTATTTATACATATAAAGGAATAATTTAAACCAGTTCAAAAAGCTACTGAGAAAATTTGTTCTTAACTAAATGTTAGTGTGTTTGTTATTTTTTAAGTATTTTATTTATTTATTTTTTATGTAATTTTATACTTGATTTACCTGATTTGAGTTTTATTTAGTTAGGTTTAGTTTTTAAGTTTACTGACTGTCAAGTTTGTAACTTGTACTTTTATGTAGCACTGATGCTAAATAAATTACTATTATTATTATTAATTAACAAGCTTTTAATCTACGAGAGAAAATGGACATCGAGGCGCATCTGAGAGTTACATTTTTTCGAAAGGATTAAAGGCTGGTTAATTTCCCGAATGTAATTCAACGTTTTATCCACGACCACAGCCAAAACCGGTCAATTAGGAGAGTCAAAGCCGTGTGAGAGTAGATGAGAAATTACGGTTTTGAAAAATCCCTGTCAAAATGACAAGATCGTTTTTGAGATAAATGTTAATGATAATAATAATAATTCTGAATAAAACGCTATAAAATCGAAGCGTGATATTATAAATTCTAATTCACTAGTGTGTTAATAGTTATTTATGTAACAAGTACAAAAAGTAAGTGTTCATTGCACGCGACGTAAAATTGTCCAACGAGGCCGTCAGTGCAATAAGCACTTTTTGTACGAGTTGCAAAAACCAAAAAATGTTATTTAGATGACACTAAGTCTAGGAAAATGTGACATCGATTTGAACGTTTATGTTTGTCATGATGACAAAACGCTATTGTTGAGTGACAGATGGATGCAAGAAACATTTTATTGCACTAGTGCAATAAAGAACCACAGTTTCCACTAAATATAGTTCAATAAAGTTTTGTTTTTTGCATGAACGTAGAAAAAAAGCCTTTAATTTAGGGAAAATATACGTTTTAAACCTTCTTAATACAGTGGTCGTAGATAAAAATATTTATACTTAACCATAATTTATCCAGTATAACTACAGTAGACCAGTCTTCAATTTTGGCATAAATTTTAATACCGAATAACTTTCCTTAATAAATATTTGAGATTGTGCAAAAAACATTACAAAGGAGTAATTTTTCTTCCATATCACAAGGCTTTCTCGCATAAGTTTTTACTATATTTTTGAAGTTATACTTCTTTGCGCCCGTTAGACACATTGGGATGCGATATTGGTCGAGAAACCGCGTCACGCTCAAAAGGAAGAACAAATTTTAAAAAAAAATTTTTTTTATTGTACGTTCAGGCTTTGAATTGAAGTTTTTTTTTTTTTAAAGAGAGAATATAACTTCCACCGTCTGGTCCAACGCAGACCCAGTTTTTTAATCATATCACACCTAGTACATATTAATACATTATAAAATGAATTTATTAATGAATTTCTCAATGAATAACAAATTAATTAATTCCAAGGATAAAATTGGTTATGTTAGAATATGTATTACTCAAAAATAAAATTATTAATACAAACGTCGATTTTAAAATTTATTAGTTTTTTTTTTATTACGCATAACATTGCAATATGATTTTTTTGTTGTAAAATTGAAAAAAACCTCCAACTATTTCATGATTTTTTATTTTTGGAACACCTTGTATGTTAAAATCTAAATATATTTATACCATGAGTATAACAATGCAATTATTTTAACACGCAATTTTTTTATAAAAAAATACTTTTCTGAAAAAAAAAAAATAAAAATAAACCATGGATTCATGGAACTCTGTAGATGTTATAGGAGTGTTAGTTATTCTTATCAATATGCGAGAATTTTTTAATTATTGTTATGATTTTTATGTCACTTAGAAAAATATATAAAAAAGATTTAATATTACGAGTATGTACAGCGTCCTAAAATATCTATAAACAGGTATATCACTTGTTGCAAATTAGATACTTGAATAAAAGTTTTTCTTTTAATAACATTTGTGAATTGCTGAACATTGTATATCATATGCAGGTACCTTAGAAATCAAACATACCGAAATATTTTCTAATTAGTTAATAATTATATAATTGCTATTATTTTTTTAGTTTTTACATAAGAATAATTTGTTTGTAAGATAGGAGAATATAAAAACTTTTCCTGTTGCTATTAAAAATATAATTTTAACGTTAGTTTTTCGTTATTGCCTACTTAGGAAAAAATCTAAATACGCTGAGTGAATCTTAAAACATTAAATTAACAGTAAAAAAACATATGTGAACAGTAAAACATGTTAATTTATTTATAAGCATAAAAACTCTCACCTTTATTGTCTCTCAGTTCGCTTGATTTGATTTCATCCACTAGGGATGTGGGAATGCCCAATACCAAAACAATAGAAGAAGCAACAATCAAGAAGTCTAGGATGACATGGCGCAGTCCCATCGTGCGTGTTCTACTGAAGCGCTTAAAACAACTGAAAACAGAAAACCCGGCCGACGATTTTCATCTGTTGGGCTCAGCCTACTACGCATTCTCATTCACCAGCGGGAAACTGCGAGGGCTGAAATCTATTGAACCTTGGATATTATGGGGCTGATATTACATGTTGATACAAAACAGGTATGTATTATCCAGCAGATTTCAGCAATAAATAATTAGAAAAATGATCTGTTAACAATCATCCGAATTCGAAAACTACAGTCCAGTTATAACAAAAATATCAAAAATCGAAGAAACGTAGAATTTATGATATAAAAAAGTAGAAGTTTATATGGAATATTGCACACTATACTGATGTTATTTTATTTAAACTTAATTTTATTAGTTTGATATCTAATTTACCCACTAAATACAGAAAAAAAAAATAAACACAATATTCTATACATACAGTGGCAGAACATTTTACTGGGTGGGCAGAAGATAATACTTCATAATTATAAGTGGGCATAGCTTATAGATAGGGGACTTTTTGCTACAAAATAACTTCCAATTTTTTTGGTCAATAAAATGTCAAATATTTATTTAAATTAACAGAAACTGAAAAATATAGGTATGTTAGCGAGATTGAAACGGTAAACAAAAAGAAATATGTAGCATGTAATATGTATATGCTTACTGCAATACCTACTACTAATTGAGAATATTTTGCATCCGAAATGGTTAGCTGAAGTAAATAATATTGTAAATTAAAAAAATGGTGCCAAATGAATCCATGATACCCTTTAATACTTTAGCAATTTCATCACATCTACGAAATATTTCTGAAATAATAAGACTTATAATTTAGTTTTAAATTTTTTAGTGTCGCTTCCATTGTTCTCAAGGGAGGGCATGTCCAACAGTGTGCACCCAGCGGGGTTCTTAATATTACATCCGTTGGATGTTCATTTGATGTCGGTCCGTTCCAGGTATGGACGTCTACATGACGACATTCAACAGTGTACCAAGGACATCCTAGGGACATCTGTAGGATGACGGATGTCTAACGTTCGCAAACGGATATTCAGTGAACGTCCTAATTTCCAATACTGGACGTCCCAAGAACATCCTTAGAACGTGTCTGTGTTATATGGGTAATAATAAAATCATTGTGTTTGTACTTGTAATTTTTTGATATCGAAACATAGGACTCATACCGTTTTTATTTGAGAATGATTTCTATGGCGACAAAGAGAAATTTTGTTATAAAAAATTTCATTAAAAACGTGAAGAAGTAGCAACTTCGCCTGAAAAGATAGGAGTTACTTAAAACATGCAAAATATTTTTTTCCATAATCAACTGATAGATATTTATGTTTTTTTTTAATTTTCTAAAAATTATCTTATCTTTGAACATTATAATTGTTTCAAATTGACACCAATTTTTCAACATAATTCTACAACTTTAAGAAAAATTTATTATTATTATTTAAAAGAAACGCGAACTGAAATGCAGGAAATAATAGAAACAAACTATTGTATACATTTTTTTACTGTATTGTAAAAGTTTCTAATAAAAATATAAATTAATTCTACTACAATTTCTATCAATGAAATCATATATGTATGCTCTCTGATATCAAACACCTTAGGTAGGTATGCTAAAGAACAATTCCATAAATAGAGTTGTATTTACTAATTATCTAAAATAAGAATATAATCTAGTTAAATTTCCCAACTGGGTTTAATGAAAACATTCTATAAATACTTCAGTTCTCTTTTGAAACTGTGGGAACTCGAAAATTCAACCACAATAGATTAGATCTGATCTATTTCTGAATTTTTAGGCTTCTTCAAGTCTCCTTTAAGCTAAGTCAAATATCTAACCATAAAAATTATTATACCTATAAATTAAAATTATTTTAAATTAATAAATATCGACAATATCAAAGGTGATGTTGAACTGTCAAGAAATTTTAAATTAGACATTTACCTATTTATTTATCTAAAAAAATTTCTAACAACTTAAAGGAGACCGCCTGAAGAAGCAATCCTACAGCTCTATGTATGGAATTGTTCTTTAACATACCTAGATGTTTGGTATCCACTATATACGTCATCGACACGTTCTGAACTTGAATAAGTTATTTTCAAATAAAACAGCACAGTGGTAAAGATAATGTTTGCACTATATATCTACATCTAAACATGGTAAAAAATGAATGAACTAGTGACTTAGGTTAGTTCATGGAACAGGTTCGGCCTAAAATTTGCGTAATGATTCTGGATTTATTTTGAATACCTATATGTATGACATTTAGAACACTGGTTGCTTCATGAAAATTAATTATTTTCACGTCATCAATAATCCTCTTGAAGGGACGCACTTACTTTACTAAACACCCTGTATTAATCAAACACGCAATCAGTCTCAGAATATATTTCAACATTTCAAATTTCAACGATTCTTTTTGGATGGCTTATCTTCTTGAATTGTATTATAAAAACAAACGATTTTAAAAAATGTAGGTAATAACTGAACTATACAGAGTTTTCCGCAAAGGTGGTGTGCATAAAGATGGGTAGTTAGTTTCGTAGTGAACATTTTGACTGTAGCAAAACTGCAATTAAGAAACTTAAATCTCCAATTAGAATGTAATTGTCATTTGTTTATTGATGACTGATTAAATTATTATAATATAGGTAATTTAAAAAGCATAGTCTTCCAGATATCTGGATACAAGCATCAGTAACTCCTATTTTTTAAAAAGGGGATAAACTGAGCTGTGAAAACTATCGTCCATTTAGCTTAACTTCGATTATTTGTAAAGTAATGGAATCCATAATACGTGATGCACGGGTAATTCCAGCACGGGTTTGTTCCTGGGCGTTCAGTAATTACAAACTAATAGCAATGCATCAACATTTGGTCTATGCTATCCAAACATCCTTTAGACATACAGGGTGTCCGGAAATTATGCGTCAAGACTTCAGGAGGTGATTCCCCACAAAAAATTAGGGTCACAAAGTCCTATGACAATTTTTCGAAAACTCAATATTAACGGAGATACAGGGTGTTAAAGTTAAAATTTTATTTTCGATATTTGTAAATAACTTCTTAAGAAATCTAAATATTTACATAAAATTTGTAAATCGGGGGTTTTTGTGAACGAGAAATTCAAATATGTTTCTAATTTTGACGTCACTAATAGAGGGCGCCAGTTGTGGCACGTCATGTTTCTTTTAAATGACAGAACTTTTTTGCATCTTAATGTATCCATCTGGCTATCGTTACAATCGATTCTCCTATCTGTTTTATTTGAAAAAGGTATACCTTGCTGAAGTCGGTAGGCGTAATCATTTTTTAAATAATCCTATTTGAAATGCTCAGTGCACCGAGTAAAAACTGTTTTGGTTTCAGGTAGTGCCTTTTCTGCTAAAAATACAGCAAAATATTACTTGAAAAAGTTGTTCAGAATCGTAAATTATGGAGACGTGCAAAATTTCAAGAAGATCGGCGAGGTTTGATGAAACCATTTTTCAACACAGCAGATTTCATCAAAGCAGGCCGATTTTTTTTAACATTTGCACATCCCCATAATTTACCGTTCTGAACAACTTTTTCAAGTAACATTTTGCTGTATTTTCAATAGAAAAGGCGCTTTAACTGAAACCAAAACAGAGGTTTTACTCGGTGCACTGAATATTGCAAATAAGATTATTTCGAAAACTGTTACTTCTAACGACTTCAATAAGATATACCTTTTTCAGATATAACAGGAAGGAGAATCGATTGTTTTGATAGTCATATGAATACATTAAGATGCAAAAAAGTTCATTTAAAAAGAAACACGATTATGTGCCATAAGTGGCGCCCTCTACTACTGACGTGAAAATTAGAAACATATTTGAATTTCTCGTCCGCAAAAATCGCCGATTTACAAATTTTATGTAAATATTTGGATTTTTTAAGAAGTTATTTACAAATATAGAAAATAAAACTTAACACTGTAGGTTGTCTTATGGTGACAGCCCATTAGAATATTGCGTATAATGTTTAGAATTTTAGAAATTTTGGTTCTGGGGTTTTCGGTGGTGCCCTTTATAAATAAAATAATGTGATCAACTTGATTACTTTAAATGGACCATCTTATAAGGGTGTTCGAAATTGATGCATCAATATTTAGGGACGTGATTCCAGACGAAAAATTAAAATTAATGCCACAAAATCTATAAGATTTTTTTGAAAACTCAATATTAACGGGATTACAGGGCGTCAAAAAATGTTTTTATTAATTTCTTTAAACAACTTTTCTGTAAATGTATTGATTTATTAAATAATTTAATACACATATCACTTCCTTTGCATGGGCATATCCAGGAGGGGCAGAGGGATGCCACGGCACCCCCCTAAATCTTACTGCAAGTAGCAGTTTCAGAAAGCCATGATTTCACATACCATACTCTTTGTTCTATAAACTGGCTTAAAAAAGTCCCCTTGTTATATCACGTTAAAATAAAACGTTCCAAACTACATTTTAATTTCACAAAAATGTATTTCGTACCTAATACCTACTTAAATTATTTTTGTTATTGTAATAATTTAAGTTCAAGTAATACATTCACAAAAGAAAATCGAAATGCCGTGCTGCCACCTCAACACATAAATTAATTATTATCCGGAAGTTCCGACAAACCCTAGCGTATATGCTATTTAATTTTGAAAATGAGTTCGAGTTTCTAACTTCGCTAACTTTGAGTATTACAAAAAAATGTTATAGGGCGCGCCTTGTGGTATCAATTTTAGAATTGTAGAATCACAACCCCAAGAAAACTGTTATCTTTCGATTTTCAACAATGGTTTCATCAAAGCACAAAAATTTCATTAAAGCAAGCCTATCATATTGAAATTCTAAATTCAAGTGTCTTTTTGCTGTATTTGCAGTGAAAATGCACTTTACCTGAAACAAAAACAGTGTTTACCTGGTGCATTCAATATTTCAAATAGGACTACAATTTTGAAAACGGATACTCCTACCTACGTTGACGAGGCTTATATATCTTATAAGAATCTCTAAATAGTTTTCCATGTTACATGTAAGCATATAACTATTGGTATAAAATGAAATCTGAAGGTGCTGCATCATTTGTATTTACTACACCAAGTGTTTAATTTTTTCGGTTACATTTTACCAATTTCAGTAGGCAAAAACTTTATTATTTCATCTTGAACACCTTGAATAATTACATGTTATTTTCTCTGATATAGATTTTGTAAGGATTAAATTAATTATTTTTTGACATTATTTCTGGTTTCTTGTTAATGTAATATTAAGTATTTTTTTACTGTTTAAGAAAGGTATTTTAAGCTAATATATATCAAATCTCCTACAATTCCTATTAATGAAGTCATATGTATGTTCTCTGATACCAAACATCTAGGTATGCTAATGAACATCCACAGACAAAACTCTATTCAATAATTATCTAAACTATTTACTAACCTGATATACTCTATATTTATTAACCTCTGGAGTGGGAACTCGAAATTCAACCACAATAGATGAGATCTGACCTATTTCTGCATTTTTAGGATTGCTTCATCAGGTGGCCTCCTTTAACTTGAGTCAAATATCTAACTATAAAAATTATTATACCAATAAATTAAAATTATTTGAAACTAAATGTCGACAGTGTCAAAATGAAATTAAATGTCGACAACGTCAAACTGGTTAACTGTCAATATCATAACGACCTACTAAAATAAATAAAAAAATTTACCATATTAAGTACTCAGTCAGCTTAAATAATTACTTCCAAATAACATTTATATTAATTGAAAATAACATTTTTTTTAAATTTTATAATATTACTATTAAGTTTTAATAACGATACAAGAAATTTGGTACCATTGATGAAAATCGAAAAATGTCAAAAAAATCTATATCCAGATTTAAATATAACCAGATCAATTAAAAAGTAAAATAATTCATAGAAAAAAAAACCTTCTATTTCTATAAGATCCTTCAAGAATTACTTTTGTTAATTTAAATTTGTTTGCTGACGGATCAGTATGATATTAGTACAGCACCGAGTAAATTAATAGCCAATCACCAGCAAGGAAAATAATAAAAACAATAAATTCTACTTGGTGATTCACTTTTTATTGATTCAGTGTTGTACGAATTGTCATACTAGCTTATAAGTGAGCAGGCTTAAAATCAACATGTAAAAATATTTAGTTCTCATTGTTCTCAATATGCACTACAAATAGCAATAGAAAATTAAAAGTACTTTTATAAAATACAAGAAGTCTCATTAAAGTCAAATGTTTCTATTTATTATAGAAAATAGTGATTAAAAAATAAATAGGATTAAGTGGAACTTTGACTAAAGCAATATTAAAATATACATGTATTAAAAGTTACTAGTAGTAAAAATTTTACACATATATACATTTATAGAACTTAAAACTATAAATACAAATATTAATCTGAATCAGTTTCATGTTTTTTATTTTTCCGCTTTTTCTTCTTTCTATAAGTATCGCTATCACTGGACGAGTCACGATGTTTATTTTTTTTAACAGATTTCTTTTTCTTTGACTTAATTTTTTTGTAATCACTATCACTTGACTCAGTTTCAACTGATTTCTTTTTTTTATTAGTTACGTTGTCACTGTCACTATCAGAATCTTCTGACGATGAATATCTAGATTTTTTCTTTTTAGCTTTTCTTTTCTTCTGTTCATTTTCTTGGTCAGAATCATACTCCTTTGAACGTTTGTCTTCTGAATTAGATCTCTTCTTGGAGCTATATTTGTTCTGTGGAGAGTATTTAGATTTATTTTTGTCAGTTTTTGATGAGTGTGACAATTTTTTCTTAATATCAGTCTTCTCATATGTTTCGGTACTGTCAGAGTCCGAATCAGTTTGTTTTTTACCTTTTGACATATATTTCTGTTTGTGACCCTGTGATTCTCTTTCGGAAGATAATTTTTCGTATTTATCTGATTTATCATGTTTACTATACCTTTTAGGATCATATCTTTTAGGTGATATGGATCTACTTTTATTCCTTGTTCTTGTTTCTGCTCTTCCATCTTTTCGTTTGGGTGATGGAGATCTTTTCCTATTTTTTGATGAACTGTAACGATCTCCATTTTCTTCGTCTCTTCTTTTAGGAATCTCAGATTTATCCCTATTTGTTCTTGAACTATACTTATCTCTATATGATGCTCTGTCCTTAATTTTGTTTACTATGGGAGAATACCTGCGTCTTCTTTCTGAAGATACTGAGGGTGATTTCTGTCTATCGTTATCCCTCGAGTTTTTTACGTATTCTCTATTGTAATTAGAATTACTTTTTTTTGGCGTTAACGACCTTTCTCTTTTATATCTACGGTTACTTTCATGAATCTTTCTATTGGGAGGTGACCTGGATCTTTCTGTGTTTTTTCTAGATTTATTGTCAATATTTTTATAGAAATTACTACTTTTTCTGTATTTGTAATTACCTTTGCCAATGTCACCGTCAATGTGTTCACTTTTTTCACCTTTTTCATTAAAATGAGTAACTCCCCTTCCTTTTCCTCTCCACTTAACTTTAGAAACACTCTGACTGAAGTCAACATGTATTCTTCGATCATCTATCAGTACGTTATCCATTTTAAAATATGCGTTTTCACAAGCCGCTTTATCTTCAAATTCTACAAAAGCATATTGTAAAGAATCACCTGTTTTCTTATCCCGTATAACCTCACATGACTTAATTTTTCCAAATCGACTAAATATTATTTCTAAATCATCGTCATTAGTAACTGGATTTAGTTTGCATACAAACAAAACATTTTCTGGAGGTGCCATTTCCGCATCAGGTAAATCTCCCACCATCTCTAAAATAGTTGCTCGAGCCTTGGCTTCTCTTTCTGCTTGCATTTCGGCTATTTCTTGTGGAGTTTTTCCTTCTAATTCGTCAATTTCTTCATCAGGTGCGATTCGACCGCCTTTTAATCTTTCAGCGCTTGGTGAAGGTGACCTAGATGGAACAACTAATTTTTTTGGATCGGGGAACGGGTCATCTAATATTACGGTATGAGTAATTCTTGCATCTTGATAGGGTCGATCGTCAGTATCACATATAACCTCATTTATACCTTCTAAAATATCAAATCCTTCAACAACTTCACCGAAAACACAATGGTTTTCATCAAGATATGTTAAATCTTCCCCAAGTGTTAAGAAAAACTGGGAACCTATCATACGGTCTTCATTTCCCACAAATGAAATTAATCCCATTTTAGTATGTTTTATTCTCGGTTCGTTTTCACCTTCGAAAAACCTTTTTTGTGGTCCATCTAAAAGCCCATATATGGATTCCCCTCCACTCCTAGAACCTGTCGGATCTCCTGTTTGTGCCATAAAGCCTCGACTTATTGTGTGGAATAAATGGTAATTATAATATTTTACTTTACATAATTTTAAAAAATTTAAACATGCTCTTGGGCGGTCATTGACAAATAAATCTACAGTAATATCTCCCAGGGTTGTTTCGATTACAACAGACATCTTCAAAATTTTGTGTAAGTAGGTGCCTACAAAATATATGAAATGTGAAATATATATAAATTGTATATTTAGTTAGTTTTATTACCTGTTATTACAGCACTAGTTCCCAGAAAATTTAATTCTGTTTAAATACGTTTGAATATTTATATGTGAATACTTCTAGCATTTCTATCTCAACATAACATAACCTATAATTAAAATTAAAAACATGTTTTTATGTGTCTGTTGGCAACATGGCAAAGTTAGCTTCAGGCAATCCAAGAGACCATTGAGTGTGCAGAGTGCTTACAATAATCTTACGGCGGTTTAGGGCATTGATGTACAGGAGGCACTATAGTCGACATTGTTACATTTGAATAATGCATAGTGTTGTTATTAGTAGGTACTATTATTATTTATTACATTAATTCTAATTAATCTAACAGCTTATCAATATCTCATCTCTGCTGATGGCATAATAATTACGTCCAACATCGTCAGCCAGGCCCTCTAAAGGGGTAACGGTTAAACCACAATTATCACTCACTGGGCGGGTAACAAAAGTTTGTTTTTCTCCTATATTGTGCCCAGAGAAATTTTCCTCTGAATGTGCCCCAAGGGATGCGTAATAGATTTTTCATTATTTTTAAAGAAAATAATATTTCGCTAGTATTTTGATTGATAAAGAAAAATTTAAATTTTACGTTTATATGTTCCGTTTTATCCTGATTATTGATTAGTTGCTTTAAGGTTAAAGGTACTGCACTAAACTTTAGACGCCATTGCCATCTGTTGGCAATATTACATGATTAGGAACTCCAGTTCTTGCTAAAAATGAGATCTTTTTCATAAACCAGCCTTAAAATTCGGGGTGATCTATTATATAGCATATCAAAAAGAAGATACTGATACTGAAATAGTTAAATATACCTAATACTTAACTCTTTCAGCGTTAGATGGAGGTTAACCAAACCCAGGTTTTAACATATAGCTATAGAAAAGTTCCAATAAATTAATTTTCGAGTTATAACCTGAATTTGATTTTTTAGCATATTATTTTCTGTGAACAGCTTATTTTTATTAATTTGATTTTAAAATTTTATAAGGTTTTTCTTACAATTTTAAGCAGGTTTTCAGTTATTTTTTGCCTTCAGTCATTTACAATGGCTTTAAATTTTTGAGTTAAATGAGAAATAAGTCACACACTTTAATTTTCAATATTTTCATTTAATTCCAGCTTCGGTTATAGCCTTGGCCTTGGTCTACATTTTTTTTTATTTCAAATGAATGGAATAGATGGATAAAATCAAATCAACCCAACTACCTACTTATTCTTCAAGTGTGCCTTTCGAATGGTATAAAGTTGATTCCAATCTATAACTTGGGTAAGAAAATTATTGGTATCTATTTGAATATTAATAAACATATTATAAAATTCTCAAAATGGTATATTTTTATGATCCGTTAGAAAAAAAATCACAAAAAAAATACCAGGCGGTACTATCCCCTTCAACAACGATTCATCTAGAAAACATTTATTGTATTTAATCTTTCTAAAAGTAAATCTTGTATACTTACTACACATAAACTTTTTCTTAGGATAGGTATACAAAAGGTGTCCCGCCAGAAACTACATCGATCGTTATCTGAGAATTAGACAAATAATACTACTAAAATATCTAGAACTGTCCAGCACTTCCCTTTATACCAGACGTCGACTCAAACTTCGTTATTTTAAATGAGACACTCTGTATAATATTCCATTTTTGGATTATCATAATAATACCTCTACCACAGACTAAACTCTCTACCCTCATTCTAATCACGAGGATTATTCCACAAGTCGGAACGTGTACGGGGGAGAAGGCGGCATATTACTATTATTATGCAGGCCGCATTTGCACCCAGAAACGACTTACGTTGGTAGGCCTTAATCAACATTCAGTGCAGGAATGAGGGACCCTTGGAAAACCTCATTAATTAGGGGGGCGATCAAATGTCGACCGGTATCAATCTCTCACATTGACCCAAGCCAACATTCTTGCACGCCAGACCCACAGAGAGGGTTCCAATACTCTCTGTAAATATAGCTGGTCAACGGTCTACCTGCCGCAGGATTCAAACCGACAGAGTGGTCACCTCGTTTCAAATATTGACGTTCATAAACCACTTGACCACTAACTGAATAAATTCTACGGAAAATTTTAGGGTATCTTTGTATAACATTTCCTATACCTATAGAAGTTATAGAATTTGCGATTAATTTATTAAGCAAAAAATTGACGAAGGGTGCGCAACTTTTTTTTGGAAATAGATATCAAGTTGATATTTGGTATTCATAAAGAATTATAGAATATCCGTAAATTTAAAAATATTATATCTTGCTGTTACATTTAAGCTAGAACTTACATATCTCAAATTGAACATTCTTTATTTTTTCGTCCTCTCTTGTGTACATTAAAATTGTCTTTTAAGCCATATAATAATTGTTAGGGTTGCGATTATTGCTTTTGGAAATTTCTATTATTTGGGTAGTTTTCATCATGTCTATGAACTTTGACACGGATATAACCATTTTAAAAACAACAAACTTGGCTTTACATGCCGTACGATTCTGAACACTGAAATCCGATTTTAGTATTTACGTTTTTGCGATAGTGTTTACATAAGTTTTTCAAGTGTCAAAAATGGCTTACGTGTATAGCAACTCGGAGTTGATGGATACCGTGTTAATTGTATTGCCACAGAATTTGTCCCGCTCGCACCCAATTTGACGGCTGTGGTATCGCGAAACGTTAGATTGCCCTGATCGCCCCTACGCGATTCTGGTAAACAAAAAAATATCGGGTATCGAGGCGTGACTGGAAATATGGGGAATCGACGAGAAGCGTTCGAGTTGTTCGAGAAAATGGATAGAGATGCTAGAAAATACCTGTAATATTCGTTTGGTCTATAAAAGAAGAATAAACGGCCGAGTCAGTCAGTCTTGAATTACAGTACTGAATTGGAGTGTTTAGTTGGAGAGATCAAAGCGATTTAGATAGTGATTAATTAAATAGTGTTTAGTTCAGTTTTAATTAGTATCCAGTAGCGTACGGAGTAGTAAATAAAGCAAAAGTCGGAATGGGAAATCCGTAACAGTATGGTGAAGTAAGACAAAAATGCTTTAGCAGCTTCTCGACTGTACGTACAATGATTTCCCGGTACATATATGCCAAATGCAGTAACTTTTACCGCGGTAGTGCAAAGCGGGCGTGACACGGGAATTTTGCAACCGGATCGTGGACGAGATGGATGTCCAATGTGGTGTCCAAGGCATATATATCAGCACATTTTAGAGATTGTTGAAGAGAATCCCTAAATAAGTACCAGGCAAATCGTTCAGCAAGTACAAGAAATGTCCCATTCAATAGTGTGGCATATCATACACGAGGCTAAATTATATCCATACCATGTACAGCGTGTCCATCAAGTATTAATACCAAGGGATTATGTGTTACAAATTATATTTTGTGAATGGTTGCTGCAACAAAATGCCCAAATTCCCAGATTTACAGGTGTTATAAAATGTTATTTATTTCTTACAATTTTTGTCCGTTAATTTTTTATTAAACATTACTGCCATGCCGGTCACCGACTGCATGCTTTACATTGCGCAAGGTCAGAGTTTACAGTGGACCGGTTTCCAGTGCCGTGCAGAAGTGTATTCTTAAATCATTTTTTTACTGCCCCATTTGAATTTTTTTACAAAATTGTATTTGTAAGAGTCCCCTGTGCATCCAACATTTTCTTTCTGAATCACTCTGTATAACGAATGCTACCCAAATAGTAGGAATTTGGAATTATCTCAAAAATAGTAATCGCAATCCTGACAGTGATTATATGGGTTGAAAGACGATTTCAACGTGCACAAGATAGAGCGAAAAAATACACAGTATTCCATTTGAAACTGAAAAGTTATAACTGTTTGAAGTTATCAACATTTAACAGCAAGAATAAAATGCTTAGCATAATAACTTTAAATTTACGGATACACCTACCATAATCTACCTTCGTCTAAGTTCTTTATGAATACCAAAAATCAACTATTTCCACAAAAAGATGGTGGACACCTGAGTGCAGCGTACGTCAATTTTTGTCTTAATAAATTAATATGGCAAAAGCGCTGGGGAGTAGACACTTTGCCATGTTTCCAAATTTTTAAATATTTTGGATCAGTATTTTCCTAGATAATTGGCGCAGTTCCCGGTGGGACACCCTGTAGATCCAAGGCATTTTCTTAATATAACTATAGATAGACAAAATAATCATGGGTTTTTTGAGTATTATCCCTCAACTGCCATATTTATCTTAATTGTCATTTCTTGTTTTGACTGGCTCATTAATTGATTGGATAGGAAGTAATCTAAGTGGTCGTCCTCAGATAGTTTGAGTCAGTAATTTTAAATCTAAAGAAATATAGGTTGCTTCGGGAGTTCCTCGGGGGTCACACTTGGGTCCCTCTTATTCAATATGTTTATAAATATATCTCAGTGCTTCCATATTTGTAAATACCTTCTGTTTGCTGATGATCTTAAACTTTCTTCTATAATTCATAGTGACTACCATCTGCTTCAAACTGATCTTAACTATGTTACCGATTGGAGTTTTAAACGGTATGCAACTTACCACTGCCAAGTGTCATGCTACGATATTCTGTCGAGATAGAATTACCTACTGTTAATTTTACTTATCGAATAAGTGATGAATTTTTGATACAATTTACAGTATAAGGGACTTTGGTGTGACCATTTATAGTTATCTGCCATTTATTCCACGTATATCTGAAGCAATATCTAAATCATTGCAAATGTTGGGCTTTATAAAGAGATGTACTCAAGATTTTTTAGATGTAGCAACGTAAAAATTTTATACTGTGCACTTGTTATGCCTCACCTAGAGTATGTTTCCAGTTTATGGCCCTCCCGTTATAATATCTATATACAATATGTTCAGCAAGAACCAAATAATTTACCGAAGGGTAAAAAACGTTACAGCTAGACTGTTACAGTATTTAGAACAAAATCCATTAAATTCTATAAGGCCGGCTAGCCGGGAATTGAATTTGGATAAATCAACCGTTCAACAAATTTTAAAAGACTAATGAGTATTACGATTTAATTTATAGCTCAAATTGTAGTAAAGTAGAAACTATTTATAAGAACCTTGTCGGTTTGTCAGTAATGGTTTGCCAAACAGACGCAAGGAACACTACTGGTTCGTTAAAATCCGTACATTGTAAATCCAGTCCCAAACCAAGGCCATTTCGGAGTAAATGTATGGTGCGGCATCATCGGTAGATCTTACTTTTATAAACATACATTGAACAGCGTGCGTTACCTAAATTTCGTACAAGAAAAACTTCCTGCACTTCTGGAGAATGTGCCTTTGCAGCTAACAAGAAACCCAAGGTTTCGGCATGACAGAGCTCCACCCCACACGCCCAGGATTGTGCAGCAATATTTAGATTACACTTTCCCAGAAAATGGATTGGGATTAATGGAATTATTTAGTGGCCCGGAAAGTCATCACATCTAACACCCCTCGATGTTTTATGTGGAGTTTTAAAAAATAAAGTTTGCAAAACACCTTCGCGAGATAATAATCTTTTTTTCTCTAATGGCCAAATCCAAAATAAACTCTTGGGATTCACGTTTAGTTCTGTATGACTCGATCATTGTCAACTCCTTAACCAATTCTTTGCAAGTCTGGGGACTGCGTTACACAGACTTGTTAGAAAAGGTGCAAGTCAGTTTTTTTAAAAGACTTTTATTGTTGCCTCTAAACACGCCTGGTTATATTGTTAGACTTGAAATAGGAATTAGCAGTCTGTCGTTACTGGTTTTTAAAACGGCTTTAAACTGGTTACTTAAACTTTTGGCAATGGAAACCAATCGTTATGCTCGTGCGTGTTTTCACAGGCAGCTGCAACTACTAAATGATGACACTCGTTATAATTGGCTCCTTCAAGTCAGACAAATGCTTCACAATATAGATTGTGCGGATGTCCTGGACAACTTGACTTGCTCTCGTCTAAAAAGACATATGCCTACCATGTTACAAAAATATAAAGAAATGCTTTATCAGAGAGACATAGCTTTAGTTATGATGTCTACAACACCTATTCTGTATAAAAACTTTAATATAACAAGAGACACCACATCTTATTTGAAACTTCAATTGCCTATTTACATTATTAGACTTATCTCACAACTCCGCCTCTGCAACAAATTTTGTATGAATTTTAGTTTTAATGGCATTTCATACTCTATCAATCCTTCTGAATTGTGTACATTGTGCAACCAGCACAAATTAGAAACCATTGAACATATTTTTATGGAGTGTCCTATTTCCGTCGGTTTAAAACCCCCAGAACTGAGAAATCTAACACTTAATTCTTTCATTGCTATGCTCGATGGTTTAACACTAAATAAAGCCTAGTTGTTGGCTGGTTTCATAATGGGTTTTCTGCGACTTCGCTCTTTTGTGCTCAGTGAATGATATGCCAGTAATATAGTGTTATGGCTTTTTTGTTTGTGGGTTTGTTCTTAATTTACTCTTTTTTTTAGTTAGCACAATATTTGTATCTTAAGTATTGCTTTTTATTTATTTATTTGAATTTTCTATGTACGTAAGTCGTTCGGTTCTTTCTTTTGTCACCGAACATAGTGCAGAACCTCTTCCTACAAAAATTGTCATATTTTTTAGAAGGAATAAAGATTATTATATTATTATTATTAATCTTTTTTGAATTTGAAAGAAATAATTATTACAATGATGTTTTGTAATGAGTTAAACGGCGAAATGTTAATAAACACGGCCCACAAAAAAATCTGGCGAAGATTGGATATGTGTTTTGAAACGAGAGAATATGATATAGAGAATAGATTGCAATATCGCTATTGCTATCGGTCAGTGGTCGCGCGGTTTAAGGCGTTAGTACTTGAATCGAGGTGACTAGACGGAGTTGGTTCGAGCCCAGCTGCCGGTAGACCGTATATAAGCTACATTCGTGGAGAGGATTGGCACCCTCTCTGCGGGTATGGTAGGGTGGAATAATGTTAGCTTGGGTCAATGTGAGAGATTGATGCCGGTTGATATTTGACCACCCCCCTAATTAATGAGGTTTTCCAGGTTTTCCTCATTCCTGCACTGAATAGTGGTTAGGGCCTACCAACGTAAGTCGTTCCTGGGCGCAAATGCGGTCTGCTTAATAATAATATGCCGCCCCCTCTCCCGCACAAGTCTCCGACTTCTGGGCTAATCCCTGTGATTAGAATGAGGGGTAGAGATATTATTATTATATTATATGTATGTAATATGAGGGCGTTTGCCTCATTTTTAAGTTTAGTTATTGTTATCATCACCTTTTGTATTAACTGTATTAAAGAATTGTCAAGCTTAATCCTTTTATTTATCCTTCATGACATTTATGCACATTAAAAAACGAACATTCAATTATTTTTCAACGACTGCTTGATCCTTCCACCGCTAATGTGATTTTTAGGTGGTATTTCTTTGAGACTCTTTAGACGATATTGCTTATAAATTTTAAAGGAAACTAGTACAGACAACATTCTCCAATAGAAGTTTATTAGAAAAAGTAGCGCCTCTTAACAGGAAAGACATTGTGTATATTTCTGGAAACAATATAATTGATGACGTCATTAGTCGTTTCTGTCAAATCCATAGAAATCATAAAATATATAGAACGCCAGAAGCCTTTACATTAGGCACTCAAAAATAGTCAGACTATGGAGGGGCTTAGAAATCAGCCATCAAACTTAATGTAAGCAGTTGGTTACACTGCATTTTAAGTCTAGCATACAATTGAATTCAAAACGGAAGGAGCATAGAAATTACAAATTGGACGTAAAATTTTCATATTTTGAAATTCCCGCATATTAGTGTGAAGCTGCCTCGTTAGTGTAACCAACTCATGATAGCTAAGTTACTGCAATATTACCAGACTCGCGTTTTCTCCATAGGTTGACTATTTTCGATACCTGTTTTGGCGTTCTATATATTTTATGATTTCTATGGTCAAATCCCAAAGATGATACCCTTGTTTATGTACTTAAACAAGGATAATACTTTGAAAATGGAGCTTATCCCATTTAACACCATGCACGTGTCCCAAATTTTAATTAAATTTTTTGTATCCTCAGTAGACCCGTACTATCCAGTTTGAGACACCCTGTACCAATCTTAACTTCTTTCATACTGAACCAATATTCATGCAGCAGATTTCACGTATCTGTTTTAACTCTTAAGTGTAGAAATCTTGAATGTAAATTTTATATTTTTATTCACAAATATTGATTTTGTATGTTGTCTTTTAATTTTGGATGTATGTGTATGGAAGTGTATGTATGTATATGTAACTGTATATGTGCATATATATTGCACTTTGTACTTTTGTCTTACATATTTTGTTATTAATTGGGTCTTGACCGTGAACAAATAAATAAATAACTAAATAATCTGAATGACATTCTTGTCGTTTAAAATTCGTGTCATCTACTACTAGTGTAACTTTAAGTTTTAAAATTTTCCAGCACAACAAACCGAAGTTAACAAGGGCACAAATGGAGAGGTCCCCGAGGGATCGAGACACGGCTGCCCAGATGCGAAAACCCGATTGTCCATTGTCTGCACAATTCCACGGCCACCTTCTCCCGGACTTCCAGATTGAATTAAGGCCGAATTTAGCTTATTGCGAAGGGAATTTCTACAAATTGATACTATTGCGCGCGAATTTGTAACCGTTGGTCTGCTGCTATGGGAAATTAGATCTTTATTTGAACGATGACATATATGTACATTTAGGTACACCAACATGCATGATACCCCACACCGCAATTAGAGTTGTGAACATAATATTATTCAGAAGTATTTGTAAACAGATACCGTATTGACTGCAATTACTATTTTAGGAAAATAAAAATGTGAAATAGGGGTACGTTTCCCCTGAGATCCCGAGAGTACTTACATTTTATTTATTTTTCATTCAATTACTTTAAAAGTTGTAGCATTGTGAAGTGTAAAATCGGAATATTATTATCACATTAAAACTTGAATAATTATAATTTCTCAAATTTTAATTTTTTATAAAACAACCTCTGTTTGTATCTGTGTATATTGTGCAATTTTGTTAAGATGTTAGGTGAAACTACCCCTGTTTAACTTTTTTATTTCGCAAATTTTATTTGTAATGTTCATAATGGAAGTTCAGTAGTTGACCACATAAAAAATCCCATTGTTAAAAATCATCATCAATAATTTTTATCAACCGACACTAAGTATTAGGTAGGTATAATTGGAAATAAGAATTATTTATTTTTGTAGTAGATCCATATCACATTAAAAAGTGGAAGAGCTATTGCCTCAAGATATGGATCGACGAGTGATAGTTTTCAATTTTATCTTGCATCAGTATATTCATTTTCACAAGAAAATTCTTTTCACTGGTGAGACTTGTTTTCTCGTAGAGGAATCACAACTTCCATGAAACCCGTATGCAATAATTCCTAGACGAGTTAAAGATGAATGTTTGAGTCGGTATTCTTGAGCGCTATTTGATTGGATCAGTTATTTTGCCAAATAGATTAAAGGGCGAAACTTCTGAAATTTCTGCAAAATACTCTCCCTGATTTAATCGAAGATTTGGCATTGCAATAGGTTAGAGTTTTGCTTTATGCATGATGGAGCACCGTTTTGTTTTAGTGCTACTTTTCCTTTTTAAGTTTCCAAAGAAATGGTTAGGACGAGTCAATAATTGTTCTCAAAATTGGTCACCACGATCGCTAGACCCCAACAAATGCAATTATGGGAAACATTGAAAGATTTTGTTTATTTCTTACCAATTATTAAATTCCGAGACAAAGTCTTCTACAGACAGCCAGACAGTCTAATAAACAGTATTAATATCTGGTTTTAGTTAATGAAAACCTTATTCTTAGAAACCTTAATTTTCAAATTCAGCAAAATTAAAATAGTGTTTTAAATTAAATTCTGCGAGGGATATTATTCTTTTTAAATTCGATTAATGGAAAAAAAGTTTGGCATAATTTTAGGGGTTGCTTACGGTCAATGGACCTTGTAATTGATACGTAGATTTTATCGGTTTTAAGTTGTATTTATTTCGATTCAAATTTTAAACGTTTTCTCGCGCCGCGGAACTAGCCGTCTTATCGGCATAGTTTTTGTTCAACTTAAATTTACGCATGAAGAGAGAGAAAAATAATTGTAGAACATAGTGTTAGAAGTTTACCAAGGTGTGCAAATGTAGTTGATCAATTCTTGTAAATTTTACCCACAAAAAGGGCATCTACATTGATTTGAACTATGAAAATGTAACTTATGGTAGTAGTTGCAGTGGTTACATTTGGTTTTGCTTTGGGCGGATTTTGTTTAGTGCACATTCTTTGGTATAAAAAGGAAAACGCCTTTCTACAATAAGGATCCTGTGTGGAAGGTTCGTAATTTTCTTTTTTGTTTTGCATGCATTTTTCTGGCTTCATTTTTGAATTATTGTTAATATTACCTAGGTACTATCTCTTGCAATAATAATGACACTCTTTTAAAATAGTTTTTGAACTTCTGGAAGTTCTAAATAGATATTTCATTAAATCTCTCTTGGTGAGTGAAACAACTAATAACTAATGTTAAAAATTTAATATAGATTTCAATATGAATACGTCAGAAGTTCAAAAGAAAACGAAAATTAATTTTAATGAGTGTCATTATTATTGCAAAAGAATAGTACATACGTTTTTCTCTCTCGTGCAGGCGTTTTGTTATCTAGCATTTCCTTTGTTAATTGGGAAATAATTTGTTTATCCCCGACAATTAGAGATTCAACCCGGAATTGCTTTTTACCAACTCCACAATTGGGAATCTGACGTCACGGGAAGCATTCGAATACCGGGCAGGCAAGATTATCCAGGAGGCCAGACCGAGGACCTCGATAAGTACCCTATTACGTACGTTAAAATACTGTTTTTTATTTTTTCTACGTTCATGCAAAAAACAAAACTTTATTGAACTGTATTTAGTGGAAAAAGTGGATCTTTATTGCACTAGTGCAATAAAATGTTTATTGCATTCATCTGTCATTCTACTACAGCGTTTTGTCATCATGACAAACATAAACGTTCAAATCTACGTCACATTTTCCCAGAGTTAGATCATCTAAATAACATTTTTTGGTTTTTGCATGAACGTAGAAAAAATATTGTATGCAACTTGTACAAAAAGTGCTTATTGCACTCGACGTGTTGTCCTACTCGGCCTGACGGCCTCGTAGGACAATTTCACGTCGCGTGCAATAAACACTTACTTTTTGTACTTGTTGCATAAATAACTATGGTAAGCCATATATCTCTTATTTTGAAGTGTTTGTCCATTACTAAGGTTACATCTTTTTAGGTTTTTGTTGTTTTGAAGGCATCCACATCTATAACACCGGTACCATGGCCGCCAACAAAAAACTGATGTTAATAAAATTACTATCGAAATAAATAAATCAACAGATTGTTATATCATAAAAAGGCAGATACATGAATGAACCGCGTTTTAGTTTCGAATACGTCGTTTCAGTTCGAGAAGGGACCTTTCATCTAGGAGCTGCTTGGCATGCAAACTGAGTTAATTGCAGCGTAATTGGTGGTGACACTTGAAGGTGTCTGTTCTGTGCAGCTGTCGCTCCGCGCTCTATCTTTGCTTTGGAGGCGCCGGTGGCAGCCAAATTAAGTTTTGAAAAGTTGCCTGCCTCGCAGACTCCTCCACAGCAGCCAGTGAAATGTTACTTAATATAAGCTAATCTCTCTCTATAATTACTGGTCTCGTTACTTGGCACGATCGTTTTTAGCAATGTCTGTATGGAGTATATTATTTTTTGGGTTATCTTATAACGGAGTTTTCATCCGCTTATTTGGCATATTAATTTTTGAATCAAAAGGATCAGTTAATGGTCACTTCTACGTTATTTAGAACTTATCTAAAAAATTTGGAATGGATGCGTCATGAAAAAGAGTCAAGAGTCAATATCGTAACAAAATTGTTGGTAAAATCCTTATAGTTTCCCAGAAAACAATTATTGAAGTTCTAGTAGTTTCAACCTTACGCATCGCTGGGCTACTGTAGTCTCTAGCCAGGCTTTACATTTGTTTTTCAAATATCGAAAATGGCTTACGTATAGCAACTCGCAGTTGATGTGTATCGTTTTAATTTATTACGCTCTGAAAATGCGTCAGTAGAACGATTTCTCGGTAAACATGTGCCAAATACTACTTTTACCGTGTTGTGCAGTGAGTGCAAGTGTAGTTCAAACGCAGGCGAGACGCGGGAAATTTACAATCGAATCGTGGAAGAAATGGAGGTCCAGGGCGTTCACGGCGTACTGCAGAAATGTGGCGTATTATATACGAGGCTCAAGTGCAAGTGTAGTTCAAACGCAGGCGTGACGCGGGAAATTTACAATCGAATCGTGGAAGAAATGGAGGTCCAGGGCGTTCACGGCGTACTGCAGAAATGTGGCGTATCATATACGAGGCTCAATTAGATACCTACGTACTATGTAGAGCGTGTCCAACCAGGGGATTGGACGAGGAGGACCGGTACCATGGCGGTCACGATCTCTCGACTTTAAATCATTTGGATTTATTTTTGTGGGGATATTTAAGAAATTCAATTTATTGCACAGAAGTTGAGACTATTGTTGATTTACGCAAACGTATCACAGCTGTTACCAATAACTATTTTCAAATCATTTTTGAACTGCTCTTTTTGATTTTATTTTTATAAAATTGGATTTGTAAGGGTACACTGTACATTCAAAAAATTTTTTTAGATAAGTTCTGTATCACCCTTTATACTTACAGGGTGTCAAAAAGAATGTACCAACACTAAGCTGAAGATCTAGATACAAAATATTATGTTTGAGCTCATCATGCCTTGTATGAATATCGCTGGTTTAAATTTTATTTTGATATTTCTCAATAATTACACGAATAATAAATGACACGCACGCAAAATACGGTAATATTTATTGACATGAAAATTTGACACAAGCCTACTAAGAAAAGAAATAGCAATATCAGCGCCTGAAAGAAAATCACTACAAAATACATTGAAACATTTAAATGTAAATAACCCAGAAACCGATAAAATTAGGCTACCTAAAACAGTATATTTTTATGTAGAATTGAACGTGCTTTTACATGTCTAACTTTTTTAAAGCATATCTCAACAGATAAAAAAATATGTATTGATTTACCTAAATAATACGGTGAAACTATTGCCCTGTATGAGCAACGTCAAAATCAGCTTCAAATTAGTAATTCTCACACCAATTTTCAGTCATGCTAGCAAAACTTTCTCAATTATTGAGAAATTTCAGAATCAGGTTTAAATTTTAAACCTTGAACACCCGGTACCTATTAAACCAGCGTAATTCGTATATTTGTTATTACTCAAGTATTGAAATTATCCTATTACTTTTTAATTTGTGACCAGGTGATAAGTTCTTTTTCTTTCGCTTTTTCTCTATTTGATTTCCTGTACCCCCTTTCTCCTCTTCATTGCTTGTAATTGAACTGCTACCCTCTCTCATTGTTTTCTTTTTCGTAGAGAGAGCTATGATTTTTCATGATTGATTTTTTTCTTCAAAATTATAGCAACGAGCAACGAGCAACACTGTCTGTATCAGCTTTATTGCTTAGTTTTTCTGTACTCGAAACAGTTTTCAATGGATTGAAATATGGAACATACCATGCACATTATTTGAATTTGAGAAACATGCATGCTTTTTTGTTAGCAAAATCACATGTGATTTTAAGTTTTTTATATAAAAAAAGTCAATTGACAGTACAGGGCCGGCTAGTGCCCAAACTGAGAACATCTGTGTGATTTGGTAGGTAGTTTGTAAAAAGATTAAAAAAATATCTCCAAGTTGCTATATTTTCGAGAGGAGTTAAAATTGACACATTAAGGGCGCCGTATTCTTGAAATGGTGTTCTCTGCATATACAAGTTTAGACATTTAAGAACTAAATAATATAGAGTTTAGCAAATAGCAGCAATGTTATCTAATGCCACTTGCGAATATTCAAAAGTATCGAAAGAAAACGAATATACATAATGTCATTAATTTCAACCACGTTATCGGGAGACCTAAGGCAGAAAATAAAAAAAAATTATTTTACTCGACCTTTAAAAAAAATAAACAAATCACCTTATAAAAATCAGTAACACGACGCTGCTGGTGCGCTACGAACTTTCTGAGGGCACCCATACGATAATCGAATGCCGGATTAAACATCGTTGCCACATCATGTTTACATACATAATATCGTCTAACACATCAGCGTGTTATTTAAATTTACCCGCATTTCCCGCATTTCTTTCCCCCCAAAATTGTAAAGCACGCCACACATTTGAAGGGGTGATGGAGAGAATAGTGAGAATACAAGCAGTAAGCAGTAGTTTGTTTATTTCGGTCCCGCGTATTCGTCGTAAATGCATAATTTAACAAATTTCGAATATGCGGAAATGGTAGTGTTATATGGAGATTGTTTACGAAATGCGACTGACCCTAATTTTATTAATAAAGTGCTATGGACGGATGAGTACAGTTAACAGGTTAATACCACACTAGTTAAAAAACAATAAATTTCTAGGCTATATGTACGTAACTACAAACTGAATAATTAATTGTACTTACGAGTAATACTAAAAATTCATATTTATTTGTAAAACGTAGTGAAAACGTAATATCAAAATTATTAAACTGTAATAACCTAACATTCGAAAACATTTATTTATTATCTACATTTGTTTTTATTAACAAATAAATCAATATTTAAGAAAAATGTATTAATGTATCTAGATTAAAAAAATAGTTTTACTCCTTGTCGTTAAATAATAGTATAAAAACTAGGTAACTAGGTTATTGGCCTAATAATACGGTAGGTCAAGGTTCACTCTCGATAACTTAAATTAGCGGAGTGCCATTTCGGTCTTGGACAGTTTTCTGTCGACAACACTATGTTTTTTTAAATTTAGTATTTAAACACGAAACACTTTTCAGCTTCTGTTAATAATTTACCCATTGGGTATAGGTTTTTATGTTAAATAGTTTATTACTCGGTTTATTATTAGACACGTTGGAGTTTTGTTGCAGTCATAACAGCTACATTTGCTCAGAGAAAAATCCACACACTACTTGTCGGTTTAGCTTTCAGAGGTGATTTGTTGTCAACGTATGGGCAGAAGTGTACGGGTATCTTTTGATTGGACCGTATTTCCTACCGGAAAACCTGAGTGGACTGCGTTATTTGCAATTTTTAATAGAATTATTTGATTATTATTATTTGATTTCATTGGATATTAACATTTTAAATTATGATTGGCTGAAGTTGAACTGACCAAGAAAAAATGATATTCTAAAATAGTCAGTACAACCGTTTATTTGTGATGTCTAAAACCTAGGTAGGTAGGTACCAGAAAAATATTTCAACTTCGTCTACATTGAGTTGAAGTGTGAGCTGTAAACGACCAAGGCTTTGAGCGGTTAGTGACAGTCTGAAAAGGGGGTTTAAATAATAATTTGAAAATATTTTTATTCGGCGTAAATATGCATTTAGATTTTTTTTAACCGCGTATTCGCATGATACTCATCATTCCCTATCTCCTCTTAAAATTAATGACATTATGACTGACTCACCCTGTATAACGACAGAAAGCGGTCTAACCAATAAATTTTTCGGTACAGAAATCTTTCAAAATTCGTATTTTTTTTAATGTAACTGTAAATATTGTTACAACATAAACTTCCATAGTTCTGCATATAACATTGTTCACTTTTGTTTATAAGTATGTGAAAATAATTGTTAAAATGTGTGGTTAGAATGGTAAAGTAATCTGTGTTATACAAATATATTTTAAAAGTTATTATACTCGTATTATTTGAGGAGAATTTAAGTAGCAAATGTGGATAAACAAAACATCAATAATTTTATTTTTGATATTACTTTTGCTCTACGTGTAATTTTTTGAGATTTCTGTACCCAAAAAACACTACAAATGTGATCATTATACAGCGAGAAATATGACGATCTTAAGAAGATTGACCATTAGAACTCGTGTGAATTTTGACTTTTATATAATATTTTTCACTCTATGAAAGTTTCATTAGCTCCTAGCCGGAACATTAATATAAATAAATAAAAAGATTAAGCATACGGCTTAGTTTTCTGCACTTTAAAACCTCTTTTCACATGTACCCTCATCAACGTCTATTAGCAAGTTAGAAAACGAAAAACTCAAGAAAAATCTTGAATGAATAATTAATATGAAATTAGAGAGTTTTAGACTACCGCTCTTAAAATGCATAAGGGTAGGATACGTGCATAGGAAATCAGTTAAATCTAAGAGCTGAATTGTGCTTTTAAGCTAGGGCGATCTTTGCGCAGATGCAGTAATTAGAATAGTATACAGGGAGCTTCAGTTCCAGACTGTCAAATTCAACTAGATAGATGATTTTTTATAAAGAAAGCAAACGTTCAGAAAGATAAATAAATGTATGCCAAATTTTACTTCAAATTTACATAAAAGAAGTCGGGAACAATTTGTATAAATGATTATTACATTAATTGAGTTTATATATATTAACAGCTTATAAAACCAATGGTATTTTTATGTCTTATTTATTTAATATAGTTCTAGACTTAGCTATAAAAGAAAGCAGGATATCAAGACGGACAGTATATAATCAATCCAATCAGATACTAGTTATGTGGACAACATCGTCATACTGACAAGGACAAAAAATAGTTTGGAACATGCAGTAAAAAAGTTAACATAAATAATAAATGAAAACAAACAAAGTATACGATAATAGAAAGGAAAGAAGAACGAACAAATACAGAGCTGACAATATTAACTGATGAAAAAGAATATCATTTTACGAAGCTGTGGAAAGGCCATGTCTACATTTTTTTTTAATTCACACTTTAAACTGAATTCACAGTATCATCTCTGAATTCAGACTTTTAACCTTGAATTCAGACTTTAAACTCTAAATTCAGGCTTTAATCTCTGAACTTATGAATTTATGGTGTTTTTTTCAATATTTTCAACGCCGATGGCGATACAAATCGAAGCCTTCAATAGTACCCACAGTATAGTGAGTCGCTTTCTGCTTGTGGCTCTATTGAGAACCAGCATAGTAAGTACTAATTATAGACACCTGTTACTTTTCGTGTGCTTATGCCTTCTGTCAGTCTTAACAGAATATGAACAGGCAGGGTTGCTGTTGTTGGCCTTACCTGTGGCATACTGGTGAGAGCTAACAAGCTTGGAACCAATATATGTCTGGTGGCACCGCTGACGACTAACTGTGGCTATGTGCTATAGATGTTTCAATGATGCAACATTATTTATACACCCAGTATTTAAATAGTAGCAGTAGTAGTAGTAGTACAAATTCAATGGCACAATCAAATTTAATCAAGAAATTGATGTTAGCACGACATCTAGGTCTAGGAATAAAATCAAGTGGGCTGAATATTTTCCTAATAAACTGCAGCTGCACATTAAATCGTCTCTATAATCAAAAACAGTAAAATTATACAGGGTATTGCATATAAAATTTCATAGTTGACGACATACCATAAAAATTTTATTTTCTCCTGTATGATATGTCTTCCAAATCTCAATTATGTATCTATATATTGGGTCGGTCAGTGGTTGCGCGGTTTAAGGCGTCAGTCAGTTTGAATCATTGTGGCTAGATCGGTGTAGGTTCGAGCCCCGCAGCCGGTAGACCGTATATCAGCTATATTCTAGGATTGACATCTTCTCCACGGGTATTGTAGGGTGGAAGCATGTTAGCTTGTGTCAATGTGAGAGATTGATACCGGTCGATATTTGGCTACCCCTCTAATTAATGAGGTTTTATAGGTTTTCCTCATTCCTGCACTGAATGGTGGTTAGGGCCTACCAACGTAAGTCGTTCCTGAGCGCAAATGTGATGGTCTGCTTAATAATAATATGCCGCTCCCTCTCCCGCACAAGTCCCCGACTTCTGGGCTAATCTCCATGATTGAAATGAGGGGTAGAGATATTATTATTATAAAGCTCTGAGTTCTACGTCTTGTTTAATAATTTCGTTAGCGATGTGAGTTCAGAGATTAAAGTTTGTATTCTGACTTTAAAGTTTGAATTCAGATATTAAAGTCTAAATTCAAAGATTAAAGTCTGAATTCAAAGTTAAAAGTATGAATTCAGATATTAAAGTCTGAATTAAAAATACTGTACAACATTTGTTGTTAAAATTACTTTCGGATATTATAACGCCAGCCTTTATTGAGAAACATAAATCTAGGATAACAATATTTTTATTTTTAACAAGGTTAAACTGACTTAGACTAAGAAAATTGACACTATCCAAAATTATTTCTAATTGAGGTGTATGACCATCCAAAACCAAATGTTCTCCATCATTATTTATATGACAATTTACATTAAAGATAGTATAATCTCCACAAAGATGTCAGACTGATTTAGGATAACTTTCAGATATATTTTCTACAGTTTCGACATGCGTTTCATATAAATTGATATCAGAAGCAGGTGGTAAATACACAGTACCAAAAATATGGTCTGAAATGTTAATCCGAATTGAGACATAAAGTTCTTCTACAACACTGTTTATATTTTCAATCACTGAAGATGATACTTCAGAATTTACTGTTTTAGCATACCTCCACCTCTTGATTTTGAACGTGTTAATTGATTACGATTTCTTCTATATACGACATAATTTTCACTAAATAGTTTATTATTGGAAATACTATTACATAACCATGTTTCAGTCAAAATAACAATATCATAATTTACTAGTTGAGAATTATTATATGTTTATTACTTTCGTTCAAAGTCTACGACAGTAGTTTTGATAATAAACTTGTAAGGTTTTGTTAACATGATTCTCATGTTAACATGATAAGTTTAAAATTTTAAGTATATTAATACACAGATTAAATTATTTCCGTATAAGGTGGAGTAGAATAAAGTTGGTTTGGGTCAATGTGAGAGATTGATACCGGTCGACGTTTGCCATACCCCTATAATTAATGGAATTTTTCAGGTTTTCCTCATTTCTGCACTGAATAGTGGTTAGGGTCTACCAACGTAAGTCGTTTCTGGGGTCTATTCTTGACTTTCAGAAAGTAATCCTTATGCGAAAGATGTCGATAGCATTATTGTACATACTTTAAAATTTTAATTTAGTATCATTTATTTGTAAGATTCAAAATGTATTCTCCCATAAATATATTTTTTTCATCAATGAGATAGGTAGGTACTCTAAGTTTCTAAAATTCCTAAATTTTAATAATAAAATGCTATGCCCGCTGTCAAAAATTTAAATCATATCAGCCCTTAATTTTTAAGTAAGCTCAGAAGAAGCAGAAGAGTTACGCCTACAATAGCAATGTGGATATTCGCAAGCATTACATATGCGTATTCCCCACATGTCCTATATATACGTGCAGAAAGATATTCCCACGGGACACGTTTCCCTGTCAACAGAAATAAAACGTAGACATGACTTCGGGAACCGCCAATATACATATATTTCTGTTATGACGGAGCTGGCAGGGGACGCGATGAACAATTTAAAAATGTTTTTGTCGCGAATAACAAAATAACTTTAGTTGTAAAATATGTGTAATGTGTTCAAATTTTCACAGGAATATTCTGTAGCTTGCTTTTTAAACTTTGTCGCACCTATATTGTAAAGGGTCATCTATTATACAAGCCAATTCACGGCGGTGGAAAGTTTAGAGTTTTCATTGTTGTTTTGACTTCTTTAACATGACCATTTTTGATGAAAATATTTTTTAAGAACTGTCACTTCTGGTTATAACAAAATGCGTCGTCAACTTCGTTATATTAAATGGAATGACATATTTTTTTATTCAATCTTTGGATCCCCACGTTATGTCAATGAGACTTTCAAAAGACTCAACTTTTTTTGTAGTAAACCGATTTTCTTCAAATTCGGTACAGTTGTTATACGCTTTAAGGTAGATAGTAAACATGAAAAATAATTCAAAATAAAAAACCACAACACCTTTAAGCCTCCAATTCATGTAAGAAATTTGATCAAATTTTTTTTATTTATAATTATTTTATAATTTTGAAATGCCAACCTAAAATCCCATTAAACATCCTATAAAAAGATAATCTTGTTTCAATTCACTAAAAGTAACCGCTTTCGAGAAAAATGCCATTGAAGTTTTCATGAGATCACGTAGTCCTCAGCAATAATAAATACAAGGCGTGCTTTGGAGACAAAAACCATGATTTATTTAAGTCTGGTGTCTTGACGACTGTCAACAGTATTGTCAAAAAATTGATATAGAAAGTCTTAAATCTCGTTATAATGAATAATTACTCTAACACAGAATTACGTGATATGTATTATTATTATGGGCTAGCAGCTGGTAATACATATGAGGCGCAACGACTTTATTATGACGTATTTCCTAATAGAATATTACCTACCTCAACCACGATAGTCCATTGAAAAGTTACATTTGGGGTTGCGTTTTTTAGAGAACGCAATTTTATTGTTTAGATGTGAGGGGGGGGGGTCAAAAAAAGTTTAACTTGAAGTTTGTGGGGTCACAATCCTCCAGCTTCGGCCGCCATCTTGGAAAAGGGGGTTAAATTGTTTTTAGCATTTATCAGGTAAACTATTGGTCATACAAAATTTTTTTAAAAACATTTTTTATTGCAAATTGAATCCTCTACAATGTTAGTCCAGTAATTTTCTTGTTGTAAAATCAAAAATAACAAATATATTAAAGAAAAACAATCCAAATTTTTGGACAAATTTTCTTTTGCACGCCATCATTTGTTTATTTTTTATTTATAAAAAATGACATCAGAGCATTTTTGTAGAGTGGTTTTCAACGAAGATTTTTTATTATATACTTTTTTTATTATATTCATTAGTTTGGGTTTTACAGCGCTGTGAAGTGAACACTAATTTTTCCTACTGATAAGTATAAGTTTATATCAATGATATGGCATAGATTTTAATTATTTTTATAATAATATTTTTTCTTATAGAAATTTCTATATTGGTATGCTCTGATGAAATAAATTTTGATTGTTTTTCTTTAATATCTTTGTTATTTTTGATGTTACAACAAAAAGTTACTAGACTAATATTGTAGAGGATTCAATTTGCAATAAAGAATGTTCTTTTTGTATGACAGTATGCTTGATAAATGCTAAAAACAATTAACCCCCTTTTTCCAAGATGGCGGCCGATGTTGGAGGATTACGATCCCACATACTTCAGGTTAAGCTTTTTTTGACCCCCCCTCCCTCACATCTAAACAATAAAATTGCGTTCTCTAAAAAATGCAACCCCAAATGTAACTTTTCAATGAACTATAGGGAAAATTAGTGTTCACTTCACAGCGCTGTAAAACCCAAACTAATGAATATAATAAAAAAAGTATATAATAAAAATTCTTCGTTGAAAACCATTCTACAAAAATGCTCTGATGTCATTTTTGCTAAATAAAAAAAATAAATAAATTATGGCGTCCAAAAAAAATTTGTCCAAAAATGTTGATGGTTTTCCTTAATATCTTTGTTATTTTTGCTTCCTCTGTTAAAATTGCATCCTCTAAAAAATGCACGCTAAGGCCAAAATAATGTAACATTTCAATGTACTACGTATGTTTTCTAAAATTCATTGGAGACTTCTAGTCTCGTAAAATATGGAATGTTCAAGGGAAGAAACCGGTTGGATGTCGGGCGTCCAAGAAGAACACGAACAGCAGGTCCAGAAGAAATAATTTTAAATTCTATGGAAAATAGTCCCACGAATAGTTTTAGAAAAATTGCCACATAACACAATATTCCTAAAACTTGTGTGTATGAAATACTACGAGAGAATTCACTTCATCCTTACCATTATCAAAAAGTCCAGGCGTTATTTCCCGGCGACTCTGCATCACGTCTATTATTTTGTAATACCATAAATAATCTATCACAATGAGGATAATGAATTCTTACAAACCATGCTATTTACCGACGAAGCAGGATTTGATCATGACGGGTTGCTTAATTTACATAATTCCCATTTTTTGCCAGAACAGATTTTTGTTAAATGTATGGGTGGGAATTGCAGGGGATCATTTAGTTGGATCACATTTTTTCCCAAATAGGCTGTTTAAAAAATAAGTTAATACAAATAACTGGTATTTAGTTTATTAAATTATAACATAAAGAGGAATATGAAGAACCAAAACTAATATGCGCAGTGTCCGCAGCTCCACGGCTATTTAGCAAAGCCTGGGCTGTAATGATCTACTTCCCCGCTGGGTATGTAATATACTATTACACAAGGTTGGATCTTTAAGCTTTCTATCAATATCTTACACTGGCATAATTTCAGAGATGGTGTTGAAAATTTTAGTGCCGAATTTTGTTCTTCAAACATCAAACAATAAAACCTATTTTCTTAAAACACAATGGTCTGTATATTTTTATTTATTCTCTGACGATCCATATTACACTTTCCAATATCTGCCTCTCTTACTTTTTGTGTAAATGAGAATTTTGAATAAAACTTAGCTAATGCGTCAAATTATTCAATTTATATTGTAACAAATAATTTTCAAGTGGAGATAGTTTCACATGATAAAATATTCTTTTAAAAGAGGGTTCTCTAAAGTTTCCTTGTAATCTCTATATTAGAAACTGGATAAAATTTACTTAACTAGCGCAAACAACTAGGATAAGAGCTCTACGAACTGACGACATGAAATCCTACTCCTGAATTTTCTATTAATTCAGCTTTTAGGCGTACTTTGTTTTAGGAAGTTGATAATAAAAATATCTGAATTGAAATTATTAGATAATTAACAAAAAAATGAGGAGGAGGTAGAAAGGAAGAACGGTCCGCTGAATTCTTACCTTGTGATTATGATGTTTCAGGCACAATAAGGACATAGGTTTGTATTTATTTAAAGCGGTAAAATAAATACAGCTTAAGCTTTTGGTACTAAATTAATTATACGAATTTGTTCATCTCACCTCTAAATATGAATTATCCATAATTTTCTCTTAAGTGTATTGTTCATTCATCATATAATGATGTTTTGCAATGTATTTTAATCGCATTAAAAAAGTTTTGTAATGTTTCCGCTAAAAATGTAGGTACTTTTATTCTTGAAACATTAATATACAGGATGTTTCTTAATTACAGGTCAACAAACCCAGGGGCGTATTCTGTGCCAAAAATAAAGGGTTTTTTGTTATATGGGGTCTTAGGACAGCCATTGTCCGGCTACAGCGTGTCAAAAATAAAAGAAAATCAGTTTTTAATTTCTAATCTGTTTGAGATAATTTAACCAAATTCTGTGTGCATATTTAGTATGACAATAGGTATGAAACCAAAAATTACCAGCTTTAAAAACGTACCAGTGGCGGAGGTGTGGGTATTATATGCGCCATTGTATTATCTTTACTTTTTATTTCTTTACACTTTTTCGAATTCCAAAACGATTAAAGACAAAATTGTTTTAGTTGACCAAGTCAATGGAACTTTACTATGATATATTATAACAAATGTTGGAAATGGTCACCTTCAGCCAAAGTACATGCTTCATATTTTTTTGAAATTGCAGCTCATATACAAATATTCCAGGAGTAGCTCTTATCACATCACAACCAGCTTTAATTTGTTGACGTAATTGTTCCTCAGATTTAATGTGAACCTTGTAAACTAATGTCTCTAAACATAAAAATCAATAGGGCTCATATTGGGTGATAGATAGACTTAGATAGAGTGCCTCGTTTATTATCCATTTTTCACGAGCAATACAATGCTATAAGAGATTCGTCTATAAAATACATAGTGCATACATATAGTAGTTCAGGTGAAATTACATAACATTTCTAGTAAAACACAAACAGTTCTAAGAAAATTTCCATTAATACTCACCTATACATTCAGAGAAACTTGATATTGAAATCGAGATTCCATTATGGTATTAGGGTTTTCATCAGACTAAACGTACGTGTTTATTTTGGAAGTTCATTATAGCATCTCCGTAAAAATTAACTTCGTCGATAAACAATATGATGGTGGTCTACATTTTGTTTATTTTTTTGAAAAATCCAGTGGCAAAATTGTAAGCGGGCAGGATAGCCATGCGGCAGTAAGGCTTCAACCTTTTGCATGTAATACGAGTATAACTAACTGTTGATACTTCAGAATGAACCAAACCAATTTATGATTCACACTTGAGATTTGCAGCGATCTGCTTAGTACTAGTATTTGGGTCTTCTTCAATTTCGTATAGAGTAGCTTCTTTCAACTCAGGCATTCTAAAACTCAAAAGTCTTCCGGAAACTGGACATCATGAGCCTGACTCGAGGTAATATTGAGGTGTCTGGATGATTTGGAAATCTTTCCATATAAATTCGCCTAGCTTAGTACCATCCACCACTTTCCATCTGCAAGGCAATAAATGTAAACCATATTGACCATTTGAGCATTTGAATATGTATAAGCCATTATTAAAATCTTTTATAATTAATTTGACAATACACGGTATTAAATACGATTATTTTGCATGGCCTCCGTAAGATATGTTTAAGCATATGTGTCTTAGTGGAGAAAATTAAAGAGTTGGATCAAAAAGTGGATATGTTATTAATTGAAAACCGTAACCTCAAAGACGAAATTGCCGGTATCAGAGAAAGTAAACAATCAACAGTGGTATCAAAGGGAAATGTTACGTCGTCCTATGCAACAGCTCTCACAAAAAATGATAATAATAAAGTTCTGGTTGTCAAACAAAAGAGTTCTGAAAAAGATATCAGGCAGGTCAAGGAAGATCTGAGAAAAAAGTTAATCCAACCGACATAGGGGTCGGTTTATCATTAGGTAAACCGACTAAAAGTGGGGGTATTATCCTTAAGTGTGGGAATGAAAAAGATCTAACAAGCATTCAAACTCAGATTCAAAAGAAAATGGGTGACGGTTATAGTGTTGATGTCCCGAAAATTTTAGAACACCGAATAAAAGTGGTAGGAATAAGTGAATCTGAATATGCCCAAACGGATAATGACATGGCGTCGAAAATTGAAAGTCAAAACAACTTACAAAATAGCTCTAATAAGAAAATTAAAATTATACGAAAAACTAAAGTTGTAAATAGCAAGTTCACTATGGTATTAGAAGTTGATGCCCTACGTATGAAATATGGCATTAGAAGATGTTTTAGGTGTTGTCGTTATGAACACATACTTAAAGACTGCAAAGAAAATAAGGTATGTGCCAAATGTAGTGGCGATCATGATGTTAGAGAATGTAATGTTAAAATTGTTAAATGTGCAAATTGTGTTGTGTCCAATCAAAAATATGGTCTCAATTTGGATGTTGGACATGCTACTTGGGATGTAAGCAAATGTGAATCCTATAAAAGAATTGAGGAGTCTCAAAGGAGCAAGTACATAAAATAGCAATTAGACTTGAATATTGTACTTAACTCCAGTATTGTTTATTTTAATTGTCAAGGTTATCTAAACACCAGAGATAGTATTGTTCTATTAGTTAATGATTGGAAGCCTATGATTGTGTTTTTGAGTGAGACTCATGTAACACCTAATATTGAATCATGTGAACTAAATATTGATGGGTATAAGTTGAATTCAGACTTTAAACTCTGAATTCAGACTTTAATCTCTGAATTTACACTGCTAACGAAATTATAGGACAAGTCATAGCACTCAGAGTTTTCTAGATAGAGAATTGAGATTTAGAGGATATACTATACAGGGGAAAATGAAACTTTACGATATTTGTCATCAACTATGAAATTTTACAACACCCTGTATAATTTTACTGTTTTTGATTCTAGAGACGATTTAAGGTGTGACGGTACATGTTTGGGAAATGATTTAGACCACTTAATTTCCTTCAACCTATTTTTATTTCTGGATCTAGATTTCCGTGATGTGCTAACACCAATTTCCTGATTAAATTTGATTGTATCATTGTCATGAACAGTATTATTTAAGAACTGGATGTCTAAATAACGTTGCATCTTTGAATTACGCCGGAATTGCCTATAGCAAACAACCGCAGTTAGTCTTCAGTGGTGCCACTATTTATGTACTGGTTTCGAACTGGTTAGTTCTTATCAGTATATCACAAATGAAGCCAATAACTCGCAACCTTAGCTCTTCACAATCTGTCATAATAGTTAACAGAACATGAGTACGCAAGATGTAGCACGTGTGTACACATCTAGTAGTCATTGGCTCCTCAAAGCTGGGCTTGAATACAGTCACAAGCAGAAAGCAATCCACTGTACTGAGAGTATCTACTATTAAAAGCTCCAACCATTGCCATATTTTTAAAAGCGGAATTTTAGGAAATAACTACTCTGTGGACTAATGCCCTGACTATATATAGCAACCAACCACGGTTAGTCGTAAGTGGTGCCATCAGACATATATCAGTTTCGAGCTGTCCCATCAGTATGCTATAGGTGAGGCCAACGACGAACAACCCTGGCTGTTCATGTTGTGTTATTACCGACGGAGCATATAAGTATGCGAGGTGTAGCATGTAGTGTCTACATTTGGTATTCACTGATTACTCAATGGCTGGGCCCCAATAAAGCTAGAAGCAGAAAACGACCCCCTACACTGTAAATACTATTGAAGGCCCTATTCGGACATTAAAGTCTGAATTCAGACATAAAAGTCTGAATTCAGAGTATAAAGTCTGAATTCAAAGTTTAAAGTCTGAATTAATACATAAAAGTCTGAATTCATACATAAAAGTCTGAATTCAGAGTTAAAAGTCTGAATTCAGAGTTAAAAGTCTGAATCTAAAAAAAATTGTGGACGTGGCCCTTCTACGGCTTCGTAGGTTTCATGTATTGTGTGCAGTATTTATGCGATATTTGTATTTTATAAACTAGGTCAATGTCACGGTTATTGAAGGGACGTTGATAAAACCCCTTGTAGTATCAAATCCTTTGTACAGATTACAGAAACTGTTTTTTTTAAACATTTTATAAAACAGCAACAATTATTTTAAAACATTAAGTTTTACTGGCAATAATTAGTAGATAACGTATTAAAATCCACCTAACAATACTATTATTTAATAATAATAATTAGTTAATAGATCAGTAAAGAATTGTATTTTTTACGTACTCTTACATTACGTACTTTTTTACAACACTCGAAAATGGTTTTAAGATCCATACTTCATCAGGATTGACAGAAAAGTATAATGACATGAGTCGCAATGTTATAAAAAAGCATATTTAAAAGATTATTCATTGCAGTTTTTTCTTTTTTGTATCTCCCTTACTTAACATTTAGACGTCGGAACTTGTCGTATCATTGGCAGTTTATTACGATCAAACTGAGGTGTATACATGCAAAAATTAGTTTAACATAGGTATTTACATTGAATTGGTGCTCTGTTATTTCTAGTGACTCGCATCGCCGAAATCTCATCACAATAAATTGGAAGCTGTAGTTTTGCATATCCAGACTATTGTTTTCTGCATTCACATTACCTCACTAAAAAAATCCTCACTTTCACATTTCACGGCCTCACAATTATGTCAAACTATGTCACTATTTTTGTTATAGCTTCTGCATTTGCGTGTTTTAGTACTTTTGATGCGATTAGATGAGATCTTGTGGCAACATTTTCTTCCAATGCACCTGTTACAACGTGTTATTAATACGTAGTACACACAAAGCTACGTATGTACTGAATTCATTATAAAATATCAGCTTCCGTCGCATCGCGCTGCGTGGAATACGACCCTGGGCCTGAAATGACCGGACAAGTTCCGAAATCTAACTGGTAACGCCGTAGACATGGTTCTGCAGTGAAACTTGGACGCTGTGCAGGGGCGGCATGTATAGCAATTTGGGTGCAGTTTAAAAAATTAATTATAACTCGGCTATTTATTTGATTTAAAAAAAAAATAATTTCAGATTAGCAATCTAGAGAACACGGACTACCCCCCCTCTAAACCGGACCCCCCTTCAAAGTTACACCCTGTATAGTAACTAACGACAAACATCTTGCACATTAAGTACATCTTACACCTAAAATTAGTGACCACTCCATCCTGTCAGTTACTCTTAATCAACAGAAAGAACAAAATGGTGATGTTATAAGTTATCGAAGATCATTTCAAAACTATAATTGTGATAAGTTGCAGCAAGATCTAATTAACATTCATTGGAACAATAGTATCTCCGATGTAAATCTGCTGACCGATTCTTTTGTCATGGATGCTAAAAACATCATAGATCGGATGTGTCCTAGGGTCAAAGTTGTCCAGAAACAAAAATATGCAGATAAAAAATGGATTACTCCTGAGATTAGGGGGATGATGCAAGAAAGGGATGTATTATATAAAAGGGCTGTTAGAGATAAAAATGAGAATACTTGGAATGATATAAGGTCAAAAGAAATCGCATTGTAAATAAGATCAGAGCAGAAAAGGAAAAATATTACACAGAAACGATAGATCTAAATAAAAACAACTCTAAAGAACTGTGGAAAAACCTTAAGACTCTATTACCTGGAAAGAAACAAACCATTCCTGAGGAAATCTACTTTGAAATAGAAATAGTTAAACAAGAGGCAGACAGTGCTCATAAATTTAATGAATATTTTGTAGACAGTATTAACAATATTATTCAGAATATACCACACACAACAAATGTGTTGCCCCATATTATAGGAACCACTGCACCTAATAAAGTTTTTTCTAATTTTGAAAAAATATCCATAACAAAAATGAAGCAAATACTTAAAAGTCTAAAAAATGTAGGAGGTGGTGAAAGTGGAATATCTAAGCAAGTTCTGTGTGATGTTCCTTATGCTGTTGGTGACCGTCTCTTGGATATCATTAATACATCATTTAGCTGTGGTATCTTCCCAGAGTCGTGGAAATTGTCAACTGTAATTCCTGTTCCTATGGTGCAAAACACAAAATGTCATAATGAGTTCCGGCCAATTAATACAGTCCCCATATATGAAAAGCTGCTGGAATTGTGTGCAAAAGAACAGCTGCTTGACTATTGTGTCGATAAAGGGATATTGGCCCCAAGCCAATCGGGTTTTCGTGAGAATCACTCCTGTGAGTCTGTTGTTGTTGGTATCTGTGATGATTTTCTCAGGGCTATTGACAGTGATAATTTTGTGTTGGCCGTATTTTTGGACTTTAAAAGAGCTTTTGAAACAGTGGTCAGAAACATATTGATAAAGAAATTAGAGCATATAGGTGTTAGGCATAAGGTTTTGGATTGGTTTAAGTCTTATTTGTGTAATAGAACCCAACGTGTAATATATAAAAAATGGCGTGTCGGAATCTATAAGTGTAAAGTACGGTGTACCGCAGGGAACTGTATTGGATCCATTATTGTTCTTGTTGTATATTAATTATACAGTAAGAGCGACTCAAAAATGTAAGATTGTCTTGTTTGCGGACGACACGATGCTCTATATAATAGGTAAAAACTTGGACCAAATGCAAATAATTATGAACAATGAACTTGGTTCTGTGATAATAAATTAAGCTTAAATACAACTAAATCAAAATTTTGTGTTTGCCAAAAGGTCAAGAATGGGTTTTTTAAATATTGAGAATATGCGGATTACTGTAAATGGGGAAAAAATTCTTTATGATAAAGAAATTAAATATTTGGGTACAGTTTTAGATTCCAACTTAAATTTTCATTCCCATGCAGACTATGTTATGAAAAAGTTTTCAAAGAAAGTTGGATTTATAATCCAGAATAGGGAAAGTCTGTCAATGCACACAATATTGTCGCTCTACAATGCCATTGCACTTCTTCATTTACAGTTCTGCTCAACCTTGTTATTTCATTTGCCAGAATATAGAATAAGCCAGTTGGAAAAAATCCAAAACAGAGCTATGAGAATGATTTTAAAATGTAATAGTTATACCCCTATCAGAACTATGTTGAATGTTCTAAATATGTTGACTGTCAAACATAGAGTCATATTTGGTGTGCATTTGTTTATTTTTAAGCTGAAACAAAATCTGTTACCTGAATATATCTGTGATAAAATAATTTTTTTTAGAGATGTACATAATTATAATACTGGGAATTGTACGGATTTTATTTTACTGGAAAGATGTAACACCGTTCAAATGCTAAATTTGTTTTATACAGAGGCTTGATAGAAAATTTAGTACAAACTACCAACGGCAATAAAAACTGTGATAATTTAAAATGCCAGTTCAAAAAGCTACTGAGAAAATTTGTTTCTTAATTAAAATGTTATGTATGGTTTATTTATTTTTAGGTATTTTATTTATTTTATAGTTTTATTATGTAATTTTATACTTGCAAAATCTGTTACCTGAATATATCTGTGATAAAATAATTTTTTTTAGAGATGTACATAATTATAATACTGGGAATTGTACGGATTTTATTTTACTGGAAAGATGTAACACCGTTCAAATGCTAAATTCTGTTTTATACAGAGGCTTGATAGAATTTAATAAACTACCAACGGCAATAAAAAAACTGTGATAATTTAAACCAGTTCAAAAAGCTACTGAGAAAATTTGTTCTTAACTAAATGTTAGTGTGTTTGTTATTTTTAGGTATTTTATTTATTTATGTTTTATTATGTAATTTTATACTTGATTTACCTGATTTGAGTTTTTATTTAGTTAAGCTTAGTTTTTTAAGTGTACTGACTGTCAAGTTTGTAACTTGTACTTTTATGTAGCACTGATGCTAAATAACTCACTATTATTATTATTAAATGCACTTGATGAAATGAATCCATTTTGTTGTTAACAACTAAATTTATTTGATGATTTGATTTAGATGATGATTTTGAAAAGTTGAAACTAGTTGTAATGTTTAAAAGAGTAGAAATTGTTCAGTATTTAATGGAAGTTCTTCAAAAAATGAATCTTTAATTTAATTATGACACTTTTAAAATGAATTTGTAATAATTTATTTTACGTTTATTTACCCATAATATTTTCTTGCAGGGCACACTTTTCCGATAAAAAAATATTTACCATTCCATAAAACTTTTTAACTAAACAGAAAATAGCCTTTGACGCTTCCTTTGATGTCATCCCATTAGTTGTCACTTTAAAAATCCCCGCATTACATTTGTTTTATAAAATTCGCTGCGATTCTTAAGTATTCGAAATCCTTAAATCCTTAATTCGCTTAATATGACTGAAAGAATCCGGAGGAGATTTGCTCAAGAAGCCAAAAAGCATTTTAAAGAATTTAAAAATTGTACTCGTTAAGAAGTGTCACCCTGCGTCGCGAGTTACGACGTCACGGACTCGGTTTCACCCCCAGAATTTCTTGGCGGAGGCGCGAGACGTGACTCGTGGATAATTCCTTAGAAAGGCCGTCATTAGCTTCAAATTTAATGATGTTTCACGGTACGGAGGAATCAAGATGTAGACTTCGACACTCTAGTTAAGTTTTAACGATTTTATTCAATCTCGGCATGTACGCGTGGTACTTTTTAAAAGTTTCCTCCAACGTCGACTTAAGGAGCTGCTTCCATTCTTATATGATGAATGCGGAATTGCCTTTCATGTGGAAATATTGTATTTAGAATTTCTTTATATACATGGTGTCAGTTTATACTAGCAGAACTCTAGGATTCGATAGAGAACCTTATTTTAAGTTAAGTATATTATACTGTAGAAGAAAAGTATGGAATAAATTCATTATTTCTAAAACAACAAAGTTTCATGAAATTCCCTTGGACCCGTCGATTTTGCTTTTTAAAAAGACTCTTTTTTCTATACCAACGCATTTCCGACGTTCATTTGTTTTTGCGTGATGATGTCATCGAATATTTTTATAAATAGAACCCTTATATTTTTTCATCGGATTCTTGTAGTGCTTAATTTGATAAATTCAAAAATGTATAATTTCAACACTTTATTCCTTCAACTTTCCGAAAAAAAATAACCGATCCAATAAAATCGGCTTGAAAAAATGTGAATATTCCCATTTGTGTCTGTGATGGGCTGGTTGAGAGTAAAATGGATATAGTGAATTCATCGGCAGTTTCACAAAATAAGTACTCTTCATTTTTAAAACGATTTAACAATAAGTAACTAATTAATTAATTAATAATTAAATTCTGGTTGCCTCAATCGTATTTGACCCCCTAATTTATTATTGTGTCTTATTAGATTGCATGTTAGAATATTACATCTTTTAACAGTAAAAACAACAAATTAGGTCAAGTCACCTCAGATACCTACGTGATACCTACCTGTTTATCTTTGCCTGCGACACCAGCTTCTTTCTTGCAAGGAATTGACACTGCTTTTAAATATTTTACCCTGTTTTCTCTTGATATTGAACGTATACATCAAGCTAGTTATTTTGTTATTCCATGTTGTGTGGTTACTTTTAAAATCTGTTTCACCGATTACGAAACTACGAAGTACGAAATGGTTAGCACTTACACGTTTGAGGTTATGTGGCGAAAATTAACTCTAAGGTATTGTGTGAAAATCATAGGTTTTTGTTATTCGTAAAATAATTTAAGGGGATAATTTATGATAATCTTTCTAATAGGGTACAATGGTATTACTTGTGAAATATAGATGTGTTTAAATAGTTGATTTTTCAACAAGTAGGTGAGCTATTATGCACGTTTATGGATTATATTTGGAATCATTGAACAAAGTAACTTACTAAACACTTTAATTGATAGTACCGAACTTTTTACTTTAGGTATTGCTAAATACAAGTGTTTTTAAATTAGAATCAACCTGCAAAAGTTGAAAATACGTTAAAAAATTATTTATCTTAGAGACAATATGGCAACCTCGCCTTCAATAAATCATATAGTTTATTTTATTAGGTTACATCAGTGGTCTATCTGGTCAGTGGTCCTCAAAATGTGGGTATTTAAAAAAAATAATATCCGTAAATATTTGAAATTATTAAAAATGTCTTTTACTAGACTCATCGATATGAGGAACTACACCTGCAGTTAAAATATTTGTACTTATTTAAGGTTCACCCTGTATACAAAATTGAAAAAAAATTGTAAATTCAGAAGAAATGCATTTATTGTTGGTTAATGACTGATTACATTCTTATGTAAATTATTGTACCCTTGTACGTTCTCTATCTAAAGTAATCTACATATTGCATGGACACTAGCTAAAGATATTAGGTACTTGTTTGATAACTTTTCTGCTGCTGCATAATTACATAAATTCAATTATATTCGATTAACACGCTCCGCTCCGGTCTGAGGTCGCCTCTAGTGAAATTAATTCTTCAGCCGATACGTTCGCATGACCGTCGACGTTCGTGTCGGACGGTGAATAACGCCATTAAATATTAACACACCAAACACTTCATAGCTTGTCTCAAAATGCCCCCACATTAAGAATCTTCCCCAGTTATACCAGCCTTCAGTGCATATATGATCAGTTGCAGTCGACCGAATGTATTCTCGGTAGGGTGAAAGTACAAGGAGAGATATTTAGATTGGTAGAGTAGAAAAATATCTACGCGTTTTCATTTACTATCCATAACACTTAAAATTCATACCAATAAGTTACATAATTATTGTACAGTGTCAAATTTATATACAGTGTGGAAGAAAAGTATGGAATACATTAATTATTTCTAAAACAACGAAGTTTCATGAAATTTCCTCGGACCCGTCGATTTTGTTTTTTAAATAGACTCTTTTCTATACCAACGTATTTCCGACGTTCATTTGTTTTCGTGTGATGACGTCATCGGATATTTTTTTAAATAGAACTCCTATATTTTTTCATCGGATTCTTGTAGAGCTTAACTTGCTGAATTCAAAAATATATAATTTCAATACTTTATCCCTTCAACTTTCCGAGAAAAAAAAAATAACCGATCCAATAAACGCTGCAGTTGAGAGATGTCAATTCTGATTAGATTTTGTTTAGCTGCCATAAACAGTTTCTGAGGTGACTTGATTTAATTTGTTGTTTTTGCTATGAAAAGATATAATATTCTAACATGCAATCTAATAAAACAAAATAATAAATTAGGGGGTCAAATACGATTGAGGCAACCAGCACTTAATTATTAATTAATTAATTAATTAATTACTTATTGTTAATTTGTTTTAAAAATGAAGAGTCCTTATTCTGTGAAACTGCCGATGAATTCACTATATCCATTTTACTCTCAGTCAGCCCATCACAGACACAAATGGGAATTTTCACATTTTTTTAAGCCGATTTTATTGGATCGGTTATTGTTTTTTTTTTCAGAAAGTTGTAGGAATAAAGTGTTGGAATTAGACATTTTTAAATTCAGCAAGTTAAGCTCTACAAGAATCCGATGAAAAATATAGGGGTTCTATTTAAAAAAATATCCGATGACGTTATCACGCGAAAACAAATGAACGTCGGAAATGCGTTGGTACAGAAAAGAGAGTTTTTTTAAAAAGCAAAATCGACGGGTCCGAGAAAATTTCATGAAACTTTGTTGTTTTAGAAATAATTAATTTATTCCATACTTTTCTTTCACACTGTATGTATAAATAAAAGTTAAAAAAACCTGCTTTCAAGAGATTATTTGCATCTCCGAGAATAGCTCAGATATCAGAATGGTAAAAATTGCTTCTGATAGAATGTTTTATGTAGAGTTCAGTGGTGCACTTACAAGTTCTCTACAGAGCGCCTCTTAAAATATGACCCAAATATATATATTTTTTTAATGAAACACCTTGTATATTTTTATGAAATTCAATTGCATAATTTTTTCCCTTTATAATGATATAAAGAGTGTTTCTTAAGGAGAGGTAAAAATCCAGGGGCATATTCTGTGGACAAAATTAAGTTTTCTTTTATTATACAGGGTTAACTATGACTAAGTACAAAAATTTTAACCATGTGCTCAGGAAGGCCTGAAAGACAATAAAACATTTAATTCGAAATTCTAGCTCGATGTTTAAAAAATGGGGCAAAACTCTCTTTTCCTACGGAAAGTCGGCGCCTATGACAATCAATCATCGTCCAACATTGTCAAGTGTAGAAACGACGAAAATAAACATTTTTATTATCATCATAATGTCTAAGTACCTGAGATATAACAGCTAATACGGTTAGCTGCAGTATTTTGTATTCGTTCTTCGTTCTTTCGTTGCACACTGCCAAAACTACATTTTCACTCCTTGCATCAGATTCTTCATAATTATCCACTAACATATCCGACATAAAATACTTTATTTAATTACTATAACACGTTTAAAATTAGTCACTTAGCTGATTTAAAGTAACAGTTCTAGGTTATGAATACTGCATTGCAAGTTGCATACTTTCCATGCTCCAAACCATGCAGAACATGCGAAGTTAGTTATAATCTAGGGTCATTTTTACAGAACACTGTAAACATCTTGGGATGTTATAGTTTAAAATATTACTAATTATTTTATGCAAACATCGTCGATTACTGTTAATATTGTTGCTATTATTAGTATTAACAGAATTTAATTACACAACAACACATGAAGTTTAAAAATTTCTCGCCGTAAGTGCACTTTCACCCTCAAGAGTTCTAATACTCAAAGGTCTTCCAGGAATGAGCTGAAGTGAGCTTTGGATGATTTGGAAATCTTTCCATATAAATGTAAACCGTATTGGCCAGACATGATGTCCCATAAGTTGCGCCTTCTACTAGTGACGCCAAAATAATAATAATAATAATAGATTCATTCTCAACGGATTAAACAACCCAATTACAGAGAAATACAAAAATACATAAAGACAAGAATAAGAAAAAGTACAATAATATATGAAAATAGTAACACATGCTCTCAAACCGTTACATTTAAAATCTTAAAGTAAAGTCCTTATATCACTGCGAAATATACTTAAATTTACTAATGATGGAACTTGCCCTATCAAAATTAATATCGCTTCTATCAGCTATCGAATTAAATAATTGTGACATGTTATAAACAGGTGACTTAATTAATATATTAGTTCTAGGTGTCTTGCAATAAAATATATGCGAACATCTAGATTGAACTCTTGGTACATGAATTGGAAATTGTTGCAATAGATAACTACAGTCAATTGTATTATTAAAAAGTTTGCATAAAAAGGTTAATGCAGAACAGTCTCTTCTGACAGACAATAACGAAAGATCAAATGATTTAAGTAGAGTTTCATGATCAAACCCTCTAGGAGGATAATGACCATTACATTTAAAATGCATAAATTTTAGGCACTTACGCTGTACAGATTCTACACGTTGAATACAATTTTGATACAGCGGAGACCATACAATTGACGCATAGTCGAACTTACTTCTAATAAATGTTACATACAAAATCTTAAGAGTATTTACATCTGAAAATTCGCCCCAGTTTCTAATAAAGTATCCTAATAACCGATAGGCAGATGACACTGTTTCTGAGATATGATCATTAAAAGTAAGACCTCTGTCAAAAATTACTCCCAAATCTTTAAATGTATCACATCTCTCTAGTATAGTTCCATTCAAGGAGTAATTAAACAATACAGGATTATATTTTCTGTGGAACGAGACAACCTTATACTTAGTCAAATTAAGTTCAAGGTTATTGCTGAGACACCATCAAATGAATCTTGTAAAAGTTGTGAGTCGATAAAAGAATTGATCTGTAAATAGATTGTTAAGTCATCAGCAAAAAGTAAATGTTGCACTGAAAGTATGTTTGAAATATCGTTGATGAAAATAAGAAACAGTAGAGGGCCCAAGTTGGATCCTTGGGGAACTCCTGAAGTTGATATATACGTTTCAGATCTTATACCTCCATATTCTACGAACTGACAATGAAGAAACATATTTGAATTTCTCGTCCAAAAAAACCACCGATTTACAAATTTTATGTTATTTATAAATATCGAAAATAAAATTTTACCTTTAACACCCTGTATCGTTAATAATCAGTTTTGGAAAAAATGTTATAGAAAGAGGTAGCATTTATTTTCGGTCTAGAATTATCCCCTGAATTTTTTGCTCATCATTTCCGGACACCATGTATATATATTTGGCAAATAATGATCGATGACACCCACACCTCCGCCACTGGTAAGTTTCTAAAGCTGGTAGTTCTTTGTTTTATACCTACTGCCATACTAAATATGCATATCATCACATAAAATTATAAGTCAATTTGAAAGAAAAAACTAGTGTAGTCTCAAATACCCCTTCAAATATGAATAGCATGCCTCATTTTTTATTTCAAACAATCATATATGAATATTACATAATGTATTTCTTCATCTCAATGAAGACGTTATGTTATTATCATTATAAATATTTCACTAGCTAGATCAGTGGTTCTTAACCTTTTGTTTACCGCAAACATCCTTTAAATATTTTTTTGTTGTTGCAGCCCCTACTGCCTACTTAGACATAAATCTCAATTTTAAAGGGTATGAAATATTAATTCTAATTTGCCCACCACACGTTAATTTTAGAAACAGAAGGAAGGGGGTATGGGTTGATAAATTAATTACATGTATTTTAGTAGCTTTGTATTTCAATAGAACATACAATTGCAAACACAATTATTAATGTGAAAGTTGACGCTGGATTTCACTAACAAATCTTGCTACGTTTTAGTTTAATATCTGAAACTTCTAACCTGATTTCTGACTCCACGCTGGTTAAGGTTGAACGATTTCTGTTCTTATTTTTCAAATAAAAGAGGGCAAACGGTATGTTTCCCATAAATATGTCATCATAAGAAGCATCCATACTTTTATAATTCTCTGATTCTGAAAAATAATTTTATAAGCAAGCCCAGAAATTTGGAAGTGTTGTTTTCTAGAACAGAAATTTTAAATCAGCATTCGAGATATTTATATGGCATTTTCTTCTTATACAATTCTTATAGTCCTTATAGTTCTCAATATGTTGCAGTGCAGCATACTATCTTACTACTAAGTTAAACTAATGTTACTAGAAATTTACTGAAGCTGTTCCTTTCTAAGGGATTCATTAAAAACCACAAATGAATAAATTCACTACAGTGCAATTTTAGAATCAGTGATAGAGTAGTTAGAGGGGGATAACTTTAATCTGAGATAGCTAAAGTATAAATGAACAAAAAAGTTAAATAGTATAAGCGCATAACTCAAACCGTTCCTAAAATAAGTCGAGTTATTGTATCAATTTTATCGCAACGTGATAACAGTGTGGATACATGCTGTGCCAGGTGAGCGGTTTGTGGGTTGCCTACCACTTGTTTTTCAGTGGAATTCAAAGATAAACAACTATTGTGAAAATTAAGGAATTTAGTTTAGACAGCTGTTTTGTCATTTTATTTTGAACATAAGAGTCGTAGAATTATTAATTTGTTATACAGGGTGATTCATTAAGAATGGGCAATCTCTGAACTGGATATACTACACACCAAAATATGGCGATTGAGCCAAATATGCCTTATCCGAATGTTGCTGGTTTAAAAAATACAGGGTGTTCAATGCTAGAATTTTATTTTAAAATATCTCAATAACTTTGAAAAAAAAAATTGGCACAATTATGTTTTTTGGCACGGCAAATAAGAATTTTTAACTAATTTTGACGTCACTAGTAGAGGGCGCCACTTATGGCACAGCATGTTTCTTTTAAATGGCAGAACTTTTTTGCTGTTTAGTGTATCCATCTGTCTATTAAAACAATCGATTCTCCTACCTGTTGTATCTAAAAAAGGTATACCTTGTTGAAGTCGTTAGGAGTAACAGTTTTCGAAATAATCCTATTTATTTATTTATTTAAATACAAACCCAACAGGCAAAAGCCCAATTACAGGGTAGGTTACACAAAAAAAAGAACATTGACATGTAACACAGTGACTAAATTAGTTGAAAACAACATAAAATTTAAAAATATAAATAACAGTATTACAATACAATACCAACTACACTCAACAAAGCACAACAAAAATAATTAATGAAGACACACGTAATAATTAAATATGAAATATTTGAAATATTCAGTGCACCGATTGAAAACTGTTATCGTTTCAGATAAAGTGCCTCTTCTACTGAAAATATAGCAAAATTTTACTTCTGGTATGGTCAAAATTGGGGGTTGTCATTTAAAAAAAATTGTCGATGACGTCATATCTCGAACAACGATGTCGTCACAAATGTGGGTCGTATGTCAAAAAGTGCCTTTTTTAAAAACAAAATCGACGTGGCAGGGGATTTTTTCGAAAACTTCTCAATTTCAAAAATAATGAATTTATTCGTTCCTTTTCGAAAGCACTGTATAGATTCAGTATCACATACAGGGTGTTTTGCACAAAAACCGACACATAGCAGGTGTATATAAGAGGTTCCAAATTATTGCAATTTAACCAAATATATCTATATACAAATATGCACACAGGTGGACAATTATAAGCCTACAAAGTGGGGCCAAATATTTCGAAAATAATTAATATCTCTGAATTACTTTAACATGTAATAACTAAATTTGGTACATCATTTAGGTTTATTATTGGTCTTATATGACTATAAGTTTAAGTAAATTAAAACACTACAAGGTGTTCACTGAGGATGAGTCACCCCTAAAATTATACCAAACATTTTTCCATTGATCGAAAGTAAATCACTTTTGACTCTGATTAAATTATAAATAACTTTAAGGTTTTCAAGAAAAAATGCATTAGAAAAAATCAAAAAGTCAGCACACTGTCAAATTTCAAAGACAAAGCTTACTAGTAATTATTTGACATCTTCTAATAAACACTATTAAAATCTTGTTTTAATTAATGCAATTAATGCATTTTTTGCAAACCTTAAAAATTTTTAAAATTTAACAACAGTAAAAAAGTTTTTAAATTAAATTCTGTACGGGGTATTATTATCTTTTTATATTCGATAAATGGAAAATGAAGTTTGGTATAATTTTTAGTGTAACTCACCTACAATGAACACATTGTAGTGTTTCAATTTTTTTGAACTCATAGTCAAAGAAGACCAATAATACATCTAAATCATGTACCAAATTTGGTTACTTCAAGTTAAAGTAATTCAGAAATATTTGGTCTCACTTTGAAGGCCTGCAAGTTCGCCTTTGTGCAACTTTGTATATAACTATGTTTAGTTAAACAGTATTTTTTTACTCCTGTCTGTTCTTATGTGAAACACCCTGTATATAAAATTTTGTGAAAGATTAAAATGAAGTAATAATAAAACAATTTTTCCAATGGCTCTCAATTCTTCAATGAGAACGAATTTCATTCGAATAACTCGTACAATAAATTTCGTATAAACTAAGTAAATGGTATTCTTCCTTGACTGTTTTTAATTCGCATCTAGTCGATATTATATGAATTTTAATTAAATTGTCAGTGTAAGTAGCAAATAATTCAATTAATGAAAATTTCTACAGTTGAAGTCGAACGAATGTTCACCTGGTCCACGAACAAACTAAAGCTATCCAGTTGCCCATCAAACCACTGCTGCTAAAATAAAACGGTTTTATCCAGAGCTGCCGACTTCAGCTTTTGTGTACAATCAAAGTAGTAAGCGCGAGTAAATGTTGACTGATGTACTCGTCAAGTTCCGTCAGATTGTGACGTGTTTTGTCATGGTGATTGTTATTTTCCTTTTCGAATCGCATGCAGCGTGACTGTTTGGGGGGATGCATCGGGATATATGTTTGGTTCGAGAAGCCAAGCATTGCATGAAATGGGTTATATCGGAGAATATACATGATTTATGCTTGAATGGTGGAACTAATGTTAAAATTCAATTACGTTCTCCTTTATAGATTGCTCTTTCTGAATGTTTGGTGGTTTATCTAAAAAAGGTAGCTGCATTGCAAATTTCATTATCTGTAGCTATTGCATTGTAAATAATAAGATTCGTTTGATCAGCAAGACTGATGGACCAATGATACCTACTTCTTGCAACTTGTCAACTTGACATTGTTAGTGAGGGTCGGAAACTATTATATCAAAAGAAGTAAGTCGAAGTTGCAAAGTAAATAATAAACGGTAAGGTTGATTCAAAGTGCGGAATTTGTTATTATTACAACAAAGTAATCAGTTTGCATTATTTTTCCAAACCGAGTATAAACCTTATAGTCAAACTACGTTACAGTATAACTCGGTAAATAATAATAACATAAGTAATATAAGAGTTGACACTCAGAAAGTTAGGAATATTCTGATCAACTTATAAAAAAATAAAGATTCTGTTCTGTTCCTAATGGCATTCCTTGATTCTTTACAAAAAAATGTACCAACTCTATATACCACTAACTTTTTCATTTAACTAATCGTTTGCAGACGATGAATTTCCACAATTATGGAAGCCGGCTTTTGTGATTCTTATTTTCAAAACTGGAAAAAATTAGGTAAACAAACTGTCGTCAAATATATTTTTTTTAGTTAAGGTAATGGAAAAAGTGAGGTATGATGACTTATTCGACGCAATTAAATCTTCAATAATTACGCAACGACACGGTTTTAATGCTAAAAGATCAATTATTGAGTCAAACCATAAACATTACACTCATTATATCAATAACAGAGATACCGATTTTAGTAAAGTGTTAATCATTACATACTAATAGCCAAATTGGCTGAGATCGATGTGCATGGATGTTTTCCGAGGTGACTTACATCATACCAGCTTCAAGTTAGAGCTACTTCTCGAGTACCTCAAGAATCACACTTAGGGATATTTGTTTTATTTCTGTAGGGAAAATCTCAACATTTGACAAATTTTACAAAACAGTAAAACAGTACAGTATTGCTACTTTCAGTATTATGTTGTGTTAATAAGTTTGTTTTGAGCTTCTGACAATCTACCATGATAGTTTCATAATGAAAATAGAAAACGTTATAGTTGACAAAATTCGTTAAAAGTAGAGATTTTCCCATCATTAAATACATCACACAAATATTCACGAATTTCGCATCCATAAGGATAAAAGGCTTTGGAATACACTATGCATATACACTATTCATTATTGGTTACTGGCACTGTCACTATAACGGCCACACATTAATATTTATTATATTAGATGGCCTTCATTTATTCATGTTTCGTCAAAGTGTAATATATTTTTCGATTCAGATTCGGACCTTATAATATTTATTTTAAATAGTTTCTTCGCCATATCACTATTTCGTTTTTTTCTATCTTTTCGATTTCATTTTATAAGAAAATTCACATGCCATAACTCATACGTCACGCATAATTCGTAAAAGCACCCTTCTATATATTTTAGGCAAAGTTTCATCTTGTATGATATAGAAACCTATTTTTGTTATTATCGAATGCTCATTTTTAAATACCATCTTCCTTCCATTATTTTTCGTCTCGTAGTTGTACTTCGTTGCCAGTTTTTATTGCTAAACATATAAACTACTCATGGACATTCTTGTTAATGAACTACATGTTTCAACCACATCACTTACACTCATATTTTGATCTCGCGCCATAATCCCTTCATACATGCCATCGTCCGATATTCCCCACTTGTTATTTTACGCTGTAGAGCCTGAATTATTCTCCTTTCTTAATAACACAAAATAACTAGTAAATAATTAAATTCATAATTAAATTAGCGGAAAATTATGTGCAAAATATGGTGTACAATTAGACTAAGCTGACTCCAGATTTTTATTTCCTGCTTCAAGTACCTACGTATACATTGTGTCTCATATGAAATCTCTTTAACTTCTCATGACTCAGTCAGGAGTAAGACTTAGCGATTTTTTCGTGATTTAGGACATTTTACTGAGTTTAATGGCGATTTAGGTGATTAGCTTAAAGTACCCACGGGTTATTTTCCCTTAACACATGTAGAAGAGGTGACGTAACATATAAAACACCCCACTTCTATATGATTCAGGCAAGAGCATCAATTCATTCATATTTTTGACGGTTTAGGGGAATTGATGATTTACTAAAATCTGATAATTGATATTAGTCTCTTGTTATTCTTTGATATCAAAATACCTGTCGAAATAGTTCGATCGTCCAACCACTTCTCACTCGCTTAATAAAATCTAGCGCTTCTCTTTTTTTGTGACCATTTTTACCTACCTATTTACTAAAAACTGAAGTGGTATTTGTGTTCAGCGCGTCAAAATATCATAGTGCATATCTTCGAACAACGACTTTTTTCTATTTTGTGTGCTAGTGTAATATTTGACTTAATAATTACAACGACAGTTATAAGAAACAAGCTGTAAGATCGAAATCATACAAAGAAAAATAATAATAATCTATCACCTTCTTATCCTTCCTCTGTCAATAGATTTTTAGACAAACTATATGTAGATATGTGGACATTTTGCTGTGCTCATAATATTTTTATGTCCTTTATTTAAGTAGTATATTTATTTTCAGTATTTTCTAGGGCCAAATCTTTCCAGATAGTAAGTTTTCACATTAGCTAACTCAGCATTGACGCTCATCGATCCGGCATCGACACGACATCGATACGACATCAACACGACAACCACACGACATGAATATGACATGGACGCAACATCGACAAAACGCCAAATTGCATGGACATAACAGTAACTATCCATTCACACTAACCACCATGATGGTATCATGTTGTTCAACGCATTGAATTGATTTTTATTTATTATTGTGTATTAATCTCATTAATTAATAATAAGTTAAAGCAAATCCAATATCTTGCAATGATAATTATGTTTCGCTTAGTACTGATGCTGCTAGTAAATCAACTGTCGGTGTCGTATCGGTGCAGCGCTGGAGTCGATGGATTTGAAAACGCCCAACAATGTTTCACTGCTCTGTGAAAGAAAAAATAACATGTTGATGTCGGTGTCGTGCTGTATACGTATCGGTATCGTGCCGACTAAAATGAAAATATTTTTAGTAAATTTTATTTCATTTTTGACAATTTAACCTTTGGATGGTATTCTTTATATGATCATGACAAAATATTAGACAGTAAAGTTAAATTAATTAAACCATTCGGTATTTCTCAATAAATAAAGTTACAACATTTCAGCTAATTAAATAAACTTGACTACAAAATAAATTTTCCTACAAATTAAAATTAAAGCGTTTGTAAGATCATAATTATACATGCTGAGAATATATATGCTTTACAAACCCTATTTAATTAAACTCTTCCCTGTCCATTTTCTAATAAGAATACAATAAAAACCTCCATTACAAAGTTGATATTAGGTACAGATTTGATTCGGGTTATAATACGCCACCCGTAGTTCTCCATAAAAGACGTCACTTTTCAATTTATTTGCCCTTAAATTTGTTTTTCGTCTCGTCGCGAATACGGTACGGTAAGATTGGTGTAGTAAACAGCTCCCTAAAGGGACGTCAAACTTAAATGTCATACAACGGATTCCATATGTGGCTGTGCCCGTCTTTTTCTTCATTCACGTCATCCGGTTTCTTTCTCTGTGCTCGTTGGCGGCGCCTGGATTTCCTTGCGACGAACTTGGTGTAAATAATATTTTGATATGATAGGCAAATGGAGGTTTAGCGTAAATAACAATTAATGAGCGATACATACATACAGGGTGTCTACTATTATTTGTGTACAAATCCGTAAAAACTTTATTCTTGAAAATAATCAAAAACAGTTTTTTTTTATTATAAATTACATCGCTAACCGCATCATCTGATCCTACCACGGCATTTAAGATGGCGATCCAAGAGATGCTATCATTTCGGTCAGTGGTCGCGCGGTTTAAGGCGTCAGTACTTGAATCGAGGTGACTAGATCGCTGTGGGTTCGACCCCCGCAGCCGGTAGACCGTATATAAGCTATATTCGTGGAGAGATTGGCACATTCTCCGTGGGTATGGTAGGGTGGAAGAATGTTGGCTTGGGTCAATGTGAGAGATTGATACCGGTTGACATTTGACTACTCCCCTAATTAATGAGGTTTTCCAGGTTTTCCTCATTCCTGCACTGAATGGTGGTTAGGGCCTGCCAACGTAAGTCGTTCCTGGGCACAAATGAGGTGTGCTTAATAATAATATGCCGCTCTCTCTCCCGCACAAGTCTTCGACTTCTGGGCTAATCCTCGTGATTAGAATGAGGGGAGGAGATATTTATTATTATTATTATTATTTTTTTTTTTTTTCAGTAACACCTTCCGAAGCTCCGACACATTCGGAGATGTTCTGAAGAGTCAAGCAATGACCAGCAATGACCACTCTCCACTCCGTGGAGTCAGTAATCATTGCGCCCGTAAATCGTGTGTTCTGAGCAGACGTAGCGAACCAAGGACGATTGCCTTCTGCATTCTGCCGGCTAAGATCTCTGCCGAATTTCGGCAAGTCGGTATGATCTTTAAGTTAGAAAGCAACGTATGTCTCATTCCACCCAGGACGCCTATAATTAGCACCACAATCTTAACAGAGTGGTCTGGATACAGCCTGCGGAGCTCGGAGAGAAGATCTCGATACTTCCTCCGTTTCTCCTCTTCTTTTAGGACGATGTTGGGGAGTCGAGAACTCAATCACAAACATCGTCCTAAGCTGGTGGTCGAGGAGGACTACATCAGGCTTATTGGTTTGAATTTTCCTGAGGGTGGGGAATGAATAGTTCCAATAAATTCGGCACTTCTCATTCCCCACAACGGATTCTATATCCCCCGGAGCATAAGGCAGCACTGGCGTCTCGTCTATGTCATACGAGTGTCGTAAATGATAATACAACACCCGTAAGGCTGATTATTATTATTACTATTATTATTATCATTTTTATACCCCCGAAATTCAATAAAAACTTTTACCCATTTTCTTATTTAAGATCTGATAAGGTGGTGATAATCAGGACCCCTCAAAACCCCTATGTGTGAAATTTGAACAAAAACCATAGCGAGTGTTTTCTTCTACTCGTTCTTAAAGTTTTATTTTTGTAAAAATTCATAAAAACGTTGTTTTTCAAAATAACGCAACAAATATTTTTTTGATTTAAATGTTATAGAAAACCGCTACTTCTGATCCTACCACGCCGTTTAACATGGCGATCCAAGGCCTGCTATAATTAATTTTATACCCCTCATATTCAATAAAAATGTTTTGCTATATTTTATTTAAAATATGATAAGGTGTTGTTACTCACGGTCCTCCAAAACCCCTATATGTAAAATTTGAATAAAAACTATAGAGAGTGTTTTGTTTTTTGGAATAAAATAAATAAAGTTTTTTCATTTATTGGACCTTTTTCTGCCAAACCACCCTCTAAAAGAATACATTTTTCAATATGCTTCCTATTGTGCTGTACAACTTTCTTTAACTGAGCTGCACTGACACACTTTAGTAATTCTTATCCGTAAATCGTCGATATTCAATGCTCGATTTCGGTATACTTTATTTTTTATTGTACCAGCAAAAATAAAAATCAATTTTGATTAATACTTTTTGACTTATTTCCATGATCATTCTTGATCTAGCGACTTTTAAATTCAGCGTTTTGTTTCGAGGGGGGTTGTGGTCAACTCCATAATATCAGATTGTAAATCAAAAATTCGCTAAAGGTTTTATTAAATTTCAGACGTATAATAAATTGTAGCAGATCTTGAGTTGCCATAGAAGAACCAGAATAAGCAGTTCTTGATGCTATTTAAAACATAAACATAATTGTTGCGTTATTTTGGAAAATAAAGTTTATAAAAATAAAAATTTGGGAACGTGAAGAAGAAAACACTCTGTATAGTATTTGTTCAAATTTCACACATAGGGGTTTTGAGGGGTCCTGATTAACATCACTTTATTAGATTTTAAATACAAACATTGCTGAACGCTTTAATGGAATTTCTAGGGTATAAAAAAAATTATAGCAGGTCTAGGATCGCCATTTTGAGGGGTACTGATTAACAACGCTTTATCAAAAAATTTTAAATAAAAATATCGCTAAACGCTTTTATTTAATTTCGGGGGTATAAATAAAATCATAGCAGGTCTTGGATCGCCATCTTAAATGCCGTGGTAGGGTCAGAGAAAGCGATTTTCGATGTCATTTAAAATTATTTTTTTTTTATTATTTCGAAGAATAAAGCTTTTACGGATTTGTACACAAATAAAAGTAGACACCCTGTATACTACTTTATACTTTTATTATATAAATTGAATAGTGTCATTTTGTTAAGTGTATACAGGATAATTCACAACTTATCCAAAAAAATATTTTGACTTGAAAAATTAAACTTAAGTATTCGATTTCCCTTGTGTCAAATGCAACTACTTTTAACGCGGTAGTGCAACGCGGGCGTGACACAGGAAATTTTGAACCGCATTGTGGATGGAAGTCCAGTGCGTCCACGGTGTATTGCAGCAAATAAGGAACACATTTTAGAGATTTTTGTGTGAATCCCCGAATAAGTACCAAGCAAATCGCTCACTTACTCCTTCGCAATCCTTGTACTTATCTAAAATATAACTGTACCAAATTTCAACATGATTGGATGTTCTGTTTCTCAATTATGCCCATAACTAGAAAACAGTTTTTTTAAGCCTTGTAACTTCTAAAGGAGGCACTTTTGGACTAAGCTAAGTTTGTCTAAATCGGTTCTATGTTTAAGATGGGTCCCATTACTTTCCGGACACCCTGTATATATATTTTTATGGACGTTCTGAATTCTTTAAGGCTGTAAAAGTTTAAGTTAGATAACTATAAAAGGGAGTGGAATTAAGAACCTAATATTTGTCAAATATAGTGCAAGAACAACCACAATCCTTAGGATTTATGAATACTGTATTAATCATGAATACTCAGCATTCCTGAGCGTGACGATTTTTCATTACAAAAATCAAGTAGTGTGAATATTAAAAGCTTGCTCTCAGTTTAAATAGCATCACCATTCTCTAGAATATTTACTATTTTATGAAAACGACGCTTCTATTATTTATAATTATTTATCGAGAAATTTGATACATAGTGACTTTCCGGGTTGTTGTACCGTGACCTCGGTAACTGGTAGCTACCAGAAACAGAGTTAAAATGCACATCCCTAGCATTAGCTTAGAATTCTTTTACCTGCCCTGGTTGTTCTCGGACTAGGCTCTGTGGGGACAGACCCGCTATCGGTGTCTCTGGGCCCGTCCATATATTGATTTCGGTTCCTATTGTTGGTATTACGATTGCTACGGTCGAAACCGTTCCTCGGATAATGGTGGTCCTCCGAGGCGTTCCATAGCCGCCGCTGTAACTGGTTGCATCCCATTCTTCCAAACGTTTCGCCGTTCTTTACTGTCGGCATCTTCAGTGGTGACTCTGCAAAAGCTTCGCCGCGACTGGATATATGGACGGGCCCAGAGACACCGATAGCGGGTCTGTCCCCACAGAGCCTTTCCGGAGAACAACCAGGGCAGGTAAAAGAATCCCGGCTAATGCTAGGGATGTGCATTTAAACTCTATTTCTGGTAGCTACCAGTTACCGAGGTCACGGCACAACAACCCGAAAAGTCACTATGTATCAAATTACAGCACTGGCCGTGAAAGCCTAAAAACCACTATGATCGATAAATGTTTGCAATACTTGCTATTTCCAATATGATCTAGAAGATTCTCCAAATCATAATATCTTGGGAGAGATCTTCCTTGTCCATGAGGTTGTCGAAAACTGTTATGGGTCTTTAAATTTCAATGAACTCAAACGCAGAAATTTGATGTCTCTTTTCGAAAATTGTCCACGGTATTTCCGTTGAGCCAGCATCATACACAATATACAGGGTGATTCAGAATGATGTTAAGAAAATCTAGGGGCAGGTTCTATGTTTAAAAATAAGAAGAAACATTGTCTCGTTTCGAGATACAGGTTGTTTAAAAATTTCTGTCTTAAATACTACAATCTTCATTTCTCCAAAACCGATAGAAATATTGAGATGAGATTTGATACATAACACTCTATGGTGAAAGGGCACTTTTACGCGTATAAATTTCTCTTGCAATATACTAACATCAGTGGCGTTCGTGCCGTTAAATACTCATTTTAAGCGAAACAAATTGTAGGCCACTGATTTTTGGACAAATTAGTATCGTTCTTTTAAAGCCAAGTTAATTTTCTTATTAGTTGGGTAATTGTAGGTACTCAAATTTTGGAAATCAATGCATTCCGTTTCAGGTTAGAAATATATCAAACGGTGCCTTGAATGCGATTAAATTTGGATCATGCAAACGTAAAATATATTAAATAGATATATTTATTAATTTCTAACAGGTTGACACCCAATTACAAGAAACACATAGGTTAAATATACACAAATTTTCATACACATACTTATAAAAATACACATAAATATAAATATAAAAAAGAGAAAAACAAAAAGAAAAAAAACTAAAATATACTGGAAATCTAATAAGAGTATCCATGCTAGGTCTTCCGCAGTAAAATGTAGGTCTGTTTCTCAAATGAAATCATGGGACCAAAAAGTTTATTATGTGTAACATTGTTTCACAATCAATGCCGTCATGCAACAACTTATACAGAAAGGTAAGAAGATATAAAATGTTCCTTCTGTCGGCTAACGAAATACTACGAAATCGATCCAGTAGTAATAATTGCTGATGCGTACCTCTCTCAGGATAAACTCCGAGAGTCCGAAAAGAGAAGTACTTTAAAAAATTGTTTTGAACGCCCTGAAAACTGAATGCATGACCTCGAGTTAGATGATTCTAGATTACAGCCCCGTAATATAATTTTGATCTAACTAAAGCAAAATAAAGAATTAGAAAAACAGTTATATTGTGAAAGTTGCTGCAATTCCGTAAAATGAAGCCCCACATTTTACTTGCAGATGCAATTATTTGTTGAAAATGAAAGTCAAAAGACAGCTTGTCATCAAAGAGTATTCCTAAATTTCTAAATTCAGAACATCTATTTATGACAGTGTCATTTATTTGGTAATGAAAATACATTGGTGAAACTTTCCTATTAAAAAGTCAGACAAAACATTTGGATATATTTAAATTTAACTTATATCTAAGGCACCAGTAATTAATGTCGCCTAAATCATGTTGTAACAATGAACAATCATTGAGAGTGTTGATAGTTTAAAACAGTTCCATATCATCTGCATATACAAGTTTATGAGTTTTGACTTCACCTAATACACTATTGATAAACAATAGAAGGAGCAAATAATCTAAATTGGATCCCTGTGGGACACCCGATGTAGAAACAGATTATGGCAATGCAAAGCATATTGTTTCCTTCGTAATAATTAGGACTTAATTAAATTGTAAAGCTGCGGTGAAAGTCCGTAGGCAATGCCTCTGTCCAAAAGAAGAAAATGATCAATTTGATCAAAGGCCTTTTGAGTCAAAGTCAAGATATATAACGTCAACCTGCCTCTGATCATCCAGGCCTTCGGCAGCATATTGAGTTAAGCAAATAAGGTTTGAGATGCACGCTCTTTTCTACCTAGTAGTAAATACAGGGTAAACTATGACTAAGTACAAAAAATTTAACCACGTGATCAGGGCACCCTAAAAGACAATAACAAAATTATTCCAGAATTTTAGCTCGATATTTAAAAAATGGGGCAAATAATAAGAACCGACTGAGATGGCTTAGATCCATAGATAAAACTTACATCTGTCAACAATATCTACTACCATCGTCGTTTTTTTGCAGCATTTCTAAATGTAGAAACGAAAATTAACATTCTTATTAGTAATAATACCTGATAGATAGGTAACAGTTAATCCACTTAGCCTCAGTACTTTGCATTCGTTTTCCATTATTTCGTTATAAACTGGTAGAACTACATATTCGCTCATTATAACCACTCACTACCGATAAAAGACACTTCCCGGCTCGGTGCAAAAACCAGTCAACTCCATTTTTCATAATTTGTGGGAAATCAATAAAACATTCTAAAAATGTAAATTGTCTGAGTTTTGGTGTCAAAGAATATATGTCAATTAAGTATATGCACTGAGCAATGATTTATTATAAAAGAGGCTGACATTTTCATAAACACATGTTAAAAAAAAAATTTAACACCTTTTGGAGTTGACTGTTTCTTGCACCAAACCTGTGAAAAATAAACAAATAAATCAAACAGTGTTTTAAACATTTATTAACTGTAAGAGAAAAACAAAAAACTATTGCAAAAAAAATAATACAAAAGAAAACATATTTTTACAACATTGAAACATTATAAATAACCTAAAAATTTTCGTTATATTATAACATTATTATCTTGAAATTTTTGTTATATAACACCATAATTTTTCATGATGTATGTATGTAGAATGACACGCTCTTTTAAATGGCATGGTCAAAATTGGGGGTTGCTATTTAAAAAAAAATTGTCGATGACGTGTCATATCTCGAACAACGATGACGTCACAAATATGTATGTCAAAAAGTGTCATTTTTAAAAACAAAATCGACGTGACAGGGGATTTTTTCGAAAACTTCTCAATTTCAAAATTAATGAATTTATTCGTTACTTTTCGAAAGTACTGTATTCGTTTACACAGCCGTAGGACACACTGCGCACTGTTGCTGTGTAAAATGTAAACTAAACCACCATGCAGTAAGCTCCCGCGCAATAGATACTGCGACGTGAACTTTTTATTAAACAGTGTTCTCATTTTTATTTGTGCAAGAAACGGCCATCCCCCGCAGTTGACTGATTCTTGCACCAAGTGCTTGTCCAGTCAATTCCACCATCTTTCTTAATATTCGTCGGACTTGGCTGATTGTTGCACCAAAAGATGCGCAATAATTTGTTGCATATGATCCATAAAATATCTAATTTTGAGGAAAAAGTGGAGTTGACTGGTTTTTGCACCGAGCCCTTCAATTAGATAATGCCTATTTCTTACAACAAAATTGAACGAAAGGAATAAATAGACATTTTAATGTAACCGCGGCAGTCTTGTGCCATAACCTAGAAAATCAAACCGGCAAACTATGATGTGTAGTGTATTGTGTATCTGCACCCAACACAAATGTCTTTATTTAATAACTATAAACCATTTAAACATTAGAATAAGGCACTAAAAACTGAAGAAGAACACAAAATTACAACGTAAACACCGGAATTCAATTATGACATGACAGCGATACTGACTGATGAGCGACTGTTGCATGCTTGTAGAGTATGCAACCAACAAGCAAGTTCATTGGCGGCGTTAAATAAGGATTTAAAATAATATCGAAAACATTTTTTTAGTTAAGGGTTATTCCGTTAATTCTTATTTTTCCCTATCCCCTCCTAAAATATTTGTACTAAGGCACAGAACCCTGTATATTTGTAAAATTTTTAGAATTCCAACATATATGATAAACGTATCTAGTGTATATAATAATAACTGGTTGTCAAAATTGTGCTTCAAGATCCTTAACAAATTCTGATTTCCATAATATAATGAAGGTTCTTGACCTTATACTCAAACATTATTTTGTTTGTTTCCTTACTATAAGACATTAGCAAACACCATTAATTATCAATATTAAAGTATGAAGTAATGAATTAACCTGGGTGAAATTTTTTAGATCGTCTACATATAACAGGAAATTGTCATTTATTTTTAACGGTCTGATATGATTTTTGCAATTTTGAACAATATATTCTATAAGTGGCTGTAAAACATTATAGTCCGTTATAAATTTTATTTCCTAGAAAATTAAAACATAAATCTGACGTGGTGTAAAATAGAATCGAACAGGAAATTTTATGTGGGAAGAGAGTATGTGTTAGAGAACAGACGCGGTATTTTACTTTTATGTATTTTGAGGGCTTTACTGCTAAATCGGTGGTGTGTAACTATATCCCGGATAAGAGGAACTTATATTTGCCTTTTATATTCAACTCATGCACTCTTTGACTTTTTATTGTAGTCAATTTAGGCTCAATCCGACCCCACACAAAAATACACAGAATTATGTTTGGCAATCTGATGAGGGGATAAAGTGAATATTAAAAAAAAAGAAGTAGGAGTAAACATTTTTTAAAAGTTCATCATTAAATAAGTTATTTCATCAGTAGACCACATGTAAAAAATTTAGTTGTTTAGAGCTTTTAACCAATTTTCATACATTTCTTGTCATACGAAGCCAGAATAATCCAGCTAAATACTATGAATGATAAATATGTACAGCGTGTCTGAAACTCGATACTGTGGGGACACAAAAAATTAAAATAAAATTTGGGATACGTGATGTCAAAAGGGATGAGGTAAGCTCCATTTGCAAGTATTATCTTTGGGGTTTAACATAAACGACTAATGACGTCATCAATTGCATTTTTCCAGAAACATATCCAAATTTTTTTCCTGTTAAAAAGCTCTCTTTTTTTCTAATCGGTTTGCCGCCGGAGTTCAGTTTACGTAAGTTCCAAGTTCAGAAAACGAACGCGAGTGACAAACGTCAAAGTAAAGCGTTGACATTTGCGAATTTTGGTTGAATGACATTTGTTGTGTAATCAAGTAGTGACAATAAAGTTTGTTTTTCTGCGTGATGTATTCCAAGGCTAAGTCAACGTAGAGGTTACATTGTTGTCAGAAGTGCGACGTACCACAGAGTAGGAATTTGAGTGAAAAATGAATGTCATTTACAAGAGCAAAGTCTACAGAAATAAAGGAAACATTCAAACAGTTAATGGAGTTGATGAAAAATATGAAGAAGAGTCAAGAGGAAAAAGTAAAAAAAGAAAAAAGAACAGTTTAGAGGAAATGAAAAATAGTCAGGAAGAATTATGAAAGGAAATGAATCCAGTTTACAAGAAAAAACAGTAAGAAGTTAGAAGAGACCATTAAGGTTAAACTCAATAAATCTGGGGATACTGTTGAAAATGAAATCAATCAATTAAGAAGTGAGGTACAAGATAAAGTCCATTAAGACTACAGGCAGTGTTATTCCCTCGTCAAGGATTAAACCACCAAAATTTGATGGAAATGTCTCATGGAGTACTTACCTTAAACAATTTGAAGCAACTGCCTTGGCAAATAACTAGTCAGAAGAAGAAAAGGCTACGTCACTAATAGTTGCCCTAAAGCCATGGAGATTTTAAGAACACTAGCCGAGGATAAAAAAAACACTACCCTAGGATATATCAAACGTTGAAGAGTGCTTTAGAAATGAGGTATGGTGAGGCTTATCTACAACACGTTTACCAAGCACAACCGAAAGGTAGAATACACCACTTCGAAAATATGCAGCAATTTGAGACTGATATAGCACGTATGATGAAGCTAGCTTCATTGATGGCCTGTGAGACTTTGAAATCAGTCAAACATTAAGGTTGGCCAATCATAAAAATATATCTGATGCTTTGACCCAGGCGCTAGAAATTAAAGCCGCACAGCAGACTTCTAGAAGTAGTCAAGACAGAACAAGACAGCTTAGATTCAGGACGAAAGGTCGGCCTAAAGCCGACAAAGACGCCGAAGGTATAATTAAAAATTTGAGAAAGGACAAGCTTGTACTAATTCAACTGCATTCAATAGGCGGAGATTAGTTCAATGTTCGAATTGTGGAGCTCAAGAGCACCTCAAGAATATATGCCCAACTGTATAGATCGAGGTAAGCCGTCTGCAAAATAATGGATCGGGTTTGGTAGTACCAGAGCATATATGGGGCTTGATGCTGGCTCTAGTCACATCATCGTAAGACCGAATATGGTTGTCTACTGTAGAATACAGAAACCAACCAAAATTATAACTTATAAACATCAAAAGGAAAAGTCATAATCGTAAAGAGTACATACATCTAGATAGAATAACCTTGGATGCAATCACTTTCCAATGAAACATCCTAGTAGCAGACAATGTTATTCTTGTACTTGATGTAATGGCTCAACATAATTTTGTATTGGCTTTCTCGTAGACTAGTTTCCTGACATTAGAAACCTTCCTATTAGAACTGTTGACGCGTTCGCAGACATAGAACTTCCAGCAGGTTCAGAAGTGATAATTGAAGCTATTTGTAGCAGTCCTTCAACAGTTAAAGAAACTGTACAGTCTTTATAGAAAGGACATATTGACTGGAAATACATTAACAGAAATGAAAAACAATTTGGTATTAGGTAAAATGCTAAATCCGAAAGACTACCCACAATAGATCAAGAAAGACGAACTTTTGGGAGTTTGTCAAATAGTTGAACCACTGTTCAGCAATATAGATATAGAACCATCAAAAGCATCTCGAAATAGTGAAAAACTACATAAAGTCTTATCTTCAAAGTCTTGTTAATCAATTCAAAACCCCCTTACAAGCCAATTAAGTAAAAAAAGTTAGAAGATTTATTGAGGCGCTACTAAGATTTATTCTTAGTAACCGAGGATGATGTCGGAAGGACTAATCTTGTGCAACACCGAATAAGTACCGGCGACACCACTCCAATTAAACAAGCTCCACGACGTATTTCTTTAGCGAAGCAAGAAGAGGTATCGTCGATACTGGGAGACATGTAGCAAGAAGGAGTTATTGAAACATCCCAGAGTTCATGAATTTTGACTGTTGTTTTGGTAAAGACGAAATATGGCTCTACTAGCTTTTGTGTCGACTGTAGAAGACTAAATGATTTTACTAAGAAGGACAGTTATCCATTACCAAGAATAGACGATACCCTGGATACATTGTCTGGGTTTGACATATACTCACTTGATAATAAGTGTTATTACAGGGAGCTTCTAGTTGACTGCACCTCAGTTTTTTGCATTTTTCATTGCCAGCGGAAATATTAGCTACTACCATCCTCTACTTTGTACAAAATCAATAACACCACCACAATCAAAAACATATCAGTTTCAAAGTTATTTCTTAAAAGAATAACATTCAAAATTTCATGTTTTAAAATTATACCAAACCCCACTACTTTTTTAATCTATCAGCTCTAGCAATATTGCCATGTACTTTCGACACGCCCTGTATATAATAGTGAATCTAATGATTAATTATATAAAAATGAATATAGATTATGTAGGAAAGTAAAAATTAATAATATACAGGTAGGTATATTAATTATTTTTTTATCGATACATTTAGGAGAAGATATTTTTTAAATTTTCGATATACACTATATAATGCAATAAAAGCATCAAAGGCGGACAAGACTGCTAAAAACAGACGGGACGGGGAGTACGCCAGCACGTTCTAACGTATTCTACTTGAAAGGTTATCCCGAGTAACAAAAGGGTTAAAACAAAACAAAAGAGCTTTTAAGCTCAGATTAGAATGGAAGGATTAAAGCTGAAAAAGGATGACTATAGTATCCCAAAGTGTTAAGAATAAGGAAGAATAAGGACAATATGTTTCTCCAGTAGGGTGAAAGACTCAGTTTTAAGCGGTACTTTAAAATAATATAAAATTTAATATATCTATAGAAATAATTTAAAAATTATAGCCAAATGTTACAAAATTTATTTGATATGCCATTAAATTATACATATTTTCTATTAGTGTGTGTGTTTATGCTACATACAGCAATAAATGATTTTCACAGCATTGCTAATTTCTACATTTCTTTTTTCATATATTTTCAGGTGTTAACAATATTGTGTGAAACTAACTACTCAGTGGACAAAAGCCCCATTCTGCGTTGAATTACACCCACAATATCTACCCATATATTCCTAATTATTAGCTTTTGTAACATTTTTTTACTGTTTAAGAAAGGTATTTTAAGCTCGTATGTATCAAATCTCCTACAATTCCTATCAATGAAGTCATATGCATGCTCTCTGATACCAAACATCTAGGTATGCTAATGAACACCCACAGACAAACTCTATTCAATAATTATCTAAAAAATGTATTCTATTTACTAACCTGATATAACATATAACTCTATATATTATTATTATTATTATTATTATTATTATTATTACAATATAAGAAGGGCAGAGAAAAAATCTATTATGCCCAAAAGTAGAAAACTTATTCTAAGAAATACAATGCAAAGACAAAAATAGTAGAGTACACAAGCAAGTAATAGTACATAAGTAAAGAAATAACGAAACAATGACAAAAAAAACTACTACGTTAACACACGAGACACAAAACGATCGTACTTGTTCTTGAAGGTATTAAGAGATGGGGCACTTACGATGTCATCAGGCAAGGAATTCCAATGATGGAACGTTCTGTTTGTTAAAAACTGCTGTCTAACTGTTGTATTATATTTTTCGTGCAGAAGTTTCATAGAATGCCCTCTCAGGCGTATATCTTCATTTAAAACAAATAAACAAGACATGTCGACGGAGAAAAGATTGTGGGTAGAACGATATAACTGAATGAGATCACCTCTTTTTCGTCGCTCGGAGAGGAAGGGAAGTTTCAACAGACGTAGACGGTCTTCATAAGGTAAATTTTGATACGCTGGAATCATCTTTGTAGCATTTCTTTGGACTTTTTCCAATGCCATAATGTCTTTAACTAGATATGGACACCAAACCGATATACCATACTCTAGACGAGGCCGAATATATGTTTTGTAAAGGCGAAGGAACAAAGCAGGGTTAGGATTTTGAAAACATTTCCTTAGCAAGTACATTTGTGTGTTAGCTCTTTTAACCACACATGAAGTTTGCTCTGACCAACTCAATTTGGAATTAATTACAATACCCAAATCACATTGCTTTTCCACTGATGTTACTAAGCCAGATGACAGACGATAAGAGAAATGTGGATTGTTATGACCGAGATGAAGGACAGTACATTTATCTACATTCAGTGGTAAGGACCATATAGTACACCAAGTATTAATTTTCATTAGATCAGCCTGTAGAACAGCGTGATCCGAGATGGGATTTCCATAGAGCTTGCTATCGTCTGCATAGAACATGTGTTGGGCATTAATTATGTTATGAATGTCAGCAATGTAAATAAGGAAAAGAATTGGTCCCAACACAGATCCTTGGGGCACTCCTGAAAGAATCTCTCCTCCCATATGAAGTGGGAACTCGAAATTCAACCACAATAGATGAGATCTGATCTATTTCTGCATTTTTTTGGATTGCTTCATCAGGTGGCCTCCTTTAACTTGAGTCAAATATCTAACTATAAAAATTAGTTTGACGCTGTCGACATTATTTAATTTCATTTTGACAATGCTGCCTCTTCTCCCAATCTAATTCCGTGGAAAATATTGATCCAAATACTAACGCACAATTAACGCATAAATCGGAAGAGCACCGTCCTATTGAAAAATCAAATGATCTTCATCATACTCTGGAACATTTTCAATAATATCAGTCAAGGCTGGGTCAATAGCGTCTTCCAGTAATTGCACATAAATTTGGCCAGTCAAAATACCAGGTAGAAAAAAAGGACCCACCAGTCGGTCATCGAAAATGCCGGCCCATTCTTTTAATTTTTCCGGTTGCTGTGTATGTACCTCGTGAAAAACTCTTGGGTTTGAATCTGACCAATAACGGCATTTGTGTTGATTTACCGTCCCGTTAAAAAAAACTGCATTAATCAGAAAAACAGATGTTAAAAAGGAACTGTGGATCGCTCCCTGCTGGCTTATTCATTATCTCGCAAAATTGAAAACGGAGGTCATAATCATCCTCATGAAGTTCCCGGACTAAATGTATTTTGTATGGATAGAATTTATTCTTCTTCAAAATGGTTTGTATGCTAGTTCGATTGATCCTTGGCACATATGCCAGCTGTCTCGTACTTAAAGTAGGATCAAGATGAACTTGTCCCAAAACTGCAACTTCACTAGCTTGATTAACTATAGGTTTTTCAATTTCTCGTTTTTTATTTTCTACGTTCTCTGTCTCTTAATTTTTGTTTACTAATTCTAGAGCATACTTCCTCCTGACATGTTGATGTTGATATTGTTCATTAAATAGCTGATCTGCTCTATTCAGACATTTATTGTTCATAAAGGAAAGCGAAATGATCTAACCTTTCCGCAACGGAATAAACCATAGTGTTTAATTTAAAAAAACAACTAAATATACTACCAACCAACGCTTCCAAATAATACTAGAATATAAATTTATATTCATTTCTATTTTTTACAATTGTGTTTTTTTACGAAAGTGTAACAAATCGTCAAAAACCATTTTAACACAAGAAACACTAAACTTATACCATTGGCGTACTTAACTCGAATGAGTTACATTTTTGCCGTTACTAATTGTTTGTACATAAGTATCAACTCAAAATCAAAATTCTTATTAAGCATTGGGCGGAATTATAAAATTTGAAGTCTGTTATAAAGAGAATTGTAAGAGCTTTAAAATAAAGATTAGGTACTCAACCTCCAATGTCATTTAAATATTTTGGGGTGATGTTTACCCGTGCTCGGGGGTGAAAGTGGAGTTTAAAATACCAGCAAAAAATTTCACCCATTAATCTAAAATCGACGGGTCTGAGCATTATTCTACAATTTTGCGCAGTTCCTGCAAATGACTCTGTTTTGTTTTCATCTGGCTACCCTATATAGAATACTTCTGTTTAGATATACAGGGTGACAAAGGAAAGTGGGAACACAGTGTTACTTTTTTATGACTGCTGATACAAATTTTAAATTGGGTGGGTCTATACTAGATGGTGCCATTAATTCTTTGAGGTCATGATCGGTCAGTGGTCGCGCGGTTTAAGGCGTTAGTACTTGAATCGAGGTGACTAGACGGAGTTGGTTCGAGCCCAGCTGCCGGTAGACCGTATATAAGCTATATTTATAGAGAGGATTGGCACCCTCTCTGTGGGTATGGTAGAGTGGAATAATGTTAGCTTGGGTCAATGTGAGAGATTGATGCCGGTTGATATTTGACTACCCCCCTAATTAATGACGTGTTCCAGGTTTTCCTCATTCCTGCACTGAATAGTGGTTAGGGCCTACCAACGTAAGTCGTTCCTGGGCGCAAATGCGGCCTGCTTAATAATAATATGCCGCCCCCTCTCCCGCACAAGTCTCCGACTTCTGGGCTAATCCCTGTGATTAGAATGAGGGGTAGAGATATTATTATTATTATTATTTCGGATTTCATGACATTTTCGGTTTGACCAGAAATGACCGTAAATTTATATTTTTAAATGGGACACCCTGCATTTTTTGACATTTTTGGAATCAGTGGATCATTTTACGTATGGTAGGTATTTCCTTTCTACTTTTAAAAACAAAACTAGAAGGCCGCGACCGGCAGAAATTGTTTTCTATTGGTTTGTAATTATGGGAAAAATTCTAAGCTTGAATATTTTTGTACATTTTTTTAGTTATTACCACTAATAATTTCGATTTATTGTATTTCTTAAAAAACTCATTTTTTTCAAATTTAAAGAGGGTGGGCCGTATTGATTTTTTAATAAAGGATTTTTTTCTGAATATTGTGGTACAACAATTTTTCAATAAACCATCTAAATGTTTTGTTTTAAATACTCAATTTATATTCATGAATTTTTTATTTCATATATTTCTATAAATAACAATCGGAAAAGTTGAGAGTATTATGAATATGTCACTAGATACAAACTGTCACACAGAATTTGAAGAAAAAATAGGAGGACGACGTTTGAATTTTTTAAACTTATTGCTAATATCTATCATTTAAAAATTCTGATATTAATTTAGGGGTCAAAATTATATTTTATTAATATTCTTTATTACAGACAACTTTTAATATGATATTTTTTACCTTCTGAAATTAAAAGAAACATGTATTTAAGTTTAGATAATTAGTTTACATTTTATATATATTATTTAGTAATTTTTATATTCAAAACTATATGAATTTACGCGGTGTAGAACTAACTACATCTATCGGCCGTTCGCTACTCCATGCCGGACTGAAAATGTCACAGGCACGAAGCGTTCTACATGCAGTAGACACCATTGAAAGCTGTCGACCTTTATCGCGATCGGCGAGAAACGATATTTTGCAAACACGGAATTCCAGGAAACAACTACTCTGCGGGCTAATGCCCCGACCAGCATTGAATTACACCTGGAAAACCTATAGCAACAGTTAGAGTTATTCGTCAGACGCCCACCAGACATATACCGGTTTCGAGCTTATTAGCTCTCATCAGTATGCCATAGGTGAGGTATCCGACGAATAATCCTAGCTGCTTTCGTCTGTCTAACCCGACAGAAGGGACCATGAGTACGCGGTGTAGAACTAACTATTGCTATGTAGCGGTGTTGTGTACAGTTACCTCTCGTTTACTGTGTTCAAATGGAGATTATTTAAATTTAAATTGAGGTTTAATCAAGGAAAATGGTAAGTACTTACCTAACTATAACAAATATTACTGATAATTGTAATAAAGCTAAAAATAATTAAAATATAACTATTAAAAATATTAGAAGTTTACTCTGACGTTTTAGATTACTCTGTAATCTAATTTTTTTGTAACTTTAGAGAAAAAAAATTATATGTTCAGATCACTATCAGTTAATTTTCGTAAACTCCTATTATGTAGTGCCTGGTGTTTGCAAAATATCGTTTCTCGCCGATCGCGATAAAGGTCGACAGCTTTCAATGGTGTCTACTGCATGTAGAACGCTTCGTGCCTGTGACATTTTCAGTCCGGCATGGAGTAGCGAACGGCCGATATGTGTAGTTAGTTCTACACCGCGTACTCATGGTCCGTTCTGTCGGGTTAGACAGACGAAAGCAGCTAGGATTATTCGTCGGATACCTCACCTATGGCATACTAATGAGAGCTAATAAGCTCGAAACCGGTATATGTCTGATGGGCGTCTGACGAATGACTCTAGCTGTTGCTATAGGTTTTCCAGGTGTAATTCAATGCTGGTCGGGGCATTAGCCCGCAGAGTAGTTGTTTCCTGGAATTCCGTGTTTGCAATATATGAATTTAATATGAAAAATTAAATAAAATTAATAAAGAATCCAACGTTTCTTTTTTGTATATCTGTAGACACACTGTATTTAATGTAGGCACAATTATTTACAATATTTTTTTTTTATTTATATCTTTGAACAATAAAATATAGAGTTGAATGAAACGAATTTAAAATCAATAGAATTTTCTGATACACATTTCAAACTTCTCCATACTTATAGGTATAGTTAATACATAAGTACTTATAATTAATTAATAACTATAATTATAATTATACCCATAAATTATTTATTGATTATTATTGGTACTCGTAATTAAATAATAATTTTGTTTTTAAGAGACATATTTTCAGGTTTCTATTTTCATTCATTATACTTTCGAATTCACATTGTTTCCGATTACACCCTTTGTCTACGTCACTGCAGGAGACTTGTATCTTATCGCCTTAAACAGGGTGCGAGCGAACTCACCCCTTCTAGAACACAGAAAGAGACAGAGGAGATATTATGTGACAAATTGCACATTATTGAAATGACGTAGAACGTCGGCTTTAAACTGGGACGAAAACTTAAGAAAGAGGTGTAAAATGGAGTATTTAGTGGAATAAAGGGGTTTGAAATTTTCACTTACTCACTGCGAACGTATTTGCATAAGGGTGGAATAATTATTTGGCATTAAATTCGGCATGTCTTGAAGCTCTAGGCGCTCAACTGAACAAACAATGAGAACATTAGAAAGAGAGGGTCCATGTATATCACGACAGATATTCAATAGGTAAAATATGTCAAAATTGATGTCATTTTTGCGTTGCGGATTTTCACTTGCATGTCATGGTTCTACTAATTTTCTTATTTTTGACAATAATTTAAGAAATTTGAATTTTGTTTTTGCTAAATTAAATCTTTTAGTTCCGATATTTTGTTAATTTTAAAGAAATATAGGGTGTTCTATGAGCTCTATTACACACTTTGGCAGATCTATCTGGGGTAAAGTCAACAATTTTTTCTTATGTGAAGAGTCCGATTCGTTTTTGTTTAGTAGTTATTTCAATCAAAGTAGCCTGATAAATAAAAAATGATGGTTGTTATGACAATAATTACACAGTAAAAGATAACATTGAGTAAGTTCAAACTCATTTATGTGAATTAGTTTGGTGTTGAATTTTGAGTAAAACATTTTAATAAAGAAATGAGGTTATTTATCTACAGAATATTTGGTTAGAGAAACCAAAATATGTTTGAGTGAGAACATATTGAACACCAACCGTTGTAGATATTACACATTATTTAGTGGAAGGGGGGAAATAAAGTTGAGTACGAGCAGGTACCGACGTACAGTTGTAGTTTTGTTGGGTCTGATACAAGTCACTGCGTTTGTGGACGATAATTATAGGTATATTGTTCTAACTCAAACATAGACCATGGACCGCAATTGTAAATACGTTTTCAAATTACAACAAACAATAACAATTCTATAAACAAAAATAAATTTATCTCATATTAGGTTTAGTACTTTTCTTGATTTCAAGTAGTTTTTAATTTTAAATGAAGAATATATAAATATAAGAATAAATTAATCTATCAATAAATTATTACTGGTGAATTGTGAAACTAAGTTACCATTGAAATAAGTGTATTAATCTTGATATTATTGTAGCTTTCTTTCCGTGTAGAAGAAGTTCTACTAAATAAGCGAATAAGGGTGTTCCTTCGCATAATTCTGTACGTTTGAGGGAAATATTTCAATATTACATTCCTGAATAGATGCCCAATCTATCAGTGGTCGTTACATATGACCGGCGCATTCACCAGATTTAAACTTCCTTTCACGAAGTCATATCAGAGCCTACTGGTTTAAACTATTTAATGAATGAAATATATATGACATTACCTTTTGAAAGATCTAAAGAAATATAGAAAAATATACGTGTACAAATTTAATATAAGTGTAAAATTTAGAAATTAGATTTTTTAGTTGAAAAGCACCAATTGGAATTAATTCTAGTTATTCTCAGGTAGCTGTTATAGTAATCGGCTTAGCTTAGATATAGTAAATCTTATATGAAAATTTTCATATTAAATGTAAAATCCGAAAATGTAGTAATAGACTGGACGATTCGTATAGGTTTGGTCTGTTAAAAATTTTTGGAGCAAATATTTTCTAATTGTGATGTTAGTGTACATATCACCCTGTAGGAATCATTTTTTTGATACATTATTGAGCAATTCAGAATAATACTATTTTAAGAAGCCGGTGGGTCACCTTGTAAAAAAGGCATTATTTAGAGAGACTTTGAAGCTTGTGTTAATCAGATCGAAGGCAGTTCTGTAACAGTTTTATATTTATTATCATATACAGGGTGTCTCCGTTTTTTCGTTCTTAACTTTGGGAAATGATAGAGCCTGAAGAAATAATAGGAATCTTTCCTATAACATTTTCCCTATAGCGCTCCGTTTTCGTGATACAGGGCGGTCAACTATCAAAAAAATTCTTATTTTCATTATCTACTAAACAAATAAATATTTTTTGTTGAAACTTGGTATACAGTAATCATAATAGAAGGTTAATATTTTGACGTAAATAACTTTTTCCGGCTATGGCCAGTGGCGTAGATGGATAATTATATTCTTGACTCGTAAATCTAAAAGGCATCACTGACACTAACACTTCGACAAATTCTGACCGCACAGCAAACAAACTGATTTGACATGACATCTGTCAATACTATTGTTACAAACTTAGAAACAAGCAATGCCTGCTTAATCGTAAAATTTTTGTGATGCTTAAGATAACCCTGATTAGAAAAAGATTAAATATCTCAAAAACGAAGCTTCCTAGCGAATTTTATAAAGAGCAGTTTTTTTATAAAATTAAAACAAGTTGTTAATATTTGTATTGAAAAAATACTTTTTACCACTGGTGTTGAAGTTTAGGGGGTTCAAAGCAGAACAAAGTCCCATATCTACGCCACTGGCCATAGCCGGAAAAAGTTATTCACGTCAAAATATTAACCTTTTATTATGATTACTGTGTACCAAGTTTCAACAAAAAATATTTATTTGTTTAGTAGATAATAAAGAAAATAACATTTTTTTTTTTTAGAGTTGAATCACGAAAACGGAGCGCTATAGGAAAAAATGTTATAGGAAAGATTCCTATTATTTCTTCACGCTCTATCATTTCCCAAAGTTAAGAACGAAAAAACGGAGACACCCTGTATATAAGAGATTTTCACTTTTGTTGAAATTAATAAATTCAAACCGTATCTTTCTATCCTTAAATAAGGCTGATGCCAATCGAATGGTAAATATTGCAAAAATGGTAAGCGATGGGTATAAGGAAGATTATATGAAATATGTTTAAATTTACACGAGGAACGTGAAAGTTTTATTTAAATATTTTTGGAAACACCGTGCATATAAAAGCTGCGATACCGGACGTAATAGATTTCTTTTGTAAATTTAATTAAAATCGTAAAAATATACTATAGCTTTAGTGTTTAATCAAAATAAAAAATCGATAAATGATAAGGAGGACAATTGTTATTTATTTATTTTAACCATTGCCCAACAGATTACATATCCAATAACAAAACAACTAAAAGTAGGTACTATAGCAGTAAAAAGCATTCAAATAACTAAATAAAACTATATACTCACAAAAAGGAGAACACAACTTAAACAAAAGCGAAATCAAACTATACAATATTAATTGTAACTAAATAGAAGTAAGTGTTCATAAAAAGAAAAATAAAACTTAAAATAAACAAAACAGAGTCTGCGCTATAAAATAAAAGTATTAACTGTGTCTAAACAGAAGTCAGTATTCACAAACGGAAACATATTTAAAATAAACAAATCAGTCAAACTATAACATAAAAGTGTTATGTACAGGGTGTCCCGAAATAAATGCAACAAAATTTGGTCAGAAATTCTTAAGAGAAATTTAAGGGACCCGTATTTTTTACTTTTGATAAGTGCGGCACCCTGTCGGAGATATAGCCCCCTCAAACAAGCCCCTAAAATTTAATTGTTTTTATATCTCAGAGCTATATCGCACAAGAACCACCAAATTTGGTACACAGGGATTTTATGACATGTAGAATGCGATGCTGATAAGCTTTTGGCAAGGCCCCCACAAGACACTATTTCGGGGCCCCTTGCCTTTGGGGCCCTGAACTTTAGTTGCATAATTAATTTTAAAAAAAATTAGTAGCCTCTTAGAAACTCCAGGGAATTTAAAAACTTTTTTGTCTCTTAAAATTTTTTCGAAAAACGCAGCGTTTTTCGAAAAAATGGCAAAATGTGATTGGATGCATATCGAGGTTCATATGAAATTTTAAAGTGTTAATCGTAGGTGGCTGGCATTCGCAATAAACAATCAATTTTATTCTGTGACAGTTGTCATCAACCATCATCGGGAGCTCATAGAGACAGGATCAGTAGTTGTAAAAAAATCACAATTTAAAGAAATTTAATTTTAATTTAAAGAAATCACACGTTAAACATTAACAATTAATAAGAAAATGTGAATATCAAAATAAGGTACAATAAACTTGGAAATTAATAACAAAATTAATGATACTTCATGACTAAATAATTTAATTCTAAAAAGTTTGTTAAAATCACACTGGTCAGTTCCGTAAAACGTGTTCAAAGTGAGAACCGTTTTGTTCAACACAAGCCTGCAAACGTGACACGAAATTTTGACGTATTTGAATGTTGGGAATCTGTCTAATTTCTTCAGCCGCAGCAAGGATTCGTTCATGTAATTGTTCCCGGGTTCTAATTGGTACGGCATAGACGCGATCCTTCATGGCCCCCCAGAAAAAAAAGTCCATGGCATTTAGATCGGGAGAACGGGGGGGCCATGTTACATGAGGAGAATTGTCCATCGCCCTTGGAAATTTTCATTCAGCCACTCAGTTACGAAGTGCCCCCGATGTGGTGGGGCACCATCGTGCATAAAGAACAAATTGCGTCTAATACCGAGAGCAACATCTTCCATAAGAGACGGTAGTTCACGCTCCAAAAAATTAAGGTAACTTTCAGCATTTAATCGTGGAGGCACTAAATATGGACCGATGATGCAATCTCTGACAATTCCAGCCCAGTAATTAATTGAAAATTTTTCTTGCGAATGAGTCTGCCTTAAGACAAATGGATTTGCCATAGCCCAATAATGAAGATTGTGCAAATTTATTAGGCTATCTTTTGTAAAGCACGCCTCATCGGTAAAGAAAAAATTTCGTATAAAATCCCGGATTTAAGTTGTAACGTTGAAGAGCCCATAAGCTAAAATGTCTTCTTCGTGGCAAATCTTCTACTTTAAGTTCCTGGGCCTTTTGAAAGTGAAAAGGTTTCAACAGTTGTCGTTTGATAAAGCGGTGTATTCTTGTTCTGGGAATTTCAAGTTCAGATGACGCGCGTCTTATGCTTATTTCGGGATTTTCTTCAATTAAATTTAAGATAATTTCTTCCTGTTCGGGAGTTAATAAATAACTTCTCCCTGAGTTAGGTTTTTTCACAACTACGGATCCTGTCTCCATTAGCTGCCGATGTACTCGTGCAAACATTGAATGGTATGGGAGTATGCGTGCAGGAAATCGCTCGGCGTACAATCTGCGTGCGAGACGTGAATTTCCACGAGCCTCCCGTAAATTAGGTGCATTTGTACCCTTTCTTGGACAGAAAATCTCACCATTTTTCGGGAACAATGATTACTGACAACTATTAATGGTAACAATTTGACACTGGTTAATGACAACTGTCACAGAATAAAATTGATTGTTTATTGCGAATGCCAGCCACCTACGATTAACAGTTTAAAATTTCATATGAACCTCGATATGCATCCAATCACATTTTGCAACGCTGCGTTTTTCGAAAAAATTTTAAGAGACAAAAAAGTTTTTAAATTCCCTGGAGTTTCTAAGAGGCTACTAATTTTTTTTTAAAATTAAATATGCAACTAAAGTTCGGTGGCCCCAAAGGCAAGGGGGCCCCCGGAAAAGTGTCTTGTGGGGGCCCCTTGCCAAAAAGCTTATCAGCATCGCATTCTACATGTCATAAAATCCCTGTGTACCAAATTTGGTGGTTCTTGTGCGATATAGCTCGGAGATATAAAAAAAAAAAAATTTTTAGGGGCTTGTTTCAGGGGGCTATATCTCCGAAAGGGGGCCGCACTTATCAAAAGTAAAAAATACGGGTCCCTTAAATTTCTCTTAAGAATTTCTGACCAAATTTTGTTGCATTTATTTCGGGATACCCTGTATAACATAAATAGTATTAAGTTATGCATATATCCTTGTATACAGGGTTAACTATAGCTAAATACAAACAGTTTAACCACGTTCTCACGGAGGCTTAAAATACAATAAAAAATATATTTCGGCACTCTAGCTCTATGTTTAAAAATAACAATTTTCATTAGTAATAGTACCTGATAAATAACAGATAATCCAGTTAGGTGCAGTATTTTGCATTCGTTCTTCTTGCCAAAACTACATTGTCACTCATTATAGCTCCATAATAATTATCCACTGACAGAATACACAAACTGTGTTAAATATTCTTTTACTATAGGAAAATTGAAATTTAATATAAGGAATACCTACTAATAGAAAACTCGGAATGCACCCGCGGCAGTCCAGTACTTGTGTAAAATCTAAAATCGTGTACGATTCCTATGATTGCCGCAGTTCCGCTGGATTTGCCCTTGACTCTAGAAAACAAACAGTACACATCATAGGGAGAACTATGTTATAGGGAAATATCATAACCTTACATAAATTGATTTATTTAATTACTGTGAAACATTTAAAACTTAAAATTAGTCATCAATACTGCACCAGGTTTCCATTATGACAACTAATATTTTACATTACTAGCCGCATACATCAAAGATCACTTTTTAAGCTTAGAATGTATATTCTAAGGGACCTTTGCAGAACACTGCAAACAACTCAGGATGTTATAGTTTAAAATAGTACTAATTATTTTATGCGAACATCGTCGATTATTGTTGCTATTATTAGTATTAACATAATTTAATTTCCCAGCAATACAACAAGTTTAAAAATTTATCGACGTGAAGTACCTTTTGCACTAGTGGCCTAAAGATGGCGACTGCTGACTGCATCAGCACATACAAGGAAACTTCACAAATAAGATATCGTATACGGCAATTAGTTTGAAATAATTTGTCAGTACTTGCCTTCGCAAATTTAATTTTTTGCGTATTTTTTTGTGTAATTTATTAGAGTTGTGTTAAGTACAATTATCGTATAGCAGCGTAATACCAAAGACGTTTTCCGAGCAGACAAAATATTATGCCGAATCCTCTTTGAAGTAGAATGAATAACTATTATAATGCTTTGGCGGTAAACGTGTCGCAGTGTTGTATGTACTGATTTTTCTAAAGCTTTTGACAAAATTCATCATCCTACTTTGTTTGCCAAATTGGAAAATTTAGGTATGCATGGTAATCATTTACGGTTGATCAAATCATATCTCTCTGATAAATCACAGTGTGTTAGAATCAACAATTCCTCTTCAGATTTTGTTAACATTACGTCAGGTGTACCGCAGGGATCACATCTGGGCCCTTTACTATTTTCTTTATTTATTAACGATATTGCCTCTTGTTTTCCACACTCAAATTTTATTTTATATGCAGATGACCTGAAAGTGTTCAAGTCTGCATCATCCCTTAATGATTGTCAATATCTGCAAGCTGTTCTTAATCTATTTTCTGAATATTGTAATATTAACAGACTGTCTTTAAATATCGATAAATGTAACTTCATTAAATTTACTCACAAGTTCTGCTTTTACTTAATTAATGATGTTTCACTAAAGAAAGTTTAATATATAAAAGATTTGGGGATAACTTTAGATGTCAAATTGTCCTTTGAAAATCACATAAATAATATTGTACGGAAAGCCTTGCGTAATTTGGGATTTATTCTGCGCGTTTCCAAGTCCTTTTGTGATCCTAAGACTTTAATTATTTTATATAATGCATTTGTTAGATCGCATCTTGAATTTGAAAGTTTAATTTGGAATCCTCAATATGTTAAATATATCGACCGCATTGAAAATGTTCAAAAAAAATTTACTCAACATCTTCATTATCGATATAATCAAAACTTGCGGTTTCAATGCTATGATTTAAGATTAAGTCATTATAATATGTTTAAATTAAGTTGTAGAAGAATTATTGCATATATATCATTTTGTTTCATAATTTAACTGGTAAAATTAACTGTAATTATATTCTAGGTCGTTTGTGTTTCAATATTAAACACCATTCATCTCGATCATCAAATTTATTCTATTTTCAAATATATAATACAAATGCTTCTATTAACTCACCTATTTGTATGTTACAAAAACAATATAATCAATTTTTTAATCACATAGATATATTAAATCTATCATTACATTCTGTAAAAAGCCAAGCCTTTCTTGTATTTACAAATTATTAATGCTTGAGTATTTGCTCCTTTATAATTTACTTTTTTTTCGTTTGTTTATTTAATTTGTATTTGTAGTCTAGTGTAAGTGTTTCTTATTAAGTTAACTAGTAGTGTACCTCAGTGTACTTGATTTTGCTTAAGTATATGTTATTTTGTCTTAATTGGGCACCCTGTAATTGTAACGTTTGTTAACTATATGTTGGGTTGCCATGCATATTAATAAATAAATAAATAAAATGTCAATCCTGGAAATAAATATCAGTAAGGTAGGTGCTACCTCCTTGTGCTACCATATTACGTTTCTCATTAAGGCCCGGTTTTTCAATATGAGGTTAACTTGTATGTTAAGTAACATGCACCTACAAGTTGACTAATGGTTAATTCCCAAATGCGTTTTTCATTACTCTTTGTTACTTCAGTTAACTATCTGGAGGTTTGCAATTTATTTATTTATTTTGGCGAAATTGCTGGCATATTTTATGTATTTTGCTACGATTGTTATGTAAAATGCACTACGTTGGCAACGAAAACCCACTAATTGGTAACCTAACTTTTTCAAATTTGTTTATGACAACTGTCAAGTGTGTTCTTAAAATATCGCAGATTGCAACAACTGTCCGCGGTGACAATCTAAATCTATTAAAACAGTCTTTACCGTCATATTCTTCGAAGTAGTTTGGTCTAGCTCGTATTATTTTAGGTCTTCTAATATCTTCTTTGTCGCTGCTGTATGCATTAATATCGTATTCCATAATAAATACTAACAAATTAACAATTTTTTAGGTTAAATTTCTGAATTAACTGTCACATCCTTAGTTTTAACCCCTACTTCATGGACAGGTTATCTTAACCAAAAGTTAACTACTAAATTTTTGGTAACCAATAATTGAAAAACAGAATTTTCGATGTAACTATCGGTTTACTATTAATCACAAGTTAACCATCAATTGAAAAACCGGGCCTAAATCATTAAATAATTATCTACATTTTGCAAACATTTTTTGTTTGTTTCAAAGTGACGTAAATCGATACACGTGACAACGCGGTGCCCTGTTACTACTTTTGACACCTTTGACTTGTGACATATACCTAATGTCGAGGCTGACAGAAAAGGTCAGAGTCGGCGATAAATAAAGATTTAATATAGTTTAGAAAAACATTTTTTTCGCTTTATAAATAAGTTTGGAAATTTTTTGATGGTCGATTCCGTTCTTATTTTTTTCTATCCCCTCTTAAAATATTTGTACTTAGTCATAGTTAACCCTGTACATTAAAAAGATCAATAATATATTTGAAACGATATCTTTACAGCCAATATTACTTATCTACAAATTTGTTTACTACAAAGAGACATCAATAATGGGCTAAAATTGAGTGAATATATACAATTTTAATTATCCTATAAAAAACACCTGAAAGCAAAGCCGAGGGAAATTCGGGAGCGCAAGAAAGGCAGCAAGAAAAAGACGCCGTTATAAACTTTCTTCAAGAAACAGACGGAGAGGCGCTAACGCGCCTCGGCGTATCCCAGACAGAGACGGAGGGGAATAAAAAAGACCAAAAGACGTTTATAAGGGTTGCGCGCTTGCGTTCCAACCCTGGTAAACCTCTAAGAAACGACTCTGGTTTGAGGGTAAAAATCCACCGTCTTTCCTGGTTGGCGGCGGAGACAGCGGTGGCGGTTCACCTCAACATGCTCCGCCCTCTGCCACCCCCGGCCACCCACCGCGACCCCCTGACTACTTTTATACTCTTTCTTAATGTCAGAATAACTTTCGACGCGAAAAGAACGCCACGATAAGGTCAATTCCAGTCATTTGCGCGGCCGTGTGTTCAGTCTTGTGGGGTGGTTTTTATATTTTTTTTGTTTTCGATCCTGCCACTGTTTGAAGTAAGCCATTATTATTTTTATATTTATTCTATATACAAATTTACTATACTGGGTGTTCCAACAATAACTAATTATATAATTATTTCAGTAATTTCATAATTAATGTATAGTAAACTTTTGCGTTTAGTTACTACTGTTCCTTAACGTACCAGATATGACACCTATTGAAATTTTAGATTAGTTGCAAATTTTTAAATGATTTTATTTTCGACAGTTCATTGGTTTAAAACTTAATACAAATATTTAGTTACTTACATCAGGGAAAGCTCAACAAAACTCCAATTACTAAGTTACGCATTAGAAATTGTACTGTGTGATGAACCAAACAAAGTAAATTAAAATATATTTTCAGTCATTTGCCTCGATATACCTTATGACCAAAAAAAAAACAAAAAAAAAGTAAAACCTAACTTAAAATTAAATGAATACTGTGTACTTAATTTCTTTCCTATGCTGAATAAAATGTCTACTGAACAAATCTACAGTTTCTTGAGTTAAAACTTAAATATCATAAATTTATTAATAAAGGGCATATATTATAAATTTGTTTATATGTCAAAAATCGCGATTTATATCATTACTTAAAATTTACAGAAAAAATGTATGTAACATATTACTTTACAAGAACAAAAAAAATTAACAGTTTGGTGCAATGTTTAACATTAATATGAAATTAAACTATAACCTACCTTAAATAGTTGAAAAGTTCAACACCACTTGGATCAGTCTCAAGAGTTACATATATTTTTGTAAATTCTCAGTTTCAGTAGTCATGGTGTTATATAAAAATATATCAATCGAATAACACATATGAAAACATGGCTTCATCTTTTTCTTTACTTATCCAAGCTTATGAGGTTTCTAATAGAACAACTGTTTAACCTGTTACGAGTACTTGATGCCCAGACATCTCTACAGAACCGCTTTCCAACAACCTTTTTAAATCAGTTATATCATTTGCTGTATCTGATCATATCTGCACGCAAATTTTCAACAATCACCATTGTTTATTAGAGGTGTTCTATAAGTTCTTAATTAAAGATCTCAAACTGATGTAGGCAGTTTTTATAGATTTCGCTAAAGTTTCGAATTAGGATCATAATATCTTGATATGTGAACTGTGGCATTTTGAATTAAAAGCCAATTTGTTAAATTGTTTACATATTTGTTTTTAAACAGAATTAATTATGCAGTATATCAACGGTTTAAACCATTATGGTATATTGGCAACAAGTGGCGTTGGGATCTAAGCTAGAATCCAGGATTGTAATTAGGCACAATTACCAACGCTTTTAATGGCTCAAGTATTTTTATAAGGCGCTAACATAAAAAATGTGTGTTTGACAGATAATATAATTAGTATTCAAAAAGAAATAATTTTGTAACATACAATTTTAATATTAAACACACATATTACAATAAAATGTTTGGTTCTTTATTATTTTTTACCTCTCATTCTGAGCATACCAGCCACTGCAACTAAAACATTTGGGTTTATATTTAGAAATACTAAACACTTGTCCAGTATTGATTGTTCAAAAGACAGATATTATTAATTTGTAAAGTATCATGAATACTGTAGTAGCGCTGGGTTGACTACATTATCCTGTTGATGTAAAACTTCTTGGGCGTAATATTTGTATTTTACAGTCCTCCTAATAAAAATTATAGTTATAGGGACATACCCTTACAAACTTATTTGCAATACAATTTAATATGACTAAAGTTAGTTTTAGATATTGACAGCTTTGAAATTTAATATTTCCTATAACAATCTATATTTGAACTTGCCCTTACTTATAATCTAATAAACTGTAGAAGTTTCGCCGGCTTAAAATTCTAAGATTCTTTGTTACATAAAATTTCATTTGAGAAAAACAGATTTGAAATTTGGGTTGTTCTAAAAGTTAGGATAATAAATAAATAAATTATTTTGGTATAAGGAAACATTCTAAAGCTTTGTTTAATCTACAGATAGAATCAATTTTTAATTGATTTCTATCAGAAAAATTTTTATTTAGGAAATACTGCTAACTAAATTATATTGCTGTTCACTATCACTAATTTTTTGGCAACAAAACTATTTAGTTATGTTTAGTTTCTCATGAAGTGTCGTATGTAGCATTTATGAAATTTTAGAGGAGAGCCGGAAAACACGTACAGATTTTTTTCACAGCTCATCATACGTCTACTTAATATTGGGATATAATGATCTATTTACATTTGTTTTTTTTTTAAAATAAAATAAAATATAAAATATAAATACAGTTATTGAAATCCTTTTAGGTGGTATATGCAGTTGTTACAAAGCGGCAATTATTGTTATATTATAGATGAAAAATGTAGGATTAGGACGACAAAAATAACAAAATGGTATAAAATATGTTCATTAAAATTAAAAACAACAGGGTTGTAAATACCTACTTATGTTATAAACTTAAAATGAAATTAAGGCGCTGCAAGCGCAAAAAATACTTTTTCTCTAGGGCAAAGGCTTCTACAGGTTATGAAAATTTATTATTTTTATCACTGGAGTTTGGCCACTGTATAATGAAATTTCTTTTTTCAAGTCTTATGTGGCTCACTCTTTGGTATTTCCAAAGTATAGCTATCGATATTGACAATCTGTTCTTTTAATCTTTTGAATTTAGTAACATAATAGTTATTCTCTAGATTGCTCTATTTGAAAAAAAAATATTGTTTTATTCGTCGTGACAGAGACGTGCGAACTGTTAGAAGTCTCAGCTATTTGGAGAGGTGTTTTAAAATCCATATAACTACAATATAGTGATCGCTTTATCACAACGCTGTAAAATAATGGTTAATTTTACAGAACCACGGCCGGCGAATGCAGTTACATCAATGATTCTGTAGAGAGATACTTTTGAACTTTTTAAAAACTCGTTTTTGCTAGATACGACCTCTATAAGAAATTCGAGATCGGATTGGTGAATAATGTTGTAACGACACTTTCCTAACCCTCGTATAAAAAGTATATCTGTCTCGATTTTTCAATTTTTGTCAGATACGACACTTCGTGACAAGGCGACGGTATGTACTATTGTTTTACTTAACATTGGCAAAGTTCTATTGGCACTGCTGTTTTGCGGTAAAAATTATGTATATGTATAACATAGACTTTTGTTTACAATAATCGGTTCTAAAATTCAGTTGGAGGAAGTATGACATAACTTTTTGTTTTAGTGACTTGATATTATCAAGAAAAGTTCTACGTGTTTCTGTTCATATAACTTTTATTTCGCATCAGAATATTATTATTTTATTCAATTCACAATGAATCTTGCAATGTTAATTACACATAGTATCAAAATTGTAATATAACTTTTTTTTGGCAGTGATTTGTTGATATCTTCTATGATTATTACATAAAAATTCTGTGATGTCCGAAATATATGGCCTTTAATTTTTGTTTTGATCTTCGACTATATTTGTTATTTTTTGTTCTTTATTGTTTCTAGCGTTCTGTTCATTTATAATTTATTTATACTGTTTGGACGTCATTACTAATAGTGGAAGATCTTCATTTTAGTTTCTTGCCAAATAAAATTTTGCCATAAAAATGTACCCAAACAATAATACTATGATTAATAATAAAAACAAATTTTATTTTTCTAAAATACTGTTAATTATTATTAGGAATCAGCAAAATAGTATCGAAATTTGGACTAAAATGTATTGTATCATTTTTCCTTAATACTTTTCCAAATTCTAGAAAATAATATATTTTAGTGATACTACACATTTCACAAATGCTCAGTTGATGTTTACTGAAAAATGGGCCATATTTTAAGATTAGCTTCCTTGCACGAAAATAAGGTGATATAAGTCAACTTACCTTAGTACCTACCATTTTGCTTCCTAAGAAGTTATAGGTCTGAAAAACTAGTTTTTTATTTCAATTTTTACGCTAATTTAATTATGTTTTGGGTGATCATATTCAAATTTTGTACAAGAAGGTTTTTTTTGTGTTTTTTTTAATACTTTCTTGGGTAATTTTTTAATAAAGCTTGTACTAAGGTAAGCTGACTTAAATCACGTTATTTTTGTCCAACGAAGCTAACCTTAAAGTATGGTCCACTTTTTAATGATTATCCGAGATTGTAGAGTAATTCATACATTTACAACTTTTAATTGCAATTGTCTCTAGAATTCTGTATTTCAGCGACATGTAACAAGTAGGTATAGCTTTTTTAAAACTTTAATAGAATGCGAGGTGACAAATAATTTTCCAAAAGTCTCTCTCCCTAAAAAAAAAAAAAAACTGAAAATACAGTAGCACATGCTCTGTACATATAACACAAAAATCAGTTAGCTATTCGTATCAATCGCAAACAAGAAACTTCTTGTACAAAATTTGAATACGATTCTGGTTTAAATCACCTTATTTTCGTCCAAGGAAGGTAGCATTAAAGCATAACCTATTCTTTAATAAACACCCTGTATAGAATATTTTTCAAATTATTTGAACCAAATCTAGTTGTACTAAGCCAACTCAAGTACTGGCTGTTTTATAGTTTCTAATAAATATGAAGATCAACCAATTATAATCCACTTATAATTAACGTCAAAAATAAAGTTTTCATTGTTACATTGTTTGTTGCGGAATCATGAACTGTTTTTTTTTCAAAAAATAGTATATAGAGCTATACATTCTAATGATACGTATCAAAATAAGGTTGATTCTAATGAACAATCTTTGCAATTTTTATATAGTTGTACAATATTTATGATAAATCTTGTCTGGAAAGAAAGATGCTGAAATAACGTTTATGATGGAAGATTCAGACTCTTACTAATATTCTCGTCACCAATGACTTTGAAATTCTATTTGAATATTCGAAAAGATTAAATAAGTGTAAGTAAAATAATAATGTTCTTTATCTGTTGATATATTTAACTGTTTTCTAGATTTTACTTTGACACATTAGACATACAGATTGTTTTGATGATAGCTCTAAAACTTAAAAAACAGTTTAATTGGTTTTTATTTCAAATAAAAGTTCCAATATTCTTTTAACATCCTTCTTATTGAAAATAGTGCATTAAATTACCATTTTTCTGTGTCAATATTATTTATTCTAAATGAATCAATTCCTGAGAAATTACACCATTATTTTGATTGCTATTAATATTTTAATATTATATTCATATGACGCATTCAGATACTGTACCAGTTAAAATATTATTTCCTGCGTTAGTATTATTAATACGAGGTAAATATACCAATTTAAGTAATCGTCAATATTATAAGTGTCCGACGCTTGGCAGGGAAAAAATACATCTGGAATTTTATAAACTACACCAAGAATTTTATATTAAACTGAAGAAAACTACCTCGCATTATCATTAATCAGACACACACGCGCCGACGTCTAAGACAAGTGTTACATAATGTTCCTCTATCACATAATTAGTTTTTTTATGACACCCTCGCCCCTGCGACGGCTCCCTTACGTTGTAAACTAGGGAGAAGTAGGAACATTTGACAGTCGACGCACGTTTTGGTCCAGTTAACTGTGAGAGTTGGAATGGGGAAGCAAATCAGCTGATTTGTGATTCATCTTCCGCAACCCTTATGTACTCTTTGATACCCGATATGCCCAAGCTAATTTTGAACGGATTTCCAGTTGTATAAACGTATACAAGAGAACTTTGTACCTAATTGAAATTATGAATTCATAACAATAAGTTTAGCAAATCAGCGAAGCAGTATATTGGAGGTTTTTGTTATCAGACTTAAGCTGAAGTCTTACTGTTGTAAATGAATATAATAAATTAATACAAATAATAATGTATATTAGATCCAAACACAAAAACAGTATATTTTAGTTTAGTACATTGAATAGATAAATAAACACTTAATTCCCTTATAGAGTTTTGACCAGGAGCACATAGATATAAGTCTATAATATCTTATATACTAAATACTAACATACACAACATAGATAACATAAGACAATAGTAATAAATAAATAATATAAGTTCTGTGTGTTTTTTAAATTTAGAAAATTGTTAAAATTGGATAAGTATGTTTTTTAAGATTTTAAGACCTATTCACAATTTATTTAATTCATGTTAATATACAGTGTTTACACAAACCATAACGAGGGAAATAACTTTTAACCATTATTCGTAGAAATTCATTATTTCTAGCAAAATATCTGCTGCTACTTTTCTGTATATATATTTTTAGGTATTAATAATATTGTGTGAAACTAACTACTCTGTGGACTAAAGTCCCAATCAGCGTTGAATTACACCCACAATATCTGAACATATATTCTATATTATTAGCTTTTGTAATATTTTTACTGTATTAGAAAGGTATTTAAAGCTAATATAAATCAAATCTTCTGCAATGCCTATCAATGACATCATATGTATGCTCTCTGATATAAAACATCTAGATATGCTAGTGAACTATTCCACAGACAAAGCTCTATTCAATAATTATCTAAAGAAATTAATCTAGCTAAATTTACTAATCTGGTTTAATGAAAACACTCTATAAATATCTAACTTTTTGAAACAGTGAGAACTCGAAAATTTAACCACAATAGATGAGATCTGACCTATTTCTGCATTTTTAGGATTGCTTCTTCAGGTGGCCTCGTTTAAATTGAGTCAAATATTTAACTATAAAAATTATTATACCAATAAATTAAAATTATTTGAAATTAAATGTCGACAATGTCAAACTGATTAACTGTCAATGAATTTAAACATCATAAGGACCTACTAAAATAAAAAAAAATTACCTTTTATGTACAGTTTTTTCATATATTTTCAGGTGTTAACAATATTGTGTGAAACTAACTACTCAGTGCACAAAAGGAATTGTAGGAGATATATGATATATATTAGCTTAAAATACCTTTCTTAAACAGTAAACAATGTTACAAAAGCTAATAATAGAGAATATATGGGTAGATATTGTGGGTGTAATTTAACGCAGGTTGGGGCTTGTGTCCACTTAGTAGTTTCACACAATATTGTTAATACCTGAAAATATATAAAAAAAATATTTATGAATATTGAAAAAAAAAAAATTAAAACCCAAAATATACACCTGTATATCCCTATTTTATATTTTGCTGCCTATTTTCATGCTTATATTTACTCGTATATTTAAAATAGTCACTAGAGGAAGAACTCAATTCAATTTCAATTCAATTTCTTTATTTTATTTTGGACAATAATTTACATTGTATAACAATTGTCATAAAAAACTTAATTAAATAACTACAAACTAACAACTAAAAAACTTGTGGAATACACTGGTAAAATATTTTACCATCATTCTGGAACACACAGGAAACATTAGTATTAAATATTAAGTTGTCAACTTTTTTTAATAATAAGTACTTACATAAAGTACCTATTAAACACTATAAAACTAATATGTGTGCTTCAAATTCATATGCAACTAACCATTTTGATTTTGTTCCAGATCACTTGATTGAAGTGTCCAATATAAAATTAAAATTATATATTGAACCGTACAACCTGCTGCATCTGGAAAAGCCCCATAATTAACCCATTTAGTGAGAAACTTTCGATAGACTTCCGAACAGAAAATAAAGGAAACCCGTCGCATATCACGACTACTTAAAAAGCGAGAGAAAATGCCCAATTAAAAACAACTCACTCTACCGAGTGAGTGAGAAGCGAACACATAATTAGAAAAACAAGTTAGCGAAAGAAAGCACGGGATAGAAAATATCCCGCGCAGTTCTGCGGGATGCCACTGGCCGTGTGATTTTTCATCATATTTTGCACCGAACGCGCGCATTCGACTTGTAAAAACCGAGAGCAACGCTTTTTTACACTCTCGCATATCAATTTGTCAAAACGCGTCGCTGGTAACTTCAAAAGGACACACGCATGGATGGAGAAGAGTCCTTTATCTTATAAGTGCGCGACATGATCTTGAATTATGCCTCGGAAGGACTAAATCTAGTGGCGAGTGAAAGAATTGTTGAAGAAAACAAAGAAAAACACCCACATTGTAAATTCATTTGAAGATAACGGAACATACATATTAAGAATGAAAAATAACCAAGAATAGACAGAAGAAAATTAATAAACAGGTCAGTGTTCATGTAAAATTAGTGTTTAAGTTAACAGTGATTATCTTTAGATAAATTATTAGATGATGTAAATTACTGCAATGTGAAGAAGTAGATCATCATCAGATAAAATCATAAATTGTATTATTGAAGACTCTCACGTAGAAGTGTCATTATGGTTTTAAAGAACATTTAAAAAGTGTAAGGGAAGTCTAATGAGAAGTTGACAAACCCTGATCTGGGGAAGGAAGAATGAACGTAAAGATCAAGAAACTGTAATGATCGCCAACTGCAATTTGCACAAACATTTCTGACTAAATCTAGTGTTCTCGGAGAAAATGCACCTGGCCAGCGAGGTGTCGTCAACCACGGGTCACTACGACCGCACTTACGGCAATCTGACGGCGGAGATGCTGGCGGAGAGAACCATAGATGGACTCCTTGCGGAACACCCTGGTGAGCTGGTGAGGACGGGGTCCCCGCACGTTGTTTGTACCGTTTTGCCGCCTCACTGGAGATCGAATAAGACGCTGCCAGTGGCGTTCAAGGTTGTCGCCCTGGGTGACGTCGGGGACGGCACCGTGGTGACGGTGAGGGCTGGGAATGACGAAAATTATTGCGCGGAATTGAGGAACTGTACGGCCGTAATGAAGAATCAGGTGGCGAAGTTTAATGACTTGAGATTTGTGGGAAGAAGCGGTAGAGGTGAGTCATTATATTTATTTCTCATATATGTAGTTTGTGCAAATTGGTGTGTGCAGATAAATCTTTCAATTTAAACAGAATTTGTGCAGTTAGTCAGATTTTTGTTTCTGTTAAATTCATAACTTAAGACTTTGATACAAGAACTGATTAAGTTCATTTTATTATAGTTGTATGAGTGCTGAAAAAAATATACAGGGTGTCCGAAATATGAGTGCGAATATTCAAAGTGCTTCTATATCTCTAAGAATGCAGTAAAACGTCTTATGAAAAAACAATTGTCTAAAATTAATAGTTTTTCTACAAATTTATGTAAAAAATAAAAACACAACGTTTTTTAATTTCTGTTAGTTAATTTCGAGTTGGAACACAAAATTTCGAATTGAAACTCGAAATTTTGAGTTAGAACACAAAATTTCGAGTTCGAACCTGAAATTTCTAGTTGAAACACGACATTTCGTGTTCAACCTCGAAATTTAACGCGTTTAAACTTGAAATTTTGTAATCAAACTTGCAATTTCTTGTTGAAACTGGAAATTCCGCGTGAAACTCGAATTTTCATGTTTAAGCTCAAAATTACGTGTTCGAACTCGAAATTAAGTAACAAAAATAATCGAAATTTTGTGTTGAATCTCGAAATTTTGTGTTTATACTCGAAGTTACATGTTTAAACTTAAAATTAAAGGAACGTGGCTTTTCTACACATTTTTAACCCTAAAATGCAAATGCAAATTATAATTATTATATATAATATATAAAAATTGTTCAAAGACAGTTTTTTGCTTTTCTATGCAAACATATATCGTTTTTACAAATTATTTAAACAATTCTGCGTCTCTTTTGAGTGTTAGTTTATGTAATTTATAGCTTATTGTATTCTATCTTGACTTTCTAAAATAGTGGTTGGTCTATTTTTATAAATACTGTGTTTTAAATAGCTCCGTAAATATTTGTCAGGTGGTGTCAAGTCTGAACTATTTGCCGGCTTTTGAATGCATTTATGTCGAAATATTTGCATCAATTTTAAGAATATGAGTTGACAAAGAGTTTTGCTGTTACTAATAAAAAGCGCCAGATACCACCCTTCGCTTATTTTTAAAACGTTATAACAGATTTGTTCAACCCTATTATATTTTTAACCCATTGCACATACGACATAGAAACTGAGGGATGGCATTCACCGTCTAAGTCGACTGTTGTTTACTAAAAGTTAGATAGACCCAAACGCACCCCTCTATTGGTCGCTGTTTTTTTTTTTAAATACGTTTTGGCTAGTGATAAGAACCACGCGCCGCTAGCTGTGAAAACCGCTTTGTGTGCCATCTCCCATAAATTTTGTCGATTCGGCTGCCGAGAAAGCACAAACTGGTACTGGTTCACTAATTTTATAATTTATTTTTAATAACTGTAAACACATTTTCTTTAAATATTTTTTATTAATTAGATGTTTCTTTAATTAAACTGGTAATGTAGAAAATTCCAATAAAGAAACATATTTTAAAAATTTCATTGTTGATAGAACTGTTACGAAAAATATTTGCAGTGGAATTATTTGGGACCAATACTTTATTATAATTATGGAATACAAATAAATCATAATGAAATTTTACCATTCATAACTGAATTTATTGAAATTGTAAGATGATATTTATTATGTGGAATTATATTTTATATTATCGTTCGTTAAATTAGTTTTGGTTCATTAATTAACATTTAACAGTTTTTCTTACGGATAATAATAGTTTTATTTACCTACTTTATATTATAGGATAAGTTCTCATAATGTCTGGAAATTTAATAGGGCTTAATGCAATGTACTGTAATTATTTTATAATGTTGCCTTAGAACTATATTAAAGTTTGTAGCTTATTAATTTAGTTTAGTATGCAAGTATTTGCGCAAGTCAAAAGAAATGAAAAAAATGAACAACTCACAAATAAGCAAGACACTAGGACAATATTTGGGTGAAAATTTCACACCTTAACTTTAAAACAAATAAGATGCTTTTATTTTGACTCGTTACTATGGCAACCAGAAAAATTTCCGGAATTTTATCCGTGAAGAGACGATCAATAATTGAAATTTTTTTGATAGTTGAGAAAAACACATGATCTACACATTGGCATCTTATCTATACAGGGTGACTTTAAATAAAGTAGCAAAAATGAGACCACATATTCCTTAGGTGAATATAAACCGATTTAACCTAACATACCTAGTCGCTTAATAAAAAAGATACAGGGTGTCAAAGTTAAAATTTTACTTTCGATATTTGTAGATAACTTCTTAAAGAATCCAAATATTTACTTAAAATTTGCAAAGCAGGGGTTTTTGCAGGTGAGAAATTTAAATTTGTCTCTAATTTTCACGTCACTAGTAGAGGGCGCCACCTATGGCACATCATGTTTCTTTTAAATGGCAGAACTTTTTTGCAGCTTCGTGTATCCATCTGACTATAGAAACAATTGATTCCCCTACCTGTTTTATTTGAAAAAGGTATACCTTGCTAAAGTCGTTAGGAGTAACCATTTTTGAAGTAATCTTATTTGAAATGCTGAGTGCACCAAGCAAAAACTATTTTGGTTTGAGGTAAAGTGCCTTTTCTGCTGAAGATACAGCAAAATATTACTTGAAAAAGTTGTTCAGAATGATAAATTATGAAGACGTGCAAAATTTCAAGAATATCGTCGAGGTTTGATGAAACCATTTTTCAACAAAGCACAAACATTTTATCAAAGCAGGCCGATATTTTTGAAATTTTGCACATCTCCATAATTTACCGTTCTGAACAACTTTTTCATGTAAAATTTTGCTATATTTTCAGTAAAAAAGTCAATTTACCTGAAACGATAACAGTTTTCAATCGGTGCACTGAATAATTCAAATATTGTTATTCTTAACGACTTCAACAAGGTATACCTTTTTCAGAAATGACAGGTAGGAGAATCGATTGTTTAGTCAGATTGATACACTAAGCAGCAAAAAAGTTCTGCCATATCGAAAATAAAATTTTAACTTTGACACCCTGTATCTTTTTTATTAAGCGACTTGGGATATAGGTATGTTAGGTTAAATTGGTTTATTTTCACCTACGGAATATGTGGTCTGATTTTTGCTACTTTATTTAAAATCACCCTGTATACGATATATGGCGGATATACCTACATATGAATTTCTTCGAAATTGCGTCGTGTTACTTGTAAAAATTATATTTCTACCACCTTTAGTGACCTAAAATTGCCAAAGAACGCTTTATTGAACTACTACCCATCTGAGTTTGATGGGACTAAAGTTGGTAATTATTTTATTTAACAAAATATGATGGATATACCTGCAAAATTCAGCAAATTGTTTCCATATATTTGCTCTTCATTCTCTAATGTTATCTGGTATTAGGTTTTGAAATTCTTGTCTAATAACTTGATTTTCTTTATCAAATCTCGACATTTCAGTATACACTTATTAAACTCAACGCTTCAAACTCGTATTTAGCATCTACTGTAACACAACCGTTTAAATAAAAATCACAAATCAACATAATATATCCACAACAACAATACCTTGGCCTGTGTACTATTCTTAGACGTTTAAAAGTGTTAAGATTAATTTCCCTAATTTTTAGAAGAACAGAAAAAGCGTTGTTTAAGTAAGTTTTTAATAATACCTTAATAAACCTACACACAAAGGTTTAAATAACATCCACGTTTAAATTTGACTCTTTGCTTTTACAAAGTAGAAAAACCATGTATATGAAGTTCTAGATAAGTAACGAAGCCACATTGGATTTTATTGGTTAAATAATAAATAATCCATTCATTTCCAATAAAAAAGTATATAAATATATATTATAAAAAGGTTTGTTTTTCTTCTGCACTTCAATAATTGTAGAAAAACAGGGTTAAATTAAAAAATATTTAAAAAACTAATTATAATAAATATTGTAACACCTGGTGTATAGGTATGTTTGTTTCAATCAACTCAAAATCAAGTATTCTATCACCTAAAATTATTGTAACAACTTGCCAGACGCTCATACATATACAAATAATATAAACAAATAACAACTATAAAAAATATGAACAGTAGTTTAATAGCGTAAAACATTAATAAGGACTGTGAAATGTAATAGAAATTTCTTTAACTTGTTCTTGAAACATGAAGTTTTTAATTAAATTATACAAGTACAACTTAAAGGAGTTTCTGTTACATACTGCATATTACAGTTCTCATGAATTTGTAACTTATCAATGATGTTTTAGACCTATTGTTCATATTTTATTCTATTTTAATTAAATATGTGTCTGTTTACTTTTATATTAGTTGCAATTTATTTATATTATTTGTAATTATTTTATTTAATCCATTATATATTATTTAGCTGTTTTTTAGAGATAAAATTTAAAATATTGAGAAATTATTGATATTTTTTAATACAATGTACTTAGACACATAGTTATTAAATTATAATAGCAGAAGGTACATCAAATTGTGTTCTAAAATTCTAAATCTCTTCTATTTAGACGCTATAGTACCTTAAAAACAAAAATGCATAATGAATAAGCAAAGAAAATTTCAAAATTTTATTTTAAAAAGTTTTAAATGATTATATGTGGAATAATTCTTCCTTACTATCTAATATGTTGTATTTCAGAATTTACAAACACTTTATTTACTTTTAAAAGTTAATTTTAATTTAATGTAGTTAGAAACATATTTATTGAATTGTAATAACGGAAGTTATATTAAATTAGGTTTAAAATTTCTAAATCATTTTCTATTTAATCGTTAGCACCCTAAAGACAAAAATGCATAGTAATGAGCAATGATAATTTCAAAATTTTGCTTTAAAACATTTTAAATGAGAATCGATATGTGGCATAGTTTCTTGATTCTTACCCAATATGTTTATATTTCAGAACATACAGAACACAGTATGTTCGCAATTTTACAAAGCCGTTTTTAGACGTCCGCGCGCTTTTATATATCTCCTCAATGGAAATTCGTATTAAGATGGAACAAGTTTTAATCAACTAATAAAAGTCTATATTACTAGACAGCAGAGCCATATTTTCAAAAAAAAAAAAAAAAAAAATAGATCTGAACAATATTTCGGTCGCAATATTGCCCACATTTAGGTCTGCGGTGAGACGTTGTTAGACATTATTATAAAAAAAGTAAGCTGTAGGCTAGTAAATCAAGTCTTCATATAACAGACAATTGCCTCAGATTTCAATTTTTTGCATTTATATTCATGAAATCTGTCCGCCAAGAAGACATGTTTTGCTAAATTTCTGCATACAATTGCCTAACTTACAGGGGCACAAAGTTAAATTTGCCGTTGAAGGTGCTGATGGGCGGAGCCTGATAAAAGCCACACTGTTTGGCCGAACATTATACCCTTAAAACCAACTAGAAAGAAAAATATAAAATATTTTTGGCATATAATTCCATCAAAATGTTACGGTTGAAATACACTGTTGGAAAACCTCGTTGATTGTGGTAGGTACTCTAAACTGTCTGAATTTATAAGAAATATTAGGTACTTATATTATTATGGAAATTTAACTAAAAAGAGTCGAAATCAAGCGACGGTAAAAATATTGACGAATTTAAATTACTTGTCGGTTTTTCAAGAACTAATATTTGCAGTTATTCACATAATATATCATAGAACTAACTATATATAAAAATAGTTTTCCGATAATTGTACAGACTGTACCTTCTAATTCGTTCTCATGTTTTTTTTGTTTTATATCTACGGTATACAAATTCTGTTTAAATGTACTGTTCCACGACAACTCAATAAGAATAGTTTTCCTTCGCTTATGAATTAATGTTGAGCTTTGTCAATAGCATATAGGGCAATATTGATATAACTATACTTTCTTAAATAATGTGGATATAATTTTGTGTAGCTCTCTATATTGAGGAGGTTAAAAAACTTCGTGCATAATATTAGTAACTATATAATTACAGACAAATTCTATTACTAAACAACTTTTTTCATGTTCGTACCCTTTCTTCCAAACCCGTATTCAAGTTCATGAAGTCATTTTCACACATTATGTTTTTTATTAATTAACAGTTTAATTTTTCTGCCAGAACAAAATATTAATTTTATTAACTGCCTATTAACTCTTACTTATTTTCATTTTCTAAACTTTTCTATAAATTTTACATTTTATACCCATCCTAAACTACAATCCTTATTCATATTAATTCATTTCATTCAAAAAATAAATTAATTTAATTTCGGTGATTTCATTTTTTTTACTTTAATTTTCCCATTTTAACTAATTTCATGTGTTTAAACTTAGTCTGTATTTGCGATATTGTATTTTTATTTAATTAACTTTTTATTATATTAACTTGTATTTTAGGTCTGTTGGGCAATGTATAAATATATTAATAAACAAATAAAAGCATTTTCATTGAAAAGACAGTCAAGAAAACTTATTAAAATTGCATAAAAGATCAAAACGAAGTTTAAAGTTAGGTAACTCAGTTTTTTAAAACATACCTATAGATTTTACATGTTATTTTATCACAGCCTTGTATAATATTAAGAAAATTTGTAAAATAAAGTATGGTTGAGATAAATTTGAATACCGTACCTAATATATGCATTTTTATTTGCGCTGGCGCCAGTCTATATTACTCGCTCTGGTTTAACATAATTCGGAGATTTTTCTGGACCATTAACGTTCAGAACCAACAGTTTAGGGTCTTGGACGCCTATCCAAAATTATCATTTGAATTGTTTGTCTGTGTGGATTTCATATTTCTATTAAACTTCATCTTGTAACTAACATACCATAATGTTTTTATTTTATATATACAGGGTGATTCAAAAGTAAGCTGCATCCTTTCAGGAGCATAATCCTTGCATAAAAATAAGACAAAAAGTTCCTATTAACATGGGTCCGAAAATGCTTCCTAAGGGAGCTACGACCCTTTGAATATGACACCTTATAGACGATTTTTTCTCTATAACTTTAAAATCCTTTACAATTAAATTTTGAAAATTGGTGTACTGTATAAACTTTTGATGCTAAATAAGATACTAAATTCGAAATTTTAAAATTTTATTCAGTGGCGTCACATACGAGGGTGGTAAGGGTTAAAAGATCCCTATTTCTTTTACTCTTTAGGTTATTGCGATTTTATTTATAAATTATAAATTTTAGAGTTTTTTACGTAAAAAGGTGCTCTTAGTTCAATTCGATAGAGCGTACCGTTTACGAGAAAATGGACGTTGAAAATTTTCTGGTATTCGTTTATTCATATTAAAATTACTACGCATTCAAAACGAAGTTCAGTGCCTAATTTAAAATCGTATATCCCTCCCAAAGAAACTGCTTTTTTATTATTATAGGCCAAAGAAATAATTAAATACTGTAGACAATTTTTTTGGCGATTAATTTTTTTTTTTAAATGACTGATAGTCATTGTAAAATGAGATTTACCTTGTCAAAGTCAAATTAAAGTACTTTGTGTGTCTAAGTTTATAAAGCAAAAATGGTTTTTAATTATCAAGAACAAGCTGATATTCACATTATGTTTGGAAGGGCTTTTGGTAATTGTATGGAAGCAAGACGGTTGTATGAAGAGGCATTTCCTAATCGACGAGTTCCATGCCGTACTGTTTTCGCAAGAGTAGATCGTACTTTAAAGGACACAGGTAAATTCTAAAAATTTAGTAAAAAGTTGTCGCATAATACCTACTTACATTCTACTTTAGGAACTTTTCAAAGACAGGAAGTTGTTGGGCGACCAAGGGTTGCCAGAACCTTAGCATTAGAAGAACGAGTGCTAGATCGTATTGAAGACGATCCATCTTTAAGTACCCGCATTATCGCAAATCAAGAAAGGTCCTCTCAGTAAACTGTATGGAGAATTTTGCACGAAATGTTACTTTACCCTTATCATGTTCAACGGAATCAGGCATTGGAAGTGCGAGATTTTCCTCTACGTGTACAATTTTGTAAGTGACTCGAAGAACAACGCGTTGCTGTTGAAAATTTCGAGAAGAAAATTTTATTTACCGACGAGGCCGGCTTTACAAGAAATGGAATTTTCAATTTCCACAACAACCACGTATGGGCGGATGAGAATCCCCATGCTACGGTACAGAGAGCACATCAGCAGCAGTTTAGTTTAAATGTGTGGGCGGGAATTATCGATGGGCATTTAATAGGACCCGTATTTTTACCGCAACGACTAAATGGACAAATTTACACAAATTTTTACAAAATGAATTACCACAAATGTTAGATAATCTGCCACTTATTATGAGCACAAATGTGGTTTATGCACGACGGTGCTCCCCACATTTTAGCATTATCGCTAAGGACCATTTAAATAATGCCTACCGAAATCGTTGGATAGGTCGTGGGGTCCAGTGTCATGGCCACCACGGTCTCCTGACCTAAACCCCTTGATTTTTATTTATGGGGACACATAAAGCAGTAGTTTATTTCCGCCCAATACCTAATATTGATGTTCTCAGACAAAGGATAGAGGAAGGATTTCAGACAATAAAAACAACCCAAGAATCCTACCACGTGTGCATCGTAATCTAATAAAAGATTAGCAGCTTGTCGTGAAGCTAATGGTAATAATTTTGAACACTTTCTCTAAATTGTTAAATAAAATGTTAGTAAAAAATGTGTTCTTTTTATATGGTAATGCAGATTAATTTTCATCAATAAAAATAAGCAAATCAGAAAATATTCAACCTCCATATACTCGTAAACTGTAATCTCTATCTAATAGAACTAAGAGCACCTTTTACGTAAAAAACTATAAAATTTTATAATTTATGAATAAAATCGCAATAACCTAAAGAGTAAAAGAAATAGGGATCTTTTAACCCTTACCACCCTCGTATGTGACGCCACTGAATAAAATTTTAAAATTTCGAATTTAGTATCTTATTTAGCATCAAAAGTTTATACAGTACACCAATTTTCAAAATTTAATTATAAAGGATTTTAAAGTTATAGAGAAAAAATCGTCTATAAGGTGTCATATTCAAAGGGTCGTAGCTCCCTTAGGAAGCATTTTCGGACCCACGTTAATAGGAACTTTTTGTCTTATTTTTATGCAAGGATTATGCTCCTTAAAGGATGCAGCTTACTTTTGAATCACCCTGTATATATATATTTTAGGTATTAACAATACTGTCTCTATCCTTACAGTAGGCCGATACTATCAAATTTGAGGCACTCTGTACTTTGATTCTTTGACTTTGCCAAGTAATGTAAATACAGGGTGTTAAAAAAATAGTGTAAACATGGGTCCGCAAAGTAACGGTTGCGAAGATATGGAATGTTTTATGTTTTTAGACCCTTTTTTATTTTGCAAAAACGTTGTGTATTTTCTTATAATAGTTGGTTGATGTTGAGTGAAATAAACAGTACGTATTTGACAGTTGTTCTTAGTGCACACGTTTTCTTTAGCTATGGCTGGTTATCTTAACGCAGAATTAACAGACGTGCATTTCATGTATGGTCGTGCTATTGGGAATGCCACCGAAATGCGACGTCTTTATGTTGACGCTTATCCAAATCTCCAGATTCCTTCACAACGCATGTTTGGAAGAATTCATCAAAGATTGCTTGATACCGGTCCTTGAGCAAACAGTGCCATTTATCCGGAAGACCAAGGTCGGTATCCACTCCTACAGAAGAAGAAGAAATGCCAGCACTGGTAGAGCAGAATCCAGGTACAAGTGTGCGGAGAATATCAGCCAATTCACGAGCAACTGCTTTATCCATACCATGTGCAACGAGTACAGACCTTAAATCCAATAAATGATCATCAAGCACGTTTGGTTTTTTGCCGCTGGTTTCTACATAATGATGCTGAAGACCCTCGTTTTCTTGCAAACATTTTTTTTACTGATAAGGCCGGGTTCACAAGAACAGGAGTGTTTAATTTTCATAATACGCATATTTGGGCCGACGAAAATCTTCATGCTCTAATCTAATAGAATCTGGACATCAGGCACGTTTTTCATTAAACATTTGGATGGGTATTGTAGGTGACAGGTTTCTGGGTCCTGTTGTTTTACCAAACCGATTACCAGGCGCTGCTTATCTCAACTTTCTGCAGAACACACTGTATGAGTTTTTGGAAGAAATTCCTTTGAATCAGAAGCAACAAATGTGGTTCCAGCATGATGGTGCTCCAGCTCATTTTTCCTAGGCCGTTAGAGAGCATTTACACCAAACTTTTCCACATAGATGGGTAGGAAGGGCCGGACCTGTTTTATGGCCTCCAAGATCGCCTGATCTGAACCCTCTACATTTCTTTGTTTGGGGATATTTGAAGACATTAGTGTATGGTACTCCTGTAAACAGCCTGGAAGAGCTGCAGCTACGGATTAATCAAAAGTGTCAAGAAATCCAAACCAAAGAAGGTGTTTTCGAAATAGTTCGAATATCGTTGAGACGAAGATGTCGTGCCTGCTTGGAAATGGATGGAGGGCACTTTGACCATCTTCTGTAACTTTGTTTTTTTTTTTTGTTAAAATCTTCCGTTGTCGGTTTATTCCTAATAAAATAAAATGTTTGAAAAACGAATAGTGGTCCATATCTCCGCAACCGTTACTTTGCGGACCCATGTTTATTAAGACTTTTCTGCTTATTTTGGTTCATACTATTACCTCCTGAAATATTTTACACTCTTTTTTTAACACCCCGTATGTAATTAAAAGATCTTCATTAAAGTCAGATGGTCTTCCTGAAAGTGTCAAAACTGAATTTGAAACAAGAAAACCATTTTCATTCTGTCCTTTCCCCAACAGTGGTCGCTCTGTAAACTAAACAAATGGTTCTGCAACACACGCAAAAGGTTATAACGTAAATTAAAAGACTATTCTGTTAAACATGACATTAATACAACTGACATAACTAGTAATTCATTTCTAAAACACTTTTACCATGACAACCCTTCGAATGTTGTGCATTATCCCAATATACAGGGTTAACTATGACTTAGTACAAATATTTTAAGAGGAGATAGGAAAAAATCAGAATTAACGGTATCACCCTTCAAAAAAATTCCAAACTTATTTATAAAGCGAAAAAAAATTTTTTTCAAAACCTTATTAACCCCTAATTTCTCGGCGACTATGCCGCCTGTCAGCTTCGAGGTTAGGTATATTCTGCCAAAGTGAAAGTTGTCAAAGGTAGTGACAGAGCACCGCGTTGCCACGTGTAACGATTTACGGCGCTTTTAAAGAAAGTTTTATTTACAAAATACTAGATTATTTAATGAGAAACACGATATGGTACCTCACTGAGAGTAAAACCTACCTTACTGATACTTCCAGGACTGATATTTGGAGATTTCAAGAAAGTTTAATTATTTTCTGTTTTCTAACTTGTTTACATTATAACTTGTTGTAAAAATTGTTATACTTGCTGGGGACGTCTTGGTTTCCCTCGATTTCATAAATAAAAAATAAATTCTTTTTTTCTGTAGATATATCTATTGTAGTTTAAAAATGCTTTATTTTTATGTCACTAAGTAAAAAAGAAGTTTAATAGAATTTTAAAAACTATGAAATTGGTTCTTTTTTATTTTCAAGTTAGGTACATACGTATTTAAAACTCCAGCACGTGTAAAACAATATTCGTGGACGTTGTACAATTCGTACAAATGTACGAGAATTTGGCATATTCTGTCTATTTGGAAAACGTCTTTGACATTCTGCTGCTGCACGATATGCACTTTCGTCGTACTTCCCATAAATTAGTACCATATTCGTAATTTCCGCAATTACACGAATTTGAATGTGCGAAAAGCAAATACTGAAAACTAATAATAGTAACGATATTAACAATTGTTAGGGTAATATTTTCTTTGTTAATTAAATAAATACCCAATAACGTTTTACTACTTTCTTTATTTCGCACTTACTATCTTTACGACAACAACTCAACTCTGACACACCTCTTCTTCTTCTTCTTCTTACATTCTTTCTGATCTACATTTTACAAAACATATATTTATGCCTACTTACTAAGAAATTTTTATTAACAAAATAATTGTCCACACAATAATCGACCATGTTTGCATCTAATAATATTGTAGTATTATTATTTTAAATTTCCCGAGGCATTCACAGTGCTCTGTAATATTACTTTTCTGACCACTATTGCTGTTTGACATTTGTAGAGTATTAGACACAATGCAACCAACAACACAGTATAGGTTTATATCGACTGACAAGTGCTATGTGCGTGTAACCCCATGTCACGGAGGAAGTGTCAAAACAATACTAGAATGAAGAAACCCACGATCGTACATAAAAGAAGATAATATTGATTATATTGATTGCCATAAGAATATTTATCTGAAGAATATTAAGTTCTCGGTGTAGGCGGACTGAACGGTGGCGTTGACAATGTAATTTTAGTTTTCCGTTTTAGTGACAGTTTCAGTTTTAAACGTTTTATTCATTAAGTAATGGATGGTTGCGATATATTGGGACATGTGTAGTTTTCCACAATTTTCTTTAAACGTACGTGGAGATATTTCCTAGAGTTGAGAGCAATGTAGTGGAGTGACCGTTATCGGACAAAATTTTATAAATTAAAACTGTCACGGGTGTATTCGAAGTTTTCTGTTAGTATTTCTTTCACAATCAATTTTCTTAAAATAAATGGGCAATTTTATTAACTGCATCTACGCGAAGTGTGTATTTTGTGGCGAGTAATTCTGACGGACCTGTAATGAGTGAAATTGAAGTTTTGGCAGTTTGGAACGAAGGAACGAAAAACGAATGCAAAATACTGTAGCTAACCGGATTAACTGTTATCTACAGGTACTTAGGTATTATTAATAAAAATGTTTACTTTCGTTGTTTCTACATTCGGCAACGTTGGAACGTTGTGAGAAACGACCGCATGGTACCTAGTTGCACAGAACATATGCCTAGTTGACATATGTAGCCATCTTGGACGATGACTGATGACATAGGCGCCGACTTTCCGTAGGAAAAGAGGGTTTTGCCCCATTTTTTTAACATCGAGCTAGAATTCCTAAATAAATTTTTTATTGTCTTTTAGACCTCCCTGAGCACGTGGTTAAAATTTTTGTACTTAGTCATAGTTAACCCTGTATAAATGATATCTTAAAAATATACTTATAAACGTATAGTAGTAAATGGAGAAATTGTATGTTCGGAACAATTTCTTATCCAAAAAGAAACCTTAAAGTTGCTTCAGCCGCCGCCGAATGCAGGTAAGACGAATATTAGAACCTCCATTAATATTTTAATGTTCCATCTGAAATAATGTTGTGGCTCCCCGAATGTATATGTTTCCCTAGTCGATGAAAAACCCCATAAAAAGGCGAAATTACAAATGGAAATATTAATGGGTTCTCAGGTTTCACTCTTCTTACATTCATATTTGCTTTTAAAAATACACGAGTTTCTTTTCATTTTTATTTCAACATTTCATACAATTTTTATCAGCCGAGGATGCTGAAATAAATTTAAAATACATGAATTCATAAGTTGGCGAACTCTGCATTGTATACATTATTATTAAATAACAAAATATTATTATAGCGTACGTAGTTAAAAACTTGTAAAATTAAATATTTGTAAACACATATATATCACTGTTTATAGAAAATTTCCATTTTGGTACAGTTCTGCTACTACTAAAATTATTAAAGAGAACAAGAAATATCATCGGTTATGGAAGAAGTTTGGTAATAATATTGATTATCCAACACTCGAAATTTTGAGAGGTCTTTTTAAATTTCTATTATTTGAAGATTATAAAAAATATGTTAGATCTAGTGAAAATGATCTTATGCATAATCCAAAACTGTTTTGGCAATTCTATTATTCATAAAAGTATTGTATTAACTGAAGGTCAGGACATATGTAATATTTTTCTGTGTTTTATATCTTCGTTTAATAAGTCAGTTAATTATAATAATGATTATATTACTTCTTTCCAATTTCAAAATAATATCCATATTAATATTTATCATATTAGTAAAGAAACTATTGTTAAAAAAATAAATCTAACAACAAAAGCTGCAAGACCAGATTATTTAACTACAGATTTTTTTTAAGCAACGTTTTGATGGAATCTCCAATGTATTGTTTTTAATTTTTAATAAATCTCTTTTGGGCGGTCACTTTCTCAATATATGGATAAAAAGCAAATATTGTTCCTATTTTTGAATCGGAAGATAGGCATTTTATTGAAAACTATCGTCCTATATCAAAACTATGTATTGTAGCAGTTTGAATTTATTATCCGGGATTTTTTCTATTATGATGTAAAATTGATTAATATGGAACAGTAGATAGTAATCTGTTTCTATATGTACTATATATGTTCTATACAGATTTTAGTAAAGTTTTTGACAAGTTAAGCTATTGGATCATGTTTAATAAACTTTCTGAAATTGGTGTGAGTGGGTCTTCACTCCATTGGTTTCAGTCGTATCTCTCAAATAGATATTAAAATATTAGTTACTCAACATATTTCTCAATTTTCATTAGTAACTTCGGCTGTTCCCCAAGGGTCGCACTTAGGACCTCTGTCTGTTACCTAACATATACAGGCTATATCACATAAGAGGGCCACTCCCGTGCACCTCGCTTAATATGCGAGACACGTCAAAAATCTTTAATTGTTTTTTGTTGCATTTTTGGAGGCCTTTATGCTCGTAAAAACAAATTTGAGATCCATGGCCAACTTTATTAGTAATAACAAAAAAACCTGTAAAGTGCCCAAACTTTAAGGCTGTCTAACTTTTTTATTTTAAGAGATAGAGAAAACTTATTGGTAATAAATTTTTATTGCAAAATTAATACCTTCCACCTGATATAAACAGATTTTTTAAATATCGATTGCGGTTCTTTGCGCCCTCTAAGCGGATAAAAAATTTTTTTATTGAAGCAGGCTATGACCACAAAAAATTGCCTGTTGTTTCGTCTTTCATGCAATATACTACATGTTGCATTTATCTTTCGTATTTATTAAATTTTTTTCAATTTTAGTTAAAAAAAATGTACCTAAATATTTTCGTGTTGCTCAAGATAATGTAGAACCTGTTTTAAAGACGCCAATTGAAAAAAAAAATAATAATAAACAGAAAGTACTTTTTTATGCAAAATACAGATTTTCTTATAATAATATTTTATTACATTGTCTGTGTCAAAATAATTTTAAAGACCGAATTCCTTCTAATGTGAAAACCAATAAAATAATATAAGAAAATCTGTATTTTGCATAAAAAAGTACATTCTGTTGATTATTTTTTTGCAATTGGCGTCTTTAAAACAGGTTCTACATTATCTTGAGCAACACGAAAATATTTAGGTACACTTTTTTTAACTAAAATTGAAAAAATGTAATAAATACAAAAGATAAGGGCAACATGTAGTATATTGCATAAAAGACGAAAAAACAATCAATTTTTTGTGGTCATAGCCTGCTTCAATAAAAAAAAAATTATCCGCCTGGAGAGCGCAGCGAACCACATACGATATTTCAAAAATCTGTTTATATCAGGTGGAAGGTATCAATTTTGCAATAAAAATTTATTACTAATAAGTTTTCTCTATCTCTTAAAATAAAAAAGTTAGACAGCCTTAAAGTTTGGGCAGTTTATAGGTTTTTTTGTTATTACTCGTAAAGTTGGCCATGGATCTCAAATTTGTTTTTACGAGCATAAAGACCTCCAAAAATGCAACAAAAAACAATTAAAGATTTTTGATGTGTCTCGCATATTAAGCGAGATATACGGGAGTGGCCCTCTTATGTGATACAGCCTGTATATTAATGATATAATGTAGCTGTGTTTTAAATGTTTTAAATTTTATAATTTTTTAATGTATGCAGATCTTAGTCTTTCATGCTATAAGTAATACTTATGATGTTGAATTAATACAAAAACACTTAAATATTTTCAAAAATATTGTGATGAGAACACCTTATACACCACCATTACACTACATTAACCATTAGATATAGGCAGTACAGATTATAAATAAATGATATTTCAATAATCAAAACAATCTCTGTACGAGTATTTTCTGCCGTACGTGCGTTGACCATTAAGCAAAAAAAAAACAACAATCGATGTATTATTATTAAAGGTATAAGTGCAAAAAGTCATGTATCATTGCTGAAATTACGAGTGCAAAAACTATTTCTGTAAAGACAAACCCACTATTGGAATCTCTAGGTGCACCCTATATGTATGTCTCTATTATTGCTTCTTAGGCTACTACGGTTGGAATCGATCCTCAGAGAGCGGTAAATCTTTGAGGTTGCTACGGCAACATTTTAAAGTTTGTCAACAAAAGTTTGTAGCAAAGCTACATCTAGTGGCCATTTGCTGGACCTGGCAGACCACAAAACAATGAAGCATCCTACCAAGCTCTAGGCATCATTAAAAGCCCGTGACCTCTATGACGCCTACAATACAGACTTAATTTTATAGCTCAAATTTTAGCAAATGTAGAAACTGTTGATCAGAATTTTTTTCGGCACCTTCTTTGGACGAACGAAAGTCGGTTTGTTTGTAATGGTTTACCAAACAGGCGCACGAACACTCCTGGTCAATTGAAAATCCCCACATTGTAAATCCAGGCCAAAACCAATGCCATTTTGGACTAGATGTTTGGTGAGGCATCATCGGTAGGCACTCAATTGAGTAGGCATTTGATTGAACAGCGTGAGCTACCTAAATTTTCTACAAGAAGAATTTCCGGCACTTCTGGAGAATGTGGCTTTGCAGCTAAGAAGAAACCTGTGGTTTCAGTACAACGGAGCTTTACCCCACAAAGTCAGGATTGTGCAGCAATATTTAGATAACACTTTCCTAGGAACGTGAATTGGGATTAATAGACCTATTCAGTGGTCCGGAAAGTCACCAGATCTAACACCCCTCAATTTTTTTTATGGGGAGTTAAGTTTAGTTATTGCTATCATTTCAAATTTTTCATTAATACAAGATTATTAGAAAAAAGAAAACTTTTTAACAGGAAAAAATTGGGTAGGTTTCTGGAGACAATATAATTGATGATGTCATTAGTCATAGCTTACTTCATGCCATTTAAATATGTCTTGATGTTTCGCTCATACACATTTACCTAACACGTAATTAATTTATCATTAGCAAATTAATTACAATTATACACTTTGTGTTGACATTTTTCATCCGATGCATTTTCATTTTTAATATTTGTAAAATGGCGTACAATATTGACGAAAAGCATAACCTGCAATCCGTTGAAAAACACAATTTTATTTCATTAAATATCATAATTAACTGTAATATATTATGAACCATTTCAGCGGTAATGAATTTATAAAATTCAGTTTGGTATTTATTAAATTAAAATATTGTGCACAAAAAAGGATATCGGAAAGTATTATTTATTCCTATTTATGGAACTGTCCAAACAAATACAACAATAAATAATAAAAATCACCAAAACGAACGGCAATAAATAAAAACTAAATCCGACAAACAAATTTTCAAACGCCGTAAAAAATATTTGAAAATATAAACACGAGAGTCAGCCGTGAAATCAATCAAATAAAACCCTATAATATGATATAAATAGTGAGTGACCTTCCGTGGATTCTGTATGGCTGCACAGCATAGTTTTATGGTATTTTAACATTATACGTAATGCGACGAAATATGGCCGAACTGTCAATAAATCATGGATTTGCAGACTCGCCAGCGTAATTCATAGATTAGATGTGTCCCGATCTCCAGCGCAAATAACTTAAATACTAATGTTTGCCCTGCTGTGTTGGCTTTTAATTAACGGGCGCACGGATCATCAATATTCGGAATAGAAGCGAAAATATGTAAAATTATATAAATACTACTTAATCCTTTTTTAAACATAATAATGTATAAAATTGGCAACACAATATGTTGTTTTTTTTATTGCAGTTAGTTAGTTTTCCTAAAATTCCTGTTGAAGACATATGTATGCTTTTTGATAGCAAATATTTGTCGAGGTAGGACTTAAGAAAAAGATTGAGAAAATATGCAATAAAATTATCCATCAGAAACAGACATATTCAAAAAAACATTGATACAATATCACAACTTCTTACATCACTTGTAATATTAAAAAACTGGCACATATGCCAGGATGAGCACAGATTACTCAAATATTATTACAAAATTTGGAGCCTAACAGGTGGTCAAGAAAGTAAAGTTAGGTGCTGACAAATACGAGAAAACCAGGGGTTGGATAAGAACACAAGAATATGATTACCCTTACATAATAATTATTTAAAACTGATACACATATCTTGCAAAAAGATTCAAAGATCCTTCTTTGGTTCAACAATTTTCAAACTGGTTGCCACGCCGACAGTTTATTTAATCTTCTTGATGCTTTGGTAGACATATTGCTTTTTGTGAAGAAATCCTGATTATATGTGCGCTAGTTTGTGGTGATCGGATGCATAATGCCCTCGTCTTGGTTGAAATTTAATTAAACCTCTCTGGTTTTCTATTGCTTCTCTGTAAAGTTTTGGCTAACATCTGTGTCTCATCAGCGTCTTTGTTATATCCAGGTATCCGCTCTGTATTCCCCTGAGTCCGCAATTGCTGACTTCCAACTGTTATTAGTTTTTAGGTAGCATTTGTGTTCTTTCTACTTTGTACTTAAGTGTATCTCTGCCTGTTCGTTCAATGTAGGTTTACCGTAAAATGTATACGGGATGCTGAATATACCAAGGCTTGAGGTATACAGGAAAAACCGTAAAATATAGAGTGACTCAAATTAGAAGAAAGATGCGCCTTTTCATGGGCGTTAATATAAACCAAGTAAACCCAAGACATCTGCTACCGTTGGTGAAATATTGTGAAAAACTGAAAATAGAGATTTCTTCAAACTATTATCTAGTGTCATTATCTCATAACAAAAAAAAGTTAAAATTTGGTACAGAGGAATAAAAATATACGAGAAATCAATTTTTGTCGTCAGGAAATATCTTCGGCCTCTAGTTTCGGTAATGCAATATATTTTTATTTTTTATTAACGCGATATTGGAACTTGCTTTATGCTATTAAATTCGAGGAAGAACATATAAATTAAAGAAATTCATAATACTTTTAATATAAAATCCAGCTGTTCTTGATGTTAAACAAAAATCAATATTTAACCAAACAAAATACATAAATGTTCTACAAATCCTTCATAAATAGTTCAGAGTGACGTCCATTTTCACGCACACAAAACTCAGTCCTTAATCTAATGTTATCCACAACGTTTTGAATATTTTGTGAAATAGATCTAAAAACAGCAAAAACTCTGTCGTGTGCTTTCTCTATATTTTAACAGGACGTGTATTATATTTTATCTTTCGGACAACCCACAGAAAAAAATGTATGGGTTGAGACATAGAGACCGAGGAGGCTAACCAACAGCCCGATGAGTACCAATCCAATTATATGGAAAGCATCCATGCGACATTTACAAGTATACATTTCTAATACTTATAATATAATGGAAGATTGTTAGTGCGTTCTCTACTTCCATCCTTAGATTTTGTCTTACATTTAGATACTTCTGAAAAGTAAGGCTTCCAACAATAATAACAAAGCTATCAAACGACGAATATGTCAAAATTATTGTTGACTTGTGGTTTATGCAAAGAACAACTAGATTTTTTAATTAAGTTATTGAATTCATATAATTCTATATGAGTTATTCTTCAAATAAAATAGTAGTGTTACATTATTACGTTTTTTCTCCATCTCTTGCCGTCATTATGCAATATGACTCCCATAAGAAAACAAAACGATTAATTTTCTTTCAATGAAAATCGACTTCTCGTATATTCTTATCCCTTTATACCAAATTGCAGTTTTTTCTGTTGTGAAAAACTGACGCAATATTGCATTGTCTAAAATCGCTATTTTCAGTCTTTTTACAATATTTTACGGTTTCCGAGATGTCAATGGTGAGCTATGAAAAATGGACGGCCCTATATATTTCTCTATCTGATCTTAGGAAAGGCAATCTTTTTCTTATTTAAGATAACAGTCCTCATCTTTTTTGTGTGTATTGTGTTATACATTTATTATGCATATACATGTATTAACATTGTGTGTATTTAAGGGGTAGCTTGTCTTACCAATACATTGTTGTATCTAAGGTAGTTAGATTATTTATAGATACTTGTCATTTTTCCTGATCATAGGTATATTACCAATTCCAAGCTATCTAAACTTCATGGGTAAGAGTTGATAAAGTCTGTGGGGGGTATTGTAAATTCAGCAGTCTGCGACCACTCATATCGCGGACATGTTGGGATGTATTGTTGCTTCTAATAAAGATCCTCCTTCTCTAAAAGTCACTAAGTTGGGAAATTTTCCGAAATCTACGTACTCTAGGCATAGTAAGGTGTAAAAAAATATCGCGTGCCGCAAACTTCACAACACAAATAATGTGCTGTCAAAGTAAGACCTATACGAACTTCAAAAAAACTTAACAGGTAAACCTGAAAATTTAATAATTTTTTACTTTCACCGAGAGAAGTAAACATAAAATTATCAATATAAAATGTATTTGTCACGTAGTAAAAGAGATACCTAGATACAAGCTGTTGAAAGTAAAAATTTATTTTTGAAAATACGCAATTTGAGCATGGTTTAAAATTAATATATTAAAAAATGTTTATAGGCACCTCAAGAAAATATACAAAATACATAGATTTTAGATTGTATACTAGAAGTAATGCGTAATAGCAGCCTCTAGCGGCCATTCGGTACTGATAGAGAGAGATAGAGGTCGCTTGCTTTCAGTGGTTTCTACAGTGACTCTATGCAGGGACAGTGGCGACACGTACTTCTGGCCGCCATGTTCTGGCAAATTTACTGTAGGCGCTTATAGCAATTTGATAGTCTCATGCTTTATTTTGACTTTTAACACAATTATTGTTGTTGTTTTGCACTTGATACAGAAATATATTGTGGAAAATAAAATGTATGTAATGATATATATTATATAAAACCAATAAATTCCATTTCTTCAGAAACTGTTGGTAAAACATTTATTGAAAATTTAGTGCTTATATGATATAATTTATATTGTTTGACGATTCTTTCTGTGTAATAAACAGAAAGTTTTAAAAAGACAAAATAAATTAAACACATGGTAGATTAAATTATATTTAAAATCACACATATTTTTGTTCACATGTTAAAACTAAGACAAAACATAAAATATTAGGCACAAATATAAAAAAATATGATACGTACAATATCTACTACCTATATGAAAATATATATATACCTATACTTACATACGGATTCATCAACAAGGCGTAACGTTAGTCAGACTAGCGGAGGTTACGCGAACAATTTACGCATCTGTTGCACTAATTTAAATAAAAAGCATATTCCTATTCACTACTATGTATAATACTTACTTTATGATATGTTAACTAATCTGTAGTACTAAAAAGTACAGTTTTTGAATATAAATACTAAATATACAATGGGAAACGCAAGGAACTAGAGGCCGAAGTTACGCGATTTTTAGACAGGTACAATACTGGGTCTAACTTTTGGCGTAAATATGGACGTAAATAAACAGCCTACCTAGCAACGCATGCTTCGCTACCTAGCAACGCATGTTTCGTGAATGAGCGCAAAGCTGGTTAGGCCAACTAACGTGCTTTACACGGGCGTAAACTCGTTAGTCCGACTAGCGCTACGCCCGTTTCATGAATGTTTAACAATTTATTCATACACACAAAATAGTAAATTATAATAAACGAGCAGCTACTGATTTACTCGCCATTCTTTTAGAATTGGCTAAATAGTTTTTCGAATAAATTTTTAATCGAAAAGCCGTACCTATATCTTTTAATAATTTTATTTTTTAAATTGTGACATGTGGGCAAATTGACTTCTAATTCTGACATTTTTTCATAGAAAAATAGTTTATATGTATATATTTTGAGAATTAACTAATGAAATATATGTGCGAAAGATTTCTTCTAATTCTAGGAAAAAATAAAATGTTAGTTCATTACAAAAAAATATATAAAAAGACGAGAATTTCAAAAATCCAAAATTTGCAAACATGCTTGGGAAAACGGTCATTTAATTCAATGGAGTTCGGCAAAAATTTTAGAGAAGGAAGATAATGTAACAAAAAGAAAATTAAAAGAGACCGCGATTATTTTGTTGAACGGAGATAAGTGTGTATCAAACTGTTCAGTAAACATCGATCATTGTTGGCTACAGTTGTATCAAGAAGAAGTAAGTAAAAATAAAATAAAAATCATTTAACATCTCTATGGAAGCAGTTAAACAAATTTTAAATTGTCAAATTGTCAAACTTGACATACGTTTAATATTTTTATCACTATTTTGAAAACGAAAACAGAGAGATTTTTGAAACGTCAAAAATACGGAAGTCGCGATAGTGATGTGATTTTTGTTATTTTTTACTTATCTGCTTCTTCAGTGTGAGATTTCTTGGTTAGGCAAACTTAGTTTCAAAAATAACCCTTGACTGATCCGTTTGGCGCAAGACCTTATTTAATTAATCTTTATTTTTTTCAGAAGTGTGTCAAAAACCCAATAAAACTAAAGAAATACATCTAAAAACCTGACAAATATTCTCTATCGTCTTCGTAGCTGCACTAGCTGCTGATGCTAGAATTTTTTAAATATTGCGAAACAGATATTAACTTTAGATTATTTTTAACCTGTACAGCTAGGTACAATTTGCTTGCTTCGTAATACGGAAAACAAATTTTCCAGGCAATCCTGAGAAAACCTACTAGTCAAAACAAATTTTGTTTTCTCCCACATTTCTGGAGCAAAATGTACCTACAAATAAAAAAATAGAAAATTATGCATTCAGAATAGAGAAAAGTTATATGTGAATATTCTATATACACAGTGTGACTCAGATTGTACCTACACGTACACACTGAACACCGATAATAATGTTATGGGTTAAAAATGTATTCAGTGTACTTCACCTTTCACTCCGAAAAACACAGATAAGTCCAAGAGATTTAATAATAATCACACAAACACAGCAAACGCCTATAACATACAATGCTAACACCGAACAAGATTTGCCAGAACATGGCGGAAATGTGACGTTTTCCCCTTGACCAATCAAAAATCGGACAACACTTGTCGTCACTGTCCTTGTATAAAGCCACTGTAGTGGTTTCTAAGAACGCTTCTTGTTTGTGGCTTTTAATCCGCTATGAAGTATAGCATATGACATAATCACTATGTATAGTGATTTTCCGTGTTGTTATGCCGTGAACTCAGTAACTGGTCGCTGCCAGTAACACAATTAAAGTACACATCTTAAGCCTTAACTGGAATTCTTTGACTTTGACTTGTTGTTCTTGGACTAAGCTCTGTGCAGAGGGAGAGCAAACCTATTGCCGCTATCTCTGGAGCCGCCCATATATTTATTCCGGTTCCTGTTTTTGGTATTACCATTGCTACGGTCGGAATACCCTCCTCGGATAGTGATGGCCTTGCAGCCTCTGTAACTGGTCGCATTGCATGCTTTCAAACGTTTTGCCACCCTTCACTACCATTATTCGACGAACGGCTCCGACCGTAGCAATCGTAATACCAACAACAGAAGCCGAAATCAATATATGGGCGAGTCCAAAAATACCTACAGCAGGTCTGGCCTCACAGAGAATAACAAGGGCTGCTCAAAGAATCTTAGTTGGGGTTAGGGATTGTGCACTTTAATTCTATTACTGGCAGGCATCAGTTATCGTCACAGCCGTTACAGTCACACAGTTATCGAAATTTTAAAATCTAGAAACCCATAACTCGTACCTACTCATCCCGCTTTAACCAGTAAAGAATGACGTTTTACACTTTTATCCTCCTCTCTATACACGGTGTCTGGAAATGATGAGCAATAATGTCAGGGGATAATTCTAGACCGAAAATAAATGCTACCTCTTTCTATAACATTTTTGCCATAACTGATTATTAACGGAGTTACAGGGCGTTCAAGTTAAAATTTTATTTTCGATATCTGTAAATAAATAATTTCTTAAGAAATCCAAATATTTACATAAAATTTGTAAATCGGGGGTTTTTGCGGACGAGAAATTCAAATATGTTTCTAATTTTGATGTCACTAGTAGAGGGCGCCACTTGTGGTACACCATGTTTCTTTTAAATGGCAGAACTTTTTTGCATCTTAACGTATCCATCTGACTATCTAAACAATCGATTCTCCTACCTGTTTTATTTGAAACAGGTATCCTTTGCTGAAGTCGGTAGGCGTAACCATTTTTGAAATAATCCTATTTGAAATGCTCAGTGCATCGAGTAAATACTGATTTGGTTTCTGGTAAAGTTCCTATTCTGCTGAAAATACAACAAAATGTTACTTCAAAAAGTTGTTCAGAATGGTAAATTATGGAGACGTGCAAAATTTAAAGAAGATCGGCGAAGTTTGATGAAACATTTTTCAACAAAGCACAAGATTTTATCAAAGTAGGCCGATTTTTTTTAATTTGCACATCTCCATAATTTACCATTTTGAACAACTTTTTCAAGTAACATTTTGCTGTATTTTTAGTAGAAAAGGCACTTCGACTGAAACGATATCAGTTTTTAATCGGTGCAGTGAATATTTCAAATAAGATTATTTTGAAAACTGTTACTCCTAACGACTTCAATAAGGTATACCTTTTTCAGATATAACAGGTAGGAGAATCGATTGTTTCAATAGTCAGATGGATACACTAAGCAGCAAAAAAGTTCTGTCATTTGAAAGAAACATGATGTGCCATAAGTGGCGCCCTCTACTAGTGACGTCAAAATTAGAAACATATTTGAATTTCTCGTCCGCAAAAACCCCCGATTTACAAATTATATGTAACTATTTGCATTTCTTAAGAAGTTATTTATAAATGTCGAAAATAAAATTTTAACTTTAACACCCTGTAACTCTGTCAATAATCAGTTTTGGAAAAATTGTTATAGGAAGAGGTAGCATTTATTTTCGGTCTAGAATTATCCTTTGAATGTTTTGCTCATCATTTCTGGACACCCTGTACATCGTACCGAATTTAAAGTGTTTATTTGAATATTTTTTTTATCGTCTCAGATATCTGCGATCGATTATTACTTCTTCGAACTTCAATTGTTTGAAATACGACGAAGGCTTGGTTTTAAAACGCAATTTAATGGGTCGGTGCAGCATTTGTCAAAAATGCCAAACGCAGCCTCCGATCGACTATTGGAATCAAATTTATCCAAACTGTTACAGGGGTTTTGGTTTCTTCCTAAATTAACCCAGATTTAAACTCACTATGACAGGATTCTTTAAATATCTCTCGTCAGTGTGAATACTCTAGTTAATTAATAATGAAGATACTGCATGTTTAATGTAAAATTAGTAATTTATATTATCATAACAGCATAACGTTAGTAATTTATCACACATTTCACCATTTGAATATGTTGTTATATATGGATCTATTGAGTGGTCAGTGGTCGCGCGGTTTAAGGCATCAGTACTTGAATCGAGGTGACTAGATCGCTGTGGGTTTGACCCCCGCAGCCGGTAGACCGTATATAAGCTATATTCGTGGAGAGATTGGCACCTTCTCTGCGGGTATGGTAGGGTGGAATAATGTTGGCTTGGGTCACTGTGAGAGATTAATACCGGTTGACATTTGACTCCCCTAATTAATGAAGTTTTCCAGGTTTCCCTCATTCCTGCACTGATTGGTGGTTAGGGCCTACCAAGTCGTGCCTGGGCGCAAATGCGGCCTGCTTAATAATAATATGCCACCCCATCTCCCGCACAAGTCTTCGACTTCTGGGCTGATCCTTAAAGGGTAGAGATATTATTATTATATCCATATATAGGGTGTTTCTAAAATAAGGTTCCTAAATTTTGTCGTCTATTTATTTATTATTTGTACCATTTTAAGAGTATGTAGCTTCCTAAAGGTGCATTTTAATCCATATTAGCTTATTTTAATTGTTCTATATGCACTTACAAACACCCTGTATGAACATCCATGGACATCCCAAAGATAAAGTACTTTTGAATTTGTCATTTTATGAAGAAAGCTGTTTTCCATATTAGAATAGATAAATTTAGATTGTGATATATAGGCAGCATGTTAAAGAAAATGTGACGTACTTGAAGATCCAATTGAGTTGTTTTTAATTTTATAAAAAAGTATCATATTAAAAAATTGAATGTGATTATTAATCAATATAGATACAAATTTTAACTTAAGCCTTTATGTTGATAATTTTATTTTTAAATTCAGTAAAATGTTAACAATAATGTAATTGTGTTTTTCAACGGTTCAATATTTTTCTGAAATGTTCTTTTATACTCATAAATAAAAATTATATCACAGCAAGGCCTTAGTTTCAGGTTATTGGCATAGTAATAGGTATAACTCATAAAAATAGGAGAAATTAAAAATAAATTTGTGCCCCTTTATCTAATAAATTTTTTGTTAAAAAATTTATTTTCAACATGATGCTTCCTATTTAACTTCTCTCATTTTTTTCTCATTAATTTTTTGTAAATTTTTATAGAAATGTATATCTAATGACATTCTTATTATATGCTCAAGGAATAAACAAACATATTTTTTTGTTTCTCACTTAGTGTGAAATTTGTATTTACCTATTAAACTTCAACACCTTGTACATCATAAAGCGTTAAAACACGAATGAATAAAGTAATCTTGCACCACATCTAACATTTATTTTTTTCTATTATCTTCCTATAAATTATCTTGTATTTTACAAATGCTTAAAATCGTAACTGTCTTTAGGTACAACGTATAACAAAATTAGCAATATGTTACTAATTTGTATATACGTTGACGGATAAATGAGTTTCTAGGAGAGTAGTTTTTTAACAATATTCCAGAATTTTAAAGTAATTAATTTCCAGTAATTTTAAATATTATAAAGCCAAAAAATATTTATTTTTGTACACGCTCTTCATAATAGTAACTTTAGATACTAAAAACAATCCGCAAAATGCTACTTCAGCGGACTAGTACTTAAAGTCGCCGTGGAAACATTTTAACGGAGTATATTTGTATACTGAAAATATCACAACAAAAATTAAGGCACATAAAATTATAAATACAAACCATTTTTTTAGATTACTTTTTATTTTAATATATGAAATTGAAGATTTGGAAAATGCTACTTTTAGTAGCTTGCATAAAATGCGTAGAGTTATCAGAAGATAAATTTCACTGGAACTAGATTTTGTCCTACCATTCTTGCTCTTTCTGATATCAATTGCGGTTTAGAATTTTTGCAAAATATTTCAATACATTGGCAATATTTACGAGATTGCATGGTTGATCAATAAATAATTGCTGGTTGTATAGAATACAATATGTTCAGCATAATTGTCATAAATCTAAAAAATTTCATGCTTATTTCGGAGTACCCTAAGGATCAAATTTGGGACCGCTAATATTTATTATATTTATAAATGATCTCAGTGATATTTTTATTTGTAATCAATTATTCTATGCTGTTGATCTTATATTGTTTACTGAAACAACTTGTTTAAATAGTTCTCAATTATTACAAAGTGAACTGAACACACTCATGAACTGGTGTTCCGATTAAATTGGAAGTAAATGATTCTAAGGGCAAGGTAGTTTCATTCACACGGATAATAAATTGTATAGAATTCTCGTATGCACTTAGCCATTCTGAGCTTGCAAGAAGTCAGACAGTTAAAGATTTAGGTATTTGATTCGATTCTAAATTAACTTTCAATGATTGACTGCAACAACTAATTCTGGATAAAATACTTATATAAATAAATAAATAAATAATAATATAGTATTTATATTGTGAAACTGTAAGCTGTTTGCAAATATTGATAGCTTGAAAGGTCTTTACTTCTACTTAGTAAAATTGAATATAGTAACAGTATGGAATCCCATTTCTGAAAATAGTAAACTTATGATTGAATGAGTTCAAAGGATATTTATGAAATACTTATCGTATACTAGAGAATATTAGTATATCCTGTAAGAGGATATTCTAATAAATTGTTGTTGGAGAGATTTTCTATACAGTTCTTTGAACAAAGTCCATTAATTGCTTTTATAATATTTTTGTATAAATTTTATAATCTAGAAGACTGTCCATTGTTACAGTCAAAAATAAATTTTAGAACATCTAGATTAGAATTTCGTCAAAATAACCAATTTTATTGTTTGCCTAATCGTACGAATATACTTAATAATTATTATTTGATGATGAATACTTTTAACAAAATTAGTCATCATTGTGATATTTATAATACACCTTTAAACATATTTGTGAAGCTAATTAGATGCATTTACTTAATTTATAGCAAGTGTTTTCTTGATTTATTTTATGTTATCATATTATGTTAAAATTTTCGTAACGATATTGTTTTACTTTATTCTTTATATAGGCATATTATATTTTGTTTATATACAGACTTCTATTATTATTATTATTATTATCATTATAATGTCTCTTGCACACAGTACTATTTTTATGATTCATAAGATGTTAAGAATAGGTGTGTCACATTGAAGAATATATTCTTCTAAGTGACAGCAATTCTTGTCATATTTATTAAATGGCAACAAAAACGGCATCAGAGCGTTAACATTATTTCATATATTTTAAATTTATTAACAAAACAATGTAGGCTCCTGAGGCTATGACCTCGTCCGCTAATCCTTTATTTCAATAATAGAATGGACATCCTAGGTACCTGTAGGACCAATATGGCTCATTTGAGCACTTTGAAAAATTTAATGTTTTAAAGCTTTGCATAATATAACATGCAGAACAAATGTTACAACAGGGTAAATCTACATATTATGAGGTGGCAGTACATTTTTTAACCATGACTATGTCTCTATAGATTTCAAAGTTACAACTTGTTGAAAAGCTTCCATTTTAGTCGCAAAATTGATACACTTAGGACAGCGCGTGTCTGTCTTAGCTCCTGTGTTCGACAGTATAAACGAGAAATCTTGAAGTGTTTCTCAGTTCTAAATGTTATAACCGATTTATGTTTTTTATTAAAGGATTATGTTTTCTTAATATATATTTTCGAGTTATATATAGGAACTTATTTATTATTTAGGTACTATTACTTGAAATTTGTTTATGACGCTATGTGGCCTGCGGAAAGAAAACTTGGATACTTCTAACAGGCTTATTTTATGGGAGAGCTCACTTTTTTCTAGCAGGACTTAAGGCTCTGTACAAAAGTACTTGTAAAAGTGCTTCCAACAGGACATTGTATATTTTATTCCCTAGAATTGTTGTTTAATTTTGCTTTAATATTTTGTATGTTGCTCTAAAAAATAAATTTTAGAAAAATTTGCAGCTCGTATCTTATATAAATTTATTATAAACAAAGCAATCAGAAAATTATAGTTTCTAAATATTTATTTATATAAAATGGCGAATGCGCTAATGTTAGATATTTTAGCGATATCCAAAGCTAGTCCAAATTATTTAGTTTGGACTTTGCAGGAGTTATAAACAGTTATGTATAAGTTTGAATAATTATTTATTATTTAGGGAATAATTCTCGACCGAAAACAAAAGCTACCTCTTTCTATAAAATTGTTTCCAAAACTGATTATTAACGGAGTTACAGGGTGTGTTAAAGTTAAAATTTTATTATCAGTATTTGTAAATAACTCCAAATATTAATATAAAATTTGCATATTGGGGGTTTTTGCGGACGAAAATTCAAATATGTTTCGAATTTTGACGTCACTAGTAGAGGGCGTCATGTTTCTTTTAAATGGCATAACTTTTTTGCATCTTAATGTGTCCATCTGACTATAGAAACAATCGATTCTCGTAACTGTTTTATTTGAAATCTTGCTGAAATCGGTAGGCGTAACCATTTTTGAAATAATCCTATTTGAAATGCTCAGTGCACCGAGTAAACACTGTTTTGGTTTTTGGAAAAATGCATTTTCTGCTGAAAACACAGCAAAACGTTATTTGAAAAAGTTGTTCAGATTCGTAAATTATGGAGACTTGTAAAATTTCAAGTAGATTGCCGAGGTTTCATAAAACCATTTTTCAACAATGCACAAATATTTTATCAAAGCAGGCCGATTTTTTTTTAAATTTTGCACATCACCATAATTTACCGTTCTGAACAACTTTTTCGAGTAACAATTTGCTGTATTTAGGAACTTTAACTGAAACGATAACAGTTTTCAATCGGTGCACTGAATATTTCAAATACATAATATTATTTCGAAAACTGTTACTCCTAACGACTTCAATAAGGTATACCTTTTTCAGATATAACAAGTAGGAGAATCGATTGTTTCAATAGTCAGATGGATACACTAAGCAGCAAAAAAGTTCTGTCATTTAAAAGAAACATGATGTGCTATGACGCCCTCTACTAGTGACGTCAAAATTAGAAACATATTTGAATCTCTTGTCCGCAAAAACCCCCGATTTACAAATTTTATGTAAATATTTGGATGACTATAATTTCCTCAAAAACACTACAAACTTTCATTTTCTATATCTTACTTATAACAAACGGCTATAAATTATTTCGTAATACGTGATACGAATCTATTAAGAAATGCTGAAGTTGCTCCTCTCATAATATGTTTAAAATGTTGGAATATTGAAAAGAAATCCACAGACTGTCGGTAGTTACGTACATTTTTTTTGTATCGCTTTAGCATGTAGATGTCAGACCAGATAGGAAATTTCACTTATCCCTTTCATACTTTTTTAGGCAAAAGCTTTACGCTGACGATCATCGTATCGACATCTCCCCCTCAGATAGCGACTTACAGCAAAGCGATCAAAGTGACAGTGGACGGTCCCAGAGAACCGAGATCGAAGACACGCCAGCAGGGGTTTCATCATTTCCCTTTTGGACCTAGGCCCTTCGCACCTGATCCACTTACGGGTAGCCTTCCTTTCAAATTGAGCGGTGAGTATAATGTCCGCCTTCTATTATCCTCGCTGTAAGTTATTACCGGTGCAACGCATGATCGTCCCTTGTTGGAATATTAAACTGTATCACACTGAAAAGTAAGACGGAGGAAAATCGCATTATTTGCTTTTGAATCGCTTATTTCAGAAATAACCTAAGTCACATTTTGGCAGTTTTCAGGAGGTGAAAAGAAAACAATGTTTTTTTAGTTTCGTTTTGAGTCAAACTGGAGCTTGAACCCATAAGAATTTATTATAAACAAAAGTGCACTGATAAAAATGTGTCTGTAATTTCACGTGACTTTACGTGGGCAATTTCTGACCAACAATGTTTCAGCATAAAATTCGTAATTTTCATGCCAAAAAACATAAAGTCGCCAATTTTCAAGACGATACTGCTTAAAATCACAAAATTATTAAGAAATTTCAAATTAAAATTCCAACTTTAAATACCCTGTATCTCGTAAACCTGCAACATTTGTATAAGACATGTTAAGCTCAATCGCCATATTTTGGTGTGTAGTATATCCAGTTCAGAGATCGCCCACTTTAAAAAAATCACCCTGTATAATATTACATAATAATTTCGTAAATAAAGTAAGTACAGTGTAATATTACAGAAATAGGCATGGATAAGATTCTATTTTATGTTATTTGATTTTACAACTATTATTCTAAATTCCATCGTAAATTTGCGTCACTATAATTTGTTGTTGATTTATACATTGCAATATTACCCAACAAACAATTAAAGTTAAAATTACGTTAACTTGACCTCTGAATTGGTCAAAAACGTTTCATGACCAATTCCGTATAAGGAAAATTTACCTATATTCGTTGGCCTTTTTCCTTATGTGGGGAAAAAAACTAAAGTAATATGAAAGTTAATAATTGGTCGGCAAGAATTTTATACCAATAAGATAATTGGACCTAAAAGAAATACGGACCAATTTTATGTTAAAATTTCGAAATATAAAAGACATTATTACCAAAATCTACCCTAACTATGCCCTTTATATGACATACTTTTGCCAGAGAGAGACAACATTATATGTTTCATTTTATATATTCTAATAGCGAACAGGCATAGGAAGAAAAGAAAGACTATAAGTCAGGCTACTAAGCTACAAGTAGAGTAGGAGTTAGTATATTTATAGATATTTAGATTTTAATATAATAAAGTCCGTATTTTGGTTTCCATTCATCAAATTGTACAACCCAGGAAATTTTTGTATAATGTCATGACCAAACTTTCATAAAAATAACTTATAAATATACATTTTTACTATTGCTTTTAATAATATTACTATACTGAAGAATAACCTAAAATAAAACTGAATGTACTTCGTGATAAAATGTGTTTAATAATCTTTCGTCATAAATGTATTAACTAATATTATCTATATTAACATAATTTTAATGAGTAATTAATTAGAAATAATGAACAAACCATTTAGTGTTTATAACAATATGGCCGCTCAAACAAAATCAACTTTGAAGTCAATTTGTCTGTATGTTTTAACCTATAGGGCAGATTGCCTATGCCAATGCTGACGTCACAGGAAAATATTAACTTTGTGGTTGAAATTTCCTCCAAATGAAGATATTTTATGGTAATTTATTACCAATTAAATTATTAGTAGGTACCTACATATAAAATTCTACTCTTGGATTTGTGATTGAAACTTCAAATTAAAGCCAATAATATTATATATGCGTAATAACAAAAACAAAATAAATATTTTCGAACGGAATTCAATTCGAATTTCAATTCACGTGCACTACTGAATTCATCTGACACGATAACAGTCATAAGAATATTTTTTTACTGTTTAAGAAAGGTATTTTAAGCTAATATGTATCAAATCTCCTACAATTCCTATCAATGAAGTCATATGCATGCTCTCTGATACCAAACATCTAGGTATGCTAATGAACACCCACAGACAAAACTCTATTTAATAATTATCTAAAAAATGTATTCTATTTACTAACCTGATATACCCTATATATGGAGTGGGAACTCGAAATTCAACCACAATAGAAGAGATCTGCTCTATTTCTGCATTTTAATATTGGATTGCTTCATCAGGTGGCCTCCTTTAACTTGAGTTAAATATCTAACTATAAAAATTATTATACCAATAAATTAAAATTATTTGAAATTAAATGTCAAAATTAAATTAAATAATGTCGACAGCGTCAAACTGATTAACTGTCAAGTATCATAACGACCTACTAAAATAAATAAAAATGTACCTTTTATGTATAGTTTTTTCATATATTTTAAGGTATTAACAATATTGTGTGAAACTAACTACTCAGTGGACAAAAGCCCCAACCTGCGTTGAATTACACCCACAATATCTACCCATATATTCCTTATTATTAGCTTTTGTAACATTTTTTTTACTGTTTAAGAAAGGTATTTTAAGCTAATATGTATCAAATCTCCTACAATTCCTATCAATGAAGTCATATGCATGCTCTCTGATACCAAACATCTAGGTATGCTAATGAACACCCACAGACAAAACTCTATTTAATAATTATCTAAAAAATGTATTCTATTTACTAACCTGATATACCCTATATATGGAGTGGGAACTTGGAAATTCAACCACAATAGAAGAGATCTGCTCTATTTCTGCATTTTAATATTGGATTGCTTTATCAGGTGGCCTCCTTTAACTTGAGTTAAATATCTAACTATAAAAATTATTATACCAATAAATTAAAATTATTTGAAATTAAATGTCAAAATGAAATTAAATAATGTCGACAGCGTCAAACTGATTAACTGTCAAGTATCATAACGACCTACTAAAATAAATAAAAATGTACCATTTATGTATAGTTTTTTCATATATTTTGTCCACTGAGTAGTTAGTTTCACACAATATTGTTAATACCTGAAAATATATGAAAAAAGTCATAAGAATACTTATATATGAAGTATTTATCGATATATTATCATTAGACTGATTTACATGATATGCAGTGTCGGCTTAAACTTGTTTTTACAACTCTTTAATACTGTGTAGAGCTTAGTTTTAACTGCAGATCGCCAAAACACAAAACAATTTCTACGTGCTATTACATGAAGATCTGTCGGAATACATAATAACAAGAAGCTTGTTCCCTAAAAGACCTTTATAAGACACACTTACGTCGAAGTATTATTAACAAGTAAATTTGTACCATAATATAGAACAATATTTCTATTAGGTTAATTGAAATGGTCAAAGTTATCAACAAAGTTGAAAATAGGATTATATTGTAATAAAAATAAAAGAAACCAATTGAAGGATTTAATAGGGCAAAATAACTAGTTATTACCTTATTTTTAACTACTAGTTGAAGACTAAAATAAGTATTTTAATTTCGTAATAAATATGTAAATATTTACCTATTGTAATAATTTAAAAAATCCTTGGATATTGAAGACAGATTTCTAGGCGAAATTAAGTAAATTATAACTTCGTCTTACACGTTATTGGAATGTTAGCATTTGAAAACATAGAATAGGTAAACCATATGTAATTTTGAACTGTATAAATTGACATATATTTCATTTTACATTTAAGGCATTATATTACTCTTAGTTAACAAATTTTTGACTAAAATTTTGGTATTATAAGATTTTGTAACATTGAAGACTATTTTTATGGAGGAAAGTAGTAAATCTTGATCAATTTAGGATTATTTTTCTTGTGTAGTAGTCTATTAGGCTTAAATGTTAGTTGGGTTTAGGTTGCATTTGTAAAATAAATAAATAAATTTTCATATATTATTATTAGAGAAAACCAATAACTAATATTATTTCACATAATATGACTGAATATCAATGTGTAAAAAAAATGTTAGAAAAATTTATATTCCAAAGAGTTTATCAATCAGTTCAAATATTTTCTTTAGTTTAATCTGAATAATGTAACAGAAGCCAATTTAAAATTATATTTGTTGAGTGTGTTGACAGAAGAAGTTGAAGAGAGAGAAATGGTTTTACTTTTGGGGTCATGGAAAAAGTCTCTTCTTGTTAAAATGTACAAAAGTACAGGTTTAGTTAGTCAATATAATATGCATGATATCTCCTACTAACAAATTACTACAAATACACTAGGTTTTATTATTATAATTTAGTAATAAATACACTATTCGAGTCATTTTTTATTTCTAAATAGTTAAGAAGGCCTTGTCAGTACCAGAAATATCTTCTGTATAGGAAGATTTTTTAGTGGAATTTATCCATCCATCCTTTAAATGTGAATTGTCCATCTTTCTCTGTAAAAAGTATATTATTCACCATCATCTAAAAATGCATTGCATCCATTTAGAAAATATGTTGAATAGTTTTGCTGAAAATACTACATAATTATTCTTTAAACATCAGTATATATTTCTTGGTTTTGCTACGTCTTCCCAGTCTTGGGTATAGTAGAATACTAAAAAAAAAAAAAATTGTCTGCGTCGGACCAGACGGTGGAAGTTATACTTCTTTGGCCATTCTCATACACCCACTCGTACGTACAAAAAAAAAAAATCTTAAAAAAAAAGTCTTAAAAAAACACTCATACGTAAAAAAAAATTTCTTAAAAAAAACTCATACACCCACTCGTACGTACAAAAAAAAAATTCTTAAAAAAAAGTTCTTAAAATATATATATATTATTATTATTATATATTAATATATTAAAAGTTCTTAAAAATTTGTTCTTAAAAATAAGTTCTTCCAAATTTGTCTTCCTTTTGAGCGTGACGCGGTTTCTCGACCAACATCCCATCCCAATATGTGTCTAACGGGCGCAAAGAAGTATAACTTCAAAATGAGACTGCAAGTTATATTGGCTTTATTGACAGAGGGCGCAAGGTAGCAGATAGTCCCGCAGCTCAGGGAGATTGGGCGTGGAGGTGCAGTCTCTATCTCTGCGGTTGCACCATGGCTATGTTATAAAACTACAAGAAATTATAGAAAAAAAAGTATACTAAACAAACTACTTTAATGATAAGTAATAATCAAACAACAAAGGTTATAACAAAACATGAAATAGCCACGAATAGCAGATTGGTCAAATCTATGGCCGCAATAGTTCTAAAATACCCCGGGAGGGGCGGTGATAAACATATACACGATGTCCTAGACACCTATATGGTAAATATGCAAAATTAAGTCCCTTTTAGTATACAGGGTGTTAAAAAAAGAGTGTAAAATATTTCAGGAGGTAATAGTATGAACCAAAATAAGCAGAAAAGTCTTAATAAACATGGGTCCGCAAAGTAACGGTTGCGGAGATATGGACCACTATTCGTTTTTCAAACATTTTATTTTATCTGGAATAAACCGACAAAGGAAGTGATATACAAAATTCAAAAAATTGCATCTACAGCATACCTTGTGAATGCAATAAACACTATGTTGGAGAAACATCTCGGCCTATGAATGTTAGAGTTGAGGAACATAAAAATTATATAAAAAGACGGGAATTTGAAAAATCCAAAATTTGCGAACACGCTTGGGAAAACGGTCATTTAATTCAATGGGGTTCGGCAAAAATTTTAGAGAAGGAAGATAACACAAAAAGAAAATTAAAAGAGACCGCGATTATTTTGTTGAACGGAGATAAGTGTGTGTCAAACTGTTCAGTGAACATCGATCCTTGTTGGCTACAGTTGTATCAAGAAGAAGTAAGTAACAATAAAATAAAAATCATTTAACATCTCTATGGAAGCAGATAAATAAATTTTAAACTGTCAAACTTGACATACGTTTAACATTTTTAATACGATTTTGAGAACGAAAACAGAGAGGTTTTCGAAACGTCAATAATACGGAAGTGCGCGATAGTGATGTGATTTTTGTTATTTTTTACTTATCTGTTTTTTCAGTGTGAGATTTTTTGGTTAGGCAAACATAGTTTCAAAAATAACCCTTGACTGTTCCGTTTGGCGCAAGGGCTTATTTAATTAATCTCTATTATTTTTTCAGAAGTGTGGCAAAAACCCAAAAAAATAAAGAAAAGGAAGTTTTAACAAACAAAAACAAAGTTACAGAATATGTTCAAAGTGCCCTCCGTCCAATTCCAAGCAGGCTCGACATCTTCGTCTCAACGATATTCGAAGTCTTTCGAAAACACCCTCCTTGGTTTGGATTTCTTGACACTTTTGATTAATCCGTAGCTGCAGCTCTAAGTGCACACGTAACACAATATAATTTTATACTGTTTTACGAATAACCCACAAAAGGTCGTTATTAATGAACCGTATATGTTTATCAACTACATTAACACACAACTAAAACGTATTAGGTTAGAGGTTAGGTGTGTGTTAGATGTGCATCTGCGCATGTGCAACAGAAACCACATGAAAATTTCTGTAAAATTTCATAACATATTTAGTAAAAGTAAATAGTCCCATTGTAGCACATTGTATTACCACACTATTTCTAAAATTTCCTAATTTTGTTACGTAAAAACACATACATTTCATTATTCCTTAATATATATTGTAAATTAAAATTTTCCAGCAAATATGTAAAAAGAGCATAACAAGACATAGAAATTTCCACCCATTTTTAATAGTGCTGTATAAAATATTTATGAAATTTAAAAAATGGACAGGTTCCGAAATAAAACTATTTATTATCGAGCTAATTTAATAAAATACAGCTTATTTTGTAGCTTCTTTGCATTTTTTCTTAGTTTTCTATGTTCGAATAATATTTTCGTAAAATGGTTTCAATGGTTTCTCCACCCATTTAAGCCAAGTTTCCAAATTTTTTATTTTGGCCTGTAGTATTGGCATTGGGTCCTTATGTGCCTTTTGTATTGGCATTTTAACTGGGGCATTTTGTTTTTTGGAAAAGGAACATTGAAGCTACACTATTAATGTAGGTATTCACTAATACCGAAATACAGCCCTACATATCAGCGCTGAAAATAAAATGGTACAATTTGGAAATCGAGAACTGAATCCGCTTAGGTATCTCTTGTCAATTTCTGTCTCGGTCGACGCACATGCAAATTTTTAATACCTAGGCCACCAGTCTTTAAAGTTATAATATAATACTTGACAATTTAGTGTAGAAATAATCTTAGTCCGGAACTAAGGTTGTTTCATAAATAAACGAATATTCTAAATCGTTATAAAACCAACGATGATTACTGGACTTAGGTTCTTACTGAATTAAATTGTGTGTAATCCCCAAACATACATGTTCGTATAATAAACGAAAAATGGTTAAAATGTGACTTAGGTTGTGACTGAAAGCGATTAATTTGTATATTGATGAAAATGAGTGAGCAGATAAAGTAAAAAAAGAAAACAGTTCATACAGGACATAATATCCCTCTTCACTTTCAGAAATCTAGTAAGAGTAATGAGATAAATAAATATTTTCTGCAGTATTTAGCCATAGAGATAATTGTCAAGATAATGCACACGGAAAAAACATTGCTTTGAAAATTCACACAATTGTAGCACATATATTCTAGTAATATATTGGCAAGGTTTGACACAATCTGTATTTGGTGCTACACAGGCGGTCTTACGTGCCACTTGAATATTTCAGAGACAACTTTGATTTCAATTTTGAAAATTTAGGCTTTGGGAGTTTTGGAAGTTCTCCATTTAAATAAACTAACGAAATTCTTGTAGCTTTTCCGGTTTCTTATTTTTTATAGGGTGTTTCTTAAGTAGAGATCGAAAATACATGTGCCGAAAATAAAGGTTTTTTTCGTATCTTAGGACAGCCATTGTCCAGCTACAGCGCGGTTTTTTCTAAATGGAACATATTGTATATTTAATCAAAATAAAAGTTTGACGTCATCTGCATACATCAGATAATGTACCTGCAAATTCTCAATAATGTCATTTATAAATAACACAAACAGTAGAGCTCACATTATGGAACTCTGTGGTACGACAGATATGTGATGAAACGTGAGATTTAATTAAATTACATTATCTTAAATGCAGTAGGTTTGCTCTAGTTTTTCTCTATTTTATTCATTTTACCACCTTTTTATTAATCATGATATAATCACTTAAATTATTTTTCCTGTACATTTTTATCAAATTTTAGTCACATCTTTTCGAAAAATTAATGTACATATATTAAAATCTTGTTCAAGTAAATTTCTTGAAGCTGCTAAATACGTCACTATGGTTAGTTATGTATTATCATGCAGAGGTCACTAGTTACGACCTTTCTCAGTGACATATTAGGTATACAAAATTTTGAGGTTAGTTTTTAAAGTGTACCTATGCTATAACTTATATTGCAAAATGTTACATATGAATTAGCTTAATACCTTTATAACAAAGTAAAAAAATGCATTCTAGTTGAATTCGCTGAAAATGTACCGTTTTATGAAATTATGAAAAAACCCGAATTTGATCAGTATCAAGGAACATAGGGGCCAAAGAGTAACCCATTTTCTCGCCCGTTTTTGCGTAGTGTGTAGCAAGAACGGGAAAAGAGGTCCAGAGGTCTCCGTAGACTTAAAATTGATCGTCATGAAAAATCTAGGTGAGCATAATTCGATTTTTCCAACCACCTACTTAACACAAGAAACAAGAAACGTAAAAAATGGTCGATCAATTCTTGGTAAAAATTGGCGGGAACGTGAATGGCAAGGAAGAGATCAGGGATGTTCTTCCAAAAATGCTCAAGGTGAAAAACACCCCCCGCGTGGGGGTAAAACCATCCCTATTGCCGAAAACCGGCGGCAAATGATGTTTCCTTCATGAATTGCCTTTTTTGTGCCACTCTTCCTTGTGCCCAAATAATATGAAATACATACCCCCATAGTTCGTTCTTCTGTCGGATTCTGAGCAGCAGTTACCCCTACTTAAGGGGTGGAAACCACCCCTAAAGCAAGAAAACAGGAAAAATGGTCACCAAAATCTGGGTAAAAATTGGCGGAATTCCACATGGTAAGGGTAACATCAACAATGCCCTCCTAAAAATGCTCATGGTAAAAAACACCCTCCGCGTGGGAGTAAAACCACCCCTATTGCCGATAGCAGACGGGGAATGATATCCACTTTATGAGGTACTTTGTTTCCCCCACTACTCCCCCATAATACGATCTTTTGCGAAATTCTGACCAGTTTTCCCCGACTTCAAGGGTGGCAACCACCCCCGGTACTCCAGAAATGAAAAATTCCATTTAAGATTCCGCCAATTTTTACCAAGAATTGATCGACCATTTTCTCACGTTTCTTGTTTTAGGGGTGGTTTCCACTCCTTAAGTAGGGGTAAGTCGGGCAGATATTGGAAAAATCGAATTATCTCACCTAGATTTTTCATGACGATCAATTTGAGCCACGGAGACCTCTGTACAACCTTCCCCGTTCTTGCTACACACTACGCAAGAACGGGCGGATTTTGCGGTCACACTTTGAAGGATAGTTCCTTTGGATAAAAAAAAACAGTTTGTCGTCGTTTTGTTCCTTAAAAGGTTATCGACCTTCAAAAAAATTATAATTTTTTAATACTTTCAGGTAATTCACTTTTTATACAGGGTGTCTTAGGAGGAAATGTAGATACTTCAGTATGTTATTCTATGTTCAATTTTAAGCAAAAAAATTGGCTGTATCTTTCAGAGGACACCACAAGCGGCCATTAGGATCCTTTTAAATCGTTTCAACTTTTTTGTGCTACGGTATATGTCATCTCGGAATCGAAAAACATTTTCTACTACCTTTTCTACTTAAAAAATGTACACCTTTTTGAAGTATCTAGGAGCAGCTGTTTCCGTTAAAAACTCATTTAAAGATGATGATGCATGCAAATTATGTATTATGGTCTTTTAAAGAAACATAAACTCGACTTCCTATGTTTGTGAATAGGTAATATAAAAATGCACGCTTGTTGGATAAGTATATAACTATTCAAAAAGTATTAATATCATTAACATTTATAATATACTTAGTGTCAATGATATTTAGGTATCCTACTTTGTATCTACTTTTTTCTCTTCCTCTGTTTTCCTTAAAAAATATAGGAAAGTGAAATGAATTAATCCTAATTCTTTAATCATAAGAAACTCATAAAACCCCTTTATCCATCAGAATTAATTGAAACGTTTACGATTGAGCCATATGGGTTATAAAAGTCAAATTTATACCGTTGTGATCCCTTAACGGGTAAAGCAATATAACAAGCTCATTATCCTTTCGCGAAGATCTAATCTAACTATACAGGATAATAACTAACTAGTCCCCGCTCCTCCCTTCTTCTACATAACCTATCTCATTAATTACTTCTGCTAATTATCAATTAAAACACTAGAGTGAATCACTTTAACGACTCTACGATTACCGCATCTCGCTCTAGTCTTCTTAAGGCTTCATGAAATTTGTTCGGAAAACCTTCCAATTTAATGCCTCAGATTGACATGTCCTGTTTAAGGGATAGTTTGTGTCCAAAATGCATAACATTATAATCAGGCAAACACAATGCTTTATTTAAATTGAAAGTCCCATACAAAAATTATTATAAATTTGTGATATTTTTGTAATTGAATATTTCAAATTTATAAGTGCCTACACCAGGGACGAAAAGCATTGTAAGTAAAAATTAGATGACCATGTCTATGAATTAGAAATTAGAAATAAGGCTGACGGGCCCCAACCTTTGTAAAAAAACTTGTTGAATTAATGATTTTGATTCTGTAGACTTTATATAAAATTTCAATAATTTATATTAATTACATTATATCAACATTGTAATCAGGTTATTTGAACTAATTTAATCTGCATGTAACTTTTAAATTTTCCTATGCGCTATTTATAGTAATTACCATATAGTCAATATTCAAACATTAAACAAAATTCAATACGTGTGGGTACGTTTTATTATTAAATTAGTTAGTATCTAGTACTGACATTTTTTCTATTATGATTTATAGATAGATTCAGACTTATCTAACAACATTTTTTGAATGTACAGATGACTCTTACAAATATAATTTTGTAAAGAGAAACTGAAAAAGAGCGGCTCAAAAATGATTTCAAAAAACACGGCACTGAAAACTGGTCCACTGTAAAACCTGATAAGGCGTATAATCGGCGACCAGACAAAACATTTAAAGAAATACCCAAGGAAAGACATAATTTACATTTTACAACACCTATATCTATACCAACTGATTTTGTCGATATTGTTATTAATTATTAAAAGAATAAATTTATTGCTTTAATTAGTAAAATAGTTTGACATACCTACCTGTGTTATAACATCATTTTGGGCCCGTCTTACCCAGTTTCTACAAACTAACATAAACGTTTCTGCTTCTTATCTGCTTTGAACTTGTAAACTATAGGCAGGAGCTATGATACGGTTGCGTAACTCATCAATGGTGTCCAAATGATTTAGTCAAGAAGTCATGGCGGCCATGGTACCTGTCTTCTCGTCCCATCTGTTGGTATTAATGCTTGAATACATGGTATAATTGAGTCTCGTGTATGATACGCCACACTGCTGCAATAGATTCGGTTACAAGTTTCCCGTGTCACGCCAGTCGTGGCACATGTTTATCGGGAAATCGTGTTGCTAAAGCATTTTCACTTCACCATAAATTAAAACAATATCCATCAACTGCGAGTTGCTATAATTGTTTTTACGATATTGATTCCATTTTTTATGACTTATCTATTCCCAAGCTCTTTTAGATAAATTCTGAATCACCCCGTATAATTATAAAATATTCAACATGTGAAATAAAGCAACACATTCTAATTTATAATAATTATATTCATTTTAGAATTAAGATTTTAAAGGGGAATACTAAAAGGTTTGTATAGGTATAAGTTTGAAAAGATTATGTCGGTGAGATATTTTATAGACTATAGCAGACTATTGTCAGCAATAGAATGTTGTCCTTTTAGACGACGATAGCCTACCACCACCTAATTACACCTACCTGATGAGCACTCCGCAGATATCACACTGTAACAGATAATACACTGCACTGTTTACATACACACCATCTGCCGGTTACTGGCACTGTCAATATAACGGTCACACTTATCGTCAGCAAAATCATTTGTGCAGTTTGTTCACAATAGGTATTACTTTGTTTACTCCTATTTAAAGTCTAATATTCAAGTGATTCAGCTTGGATTAATTACTTGTGAGCTGTTAGTGAGTTTTTAAAGGATCTATGTCAATAACGGGACTATAACGTTAGTCTGATTTACTGCCGATTTACGTTATATTTGATGTTCATTGCTATTGATCAGAGCATACAAGTTCTTCTGTGCTGCTTTTTTCGTTCTTTTTGTGCGGTTGGGAACGGCTAATTTGCACGGAGTCTTTTTCACATTTTTGTCATGGCGTCTACCAATATCGTATGTGCATGTTGTAATAGGTCTTACGAGGCCTTGCTAATGATCAAACGTGCACTCTGTAAGAAGTACTTTAAGAACTCCTGTGTTGATACTAGTTCCAATGAACTTAGTATGCTGAATGCTAATAAAGGATGCGAATGGTCATGTAAGACATGTAGATCTGTGGGAAATGACGGGAGGGATCTAAAAACCCTTATTATTAAACTGCAAGATGGCATTTTGAGTGTCAAGGCTGAAATTAGCGCTGAATCCCGATCTGTATCTGTAGCAGATGATTTGTTTGAAGATATCATTGAGGAACTAGATAACCGACAGAAGCGTCGCAATAATCTACTTATATGTGGCATTGCGGAGCAAGATCAGGCCACACCTGCTGCAAGTTCGAGTTGGTGATGATACTTCTATAATTGCTGATTTGTTGAAGACTGTGGTTCCTACGTTGGAGGTTGACTCGCTCAAGTCTACAACAATAGAAAAATTTGATGCGAATAAGAAGAGGGCAATTAAGGTAGTGTTTGATAGTGATAAACATGTCTTTGATATTATAAATAAGGCTGGCAAGTTACGGAGTTCACGATTTAAGTGTCTCGTTGCCGTTTGATCGTACTCCTCGCCAAATAGCTAACTATAAGAAGGTGAAGGCTCAGCTCTTAGAAGGTTTAGTTAATGGTGAGGCAAATTTGAAAATTTTGTACATTAATCGAGTCCCTAAAATAGTTACAAATTTAAACTGACTTTGCCCAGTAGTCTCTCTCGCAATACTCTGTGTCTTTATTATAAAAATCATGGCCTGCGATGCAAAGTTTAAGAGTTTTATAGTACTGTATCTGTCGGTGATTATGATGTTATTGCTATTAGGGAAACGTATTTTAACTCAGGGTAACAGTCTTGAACTATTTCCTTTGGCATATGATGTCTACCGTAAGTATAAACGATTGGATCTTGTTAATAAAAATGATGGTGGTGGTGGTGGTGTTCTTCTGTCAGTAAGAAGCGATATCACTGTTAAAGTTGTAGAAGTACCGCATTTAGACGATGTTGTTAATTTGACTGATATTCTATGCTGTAAATGTATTATATCTCGGGTAACTATAATCGTTGAGTGAGAAATTATAGATAGAGGCGCAATCTTAATGCGTGTTCGATCTACAAGTTTAACACCCTGTGTCTTGAAAACAAAGGTCCTAATAGAAAATATCTATAGGGCAAACTGTTTTTAAAGTCGGACAAGAAATAAAGGCTTTCATGTTCGACGTTCCGTTATGTTACACCGTGTTTTACAGTAGATTTTTTTTGGACACGAGATTTGTTAGTCTGTCGAGAACTGTTGTTAACGACAGTCAATTTTGAGTGTTCTATGTGATTCAATGGTTTAACAGGCAAAGAAAACCACCATGAAAAATTAGCTGTCGATAAATTGACGAATCTTAGAACCAAAGAGCTGCTATTACATAATAGTATCTCGGGCCCAAAAGTGGATACGCATTTCGCCATAAGGTTGCGCTTCTATCTACCAGCTCAACGCTATAATTGTCATTGTAATATATATTCCACCTAACGTTAGTGTTGGCTATTATGGGCTATTTTTTGATGAATTTGAACAGTTTTTATCAACTCTTGATGGAAGTATTGTTATTGTTGGAGATTTCAACTGTCGAGATTTTATACTTGGAAATAACCCTACCAGGCACACTTTTACAATATCTAATTTTATGAATCTGTATGATTTTAAGCAGATAAATACTGTTCTGAGTATGCATGATCGTATTCTTTACCTTGCATTTACTAATCTGCCTTGTATTATAGAGATAATGCACCATTGGTTGCGGAAGATGCACAATACCATCCTGCACTAGTTCGTAACTTTTTTAATCTGAGTGTGCGTGAAAAGCAGTTCGATGTCAACACTTGTCCGAGTCAGATAAATTATAATTTTAGGAGAACTGATTTTGTGGGATTATATGGTGCATTGATGGATATTGATTGGTCACTTTTAGAGAATATAATAGATGTTAATGCTGCGCTAGATTTATTTTATGATAAAATTTATGCCATCTTCAATAGTTTTGTTCCAAAATTTAAAAAAGTATATTTCATCAGCAATCATCAGCAACTAATAGCATCTCAAGATCATATTTACATATAATAGTTTTCAGAAAGAACAAGTTGAATTAAATTATCTTTGTGCTGTTAATTTTTCAGATTTGATTAATAACAATGTTCCTAATATTAACTAAACAATTTTCTGTCAAATTGTTTTTTATTAACAGTAACATTATTGTATAGTAAAGTGTGACATTTCAATATGGTAAAGTGTCACTTTAGTAAATAATTTTGAATTTAGTAACAGTAGTATTATCAAATGCGAAAAAGAAGTTTCAAGACATGATTTAAAAAATGTCTTGAACACTTTCATAAGGGTGGGGCCGTTTGTACTAATGATTGTTTTAAGATAGTACTAAAGAGGTTATTGCAGCAGAATGGATTTATCATGGTATTTAATAAATTGTTATTTGTCCAACTGTCACAACACTGTCGACATTTTTTAATTGCTATAGATACGCAAAATTAGCCATTTTTTAGTGGCCATGAACAAAAGCACGCTATTGTGAAAAAATAGAAACAAAAACGCGCGAAAAAAGAAACATTGGCAAATACTTATGATAGTTGTACAAAAAATATTGTTTATATTTCGCGCGTGATCAAAAATTCGCAAAATAACTATTATCTACGGTCTATTAAGAAGGTTTAATACAGACGTATTCCGTGAATTAAAGGCCTTTTAACACACTGGTGGATTAGAATTCATAAAACGATGCTTCGGTTTTATAGCATTTTATTTAGAATTATTATTATTAACATTAACATTTATTTACTGTTTAAGAAAGGTATTTTAAGCTAATATGTATCAAATCTCCTACAATTCCTATCAATGAAGTCATATGTATGTTCTCTGATACCAAACATCTAGGTATGCTAATGAACATCCACAGACAAAACTCTATTCAATAATTATCTAAAAAATTTAATATATTTACTAACCTCTGGAGTGGGAACTCGAAATTCAACCACAATAATTGAGATCTCACTTATTTCTGCGTTTTTATTAGGATCGCTTCATCAGGTGGCCTCCTTTAACTTGAGTCAAATATCTAACTATAAAGATGATTATACCAATAAATTAAAATTTTTGGAAATTGAATGTCAAAATGAAATATCGACAACGTCAAACTGATTAACTGTCAATGAATATCATAACAACCTACTAAAATAAATAAAAATTAATAAAAAAATGTACCTTTTATGTAGTTTTTTTTTTCTCATATATTTTCAGGTATTAACAATATTGTGTGAAACTAACTACTCAGTGGACAAAAGCCCCAACCTGCGTTGAATTACACCCACAATATCTACCCATATATTCCTTATTATTAGCTTTTGTAACATTTTTTACTGTTTAAGAAAGGTATTTTAAGCTAATCAAATAGCAGATAGCAAATAATAGCTATATCAAATCTCCTACAATTCCTATCAATGAAGTCATATGTATGTTCTCTGATACCAAACATCTAGGTATGCTAATGAACATCCACAGACAAAACTCTATTCAATAATTATCTAAAATATTTAATATATTTACTAACCTCTAGAGTGTAATTCAACGCAGGTTGGGGCTTTTGTCCACTAAGTAGATAGTTTATTTATTTTATTTTTATTTATTTATTAAAAAAAGATAAGGGCAGAGGCAATGCCTATTATGCCCAATAGGTAAATTTAAACTAATTACAATAAAGGTGAAACATGAAAACAGAGCAAAATAACACATAATAAATTTAAAAATACACAGTATACACAGCAGAAAAATATTCTAATACTATACTACTCTAAATCACTAAAAATACGGAAAAACGACCTAACCGGCACACGGTTCAACACATAATCACAAACTCACGCACTTAAACTAGCGATGTAGTGATCGTAGCCATTCTTGAAGTTATTGGTGGATGAAGCAGTGACGACAGGGTCGGGAAGTTGGTTCCAGTCCTGGAATATTCGATTGGAGAAAAAGTACTGCCTAGTGGTGGTTTTAAAATGTTCCCCACGCAATTTGAAGGAGTGGCCACGGAGCCGTTCATCGTCGTTCAGCGGAAGTAGTTGGGACAGGTTAATAGAGAAGGTGTTGTGAAGAATGCGATGAACCTGGATAAGATCACCACGAACTCTTCTCTGTTTTAAGGGAGGCAAATTGAGCGCATTAAGTCTGTCCTCGTAGGATCTGTGAGATAGTTGTGGTACCCATTTGGTAAATCTTCGTTGAACTGACTCCAGGAGGTTTATGTCTCGAGCGAGATGGGGAGACCATATTACTGCACTGTATTCGAGTTTCGGACGAACAAAAGATTTATAAATTTTGTTAAAGTTTTGTAAGGATGGCTGTTCAAAGGATTTTTAACATATAACAAGTAGAATTAGCCTTTTTAACAATACTACTAACGTGATGAGACCAGCTTAAATCCTTTGTTATTATTACCCCTAAATCATTTTGATGATCCACATCTTTCACCAAGGTACCGTCTATACTGTAGGGGAGAAGGGGATTGCGAGTTCCAATATGAATAACAGAGCACTTAGCTTTATTAAGAGGAAGCAGCCAATCAGAACACCAATTGACTATGTTATTCAAATCCTGCTGAAGCGAATTTGCATTGGTTAAAGGATTAGAAAATATCTTGGTGTCGTCGGCAAAGAACGCATGATGGTTGCTGAGGTGGTAAGGAAGATCTGACGTGAATATGATATACAGCAATGGTCCGAGAACAGATCCTTGAGGAACTCCAGAGGTAACGTCAAGAAACTGAGAATAATCCTGAGAAACTCTCACCGAAAATTTCCTGTCAGATAAAAATGCACAAATCCAGTTAAGAAGGTCTCCTCGAACTCCAAAATGCTCCAGTTTATGAAGTAATCTTTGTTTTGGGACTCTATCGAACGCTTTAGAAAAATCTAAATACTTTTTTCACACAATATTGTTAATACCTGAAAGTATATGAGAAAAAAAAAATTAACATTTATCTCAAGAACCATCATTTTGACCGAGATTATTTAACTCCACTCGATAAAGAGTTTCTGAAGGACTGAAGGAGTCCAAGAAATGCAGCCATCTTTGAAAACGTCTTCGAAATTGTGTTGATGCCTACATGTACATCACAGCCACATATGGCAAGAAAAATCTCCCACCATCATTTTTAGGTCGCAGATTGATGTATTTTCGACACATTTCTACAGAATTGACTGAAAAAGCTTCTTCCATGATCATTAAATTTCTCGAAATATTTATTTTCGTATCCGGAATGAGTACGTATAGGTAACTGCTTTTGTCTTGGACATGGGTTAATTAATTGCATCGATAAGCACCCGCGACTCTCATGATCGCTGTAACCTGTAAAAAGTTCAAAATTAAACGCACAATGAATAAATTGAAATATTAAAGTCGTGTATTTTCTACCTTAACTTCTAAATATTCCTCATTCGGTAATATTTTTTCAAAAATTCTTCGATTTGGCTTTGCTCCAGTATCTTTGCCTTCTTTGATTTATAATTGGATTTGATTCTACTTTCAAGTATACCATATTCCGAAATATCGATACCTTTGTGCACTTTCAACATGGAATATTTTGTCCACATCGAAGAGGCAGCAAACCGTTTCTCCACATTGGAAAAGTAGGATAGTAGCACCTCTTCTGTAATTGCTTCTTCTTCTATGCTCCTTTTTTTGCAGGTTATCGAATTCCACCAATTCCTTCTCGTACACACTTTTGCTTTTCGCTGGTAACAGACGTAATGTTGCTTTTTGGGCTTCTTGCTGGATTTCAGCCGGAATGAAGAAATTCTCAGCATTTTTATTTTATTTTTTTGTCGATTTTACAAATTTTTCACTCTTGTTAACAAATAAACAAACGCATGTCGTAGAAACGATCCAAGACTTTCTAGTATTCAGCTGACAATCAATATTCTTGATTAAATTTGTCAAATATGACGTTTTTCAACACCATAATTTTTTACCTGTCTCACACAGTTTTCACTCTCCTAATTAACCGGTTTTGGTCGTGATCATGGATAAAATGTTGAATTCCATTCGGGAAATTAACCAGCTTTTAAGTCTCTCGGCTGTGCCCCGAGTGTCCATTTTTTTTTTAATTAAAGACTTGTTAATTACCTTATATGATTAATAACTATTATAGGACTCTATTTCATATATTTTCAGGTATTAACAATATTGTGTGAAACTAACTACAAATTAAAAAGGTAGGTGAGATTTCCATATCAATACCTATTATTATACAATACAAATTGGTTGAATTTTGAGTTCCCACTCCATATATAGGGTATATCAGGTTAGTAAATAGAATACATTATTTAGATAATTATTGAATAGAGTTTTGTCTGTGGGTGTTCATTAGCATACCTAGATGTTTGGTATCAGAGAGCATGCATATGACTTCATTGATAGGAATTGTAGGAGATTTGATACATATTAGCTTAAAATACCTTTCTTAAACAGTAAAAAATGTTACAAAAGCTAATAATAAGGAATATATGGGTAGATATTGTGGGTGTAATTCAACGCAGGTTGGGGCTTTTGTCCACTGAGTAGTTAGTTTCACACAATATTGTTAATACCTAAAAATATATGAAAAAAAAACTATGCAAAAAAGGTAAAATTTTTTATTAATTTTTATTTATTTTAGTAGGTTGTTATGATATTCATTGACAGTTAATCAGTTTGACGTTGTCGATATTTCATTTTGACATTCAATTTCAAATAATTTTAATTTATTGGTATAATCATCTTTATAGTTAGATATTTGACTCAAGTTAAAGGAGGCCACCTGATGAAGCGATCCTAATAAAACGTAGAAATAAGTGAGATCTCAATTATTGTGGTTGAATTTCGAGTTCCCACTCCAGAGGTTAGTAAATATATTAAATTTTTTAGATAATTATTGAATAGAGTTTTGTCTGTGGGTGTTCATTAGCATACCTAGATGTTTGGTATCAGAGAGCATGCATATGACTTCATTGATAGGAATTGTAGGAGATTTGATACATATTAGCTTAAAATACCTTTCTTAAACAGTAAAAAAATATATTATAGGACTCCTATAGATATTTAAAAAAAAATGTTTTTTGGGATGCTACCATAGTAACTAAATTATTTAATGTAAACACAACATAACTACACTGTAAAAAAATAATTACACATTTTAACACAAAAGAACACAATACTGTGTTAATAGAGGTCCACACGAAATTGTGTATATTTTTACACATTTCTCTGTATGTAGCAGTCTGTTAAAGGTTTAACACAATTCACTGTGTTAATGTAACAAATGTCATGTGTAACTTTTACACATTTCAGTGTTATTTGTATAAATAAAGGTATAGGCTTTACACATTAACATGTTAATTTTATTGTATAATAATAGGTATTGATATGGAAGACTCACCTACCTTTTTAATTTGTTAATTATGTTCCTGTTTGCTTTCGAAATAATTTTTAATAAATATAATATTTGAAATACTTTTGTTTTGACATTCTCTAGAGGTTTTGCCTATCGTCGAGAATGCATTGAATATAGCCTGGAATGTTCTATAAAATGTCAGAATATATGTATTAAAAATTATAATTTCAAAAGCAAACAGGAACATAATTAACAAGGTAGGTGAGATTCCCTATCAATATATAGAATTTTCAAAATTATGGTGTAATTATAAAATAAAAGATATTTCACTTTTTATGTTTTTATTAAAAAAATAACATTCAGTTCAAATGAACAACAGCCAAGTCTGCTTACAAAATAGATATGCATAAAAATTAACAGTATAATAGTACATATTCTAATAAAGGACTAATAATGTTCTAGTAAATCATACACAATGAAACAATAAACAAAGATGTATTTAGGCACTACATAATAGGAGTTTAAATTAACTGATAGTGATCTGAACATATAATTTTTTTTCTCTAAAGTTACAAAAAAAATTAGATTACAGAGTAATCTAAAACGTCAGAGTAAACTCCTAATATTTTTAATAGTTATATTTTAATTATTTTTAGCTTTATTACAATTATCAGTAATATTTGTTATAGTTAGGTAAGTACTTACCATTTTCCTTGATTAAACCTCAATTTAAATTTAAATAATCTCCATTTGAACACAGTAAACGAGAGGTAACTGTACACAACACCGCTACATGACCATTATGGCGTAGTGACGTGTGTTGGATCAGCTGATACACTGCAGCTGCGCAGTTGTGCTCAACCAGTCAGTAGTAGAGATATAGGGCACAATTAAGTTGTGTGCGTGTTAAGTTTACACAGAATGGTGTACTTTTAACACATAACTGGAAAATATTACACAGATTCAGTATATTTTATTATAATACTGGTAATTTTAACACTGTTTGTGTAAAACGTACAAAAGGCCAGTGTGTAAAACTATTAACACGGAATTTTTACACATCCTAAACTACACACTGGAAAATCTCGCTTACACAGCAACTTTTTTTACAGTGTATTGACGTTTATATTCTATAAAATGCGTCAAGGCAACTTTTTGGGACTGAGTCCGATAAAGATTCATTTTAGGCACTCAAACGAGTCCGTAAAATAGCAATTTTAATACTATCATCCCTTTAAGTACTGGCATATTCGGTACTACCACAAAATAAATGAAATATATTTTCTATTATGTTTTATGCGTTTTATACTTATGTCAGAAAATGTCTGCGTACGTTCAGGAATATTAGCCGAAAGGATATATATTTTGTTTATGCCCGAATAAAATGAAGTTTACATTTTACATAGGAACTGCGCCAAACGTATTCGAAATTTCTCCCGTACATGCACCGTATTTTAATAGAGCTCAAACGAGCAAAATTTACAAACAAGCAAATGAAAATTTCAATTAACCAATTAGGGATTTTAAACAATATCCCGGTGCAGTTATATGCGGTATGACGTGCGGCCGGCGTAAGCAGACTACGTCACTATGGCAACCGCAGCACTAGACAAAATATTCAATCGTGAAAACTGATCTGAAATCCGCTTAGGCCCAGATTAAATAGAATAATAGCCCCAATATAAACACAAACGAAAAATATTCGCCAGTTACTGAACTCTCCAAATTAAACCCACTTTATTTTTTCCTTTCGACAAGATGAAACTAAATTAAATATCCGGCATGTACCTACGTTGTACAGTTCACTACAAATGTTTCAGATATCCATTTTTATTCTATATAAAATATACTAGAATTGTAGATGTACATGACCTTATTATTTTATTAAAATAAATAGAATGACAGCTCAGCAATAAAACTTCAGGTCATACGTTTGACATACAGTATTTATTACTTTAATTTAAAGATATTAAGCTAAGTCAGATTCATTTTCATGCAATATAATTCACCTAAGGCCATGTATGTGCTTTCTTCGATACCAGATAACTATATGTTAAAGAAATAACTATTATTAAGAAAGTAGTTTTGTCAAGTATCACAGAGGTTGTTAGCTGGTGTTTGTCGCAAAACATTAAAGAAGCAGCAAATGCACTCTCAAATGTTTTCTCTTCCGGAGTTTCATCCACTCGATTACAATCAGCGAGTACAATATTTCAGTTGGTTTAATGATATTTGATGAGGTAATAATTTATTAGATCTAACGTTTTATTCTAATGAGACATGAGCATATCTAGTTATCTAAATAACACCTCTAATAGAGGTGCAGAAAAAGTTTCTAGCAGTTTATACAATCATTATTTCGTCCGTAAAAGATAGGCATGTGGTGGTAGTTTCAAGAGAGTTGATAATATATCCTATGTGTAAAACCATTTGCTGTTTTTGTTGCTATTTTATTTTAATTATAAAGCTGTTTACAGGCCCTTTAGACCCAGAGTTGCATTATTTTCCTCCATTACGTTCTGTTCCTCACCTTTTCTTCTTGTAGTTAAGTTTACTACCAACTATTTTTAATTGTCCTTTCATCTTCCATACGTTCTAGATGCCCTAGCCATTGCATTCTTCTGGTTTTTACAATTTCATATAGTTTTGGTGTCTGGTACATTGTATACATTTCCTCATTATTTTTCCTTACATAACCTTACTCCGTCTTCTTTCCCCTTAGAATTATTCTTAAGATCTTCCTTTTCCACCTTAACAGGTTTTCTCTTGAATTCTTATTAGGGACTTAGATTTTACTGCCATACAGCGGTATCGGCCTCAATTGTTTTGATTTCATTGATTGACTGCTGCTGTCGAACTTCTGTTTGCTTTTGTTATTTTCCTATTAATTTTTTGCTCCTCGTCGCACTTAGCTGTTATCAGCGCCTCCAAATACACATATTTTTGAACTCCATCTCTCGGTGCTGCATTCTCAATTTGAAACTGGTATCTTTCTTTTGTTCTCCTATTCTCAAAAGCTTACTTTTCTCTCGATTTATCTGCAATCCCGCTTTACGTGCCTCCTCCACAAGTTTTCTTGTTACTTTTTCTAATTCCCTACTATCTCTTGCAATTTTGGTGACTACATAACTTACTATTTGATGACTTGTCAACAATAATGTGCCCTTCTCTGTTCAACTAAGTATATTATGACCTTTTCTAATACTAAATTAAGAAGAAGCGTTGAGTCTCCTTGTTTTATTCCCGTGTCAATAGTAAAACCTTCTGAACATTCACCTTTTATTAGTACTTTGCTTTTGGTATTTTCTAAGGTCATTTTCAATAGCCTTATCAGTTTAGTTGGTATCCCAAATTGTTGCAATATTTTACTTCGTTTATTCTTTTCGACAGAATAATATGCCTTCCTGAAGTCCATGTAGTAGGCTTCACCATGAAGGTTTGGTCCGTTGTTGGTAGCCCTCCCCTTTCTAAAAACTGCGTAATACTTCCCTGCCTATAGTTTTGTTCTATTCTCTGTTTTATTAACGTTGCCAAGATTTTATATCTAGCAATGATGTTTTATTAGATGTGGTGAAATTGTAGAATATTACTGCTTTGTGGACTAATTCGGCATTGAATGATCACATTTTCTCATCCACAAAATTTACAATAATAGAGCTTGTTTATCTACTTATTACAGGGTGTTTTCAAAAAAGTAGCACAAATGGTACCGGTGAAGCTACAGCTAAAAAGAACACGTTTTGCATAAAAATGAACAGTCAAGTTTACCACAGTTTCCACTAATACATGTGCAACTTGTAAACAAATTTTCGAGAATTTCTGCCTCTTGGAGAGGGTTCAAATAAGCATCGCCTGAAACAAATAATAAATAACTAGGGACACAAATTTTTGAAAAATTGTTGAGCAGTTGCACATTGATTAGTGAAAAATGTATGTAAACTTTGCCTACTGTACATTTTTTGGTTTTCAAATTACAGCCGCTATTCCAATTTTTTTCGGACACTTTGACGGGCTGTATTTCTCAAATATTGAATATTTTACTAAGGTAATTTTAATACAAAACATGTTCTTTTTTAACTGTAGATTCACCGGTACCATTTGTAGATAATACTTCTTCTGTAAACACCCTATATATAGATTTTGCTATTTCAAATCAATTTTCCTATTAATCTTATCACATGATTACATCGTTGGTAATATCTATTTAGCTAAGTTATATTAGATAATTGTAATTATTAATTAAAAGATATATTTTAATGGCGTTTTAAAAACACAATTTAGCAAAATGAAAGTATTCGAAAAATAATGAACTCGTTTTTAAATTAACTATAACTGTATTTTATGACAAATTTTTCAAAAATATTAAGTATTAGTTTTTATAATTTGTAAAAGTAACTGAAATGTTGTACCTACTATCTATATTGTTAGAAACTCAAAAGTAAGAAAACTAAATATAATCCAAACTATCACCCTATTGGACGATATGAATCGACATCTTTGTGCGATAGCCAGTTCGATCCTGTCATATTGATTTCTCCAATCATCCCAATTCTCAACCCTTTCTGTAGCATCCCCTACACGCACAGTTTCATGTGCTGGTTGTATGTATTTACTACCGCTATTCACATAGAGGTGGCGCAGCGATTGTTGTTTCGCTATTTATTAAATATATAATAATATATCTACTATTGTTCTTAAATTTTATTAATATTGTTATGATATATTGTAAATAAGAGTAAATAAATCATTTTATTATTATTATTATTATTACATAATAATTTTAAATGTTTATACATTGAAGAGTAATGTGATGTGATGTTGCTATTGTAATATACCTACTGAATTTCATGGAAGAAAACGCAAACTATCTGCGAAAATATTTACATCATTTTAAGGGCAAACTTAGCTTTTAAATTTTATTAAATATTTAATTATTTACTTGCGATAATAAAATAACAGTTTAATGATATTGATTAACAATATTAGGTGCAGCATGATAAATACGCTCCAAGTTACTCATTTAATATTAATTGAATTATAAAGTGCCGAAAGGAAAAAAAACACTTTTAAAATTAAATCATCTATAGACCGATACTGTACAATCAACATATGAAGTATACAAATACAGAGTAGAACAAAAAAGTAGTTACCCCTAGATAGAGTCAATGAATTTTATTGATATTTGCTTCAAAATATTGCTATTTATAGCATCAGTCGTATGCTCATTTATAAAAAAATATATATCCAGACGTTTTGGAGAAATTTATTTCTTAAATCTCGCGTTTCAGTATTTATTATGAAAATACATATTTTGTTATCATCTTTTGGCCAGGTTTTATCAACTTAACATATTTTTAAAGGTGAGCTTGATTACAAAACACACTCTATATACGATTAGATCTCATATAAAATCATAGGTACTTGGTTTCCATTTGTGTTGGCATATTGCCTTGCTTTTTCTTGATCTTATTTTGGTCTATCAAGACGATACAAGACTCGGCAGCTCGAGCTGCAAAACAAGACAAGATTAAAAAAACAGTTTTGCGAGGTAAGGCAAGAAATATCGCTGTGAGATGTCTTGCGAATAGATATTTAAGTGAATATTAACTGAAAAATACATATTGCATTTCTATGGTAGGTAAAAATTAATAAAGTTGTAGTATTTTCAACCTTCACTGGGTTACTGTAGTTTCTAGCGTCATCGAAATGCATTATGAGTTTTTAGCATTAATGTTTTTGCGATAGTGTTAGTTAGTTTTTTAAGTGTGAAAATGGTTTACGTGTATAACAACTCGGAATTGATAGATATCGTTTTAATTTATGGTGAAGTAAGACAAAATGCTTCTCGTCTATATGCAGAATGATTTTCCCATATACATAATGTGTCAAATGCAGCTACTTTTACCGCGGCAGTGAAACTTGGACGACCAATCGCTCAATTATATCCGTTCTGTGGACAGCGCATGCAAGCATTAATAGCAAGGGTTTATCTCTTAGTTTATCTCTTACGAATTCAAATTTGTGAATGGTTGCTGCAACAAAATGTTCAAAATCACAGATTTAGATTTGACATGTTACTTACAAATGAAACTATTTTTACACGGAATGGGATGTATAACATTCAACGGGATCATTTCCAACAACGCTTTTCCTTAAATGTTTGGGCAGAGGTTGTCGATGATCGCGTAATTGGACCATATTACCAAATCGGATGGATGGGGTTCAGTAGGTATCTTGAGTTCCTTTGAAATGATTTTCCTGGACTTTTGAAAGATGTGCCCTAAGCTATCCAACTTCGAATGTGGTTTTTGCACGATGGTGCTCTCTCTCATTATCGACAAAATCTTCGGGAGTACCTTAATGAAATTCAAGGAGTAAGATGAATTGGACAAGGAGGACCGGTACAATGGCCGCCACGATCAGCTGACTTAAGTCCTCTCGGCTTCTTGTTGTGTGGATATTTAAAAAGTGTCGTGTATTGTATCGTAAGTGGAAACTAGTGACGATTTATGCGAACGTATCATGGCTACTGCCAATAACTTACGAGTTCAAAACAGGCAAAAACCAGAAACATTTGTGTTAGTTCGTAGAAACTGGGTAAGATGGACCCAAATGTGTTTACACATCGATGGACAAAATATTGAACAGTTGTTGTAACATCAGGTATGTCAAATAATTTTATTAATTAAAACCACAAATTAATAATAAATTTAGAGGCAAAAGCAGTTGAATTTGCTTGTCCGTCCATTTTTTGTTACACTTTGCCACCACACCGGTCGCCAACTTGCTTTGCCTTGCGCATGGTCAGGTTTTACATTTACAAAACTGTATTTGTAGGAGTTCTTTGTATATTCATTTTTTTTCTAACTCACACTGTATTTGTCAGTAATTATGTATTTAAAATACACTAACGAAACATTTCGATAAATACCTACATAAAATTATTTACATTTGAAGTAGGCATTCTGATATTTTTTATGAATAACATTCAAACACATCTTCATGTCGCATAACAGCAAATACAACAGAACTTACCATTTAAGAAAATGTCTTCTGGCCGAAAAGTGATACACAAAAGAAAATAATTTTATAACACAGGACGGCTAACATATAGATTCGCACTACCAAATAAGTTCAAATAAATCGCCTGGAAGGAATTATAATTTTGCACCCAGTATTAATACGACTACGACACCCCAGTAGATTTATTATTTGTATTTGGTGTGTAGTGACATGTTTCAAATATTTAAATATAACTTTATACAGCCTAGCTGGATATGCGTGGCAGTATAGAAACAACGCATGTTCTTTAAATAAATCCCAAACCTTATCGTGATGGGGATATATGGACCAACGGCTGCAGGCAACCCCCGTACGATATTTGCAAGTGTCAGTGGCACAACGCTGGCTCTGTCTGAGATATCAACTCCCCGAGATATCACCAGCAACAGCAGGCAAGACTATAACTCAATTACACACTTTCCACTTCCCGGCGATCCCGAGGTCTACCTTCCCTCTCGCTTTATCACACCAGTTCTGTCCTTATCCCACGTGAAAATTCTTCCAGACGGCTTTTTCTAGGTTCAGTTAGTATGGGGAGAGAGAAAACCGCTCTCTGTAGAACTATTTTATCAGTTTTTGATGGGTATTATAAATAAATTAATATAATATAAATTCAAAATGTGAGCTAGACTTGTAATTTTATTTTATTTACTTGCGCGACGTCAATAATTCACAATATAATATTGTTTTTAATTTGCGCAATGGAAAATCGGAATTGAGCATTCACCGAAACATTTTCTCGAAAACTGTGTACATTGCGCAATCACATGAGCAACTGAACGTGAATAATTGGAACTGCAAACTGTGGTAATGGCTTCCGAATCTGGTATGGAAGACAAAAGTGGTTTAAAAATTTATAGAGGTATAGAAGTCTTCCAGAGTTGCAGAATATGGATAATCCAAATAACAGTAACATAAATCTAATAAATGTAATGCTTTGTTGTCTTATATTACTGCATTAATTTTTTGTATACAAAAACGTTTAATACCCTAATGTAATAGGATTTCAGTATTCGGAATCATCTGGCTAGATACTACATTAACCCAGCGATGTATTGTTAAAAATACTACAACTTCAATATTTTTTTGCTCGGAAACTACCAAGACTTCCAATTTTTTTTATTTAAATTCTGAATCACCCTGTATAGACCAAATAAAGTTCTCGGGTGCAACTTATTTAACTCTATCAACTTCTTAGCTGCCAATGGGTCTGTTATAAACGCCTTCAAGTGAGCTAATCCTATCAAATTAAGCAAGTAATCAGAACCCAAGTCCAAGTTGGGCTGTTTTGGAAAGAACCAAATTTATGCCATAAGCTGGTTCTAGACCAATGTTTGCTGCTTCGTGTCCTCAGAAGCTTAAATGACCAGGTATCCAAACCAGATTCACACTTTTTCTAGTTCCTCATCGCTCCAGAGCTGACAATTTCATACCGTTCTTAAATTACATCGGCGATTTCCAAAGGCTTTCAAAGCTACTTGGACTATTTAGGAAAATTTTTATTGAGTTGCGTATATGTTATATGTTGCGTTGTGTATAGATACCTGTCTACCGCTAGTCTAGTCCTTGGACTGAAACTATATATTCCATCCCAACCTCTTCCCTCTTCCTCGGTTTTAGAGTCCTCAGCGTGTCTCAACCACTGTCTTCTCATAAACACTCTGTTTTATCTGGTTCACATTCGTCCTTCCCAGGAAGGAGAATTTTAAACAGAAATTTAGATGTCATTCAAGAATAACACATGAGACCATCAGCAAAGTACTATGTGTTTCTATATCCTGCAGACAGCTGTACTCAATGATGTTAACCTCCAGCATGATCAGAGCAACAGGGATATCATCACAGTTAATCCTGTCTCTATAAACCTTAGTTCTAAGATATTTGGACTATCAAACCATTGAACCATAAGCGATTGTAGATTTAATAACCATCATATACTGCCAGTATAGTTGTTAAAATCTTAAGTACACCTCAGCCACAATATACAGGTTTCCAGTCTGAATCAGTATCACATTTTGTAAAAATTATGACGAGTTAATAGCTTGTACGTCACACATGTGTAAACAAAATCAATTATTGGCACTAATCATTGATGTTTCCCAAAGGTATCATTAGTAGTCCACCGGCTCACCCTTTTAAAATTAATATATTATGTGTTAGGTTGACAATATTACGGTCACACATAGGGACACTTTTGTGAATAACTTTCTCGTGATGGGAGTTCTAGCTAAGCGTCTTATCCAATACAATTTATAAATTATTGCTGAAGCTTCGATGACGCGCAATGTTCTAACGGAACTTAATTAATAATTAGCAATATTATGCAAGTGAAGCTAAAAATATTGAGAAAAACGCATACATAAATAAAGAAGTTTGTAAAGAACAATAATTACAAAAAATATTAAAACAGAAAAGCACGTAGAAAGAAGCAGGGTACGAACTAAGTTATATAATAGTGATTAATTATATTTTAAAATTATTGAGAAGATATGGCTTATTATTAATTGTTGAAGTGGTTATATTATTATATTTAGTATAGTAAATATTATTTTAAGAATTGTACGTATATTGTTCTATTTTTAATTGGACTGGATATAATTTTATCTTCAAAGTCTGAGATGAATGGAAAATTGAAATACTTTTAGCACAAAAGGATGGAGCCGCTATCGATCTCATTTATAATGAAATTAATAAATTATGAATCGCTCGAATATTTTTCAGGCGAAGTTTTCCACAAGCATAGTTTGAATGCTTTCCGCATATTCTTTAGTCGATCTGTTATACAGTTAATAGTTCTAGAAAAGATAAGTATGTAGCTAGAAATTTTATTACTAGCTATATAACCACAGTGAAAAATTATCAGAGGAATCCTATAATATCAAAACGATCAGAGGAAGCCTTGTTTTGGCACCCAAACAACCCTGAAATAAATATTAAAGAAAATAAATCAAGATTTTTTTGGTGCATGCATTAGTGCGAACACAGCACATGTATCAAAAAAGTCTGTCTCAGTTCCGATATCGAACTTTTTGCACTTATTTATTAAGCACATTGAGAAAAAAACTCTTGAAGTAACAATTTTCTTAATGTCAACATTTTGACTTTTTTACTGTATTAGAAAGGTATTTTAAGCTAATATAAATCAAATCTACAATTCCTATCAATGAAGCCATATGTATGTTCTCAGATACCAAACATCTAGGTATGCTAATGAGCAATTCCACAGACAAAACTCTATTCAATAATTATCTAAAGAAATTAATCTATCTAAATTTACTAATCTGGTTTAATGAAAACACTCTATAAATGTCTAACTTCACTTTTGACAGTGGGAACTCGAAAATTAAACCACAATATGAGATCTGACCTATTTCTGCATCTATTCTATTCTCAAGAATATATTTTCTGTTGGCCAATGAAGGCCATTGTTATTATTTGTACTGCAAGTGCTTCGTCCTACATGGTGTAGCTAATGCCCGCTAGATGTAACTTGTTACATTTTGCGCACCAGAAACTTTTACCGACGGGGTTTGCCGCTTCTACAGTGCAATAATGTGGGAAGCTATCCCTCTTGGCCCCACACATCTGACGTCATTTATCCTATCAAGAATATTGGCGCGCATTATAACATTTAAAAACTGTTAAAATAAATATAAAATTTAACCTTTTTTAAGGTAGATTAACAATATGATGTTTATATATAACAGTTTCGTAATTGTTATTTGAAATCTTTGTTTCAGTTAATAGATCAATATTGTGGACTGAATAAATATTTTTTTAGGTTCCTCTAACCAATAGTTTTACGTCGAACTAAAATAATAATGCAATATTGAATTAACAAAAATTTTATGACATTTTTAAAAGGTTAAGTAGTTTTTGGGTTCTCCATAAATGACCGTGAAAACTATTAATCTAACAGATTTTGAGTAAATTTAACAGTTTTTTTCTCAGTGCATAAACTTGTTTAAAATAATACTCTTGAGGATTTTGTTAATAATAAGAAGTATCTGTACAAAATTTCGAAGTGATACGTGAAAAACTGAAGAAATTATAGCGAAAAAAAACAATTTTTAAAGTTCAACAAACAACAACATCCTGAATCTTTTAAGGGGGGCATTTTTTGGCAATAGATAAGCAGCGTTAAATAGTCATATTTTGCCACAAAAACGCTGTTAACTTGATGATCTGCTATCGTATAACTTTAATTATCTAATGTAAATTATGGTAACAGGGCCATCCTGTTCCGATTGACAAGCAAAAAATAAATCATAAAGTTTGTCTGCAATACTGTTTTATAGTCATTCAGTGCTTGTCTAAAAATAAAAAATATAGAATATACGGTATACATATACAAATACCATTTTGTAAAGTAAAAATCAAAAAAAGCAGTTCAAAAATTATAAAATACATTTCTGTACGGCACTGGAAACTGGTCCACTGTAACACCTGAAAGGCAAAGCATGAAATCGGTGACCGGAAAAAAAACTGAAAGACATTCTGGACGAATGAAATAAATAACACCTATTTTATACATCAAACTCAACTGCTTTTGCCGCTATTGTTATTAATTATAAATATAATGAAACGCTTGTGTAAATCAACAATAATGTCCACTCCGGTGCGATACACTTCATTTTTTAAATATCTCCATAAAAAGAAGTCAACAGCAGATCGTGGCGGCCATGGTCCCAGTTCTCCTCGTCCAATCATTTGGTATTAATGCTTGGACACGCTGTGCATTCTATGAATATAATTGAGCTTCGTTTATGATACGCCACACTGCTGCAATACGCCTTGGGCACCCTGGACCTCTATCTCTTCCACGATTCGATTTCAAACTTCCTGCGTCACGCTCGCGTTGCACTACACTGGCACCCATTTTGCACACCGCAGTGAAAGTAGCTGCAATTGACACATTTACCTTGAAATCGTTCTGCTAAAGTATTTTCACACATCACCATAAATTAACACGAATCCATCAGCTCCGAGTTGTTATACTCTTAAGCCATCTTTGACACTTGAAAAGTGAATCGCATCACAAAAACGTTAATACCTACTATAAGCAATCGGTGAAGTTGTGAATCACCCATTGCACTATTTGACAGAGACAATTCAATTACGGGAAAACAAAGTTTTGTATACCTATCTAACACAGCTTTAGAAATTTATTTTTTACATCCACCTAATTTAGTTAGCACACGGTATAAGAGCTGGTATTTGTATTTATCGAGATTTCAACGCCGTTCATCAATTCATCATCAATAGTGTGCACTATTCTGGCACACACACATGCACACATAAAGTTCCATTAGTTCTCCTGTTTAAAATGCCTCAGTAAATATCGGTTAAAACCCTTTAACTACCCCTGAAAATAATTTACTTCCGAATAAAAGGGGATTATTGTTTAAACGTTCCCGTTTATTCGGCGTGCACCCTAAGATGAAGTGTGTATATCCAGGCAGGATCCAGACGTCTTCCAGTTGTTAATGCGGGATATCCATCTACGTCTTAAGAAGGGTAGAGGACTAGGAAGTAGGCCATCATCGCGGACTTATCCCTTTCTATTCTCCTAATGTATTCCCTGTGTGAGGAGGAATTCACCTAAACTTACCGGGAACGGCGTCAGAGAGGATGAGCGCGTTGCCGAAGGGGTCTTATTAGCTCTTTTTAGTTATTTACAAGCAGGTGGAAGATAATAGCCACACAAAGGAATCGCTAATGGTTTTTCTCCTGATATTCCTTACAATTCACAGACAGTGTGGATACAATCATTTTTCTGACAGACTAAAACAGCTAAGATTATTCGTCAGATATCTCACCTATGGCAAACTGATGGGAGCTAATAAGCTCGAAACCGGTATATGTCTGGTGGGCTTCTGACGAATGACTCTAGCTGTTGCTATAGGTTTTTCAGGTGTAATTCAATGCTGGTCGGGGCATTAGCCCGCAGAGTAGTTGTTTCCTGGAATTACGTGTTTGCAAAATATCGTATCTCGCCGAACGCGATAAAGGTTGGCAGCTTACAATGATGTCTACTGCATGTAGAACGCTTCGTGCCTGTGACATTTTCAGTCCGACATGGAGTAGCGAATGGCCGATAGATGTAGTTAGTTCTACACCGCGTACTAAATTTGAAATTCTCGCCCGCAAAAACTCCTGATTTACAAATTTTATGTAAATATTTGGATGTCTTAAGAAGTTATCTACAAATATCACCCTGTATCTTTTTTATTATACGAATTGGGATATAGATATGTTAGGTTAAATCAATTTATTTTCACCTAATGAATCTGTGGCCTTATTTTTGCTACTTCATTTAAAAACACCCTTATTGTACGAACTAAATTTTAATTACACAATTTTTTGTACTGAGAAAGCGGAATGAAACGAACCGTGTCGATCTTAACATTTAGAATGATACCATTCCCTTTTAATACCAGGGTGGCATTAGTCTAGTTCTATTTTAAAGGGTTTGAATAATCGCCGGGCACCTAGCTTAACCCCTTTAAGATAAATGTCAACCGCCCCCTCATTACCTCGGCAATCAGCCCTCTGAAATCTATCTAAGACCGGGCAAAATTGCGAAAAATCCGAGGCATTGTTAACACCAAATTCAAGTCGGTTAACGAAGTTTCCTCGGAGGGATTTTCTAACGAAGTTTTTCACTTGTAAAGGGATGTTTTTACGCCCTAGGCTTATCTTTAAGGGCTACTTTAATTGTGAGCGGATCCTCTAAATTTTCTTTTCTCCCTCGCCTCTAAATTGCCGTATTTATTTTATACTAAGCTCTTTTCTTTTGAATTAGTCCTTTGCTTTTGATTATATTCGAAACCCAATATTTTTCAATCAGTGCGGAGCGTTCATTTAAAATTGAATTTTCGACAGTGTCGTTTATCCTCTTTAGTGGATCTGATTTTTAATAAACTACCACTTGCAAATGACCAGTATTTACGTTCTTTGGCAAAATAGATTTACCTATTTACTATGAATTACAATGGCATAATAGTTGTTTATGATATAAGTGCTAAAAGTGACATTTTATTTTGTGAGGATGGGACCCTTCTTTCGTAAAATCAATGCATTTCTTACATTATTCAATTTATAAAACATTATTTTGAAATCCAATTGTCCATGAAGTATATTGTTATAAGGTAGGTAATGAAAGTTCCCAATATTTTTCAATCAGTGCGGAGCGTTCATTTAAAATTGAATTTTCGACAGTGTCGTTTATCCTCTTTAGTGGATCTGATTTTTAATAAACTACCACTTGCAAATGACCAGTATTTACGTTCTTTGGCAAAATAGATTTACCTATTTACTATGAATTACAATGGCATAATAGTTGTTTATGATATAAGTGCTAAAAGTGACATTTTATTTTGTGAGGATGGGACCCTTCTTTCGTAAAATCAATGCATTTCTTACATTATTCAATTTATAAAACATTATTTTGAAATCCAATTGTCCATGAAGTATATTGTTATAAGGTAGGTAATGAAAGTTCCCAATATTTTTCAATCAGTGCGGAGCGTTCATTTAAAATTGAATTTTCGACAGTGTCGTTTATCCTCTTTAGTGGATCTGATTTTTAATAAACTACCACTTGCAAATGACCAGTATTTACGTTCTTTGGCAAAATAGATTTACCTATTTACTATGAATTACAATGGCATAATAGTTGTTTATGATATAAGTGCTAAAAGTTACATTTTATTTTGTGAGAAGGGTCCCATTTCATAAAATCATCGCATTTCTTACATTATTAAATTTATAAAACATTATTTTGAAATCCAATTCTCCATGAAGTATATTGTTACTAAGGTAGGTAATGAAAGTTCTATCGTTGGTCGACAAGGATCCTCAAATCTCGTGACATGAAAATGAATTTCTCTCGGCGGAACTTAAAGAAGATGCTAATAAAGCCACTTACGAGTTATCGCCTAGTAAGTACTCGTAGAACAGTACGAGTGTTCGTACAATTGTTTCGTCAGATGGTGTAATCTGAAAAATGTGTGGCAAGTTCAGTGAAAAAGTGGTTTTGGTATACTCTGAAGAAAAGTTCAAAATATGAAAATTGTCAACGCTTTGGTCAAATTACTCCATAGTGAAGGCGATGATAATTGTAATCAGAGCATAAGCAAATAGGTACTACAAGCTTGTTGCTTCTTTGAAGCGAAATGAACCGGAATATCGACCGAAAAAGTGGAAAGTATTTACAAGAGAACAAATGGATGAAACATACACAGAAGTTTGCCGTAATTTTCGGAATAACTGGAGCTTTTCATGGCGAAGAACTGTGCAACTTGACATTCAATAATACCGAAGATTTGGGGGCTTTACAAGTTCACCAGACACAAAAACTAATGTGTAACTATTGTTATTACTGTATATTATATTTGAACTATTATAAGAAGTGCTTCACCCTTCATCCAGAAAACACCACCACATCATTAAAGAATTTTCATAAAATACATAAAAATAAATACACCACGACTTCAGTTGGAAACAACACATTTGGTAAGATGCTTGCCAATATTGTTGAATTTGCCTAATTATCATCTTTATAAGTAATGAACATCCTTCCGACGATCTTCAGCTAGTTTGTTGGCATACTCTAGTGCTAATCTTACTACAATAAGAGACGCGGTAGATGGAAGTCCAGTATAGTAGCGAAGGGTTATGTAAAAGACTTCTTACAAAATAAGAAGAGCATGAAATATTAGGTACGGATCATATAAAATATTTAGTCACTATTGATTGATTGATTTACGTTGGAATATTCATATTAATAATATTACGCACACTTTAAGAATCTTGTTGTTCAAATTTAAATACCTTGTAAAATTCCTCGGGGTAGATTATATGAGAATATTATATTTTGCATTAGTCGAATCAAAAATGCAGTATGCAATTCTTGGTTGGGGAGGTGTCCTTGACACACATCTAAAACAATTAGAGGTATTGCAAAAACTATTTCTAAAAATTGTTTATAAAAAGAATTATACATACCCTTCAGATACTCTTTTTTTGGAGAGTAAAGTAATGGATATTCGACAGTTATACTTTCTTCACATAGTAATTTATATTTGTGAAAATAAAAGTATACTCGCGTCAAGAATTCAGACGACTTACGTCATACGAACAAATGAATAATTCATTATATTTTCATCAAAATATTTAATAAACTGCAATGGAGAGTAATAAAACTATATACTACACTAAAAGTTTGCATTATATATACCTCTAAATTGTAAAAAATTATTGCTTTTAACGGGACTAAATATCGAAAATTATGTTGATAATAAAAACAATTGCGTAACGTCTGAATTCTTGTCGCGAGTATACACTAAAATTGATTGACCACAACTATGATACGCGAACTAAAACCAAGGATTCAGTTAGAACACAAATAACTAAGAAGACTATTGGTCAATGTTCGTATTCATATTTAGCATCAAGAATTTACAATTTTCTGCCATTGCAGCAAAAGCAACTTCTCTATCAAATAAAAAACAAAGGTTTGTTTAAAAAGAAATTTAAGAGATTTATTTTAGAAAATGATAGATCAGTTGTTCATAACGTTTTGAACCCTAAATCTAATTGAAACAGGTAGAAATTGATAATAATATGGATTACTATACAAATCAATAATAATAATAATAAAATAACGGTGTTCAAATGTTTTCCTTTTCTCGTTTACAACCTTATAATTGATTAGAGTGTAATACATTTAAGTTGTAGACTATAATAATAAATTTAAGTTTTCATTCATATTAGGTAGGCAGTACTGATCCGGTAAATTAATAACTTTGTAACAAAATATTGTATAACTACGCGCGATTTCGATCTTTGTGGTTCTTTCCCGTTTATTTTTTTTGCACTTGACATGTGATTAGGAAGCAATAGCAATATATTATTTCTCTATTAATGTAAAATAAGTGAAACAATAAACACACTACTGCTACTAAAAAAAAGAAGAGCATCGCGGACCAAATGTTGACAAAAACTTCGACGAATAACATTGTTCTCCCTTGTACCACGGTACAAGTTTCACATAAATAATTACTACTACAGCTACAAGCTAATCGCTTCTCGGCCTCTGGCTAAGATCAAAGTGTAGCTACTAATGAGATTGGCCATGTATCATATCCTAATTGTAGTTTCTTTAACTGTACATGTAATTAAGTAAATAAATATTTCTTTGATTTAATATTTCTTAATTGTTTTCTATTTTCACACCAATGTTAAAAGTAAATCGCATCATTTACTTTTACTATATTATTTAAATGATATTTTAAATAGTGATAGCATACGTTGAAAATTATACCTTTATTGACGTTTGCAGAAACAAATTGTTAATCAATGCCAAACGAATTCTCATTTGATTATTTAGAAAATTGAATTGAGTAAATAACAAGATTTTGATCAAAACAAATAAACAAAAATTAAATTTAAACCAGGTATCAATTGGTGCGACTAACCGACATGTTGCTTACATATTGCATAAACTGATTGATGCATAAGTTCGCACAATTTTTATTGAATTCAAAATGAACTTCTTTTTAATAAACAAAATAACTTAACTAATGAACAAAATACTAATCCAGAATATTTATATTACTCTGTATTATTTGTTGCTTTGGAAGTGAACAATCAACCGAACAAATTTCGAAGGGTGGCATTGTCAATAAAGGAAACTCCTCGAACTTTGCTGGATAAAGAGCAGAAGAGATAAAAATCCTTAATGCTTTTGCAATGTTACAAAAATTACTCGATGTCTTCTTGTCTTTGTCTTTGAATTATAGACACAAGGCTTAGTTTATTGACAATGAACCTGAGCAATGATGGTTGCACCTCATGAGAAAGTGTCATTCTTCGTCATCAGTAACAAGCTGAGACGAGCTGAACGATGACAAGCCAGTAAACAGGCACACAGGTTTTTTTTGGTTTGTGCTCAAAACATGGGACATCCATGCATTCAGCTAGAACATAAACTGTTTAAATTATAGTCTTATTATAAGAAAGTTTGCATATATTTTTCTCTTCAAAAACTTAAAGGTAATCCTCCAACATAGATTTTTGGTATATTCCAAGAAAAAGGTTAAATTGGGCTATATACTCGATACAATAATGAAACATTAATGAGAATACCATATAATCAAAACCACCGAAATGTACGGGTGCTTAGTTCCAATTGTTACAATATTAAAGAAAGTTTGATAATGATGCAGCTAAGGAGGTGAAAGGTAATTTAAAATATGTACAGTAAGCCATTTTGTAAAGAGCATTAACAAGTTTATAGACAGGAATATTATTGTCAAAAAATAAAACACACACACTCAAACACTTTTGTAAAAATGTTATGCTTGACGATTTTTGATAATTAATAATCAGCACTTGCAACTTCAGTTTATTCATATTTGGTATGATGGTTGGGACTTCTTATCGTCGCGCGGTGACACTGTTGTGTGTTTCGTTTCGTTAGTACACTAACTACATCTAAAAAATTGGTATTTATTAATATTTAATTTATTGTTACCTTCAGTGTGTGTACTAATTTGATATATGTGGCTATCATTCCAAAGCTGTCAATTATATTGTTACATGCAACGCATGAAAGAAGAAAATAATAGTAATGTATGATTAGACACAAATTGTGGAGAACTGTATACAATAAAATATGGCATACATAAGCTCTGATGTCGGATAAAGTAAAATATACTACTCTTTCGAGTTCATTGGAAATATACAGTACTACAGCAGCGATTTTAATTGTGTCTTAAATATTTTAGCGGCTTTGCAAACTCCAATACAAAAAGCATTAATAGCGAGAGTAACACTTATGCAGCTGCAACGTTCTGTGACCTCAGTAAGGCCTATGACTGCATATGTCATGAAACGCTGCTGGAAAAATTATTATTTATCACTGATCAAATCGTATCTTACGGGTAGAATACAGTGTGTCAGTTTTAATAATATTTTTTCAGACTTTAAATGTGTATCTTATGGAGTGCCTCAGGGGTCTGTCTGGGGGCTTCTTCTGTTTGTTATTTATATTAATGACCTTTATTATCAAATGGCTCCTGGGGGATGTATTTTATTTGCTGAAGACATAACATTATTTTGCTCAGATAAAAGTAGAGAACCTACTTTTAAGCTCGCTAATAATAGTGTTCGTAAGGGTGAAACATGGTTTTCAGCTAATAAGCTGAAGCTAAACAAAGAAAAAACCCAAAGTGTTATTTTCTCCAGTGGTGTTTCTCAAGATGAGAACCATGCTAACCTTTTAGGCATTACTCCTGATGGCTCTCTCAGATGGACTTGTCATATTGACAATCTCTGTAGGAAGATTTCTAAGCATATGTATCTCGTTCGAGACAACTAAGAAAGGTGTTAAATGACGATATGTTGTTGAATGCATATTATGGTATTGTACATTCATGTTGAATTTACTGAGTGATCATATGGGGGAACATGTCATCATCGTTGAGAGTTTTCAAACTTCATAAAAAGATTATTCGTATAATTGCACGGGTTGGACCCAGTGAACATTGCAAGCCACTTTTACAAAAATTTAAAATGATGCCATTGCCCTCTCTATATATATATTACTATTTGATTGACATACATATTAATTATTTAAAATATAACACGAATTCCAGTTTCCACAATTACCCAACGAGATCTGCCAATTTAATCAGAAGTCAAAGATTTCGACTACAGAGATCAACAATCTCTTGACTTGAGATTATACAACAAAGTTCCTCTGGAAGTAAAAAAACTATGCACCACAAAATTTAATAATGTAATTAAAAAATTATGCACAATCATTGTTTTTATTCACTGCCTCTTTGCTATAAAATTTTGTATCTCATTGTTTTGTTTTTTTGTTTGTTCTTGTACATATATAAATTGACTTCATAAATTAATTATTATTGTTTTAAACATGTTTTCAGTCCTTTAAGTGTTTTTTATATATTTCCCTCATATGGCTTATAATTATTTATTTAATGTTTATGTGGTGTTTTAGTATAAATAATATAATTATGTAATTTATTAGACTTAATTACCATCGTTTTAAAATTGTTTTAAGTCCTTTAAATGTATTTTTTAAAATATATTATAGAGTGACTTGCACTTTTTGCATTGATATCACAATGTTTGTATTTATACTGAAAGTAGGGTCGTTATACCGGTCCGAAGACTCCTCCTCCTCCCACCACTCGACCTTGAATGACATTCATGATGACGTCACGAATGACCGCTAATTAATTTCAATGTCATAGGAATAAGTCACCTCCAATTGACCTCTATTTTATATAGTGCACATGTCCTTTAATGACCTTCATGAACGACCGCTAATGGATTTGAAAGTCATGGTAATAGATGACTTTGAAACGACCTCTGGAAAAATAAATTTTACATACTGTAAGCAATGTCGCACATGTCCTTGAATGACATTGCTGATTGCCACATTTTTTTAGGATTTGCGCTTATATAACAAAGAAGATTCCACTGGGAAGGCATATACCAGTTTAACAATCAAGCATACAGTTAGTGTTTAGTATAGCGTAAATTTTTGTGTGTTGTGATCAAATTTGATTCAAGTGAGGATAATTATATTTATAATTAATAATGGAATTATCAAAAGATGATTTAAATAAAATTAATGATGTTATTAATGGCGAGTGTGAAAATATTACACAAAAATCGATTTATTCGTTGGACGTATCTAAACCATATTTAATTAATAAATTGTTATTGGTAAATACAAGATTTGGAAAGTGCGTTTTGGCTATACTATTTGATGAAACTTCTAATTCTAAATTCAAATGTTTTTTGCCACAAAGGGTTGTAAACCATCTACCATTGGATATTCTAAACAAAATAAATTATTTCAACACAAGGCACACATTAATTTATTTAGGTCAAAGTAAAACAACTTTTAAATATGCTAAACCTAAAGCATTGATAAAATTTGGATTTAAAGATTAATTTTAAGTAAAAATTTCTTAGTATCTTCTAGTAGTAAAATTAGAAATTATTTTATTATTTTCATTATTATTTTTTTATCCCACGCATTAATTTACGCATACTTTTAGACTGGTTGTATCTTATAAATATAAGTTCTTTAGTGTTCAACAAATCCTCGCTGGTAATTACTTATTTATAATATATTTTAATTGAAATTAAATTTTCTTTTGTTTTTATTATAGAAAGATATCAATATGTGGATGCATTATGCTGGTGAGAATTGGACCAAAACAATAGACCTCCACACTGCTATTGAGAGGTTGGGCGAAGAACTAAGCTGTTTATCGTTTGACCGTATGCACACTATGAATTATGACATGAATTACTGTTTCTTTGAAGAAAAAGTGATAGAACTTCAAAAGGAATGTGATAAGTTTGACAACGGTTCAGAGTTATGCAGCAAATATCGTGCTGGTGACATAAATTTGGAACAATTCTGTGAGGAAATAGTAAAATTAGAATTAAAGAGTTTCCTTATTTATAATCTTTTGGACTATTTACCAAAACCAATAATTGAAAAATATAATTTGGTGCGTAAGGATTTGTGTGATAGTGAAAATGAGAGCAGAAGTCAACAACTAGTCATTGTAACACTCTTGTATTATAATTGTATTATATATTTTAGATATAGTGTATTTTGTATGCAAATGTATTTGAATAAATTTTTAACTATGTAGATGTATTGTTTTTATTTATGTTAGGTATAAACAATTCGAATTTTATTGTGATGTTTAAACAAGATGAAATGAATTTACATCATATTTTTAAAGATCATGTTTTACCTGACATTACATTCAAAGAAATTCTAGATATGTGCGAAATGTGTTGGGAAGAAAATATGGGATTTTAGACAGACAATTACGTGATAGTAGATATCGTAAAGGTTTGGATAGCCATATATATCCATAATACACATTCACTTGGTGTTTTTGTTTCAAGTGCAATGACGAGTTTGCATAAAGTACTAATGATAATGATGAAAATAATTCTAGTGAATTAAATCTGAAACGTAAATTTATCAATGCTACTGATGTTGTTCGCAAGAAATTCAATTTAATAAAAAATTTAAATGTTTTGAAAAAGGATATGTGGCTAATTGTTTCTACAGAACTGTTCAAAGTAATTAGAATAAATTCTACGACGTATATGTTAGAAAATATGTTTGACAATCCAATTAAAGAATGCTTTATAAATGGGAACTTAAAAAAACAAATTTCCTGGTGTTTCATTGAAAAAGTTTTAAAGACAAAAGGCAGTAAAATAAACTAGTTTGTAATATAGTGTGTAATTATAGTTAAAAATTATATCAATAATAAATAAAATATGTGAAATAAATTTTATTAATAAAATTACTAAAATATAATCACATTTTTATTATTTTATTTCTTTGCTTCATAGAATCAAATATTACAAATAAAATAAGAAAACAAGAAATATTCAGTTAAAAACTTATTTTAAATATCATAAATTTATGAAATACATAATGACTTTAATGCATTAGTTATTGAATTGTAAATTATCGTTTAAAAAAACATAAACAGGTGATCTCTAATTGACTCCTCTTTTATGCAGTACAGATGTCCTTGAATGACCTTCATAGTGACGTTATGAACAATCGATAATGAAAGTCATAGTAATAAGGCGACATTCAAACGACCTCTACCAAAATAAATTTTAGATATTACGCATATCCTTGAATGACCTTCATAATAATATAATAATTCATAATATTCGTTATAAACGGTCTATAAATGAATTGAGAATCATATCAATGGGTGACGTCTATTAACCTTTATTAAAATAACTTTTACATAGTAAAACAATTTCACAAATGTCCTTAAACGGTACTGAATGTTAATAACGTATTTAGAAATTCTGTAGTAAAAAAAAAAATGAATTTTAAAATGGTTATTTAAAATAAAATTTCATTTCATTGATATTTTTACAATACATAAAAATTTTTAATAGTTTTACAAATTTTTATTTTATTCTGAAATTTAAATAATTCCTAATAAATTTCTGTACTTTGAGATAATTTTAATAAATTTGAAAAAAAAATCCAAAGAGTAATTTAACAAATACTTAACAATCGTTTTTTTAGTCTGTTTTGTAGAACATACCGTTTATTACAAAATATTTTCTAATACGTAATACGCATAATGCAATTTTGAAATTTTTAGTAAAAAAAATGATTATTGAAAAATATATTCATTGCAATATATTTACAATGTATATATAAAAAATTAAATATTCTTACAATTTTTTATTTTGTGTTGATATTTAAAAATGCAAATACAAAAGGTCTTAGAAATTTTGTACTGAAAATATTTTTTTTTTGTATCAATACTATTGATAAATGAACAATACATAAATATAATCATTTATTATAACACACATATTTAAATTTTACACGTACAAAAATATATGATCTAAATAATACACTTTTAATATATTACTATTTCTACAATACATATGTAAAAAATAACCTATTTATCTTTAAAAACATTTTTATATATACATAATGAGGGGTAGAGATATTATTATTTCATGATGACGCCAATATTGATGATGTCCTTGAATGACATTCACGGCCTCTAACGGATGTGAAAGATATAGTAATAGGTGACCTTCAAACGAACTCTACCAAAATAAATTTTAGATACTAAACATATCCTTGAATGACCTTCATGGTGTTGTTAAAAACGACCGATAAATGAATTGAGAGTCATAGCAATGGCTGAAATTTAGTAGATTAAGTATTTAACAATATATAAGCTTTATTTTAAAACTACCATTAATATCTGATTTATTTAAAAAAAATGACTATTCATATAAGTACTTAAGAAACTGTTCTGTTGAAATTTTAGCACAATGCTAATCATTTAATAATATCTGAGTTTTATTTCAAAATAGTATTCATCTACTTAAGAAATCGTTGAAATTAAAATTTTAAATTATACAATTTTCGAATTATATTGACAAAATTTTGCTATGGAATATTGTTTAAAATAATTACATATTTATTTCGTAATATAAGAACAGTTCTCTCTACGGACCAGATACTTTTCTTTTATCGTACCCAAGTTGAGTCACGGCTTAGATATAGTTTATGTTTTAGGGGAATTCTACCTGCTCATCTCAAGTCTTTGTTGCACAAAAGAGAATATTGCGAAGATAAGTAGATGTTCATGTAGCCAAGTATTTAAAGATCTGAGAATTTTTAACTCTGCCTTGTATATTTATAAGATGTCTGTGTATGTTTATCAAAACAAATATAAGTTTATGCGAAATAATTTTACTCATGGGCGTAATACGCGACAGAGGGATGATTTTCATGTACTGCTCTTTGCTAAACTGAAAATGAAACTCAGTTCTCCAAATTATTTAGAGCTGAACATTTTTTTTAATCGACTTCCTCTACCCGCATAATATATATAAAACTATATATAATAGCTATATAAAACCCGCAAAAAACTGAATGTTTGTTTAAGAAATTATTAAAAACTTTTTATTTGGCAAATGTTATTATTCGACTTCTGAATACTTTTCTACTGTGTTGTAGATGTAGTTGTTCCTGAAAATTCCTATTCATTTTTGTAAAATGTCGATAATGGGAAATAAATTATTATTATTATTATTATTATTAAAATTTTATACTTGAGGATCAATTTTTATTTAAAATGTATTTTAACAATACATAAATAGAATCGTTTATTATAACACACTCATATTTAAATTTTACACATACAAAAAAAAATATCATCTAAATAATATCTACACTTTAAATATATTACTATTTCTACAATACCTATGTAAAAAAATAACCTATTTATCTTTAAAAATATTTTTATATATACATAATGAGGGGTATTATTATTCCATGATGACGCCCTTGAATTGCATTCATGATGTCCTTGAATGACATTCACGACCTCTAACGGATGTGAAAGATATAGTAATAGATGACCTTCAAACGAACTCTACCAAAATTAAATTTTATTTAGTAGACATGTCCTTAATGACCTTCATGAATTTGTCACGAACGACCTCTGGAAGGCATTGGTACTAGCAAGTTACGGATTATATCACAGTCGACCTTAGAAAATGTTGAAGAACATATGATCATATTGTGGTGTTTTTAAGTGCTGAAATCTCAAAAAAAATAAAACGTAGAGCAAAAGTAATATCAAAACATAAAATTGCTGTTTTGTTTATCCACTTTTACTATTTAAACTCTCCTCAAATAATATAATAACTTTTAAAATGCATTTGTATGACACACATTATTTCGCTATTTTAACTCATACGTATAAACAAAAGTGAACAATCTTATATGCAGAACTATGTAAGTTTATGTTATAACAATTTATATATCTATAGTTGAAGTTAAAAAATACGTATTTTGAGAGATTTCAATACCTAAAAATTTGTCAGATAGATCGCTTTGTGACGTTATATATTGATTTTACTTCGGTACCTTTGAATTATCGCAGGGGGCATGAGATAACATTATTGGTATTTGTTAAACTGTGTATTATTCAGTTCTTAAATTACTTGCATTTGTAGAAAACACTATTTCAAGAATACGACGCCCTTAACAAATACTTAACACTCTTTTTAGCCTGTTTTGTAGAACATGTAGCTGTTATTTTAATTCTAAACTAATTCAAGTATTAAAATTATGTATATCTACAATTTATCAAAAGTATTATGATACAAAAAAAAAATATATATTTTTTAATATAAAATAATAAATTTCTAAGATCATTTTGTATTTGGATTTTTAAATCTCAACATAAAATAAAAAATTGTAAGAATATTTAATTTTTATATATATGTACATTGTAAATATATATATATATGTATATGGCAATGAATATATTTTTCAATAATCATTTTAAATTTTTTTTTCTAAAAATTTTAAAATTGCTATATGGGTTTACATATTAGAAACTATTTTGTAATAAACGGTATGTTCCACAAAACAGACTAAAAAAGATTGTTAAGTATTTGTTAAATTACTTTTTGGATTTTTTTCAAATTTATTAAAATTATTTCAAAGTACAGAAATTTATTAGGAATTATTTTAATTTCAGAATAAAATAAAAATTTGTAAAACTATTTAAAAATGTTTATGTATTGTAAAAAATATCACAATGAAATTTTATTTTAAATAACCATTTTAAAATTCATTTTTATACTAGGTACAGAATTTGTAAATACATTAACATTCAGTACCGTTCAAGGACATTTTTTAAAATTGTTTATACTATGTAAAAGTTATTTTAATAAAGGTTAATAGATGCCACCCATTGCTATGACTCTCAATTAATTTATCGACCGTTTTTAACAACATCATGAAGGTCGTTCAAGGATATATGTAGTATCTAAAATTTATTTTGGTAGAGTTCGTTTGAAGGTCATCTATTACTATATCTTCCACATCCGTTAGAGGCCGTAAATGTTATTCAAGGACGTCTTTGTGAATGTCATTCAAGGACACCATGAATGCAATTCAATGGCGTCATCATGAAATAATAATACCCCTCATTATGTATATATAAAAATATTTTTAAAGATAAATAGGTTATTTTTTTTACATAGGTATTGCAGAAATAGTAATATATTAAAAGTGTAGTATTTAAATCATATATTTTTGTACGTGTAAAATTTAAATATGTGTGTTATAATAAATGATTATATTTATGTATGTTCATTTTAGCTGTTATTTTAATACTAAACTAATTATTCAAGTATTAAAATTATCTATATCGATAATTTATCAATAGTATTATGATACAAAAAAAAATATATTTTTAGTACAAAATTTCTAAGACCATTTTGTATTTGCATTTTTAAATATCAATACAAAATAAAAAATTGTAAGAATATTTAATTTTTTATATATACATTGTGAATATATATATATGGCAATGAATATATTTTTCAATAATCATTTTAAATTTTTTACTAAAAAAATTCAAAATTGCATTATGGGTTTACGTATATATGGGTAGATATTGTGGGTGTAATTCAACGCAGGTTGGGGCTTTTGTCCACTGAGTAGTTAGTTTCACACAATATTGTTAATACCTGAAAATATATGGGTTTACGTATTAGAAAATATTTTGTAATGAACGGTATGTTCTACAAAACAGACTAAAAAGATTGTTAAGTATTTGTTAAGTTACTTTTTGGATTTTTTTTCAAATTTATTAAAATTATCTCAAAGTATAGAAATTTATTATGAATTATTTTAATTTCAGAATAAAATAAAAATTTGTAAAACTATTCAAAATTTTTATGTATTGCAAAAAATATCAATAAAATGAAATTTTATTTTAAATAACCATTTTGAAATTCATTTTTTACTACAGAATTTCTACATACATATTAACATTCAGTACCGTTTAAGGACATTTGTGAAATTGTTTTACTATGTAAAAGTTATTTTAATAAAGGTTAATAGATGCCACTCATCGCTATGACTCTCAATTCATTTATCGACCGTTTATAACAATATTATGAAAGGCATTCAAGGACATCTGTACTGCATAAACGAGGAGTCAATTACAGATTACCTGTTTATGTTCTTCAACATTATCTAAGGTCGACTGTGATCTAATCCATAACTTGCTAGTACCAATACCTTCCAGAGGTAGTTTGAATGTGACTCATTTCAAGGATATGCGTAGTATCTAAAATTTATTTTATTAGAGGTCGTTTGAAAGTCACCTTATTACTGTTACTGTTATTATCGGTCGTCCATAACGTCACTATGAAGGTCATTCAAGGACATCTGTACTGCATAAAAGAGGAGTCAATTAGAGATCACCTGTTTATGTTTTTTAAACGATAATTTACAATTCAATGACTAATGCATAAAAGTCATTTAGTATTTCATAAGTTTATGATATTTAAAATAAGTTTTTAACTGAATATTTCTTGTTTTCTTATTTTATTTGTAATATTTGATTCTATGTAGCAGAAAAATAAAATAATAAAAACGTGAATATATTTTAGTAATTTTATTAATAAGTTAGTATATATTATATATTTAAGTTATTTCACATATTTTATTTATTATTGGTATAATATTTAACTATAATTACTCACTATATTACAGACTAGTTTACAATACATATTTTAAATTATATCTAATATATTTATCATATTAATATCATGTTATAAGTATATCATATATAATATACATTTTAAACTATATCTGTCTTATTAATCCATGAATTCTTGTCATCTTTAAAACCAAGCCACTTCTATCACGTAATTGTCTGTCTAAAATCCCATATTTTTCTTCCCAACACATTTCGCACATATCTAGAATTTCTTTGAATGCAATGTCAGGTAAAACATGATCTTTAAAAATATGATGCAAATTCATTTCATCTTGTTTAAACATCACAATAAAATTCGAATTGTTTATACCTAACATAAATAAAAAAACAATACATCTACATAGTTAAAAATTTATTCAAATACATTTGCCTACAAAATACACTATATCTAAAAAAAATATATATACAATTATAATACAAGAGTGTTACAATGACTAGTTGTTGACTTCGCTCTCATTTTCACTATCACACAAATCCTTACGCACCAAATTATATTTTTCAATTATTGGTTTTGGTAAATAGTCCAAAAGATTATAAATAAGGAAACTCTTTAATTCTAATTTTACTATTTCCTCACAGAATTGTTCCAAATTTATGTCACCAGCACGATATTTGCTGCATAACTCTGAACCGTTGTCAAACTTATCACATTCCTTTTGAAGTTCTATCACTTTTTCTTCAAAGAAACAGTAATTCATGTCATAATTCATAGTGTGCATACGGTCAAACGATAAACAGCTTAGTTCTTCGCCCAACCTCTCAATAGCAGTGTGGAGGTCTATTGTTTTGGTCCAATTCTCACCAGCATAATGCATCCACATATTGATATCTTTCTATAATAAAAAACAAAAGAAAATTTAATTTCAATTAAAATATATTATAAATAAGTAATTACCAGCGAGGATTTGTTGAAGACTAAAGAACTTATATTTATAAGATACAAGCTGTCTAAAAAAGTATGCGTAAATTAATGCGTGCGATCAAAAAAAAAATAATGAAAATAATAAAATAATTTCTAATTTTACTACTAGAAGAAAAATTTTTTTAAATTTTTACTTAAAATTAATCTTTAAATCCAAATTTTATCAATGCTTTAGGTTTAGCATCTTTAAAAGTTGTTTTGCTTTGACCTAAATAAATTAATGTGTGCCTTGTGTTGAAATAATTTATTTTGTTTAGAATATCCAATGGTAGATGGTTTACAACCCTTTGTGGCAAAAACATTTGAATTTAGAATTAGAAGTTTCATCAAATAGTATAGCCAAAACGCACTTTCCAAATCTTGTATTTACCAATAACAATTTATTAATTAAATATGGTTTAGATACGTCCAACGAATAAATCGATTTTTGTGTAATATTTTCACACTCGCCATTAATAACATCATTAATTTTATTTAAATCATCTTTTGATAATTCCATTATTAATTATAAATATAATTATCCTCACTTGAATCAAATTTGATCACAACACACAAAAATTTACGCTATACTAAACACTAACTGTATGCTTGATTGTTAAACTGGTATATGCCTTCCCAGTGGAATCTTCTTTGTTATATAAGCGCAAATCCCCTCTAAAAAAAATGTGACAATCAGCAATGTCATTCAAGGACATGTGCGACATTGCTTACAGTATGTAAAATTTATTTTTTCCAGAGGTCGTTTCAAAGTCATCTATTACCATGACTTTCAAATCCATTAGCGGTCGTTCATGAAGGTCATTCAAGGACATGTGCACTATATAAAATAGAGGTCAATTGGAGGTGACTTATTCCTATGACATTGAAATTAATTAGCGGTCATTCGTGACGTCATCATGAATGTCATTCAAGGTCGAGTGGTGGGAGGAGGAGGAGTCTTCGGACCGGTATAACGACCCTACTACTGAATTGCTACAAAATATTGTTAAATGTATTAACGTAGTCAATAAATACATTTCTTCTTCTTCTAAGGCGTACATTTTAAAATAGAAAAATTAAGGTACATCTTACTGCTTGCAAATATTAACATGAAAAAATATGTCATAGATTAGAATCCATAAGATTATATAGACTTATAACACAAATTTTAATTGAAACAAGATATTGTAATTGTCCTACACCACATTTTTCATTTCATTTTATGGTATGGTGAAATATTTTTTTATCAGGTACTGTTTTCGTACATATATGGCATAATTCAATACGTTTTAGATTTGCCCGGTGAGAATGCACTTTCCGTGCTCATTTTACGGGTCTATTTTGAAACTTTAGCACCCCAAGCTCCCCCCTCCCCCCCATAAACTTCTCCCATGCATGAATTCAGTTGAATTAATGTTCATATTTTATTTTGTAAAAAATAATGTTTATCATTTTACTTGAAAATCCATTTGTTGCAAAAATTCACTAATGGGGGTTCAAGAATATGCTATTAATTTGTAAAAATTGCCTAATGACTTTCAAAAAATTAACCTCTTTTGTATTAATAAATATGCCTGCCATTGGTGAAAATAAGTTTTATCCTATAGAAAAAAATCCCATATAGGATTACGGCATTTAAAATTCGTTAAAATTGGACATCTAATAAGTAAGATATGGAAGAGACGCCATTAAAAGAGAGACATGCTGTATATTTGCGTTTAGGTACTAAAGTAGTTAAAAGTATCAGACTAGACCAAATGAAACCAAAAGAACGACAATGACTCTTACAAAATTAACTTCTATTAATTTTCACATACCAAAATCAATAACGGAATAGAAACAAACAAGACGTAATTGTAACGGAGGACATAAAATAAACGCCAACTCAACCTAAGCTGGTGGAAATTGCAACCAAAAACGTAGCGCATGATATTACAGCGGCCCAGCCAACTCGCAAATGTATCACTCAAGTTATCGCTACGGTTAGGTAAAGGGTTGACCTTAAGATGCCTCATTGGTTAGAGTGGGGGAGCCTCAGACCCCATTGGTGGCCCGCAGGACTGCTGTGCTAACCTTTACTATCAAGATCTATACCGAGAACGGTTTTCCTTCTCCTGCGTTAGTCCTGGAGATTTTTAGTCCAGTAGAAGGTACTCCACAGTATTCACACTCGGCAAAACGTTAAATGTACTCCAAGATAGTTAAAATTTGACCACGAATATATACAGGGTATCCGGAATAGAAATGGATTTATTTCGCTGTTTGATAAATATCACCAAACAAAACATATATGGCAATTTTTGTTGTCTGATCAGCAAATAAGGCTTGACTATGTAACAACGTCGCTCACATACAATGTCAGGCTTGACAGATATTTGTACATAATAATTACAAAAAAGGTACACTTAAACATAAGTACTGGTTTTCGTAATTCTTTTCACAATACATAATAAAATGTGAAATAGTTACAAGTGTTCAAAATGATTTATGTCGCTTGCGAGAAGCGTTTACCATACAAATGTCTCGTAGCAAGCGAGTTTTGCACAGATTCGCAATAAATTAACATGTCATGCAGCTACTATAAATTATTGTATTATTTTTGTTTATGTATGTAAAAGTGAACGTTTTTTTTTGTATGTCAAAATTTATCACTTTTAACAGTAGTTGTAAAACAAGTTGTCAAAAATATTAGAGTACCTATTCAGTAACGTATTGTTCAGTGGGTTAAGTTTATAATAACGCCGAGTGAAGCTTGCATTTTCGCAATAAAAAGTCGCTGGCAGGACGGAATTTCAAATGAAAGTGACCATAACGCTCTCATAAATTGTATGCAACAATTTCGCGTAGGTCATGCCACTGGATAAACCCCAATGTGCACTACTCAAAAATAGCAAAATCTATTCGAAGAGGCGTTCACTTTTCGGTTTCCACCATTGTACACTGGAAAATTTCAATTGCTTCTTCATTTACTGATACAAAAAACAACCAGTAGGCTACCACCAGTTACATATAAGGAATGCACTCTGCATTTTAAAGGAAAATTGATTAAACATATGTTAAAATATACGTCATTTTGTTGACAATAACTTAAATGTGATTTGTTTACATGAAATGCAACATTGAATTGTTTTCCAAAGTTTTTCTTTTCACAAAAGAGTAGAGAAGATAAAGGAAAACATATACAAGTTGCGTGATTATCAGTTAATCAAGAAATTGGCTGCCACTTTGTCACTAGTTGGCTCGTTTGAAACGAGGTCATTCTTCCCATTGTTATTTTTAATGCATCAGTATGGCATTTTTGTGTATTCATATAGTTCATAAACTACTGATTCGTTTAAACTTGTATTTCTCAACATTATAAAGTGTGCTATATTTCCGCACTCAGAAAGAGCCCGTCTACAAGGTTCTGGCCGAAAAATACATAGTTGCTATTTAAAGAAAATATCGATGACGTCATATTTGGAACACCTGGAGCGCCATCTTATTGTATATTACACATAGAAATCATAAAATATATACAATGCCAAAAGCCTTTACATTAGGCACTCAATTGTCAGACAGTGGAGGGGCTTAGAAAACAGACATCTAGGAAAAACTTAATGTAAGCAGTTGTTTACACTTCATTTCATTCCTAGCATAAAATTGAAGCCAAAACAGAATTTTGTAATTATATCATAGAGATTATAAATTGGACGTAAAATTTTCATATTTTGAAACTCCCGCCTATTAGTGTGAAGCTACCCCGTTAGTGTAACCAATTCATGAAAGCTAAGTTACTTTAATATGACCAGACTCGCGTTTTCTTCATAGGTTGACTATTTTTATCTGCATCTTAAATTTAATTAAAAAATTACAGTTTAGTTTTAGCAGAGGACGTTATAGGAACGTTCAAGTTAAAAGAGTAGAAAGTAAATGTATGTCTACGCGGTGTAGAACTAATAACTACATCTATCGGCCGCTCGCTACTCCATGCCGGACTGAAAATGTCACAGGAACGAAGCGTTCTACATGCAGTAGACACCATTGAAAGCTGTCGACCTTTATCGCGATTGGCGAGAAACGATATTTTGCAAACACGGAATTCCAGGAAACAACTACTCTGCGGGCTAATGCCCCGACCAGCATTGAATTACACCTGGAAAACATATAGCAACAGCTAGAGTCATTCGTCAGACGCCCACCAGACATATACCGGTTTCGAGCTTATTAGCTCTCATCAGTATGCCATAGGTGAGGTATCCGACGAATAATCCTAGCTGCTTTCGTCTGTCTAACCCGACAGAAGGGACCATGAGTACGCGGTGTAGAACTAATAACTACATCTATCGGCCGCTCGCTACTCCATGCCGGACTGAAAATGTCACAGGAACGAAGCGTTCTACATGCAGTAGACACCATTGAAAGCTGTCGACCTTTATCGCGATTGGCGAGAAACGATATTTTGCAAACACGGAATTCCAGGAAACAACTACTCTGCGGGCTAATGCCCCGACCAGCATTGAATTACACCTGAAAACATATAGCAACAGCTTAGAGTCATTCGTCAGACGCCCACCAGACATATACCGGTTTCGAGCTTATTAGCTCTCATCAGTATGCCATAGGTGAGGTATCCGACGAATAATCCTAGCTGCTTTCGTCTGTCTAACCCGACAGAAGGGACCATGAGTACGCGGTGTAGAACTAATAACTACATCTATCGGCCGCTCGCTACTCCATGCCGAAATCCATGCCGAAAGTAAATGTATGTCGCTGCATGTTATTAGTTTATTTTGAATTCAAATCTTCAGTAACCAAGTTACAATGTTACTAAATAGTAATTATTGCTATTTAAAGAAGACAATACTTTTATTCGTTCGACCAGTTGATTTTGTATAAATACATTTATTAATTAGAGGACCAGATTCCGTGCGAAATTCCTGGGCTATATCCAAGCCGCTCTCGCCAGCAGGATCTCAAGTTATTGTTTGCAGGAAATATGGGTATTATGGAGGTTATTACAAAGACGGATCCTTTGCCTTCGCAACTTAAGAGGATCATGTGTTCTGTTTTGTTACCATATTAATGACTCCGAGGAGGATTTTTTATTACCTCTTTAAAATATATCTAACTCTTCAATAATTGGGAGAGATTTGCCTCTCAACTCCTACATAAATACAGTTTTATGTAACGTTTTAAGTTAAAATGTTAAATTACCTTCAAATGAGTTTATAAAAAAATACATATTTTTAAACAAAATTTGATACAACTTGTACTCAGAAGTATTGCAGTTGTTACAGTTACTTTAACTGTTATGGCAATATTTTTTTCGTGAAATTAGTTAAATAAATGCAGCAAATAACTGAGAACTTTTAAGAAAATTGTAGAGGTCACAAATCCAAAGGCCTACATCAACAATTTATAGCTGGTTGTGATGTGATAGGAGCTACTCCTGGAATTTATGCACGTGTTTGAGCTGAAATTTTAAAAGATCTGAAGCATGTATTTTGGCTGAAGGCGGTCATTTCCAAAATTTTTATAATAAATCATAGTAAAGTAATTCCATTGTTATTATTTTAATTAATGTAACGAGTATAGTAAAAATGCACTTGATCAAATAAATCATTTTTGAAACAAAAAGTGAAGACACTACATTGGCGCATATAATGACCTATCTTATTTGTAGTATTATACAGGGTGATATATTTTTTGGCAAATAATGATTGATGATACCCACACCTCCGTCACTGGTAAGTTTATAAAGCTGGTAATATTTTATTTCATACCTACTGTCATACTAAATATGCACACCGAATTTGGTTAAATTATCTCAAGCTGTTTAGAAATTATAAACTGATTTATTTTAATTTTTGATACGTCGTAACTGGACAATGACTTTTTTAATATATTTTTAGGTATTAACAATATTGTGTGAAACTAACTACTCTGTGTATAAAAGTCTCAACCAGCGTTGAATTAGACCCACAATATTATTTTTTTAGATAATTATTCATTAGAGCTTTGTCTGTGGAATTGTTCATTACGATACCTAGATGTTTGGTTTCAGAGAACATACATATGACTTCGTTGATAGGAATTGTAGGAGATTTGATTTTTATTAGCTTAAAATACCTTTCTAATACAGTAAAAAAATGGACAATGACTGTCCTGAAACCTCACATTTATATAACCTTTATTTTTGGCCACAGAATATGCCCCTTTTTTATTTCTACTCAAGAAACACCCTGTATATTCAACAATGAAATTAAATTAGATTAATAATTAGTTATTAAAATTATTAACTTTCTCATAATTTAGCAACTTTCATTGCTCAGAAATCAAAGCCAAATTTTCATTTATGATCTAGTGCCGGTCAGCTTATAATATTGCTCTGTTCTTTGAAGAAAAAGTGCCAAAACATATTAATTGACTTATACAAATCTGCCAAAAATGTTCTTTGATGCCAAATAACTTTTTTAACGATATAAATCCCTTAGATCCTATCTAATACCAACACCCTTGATATTATTGTACTGTTATTAATAGATATATCCAGGCACTTCACTTAGTTTTCGTTTTGTAGATCTTCTTGGTAGGGTATGCTATTACATCACATTTGAAAATGTTATTGCAGACTGTTTTATCTTCAATATATAATCTGATTAAGTCGGTCATTGTACAAGCCCATAACCGCCTTCATTTGACTTTTGCTTAGATGTATGTCCGTGGTCAGTATATCTGAAGATTTATTGATCTTCTACTATGAGTAAGACTGGTGTTGAAATGCCTTTATATAGTTATATTACTGCGTATCAATGGTTCTCTAAAAGCAGAATCACTACCTGTAAAAAATCTAGAAAATGTATTTCTTGCTATTCCTTCATTAACCAGTATTCCTGCATATTTTGGTATGATTTGATTGCCACCTATGCAGCCAAATTAAAAGTCGTTAAAATATCAGCTCACTGATGATTATTTTATAAAATTATTGTATAATGCTGTTATTTGGCAACGTATCGACTGTCACACTGTTTAGTTCCGAATAAATAAAAAAATAAATATTGATGTCAATGGTTCTGATATTATGGAGCAACGTAAAAACATATGCTGACATTATTTTTGTTTTAATAGAATGATTTTTGGAGCAACACGTGTTTACCATCGAAGCAGTTTTCCAAAGTAATAAGTGACAACACGGGTGACTAAATATTATTAACAGTATTATTTAAAAAATATTTAAATTTCTATTTATTGATTTTAATTTAAACTAAATAAAAAATTGTCAATCAACAATTGTAGATGAGGTGTAGACATAGATGTACAAATCTCATTTCTTAAATATATACATATACAGTGTGTCCCACTTTTCATGGAGCCACCCTGGTATCTCGCTCCTCCAAATCCAAATACTTTAAAACTTAGGTGATGAATATAGCCGTCTCCGACGGCCCATATCTCAAACACCTTTGAACCCACAACGATGTAATCTTGTACAAGGGGGTTTCTAAAAGTGCTGATTAAGAATATCTTACTAGTTTTCTTCTAAAAAAATCGCAAATATATATATTTTTTCAAAAATCGACCCCCTTTCTCCATCTTAGAATCGGACGCCTCTGACTATAATCAACTATGGCTACTTCTAAAGGCTCACTTTATAGGTATATATTCACCACTAAAGTTTCAAAGTATTCGGATATCAGGTGAGCGAGATACCAGGGTGGCTCCATAAAAAGTAGGACACATTGTATATATATATATGAATGGTATTTAAGAAAATATTTTAGATTTTCATTTTATTACATTTTTACATATTTACATATACTACCTACCTGTAAAAAATCTCTACAAATACCTATGTCACCTATGGATATCACTGGTCATATAGGTATTCACAACGCTATCGACAAATGATATTATCACACATATACATGTTGGTCATAATAACATTTACGTTGTTTCAAGGTTAAATGTTAAATTTCATTACCTTAAATTTTTGTAATATGTATCGCCCTGCAACTGTTAACAAATATAAGCGATTACGTTATGTAGAATTTTAACAGAGTTTCTTAAAGACAAGGAATAACGGAACTACCAGAAGCGAAAGCTAAGGCGGCGCTTTTGATCTTGGATGGTCACAAAAGTTTAACCTTGAATTTGTAACTTGATGTATATAATACTTACTACACTGAGATAAAGTTGTATATAATATCTACAGTCTACACAAACAAACAAGTTGACACTATTAGTCATATTGAAGCTTTAAGCAGTATAAAATACCTACTATTTATAAACTTATTAAAATATATAAAATCATTTATAAATTATTCCTGTTTATTTTTTTTTATTGTTGTGAAAATTATATATTTTATTTAACGTGGGAACGCTTTGTCAGATACATTTGCCATGCAGAAAATTTGATACTGCAATATGTTTTAAATAGTACAGTCACTAATATTTCCTTTGTTTAAATTATGGAAGCTATTTTCATTTCAAGTAATTAATAGATTTCAGTTATGAGTGAGTACTTGATGGGCCACGCTAGATGAAAGTCAACTCAATCATTCCGCAAAGCACACAGCAACCATTCGAGTTCCCTTACATCTTTTGTCTTTGCCTGCTTCCTATCTTATCGCCTAATACTATTTGAACGTAAGCGGCACCTTAATCAGGCTTTAACTTAAAATGCTCTTTCTTAGTTCCAAATTTACAAAGTTATTCTTAATTATGTTCCGAAACAAAGTGTATATAAATTTAAAAAAATAATTTTCCCCTTCTAGGATGCCCATTTATTTTGTTCACTTTACGTTTTAAACCTTAGTTTACTTGTGTCAAAAAATATTATTTAGGGCATCCTGGACACTACATTCTAAGAAAACTGGTGTAAGCCTCAAATTAGATCAATATTACGGGAGTTATTTAGAAACTAGTTTCAAGAAACCTAAAGTTTTAATTTTGAATAAAAGTAATTTATTTTTCAAGGTTTACAGGATCATAACATACAAATATGGTACATGAAATATATATATTTATACAATACCTATTTTACATAACTATAAATGAAAGGAAATCTATCACCTTCCAAAACACACCCAATCGACACAGCGACACATATAAACAAAAAAGCAAAGTGAGGTTGATTAATAAACCACTTGTAAAATGGCGGCGCCACACATGCGCACTAGAATTGTGTTTTGGCGGCAGCTCTCTCTTTCCCTTCTGCAAAAGCAATACGGTAATTTATTAACGATTTTTGCCCATTTTTAGCCCATTTTTGATAGTTCCTCAGAGACAAAAAGTATTCCGGCGGAGCTAAAGGTCTTCTAAAGGCTTTCTAATTTTATTCTTTGATAGGAGCATTAGCTCTAGTATTCTAGTACCAGACATGCATTGGTGAAAATTTTAATTTAGGGCTGTCTAAAAACTGTTAGAGAGATATATGATGTTTCCACAAATTCAGCAAACAAGGAACCACATAAAAACTGAGTAAGTTGTGTAACAGTTTAGTTTTATCATAATTAAATTCATTATCAATCATATTTATATCATATTAAATCATTTAAGCAGGGAATACACATGCCGGTTACCTGCATAATGGCATTCAAGGAACTTGCAGAAAGCTGTGTTCCTCAATAAATTGCCGTATTGAACCTTTATTAAATCTAAATAATTTTTTTACATTCTTTGCTGTAATTTGTTAAGTTGAAAGAGTTGATTTATAACTCTTATAAATTATCTGAATTGTTTAATTCTATCTATCGGAACGGTTTTGGAGTCGACAATGAATTAAAAAATCATTGAAACAATATTTTCATTCACTTTATTTAGAATTGATAAAAATAAAGATGTTTGCACGAACGGAAATATATAACAGGACGTCTCTAATTTTAGTTACAAAACCCTGAATTAATACAATTACCCTTATTTCCAGGTATAGCACATCACTTAGCGGGACTTCCGGGACATCCTCCGGAGTGGGCTATGTTAGGAGGTCGACATCCGTACCAACACGGACCGTTTATGCCCCACCACCATCCACATTTCCCACATCACATGTTTGCTGCTCTGAACAGTCCAATTAACACCTCTCCAAGAATAGCAAACGGTAATTCCACAAGTTTTACTACTATAAATATGAAAATCACACACATTTATTCTTACCTTCAACTTGAGACTAAATCTAGTTTCAGCTAACTATAATTTTTTATATTTCAGTATTTTACATTGCAAACTTAACCTGTGCGTAAATCTCCATGTTCTTTTTACAATAATCATCTTTATTTTCTTCCATAGTAAAAATATCTTCATTATTTTACTATTCAATATTCAATAAAACAACTTTAATTCCTCACATTGGGCAAACAATATCTAATGGGTACAAAAATGTGAGCTTCATTACATTTTATGAATTTGCTAAATATTTTAATTTTAAGTTTAATATGAAACATACTTCTTAGTTGGACTTATTAAATATAAATTATAAAGATAATTTAAGAAATATTACACAACCCCACAAAATTTTTTTTTGTTTTTGATCTGGAGGTCAGACCATGTTTATTATATGTTTTTGGAGTCGCTGAATCCGAATCAGGGGTCAATTTAACTCCATCGCGTCAAGGTTTTTTCATAACCTCAAAAACCTCAACAATTTAGGTTTTTAGCAGCTATTAAACGCATATAACCCTATAGCTGAACCTTTAAACACAAAACCCAAGCTGTTAACCCCCAAACCCATAACCCCATAATACCATAACTAATACACTCTATAACCGCGTTACTCAATACTTGAACTTATCTTACATCATGCGATTTGTGCTCTATAAACAAAACATATCTCACGCTACAAATTTATAACCCGCAATAATCACAAAACCCAAGACACGCATAACCCAATACCCCATAAACAATAATAGCTGTATTTTTTCCCGAAAAACGAAATGGGATTGTCGGTATTAGAGTTAGCCAATGTACACCACGGATTTTGTACAAGCTTTTACAATAATAATAGCACTGCCTCAAAACATTTTTTTGAACTTCCTGAAGTTCTGAGTAGAAATTTCATTAGATCTCTATTGGTGAGTGGAACAACCAAGACCTAATGTTAAAAGTTGGAAGTAGATTAGACATTACGAATACGTCACCAGTTCAAAAGTAATCGCTAAATTTGTTTTAAATAGTGTCATTATTATTGCAATAGGTTGTACTTCATGTAGCCCTTAAAGGAGCGTTTAGAAACATGAACTACGGACATACTTATTTATTTTATATTCATTTTCTTTTTTAGAGCTGTAACGAGTTTTCTCTTTTTGTCTTTACTTATAGTTTGAATTATAAGGTTTTATGCGTTTAATGGTGCTGCAAAACCCTAAATTATTGGGTATTTTGAAATTATGGCAAAAACCTGACGTGATGGGGGTTAAACAAACCCTTGATTCGGATTAAACAACCCCAAAAACATATAGTAAACATGATCTGATCTTCAGATCTGAGATTTTTTTGAGAGTTGTGTTATTTTCAATATTTAAGGGTTGCTACATCAGTAGTTTTTTTAATCTCTTTCTAATATTTCAGTCTAAAAATTAATACGTTCACTGACTATTTGTAGTCAATTTGAGCAGGATCATAATGTTTTATTGAGAAAAATATTGGTAAAATTACAATTAAAAACTTCTTCTGTTAACTTATAAAGTGCCACAATTACATTTTATTTATGATAAAATAAAATGTTTAATATGTCTGTATTGACCTCAAAAGGTTATGGATGTGGGTTGCTTTCAATAATTTATGTCGCGTCCATTTGACGATCTAATAGCAATTATTTATTTCATTTATATATTTTTTTGTCGCAAACTCTTTTCTTCATTGATACTCACGAAATATTCTTGGATTGTTGTTTGACCAGTATCGACAGCTAACTTCCCCATATAAGAAGGGATCACTCTTCAAAAAGGCAAACATAAAAAAGAAAATTTGGATTGCCAGTTATTTGTTGGTTGATGATTATATGGGTGAAATTTATGGTGACTGTTCAAACATTGGTACAGAAAACACTTCACAATTTTCTTGTTGTATAACACTTTTATTCATTCAGATCTAATTTTACAAAAAAATGTTCACTAGTTTGGCGGCAAAATCATGTTCATTAAATCAATTTGCAGCAGCTCTAGAAGAATTCAACTCTTTCTTGAATAGTATACACCACTTTGTTAATAAATGATGATATTTACGCAGAAGTAAAATGCAGCACTAAACTTTTTATTTGTTAAATTTTGTCTAAATGTTTCACTCACACATTTTGTCTTTTACAACGGATTTATGGGCACTAATTTGTCGAAAAAGGATCAATCAAAATTAAAATACTAGATGGCGCTGAAAAGATATGCCTATCTAAATAATGATGAGACAATACTAGCTCCCATTTGAGATTTTAATGGTAAGGACCACCCTTGCTTAAGGGTAGAAATTTGAGGAATGAGTACATTCATAAAATTCGTATATATGTTTGTATTAAATCGAAGAAAACTGTGACAAAATTTTGGTGACCCATACTGTATAATTTAAAGTATCTTAACCAGAACGTTCTGAACTGAGCCACCAAATAGCTAATTTATCCTACTTTGACTAGCGCAGCAACAAAATTCTCAAGAAATTCGTCATTAACTTTTAATTTGTGTGCTTGCCAAAACAAATGCTTTTAAATATTTCTTTATTTGTATTGTTGCACTATTTTAGCCACACAGGACTATAATACAGATAACTAACATTCTATCTTTTTTTCAGAGCCCACATCGACATCATTGGGCCCTATTTCCATAAACTGCAGCAGTGCTCACAGCACAACATCTCCAAAAACGTCACCAAACACCCAAGTAGGCCTACTAACCACTGCCGGCGAACCACATTCGCCCCAAGAAGACGACATATCTGTCACAGCGTCCCCTACGCCGTCCCCTCAGCCGCCTCCAGCCTTCCCAGGTGTTCCACCGCCCCCCTTACAAAGCAATCAGTTGTTCAACAACGCCCTTGCAGCAAGTTTATTCCTGAACGCACCACTTTTACCTCCACCAGGACAGTGGTTCTATTCTCAATTATATCCTCACGACTGGAACTGGATGGGTTTCAGAAACAGCTCGTCTTTGACTAGGAGTTCACAGGAAGACAATTCTCAGAACCCGGATAGTTCCAGTGAAAAGTTAGACGTGACGGAAGTCGACGAAGAGAGCAAAGACGTCAAAGAATTCTCCAAGAACAGCTTCAGAGAAAGTTTCAGAGATTCTACTGAGAGCGAGGAGAAGGACGAAGAGAAAAACGATGAAAACGAAAGGAAAAGTTTCAGTGAAGGAATTAATTTGAGTTTACGGGTTAGGAAAGCTGCTATCACGCTGGTCAGACAAAAGGAAGAAGTCAGTTCTAGTGATAAGAATGACTTAAAGTGTTCGAGAGATGGTAATAGGAATGTATGGCGACCATATTAGTGGATCTCATCCAGCAATATTAACTGAAATACCCGTCTCATATCTAAACAGTAAATTTATTTGATTTGTTATTGAATAACTATTTTGAAACTGATTCATTTGATCCATTTTAGAGGATGTAAATGTATTAAAGGTCATCGTTTTAACTTGAATGTCCAGAATATACAAAATATTAAATCTTGTACATAGTATTTAAGTAAATTGTTAATTAGTATTTAATTTGTGTATAATTATACGTTTGTAAATAAATAATAAAATTGTTTTATATCGTTGTTTCATTTTCGTTTGATTTTACAAATTTAGTTTAGAATTCATTAAGCAATAATATAAAGAAATACTTAATAATACAAATATAGAGGAATATAAACAAATAGACTTAATACAAATAATTTCAATGTAAAAATGTTTATATTTGTTGTAACTATTTCTGTAGTTTTCTAGCACATTAAATTCTTGTTTTATTGTAAAAATAAATCAATTTCATTGAAAATTATAATAAATTTAGCTTGATTTATAAACTGACAAGTGAGAACATCTAATATAAAATATATAGGTAATTATTTTATATTATTATTGTCGGTCAGAGGTAGCGCGGTTTAAGGCGTCAGTAGTTGAATTGAGATGACTAGATCAGTGTGGGTTCGCGCCCCGCTGCCGGTAGACCGTATATAAACTACATTCGTGGAGAGGGTTGGCACCTTTGCTGTATAGTAGGGTGGAATAATGTTGGCTTGGGTCAATGTGAGATATTGATATCGGTTGACATTTGACTACGCCCCTAATTAATGAAATTTTTCAGGTTTCCCTCATTCCTGCATTGAATAGTGGTTAGGGCGTACCAACGTAAGTCGTTTCTGGGCGCAAATGCGGCCTGCTTAATAATACTATACCACCCCCTCTCCCGCAGAAGTCTCCAACTTCTGGGCTAATCCCCGTGATTAGAATGAGGGGTAGAGATATTATTATTATTATTATTATTATTATTATTATTATTATTATTATTATTATTATTATTATTATTATTATTATTATTATTATATTACTATTATTTTACTTAATATATTTTAATAATGAACAAACAATTTTAAAAGCATTATTAATGTAGCTATAATAATTTTTTCTTGCTTATTTACAGTGATTGATTTCGAGATTATATTAACCAGAATATTTTTTCAGTTGATTGTCAATATTTTAAATAGTATAGTGGATCTCATATAAAACAACTCTCTTTTTTAGAGAAAGAAAGTATAATTATTACAGTTTAATTTCTTGTCCATAAAATGCACCATTAACTGTACCAGTTATGTAAAAAAACCTTTCACATTTATGTACTACCTACTACTACGCACTATTTTTTGTTTATATATTTAAAATAGGCATTGAAAATAATCAGCTTACATGATAATCTATTAATGAAAATTGCAGATTTTTAGGTACAAAATGCAATTGCAATTAGGTAAGTCTACTATAAATTTTCAATGACAACATTAAAATTAATTTGCAAGCAAGGAAAGCAGCAATATTAATCAATAAACTTTCTGTATTTAGCAAAATTATAGTTATGTTTGTCGCTTTGTTCTTTCTCTCTCTCTCTGAGATATTACATGTTGAGTGCTCTTAATCAAAGTGTAAATGAAATACTATATTTCCCAGAATTGCTGAATAACCCACCAATTCAATTTTAAATACAAATATTATATGTTTTCTATTAATTATTAATATAGTAAAATATTACAAAAAGAAATGATTTAATTTACTTCCCATCCACAGACACATCTGTATTGACGTCAAACTTAGAGAACAAACGTGCCCCTTCATAAGAATGCAAGAAAACTATTTGTTTCAAGAGATATCTTTCGGTATTTATATTTGCTGCTAAGTCATTAGAATAAGCTTTTTGGTTCTTCAATTTTACTTTGGAGTAATTTCCCAATTCAAAGTAGTTCCAAATGATCGCCTTTATTAAAATTATTACGATATTTGCTTGAACTTTCATTGCATAGTTTTAATTCTTCTTCTCGGAAGGAAGAGAGAGGGAGATAATATCTAAAAAACCTTATTCTTATTTAAATATTCTATCCATCTTGCTGACTTGACTTCCTGTCCTCAGAGTTTCTCATTAGTTGAAAAATACAGGGCAGATATTCAAGAGACTTGGGTTCAAGAAAAAAAATTGGCCAAAACTACGGAAAAGCGTTAGAAATAAAAAAACCACGAAAACATTTGGAATTTAGGAAAGCTACATAAAAATCAAGTACCGAAACGTTACAGGCCAGACGTTCATCAGCATTATGGATCAGTGCATTCCTTAAATATACAGGTGATTCAGAACTTATCTAAAAAAAAAACTTGAGATTAGATGTGTCTCGAAAAATGGAGTCAATATAGTGGAAAAAGTTCTAAAATATTTATAATTTCCGAGTAACATTTTTTTGTCGTTGTAGTATTTTCAACCGTTACATCGCTGGGCTATTGTAGTCTCTAGCCAGGTTATTCCGAATATTAAAATCCGATTAGGTACTTTTTGTAGGTATTAAAGTTGTTGTGATGCCAGTCTTTACATTAGTTTCTCATGTGTCAAAAATGGCTTGCGTGTATAGCAACTAGGAGTTAATAGATATCGTTTTAAATTATGGCGATGTGAAAATGCTTTAGCAGAACGATTTCCCGGTAAACATGTGCCAAATGCAACTACTTCTACCGAGGTGTGCAGTGAGAGCAAGTGTAGTGCAACGCGAGGGAAATTTGAAACCGTATAGGAAGAGATGGAGGTCCAGGACGTCCACGGCGTATTGCAGCAGTGGCGTACCATACAAAAGGCTCAATTATAGCCAGACCATGTACAGCGTGTCATTAAATCATTTGGCCTTCTTTTTGTGGGAATATTTAGAAAATGAAGTGTATCATACCGAAATGGATACCTACAATTGATGATTTACTGCCAATAATTTACGAGTTCAAGACGGATAAAAAGCAGAAACATTTGTCGAGATGAGCCCAAATTTTGTTGTAACATCAGATATGTCAAACTATTTCATTAATTAAAATCACGCATTAATTCTATTAATAATTAATAAGAATAGCGACAAGATAGATGTTATACATGTTATATATTATTCATTTAATTCCTTCGGGATTTCTTTCCATTTTCTGTTTGGTCGCCGATTGCATGCCTTGCCGCCTTATCAGGCTTTACAGTGGACCAGATTCCAGTACCATGCAGATGTGTGGTTTTAAATCATTTTCTAACTGCTCTTTTTGATTTTTTTACAAAATTGTATTTGTAAGAGTCCTCTGTACATTCAAACATTTTATTAGGTAAGTTCTGAATCACCCTGTGAAATGTATAGATTGGAAATTGTTCAAATATATCCGCCATTTTCTAATATTAGAAACAAATCCATAAACTGTAGGTAAGTATTTTGAAACACGATAATTCAGAAAAACTTGTCAAAATTTAAGAGAAATAATTTGTAACCAAAAATATTTTGCAATGTACCTAATCAGCACTGAAAGCCTTTATTGTTATAAAAAGTAGCATTATTTCGGTTTTCCGCCATTAACTAATTACACGGAACAGTATGAAAAACGTATAAAACAATGTCTGCAATAATCACAGGCTGTGTTGGACATCCCCTAAGTTGAGACAAATTGCGAAAATAATTCACATCAAGCGAGGGTGTGCAAAAACAAAGGGAAAGCGGGGCTAATCAAGAAATTGAAGTTTCAATAAAAGCCATCATTAATTCTGAATTTGGGGATTTCTAACATGACGTTAGTTGCTCTTGCCTTCCGACCAAGTCTCGTTTGGAAGCTATAGTCGATCTTACGAGGGTCATTCACTGAGAATACATCTGCTTATATAGTGTGTTTGTAAATTAAACTATATATTCGAAGAAAAGTAACGTATCTTTTGCTTATTTTCAATTGTACATTTTCTATTGATTGTAGACGGGCATCAGGGGTGGTCCAATATTCCGGATACGGGAGTGGCAATGGTGAACATCTATATTTTGGCTATTGTTATAAGCCTCCTTCGATGTTTAAGTGTTAAGGTGGCCGTGGCCTTGCTAAAAATTCATATTCAATTGTAAAACGTAATATCAAAAATATTAAACTGTAATAACCGAACATTCGAAAACATTTATTTATTATCTACATTTGTTTTTATTAACAAATAAATCAATTCATTCATTAGTTTCACTCCTTGTCGTTAAATATCAGTGCAAAAACAAGATAACTAGGTTATTGACCGAATAATACGGTAGGTCAAGATTCACTCTCAATAACTTATATGAGAATCAGATCCGAGGCGTGCCGTTTCGGTCTTGGACACTTTTTGTCGACAAAACGAGGTTTTTTTTATTACTTAGTATTGAAACACGATACACTTTTCAGCTTCTCTTAATAATTTACCCATTGGGTATAGTTTTCTTGTGTAATGTACGTAAATGGTCTATTACTCGGTTTATTATTAGATACGTTGGAGTTTTGTAATTCAATGTCAAATATTTTTTAAACTGTAACCAAGCTAATTTCTTTGCAGTCACAACAGCCACATTTGGTCGGACAAAAATCCACACGCTACTCGATTTAGCTTTCAGAGACGATTTGTTGTCAACGTATGGGCAGGAGTGTACGGGTATCGTTTAATTGGACCGTATTTTCTACCGGAAAACCTAAATAGACCGTGTTATTTGCAATTTTAATAGAATTATTTGATTATACTTATTTGATTTCATTGGATATCATTTTAAATTATTATTGGCTGAACTGAGTAAGATAGAGAATATCATATTATGAGATTCTAAAATAGCCAGTACAACCTTTTATTTTTGATGTCAAATACCTAGGTAGGTACTAGGAAAATATTTCAATTTTGCAACGTCGCATCAGGTTGTCATCCAGTTGAACTGTGAGCTGTAAACGACCAACGTTGTGAGCGGTGACTTACAGTCTGAAAAGGGGGTTTAGATAATGATTTCAAAATATATTTTTTTTTGGCGTAAATATGCATTTAGATTTTTTTAATCGCATATTCATATATACTCATTATTACTTATCTCCTCTTAAAATTAATGACATTATGACTGACTCACCCTGTATAGTACAGGAACAGAAAATATAATCTATATTACAAAATTAGACTATCTTGAATTATTTCAAAATGTTTCTAAAACACATTGTTTAATAATGTTCATGTGAATACTCATAAGTGCTAAACCATTTTAACGATTTTGGCCAGCTGAACTCTGTAAGTAACTTTTTAATTTTTTTAATATTGGCATAATGGTAATAGGAATGAGAAAGAATATACTTGGAAAGATTTTTATTTAGTGCATAGCATTTTTACCGATCATCTAGGTAGATAATATGATTTCCACTTATTCTACCAAAGACTAATTTCAGCTTCCAAGTTCTTATCGTTTATTTGATTGTAATACCTATTCTTGATACTTACTACTAGTTAATTACCGTTATTGGCAAAATCAGACTGGTTGCAGTTTTTGGACAGAAGCTTTACAAAGCAAAGAAATAGTAGTTTTGTGAATCTTGATGGAAACTGTTCTAAAAATTCATCAAAAAAGCGGAACTGCTATTGCTATTCTAAAATAATCAACAGGTGATCCAGTGTTAACATTAGCGATATTTTTATTATTATATTTAAGACAGTATTCATAATTTCATCTCACCTTTAACAAGATTTAAAATAGTCAAAGATTCCTCATAAATTTTTGAAAAATGTACTGCCACGTTCTGGCATTTTGTTGAGAAGTTTTACTTCGTTAAAGTTTCTGCATCTGTAATTGTTTCGCACATGCGCAGTGCTCAGTTAGGGACCCCTAAATGATTTCATAGCATAGGCAACGATGCCATAGCTTACGAGTGCCTTTTCTCAGACTCCATTTACACTATGCGGAACGGCTGTGAGACGAGTCTCCCGGATCCGTCGGCTCGTGTTTAGTGAACACGGACAAGTCGCGGTCTGGTCGCGGTACGGTCCGCTTATTGAACAAGGAGACTCACGACCCAACTCCAATTATTATTAAGTAATATATATTGGTTAACATAAAAACTACCAAATTTGACCCCTACCAAGTCTATAACAAGTAAAAAAATTATGATTTTGTGTAGCTTAAAGCATAAAAAATACAGGATGTTCTAGAAATAAAAAACGTTTAGTTAAAAAATAGCATAGAAAGATAACCATCAAATCCATACCATTTATCCGGAAGAAATTTTTTGCAACTCAAAAGGTTAACTCTTTTGAAGAAATCGTGGTTTATCTTAATTGAATCTCTTCATTTCTTGACCGTTAATTGATTTTATGAAAAGATGTAATATTTATTGTAAAATCTAGCCATTTTAGTTTATAAGTTTACTTTATCTTTATCTTAATTATTAAAAATGATGCTAATATTTTTTCATATTTAAAAAATAAATAAATTGTTTGTTTCTTTCTCATACCATTTAAAATTGCGTAAATAAATTTACTTGACTGTTTATATTAATTGAAAACATTAAAATATTTTAGTGAAGAAAAAAAGTAAAACATTCATTTAACATTAAATTAAAGGAACAGTTTTGGCAAATTAGAACTTTAGAACGCTATCCCAACATGGCCAATATATTTTAATAGTCTTTATCTACTGTATAATTAAACATATGTTTATGGCAAATATTTTGTTAATTGTATTTATTAGGCGTATATGAAATTTAATTGCTCATTAATATGTGCATTTTGAAATCAGTTATGATAATGGCCATATGGACTACATGTGTTAAGTTAATTCAATGCCTGCTGAGGCATTACTTATTTTCCACAATATCATTAATATTTAATAAAATTAAAACTATATTAAAATCTGATTTTCACTTCTTGCAGTGTATACAAGATGTATCAGGCTTACAGAAAATTTCAGAATCGATGAAAGAGGTTAATTTTTGGCACTATAGCATTAGCTTAGTTTTTCAAATACTGAACATTATATATTTTTTAAATGTTACCGTAGCATAACTCTTTTTACCTTCATATATATATTTTTAAATTTAGGCATCGTTAATTTGATGGAAAGAGTACAAAGTGATGCAAAAACTTGCTCATTATTTATCACACGGTCGTAGATACTAGGGCTTGGACCCCTTAATTTAAAAACAAAATGTACGCCTATGAATATTTGGAAATATTTTAAATATTTTTTGAATCCTCATAACTTTCTTGAAAAAAATATATCTTGTCAATTTTTGAAATTGTTATTAGCTTTCTAGAAAATCGAGTTCAAACGGTGTTTGTCACAATATTTACATTTTTATTTTTATTCAGGGAACTAAAATATTGCTTTCAGTACTAGGACTAAAACATCTTAATTTCTGCAGACAGGAAGTGGAGTTTTATTGACTCTTTTTCTTATTATTTTATTTAAAGTTGCAATCCAAGAGAAGAAGGATTTTAATTCTAACACACTTTTTATTAAGGTTTTCATGTTCTCTTTCTGGAAAGCTAATAACAATTTCAAAAATTGACAAGACATTTGTAATGCAGAAATTTATTCAATATTTTTTTTTAAATGGGGAATTCAAACACTCATATCTACGCCCATATGAATGATAATGGGCAAAATTCTCTTTCCAACAAGTTAGCCATACCCAAATTAAAAACTACAATACAACGGCAAAACATTTTTCTGTTTCGACGTACTATGGATTCTGAAATTTTCTGTATTTAAATCTGAAACACTCTGTATATTAGAAAAAAATCATATACATATTAATAATAATACTATATCTACAACTCATTCTAATCACGAGGATTAGCCCAAAAGTCGGAAGTCTTGTGCTGGAGAGGGGGCGGCATATTATCATTAAGCAGGCCGCATTTGCGCCCAGGAACGAATTACGTTGGTAGGCCCTAACCACCATTCAGTGCAGGAATGAGAGAAACCTGGAAAATGTCATTAATTAATTAAGAGGATCGTCAAACGTCAACCGGTATCAATATCTCACATTGATCTATGTCAACATTTTTCCACCCTACCATACTCGCAGAGATGGTATTTCTAAAATGCGTGTTTGACAAAAAAAATCGATTACTATATCTTACAAGATGAAACTTAGTCCGCATTAATGGAATCGAAAAAAGTATACTGATAGAAAAAGACGAAATAGTGATATGGCGAAGAAACCACTTAAAACAAATATTAAAAAATCAGAATCTGGTTTGAAGAATATGTTAAATTTTGACGAAACATGGTATAAAGGCCATACGGAAAGCGGTACGATATGATATAATAAGTGTTAATATGTGACCGTTACAGTGATAGTGCTAGCAACCAATAGTAAATAGTGTGTATGTATTCTAAAGCCTTTTGTTCTTTTGAATGCGGAATTCGTAAATATTTGCGCGATTTATTTCATGGTGGAAAAATCTCTATTTATAACAAATTTTGTCAACTACCTATAACATTTTGCTTCATGGTAGATTGTCAGAAGCTCAAAACAAATTCATTGACACATTGACAGTTTCGCAAATATTGTCACAAGTTGAAGTTTTCCGCCATAAATAATTAAAACAGAAGTTGCAAAATTCGTGCAAATATCCATGAATTTCGCGTCCATGAGGACAAGGCTTAAGAGAGATATCCGCGGAGTGCGCATCAGGGAGGTGTAAGTGGGTGGTGGTGGGCATTCGCCGTCCAAAAGGACGGCATTCTAACTTGTAGAGAGGATGACACAGGTGGCACATTTAAAGTAATTTGTTAGGTTCAGCCGACGTCAACTTATTTTTGATAGTCTTATGTGCTTTAATTCTTCTAAAATGGCACGCTTAAGTAATCATGCCACTCGTATCTTCCGTACTCATCTCTGTGTTGTGAATTAGTCACTCTCTATTATATTCGGCCTTGGTTAATTGATAATACGAGATAAAAACTATAAATTTTGTAATAATTCTTATTATTTTTATTATCTAACGCCTCGAAATTGGTAAAAACTGTTATATCACTGTTTCTACTCTCAAAATAATGAATGTTATATAATGCAATTACTTTTGTCATTTTTGTATATTTTTTGTATCTGATCGTCTTCAAATTTAGTACGCCTATGAAATGTTGCTCCTCTCACACTACGCCCGTCGCGCTTGTCCACAAGCTAGCGATTAGTCACTCTCTAGATTTTTGGCCAGAAACATGGTTACGGTTTTGAATTACGAAATTCATACCATAAAAACTTTTCATATCCGTATAATTGTTTAAAATAAAATAATAACTACTTCAGAATAACTGTTGATGTGTTTGGTGAAAGTCACTTAGGTTTACACGTGTGGTTCAATAACTCTCTCCTAGTTTGTATCCTTTTGGAAGTTGTAAGTTATCTACGTATTAATGGTATAATTTTCGTATTGCTCTCGTATAACTCAGTTGCAAACTTGAGTTGGCCCACTCTTTAGGAACGGTCGCCGCTGCGTAATTTGAACAAATGAACGTCGGCGAAGTAACCAAATTAGATTCGCACATGGGTGTCCGCCGGGGCCTACTCGATATTTAAATGGTGTAGCCGAGAGAGGTGATGTCTCTAATGAGGCAAGAAACACGTTGCGCCCCATTTGTTTTCTTGATTTGACAGGCGGTTCGTAAGCTCCTATGGGTGGTTAATGCAAATTTTAAGAGTAATCGCCCAACTTTACTAGGATTTCTAGATGGTACTGTAAAATGGGTAGAAATAAATTAAGGGGTGAAAAGTTCAAGCAACATTTTTTTAGTGAGAATACTAATTGTTACTGGAATGTAGTAAGTTTAGAAAAATCACGACTTACTAGAAGTGCAATGCAAGTAGAAGTAATAGGAAAGTCAAAATTAGTCATTAGTCATTACATCTGGTGTTCTTCAAGGGTCTTATATTGGAGTATTGTTATTTTGTATTTATATTAATGATATATATGGCTGCATGAAACACTTTCATCACAAGTTTCATCTGCATGTAGATGAGCTAGAGACTTTGTGCTGTTTTTTAATGATTGATTCTTTTATCGTGAACGAATACCTTTTCGAAGAATAATTAAATTAAATTAAATATATTATTTTAAAACAAACAAATTTTCAAACATCATTTCTAATCCTGACACCACCAATCAATTTAAACCCTAACTCTGATATCAATACGTCTTAAGAAATGGGAGCAGCAACTACCACTATTGGTTACTGAAATTAATTTTAGAATTTTTGGAAGATTTGTAATTCGTTCATAAACAATGCAAAACATATTATATCCTTGTCCTTGTAATTATTGATGTGCTATTTTTTAATAATGGGTTAATAGTCTAGGACCTGGAAGACGTTTAACAAAACTGCAAACTATTATAAAAAGATATTTGTAAAAGCGGAATTCAGCACTGAGTAGCCAGTGACTACAAGATGTGGGCACTTTCGTTTGGTGATCCTCAACTTTATCACTAAAATTTTTAAAATTTAATGTAAACGTTTCATTGGCCCACCCTGTATATGGATTGTCAGATTACATTTTATTCTGCAAATTTATTAGTTCCTGTTATTTTTCAATGATTCCTCGTATCCAGGTCCACAAGACCTAAACAGAGGTTGCCTTACAAACTTGTGATTGTAATAAATTCGGCGTATATTTGTATTTCAGAAATATTTCTGTGTCCCGTGTTAGTGGAATTATTTTCGTGTTTTGAACAATAATAATTGTTGCAAACACGGAATTCCAGGAAACAACTACTCTGCGGGCTAATGCCCCGACCAGCATTGAATTACACCTGGAAAACTTATAGCAACAGCTAGAGTTATTCGTCAGACGCCCACCAGACATATACCGGTTTCTAGCTTATTAGCTCTCATCAGTATGCCATAGGTGAGGTATCCGACGAATAATCCTAGCTGCTTTCGTCTGTCTAACCCGACAGAAGGGACCATGAGTACGCGGTGTAGAACTAACTACAACTATCGGCCGTTCGCTACTCCATGCCGGACTGAAAATGTCGCAGGCACGAAGCGTTCTACATGCAGTAGACACTATTGAAAGCTGTCGACCTTTATCGCGATCGGCGAGAAACGATATTTTGCAAACACGGAATTCCAGGAAACAACTACTCTGCGGGCTAATGCCCGACCAGCATTTCAACATAGCTTTTTAAGGTTAAGAATTTTTATTTTGTATGGTATTTTATCACTTAGAAGGTAAAAATATAAACTATTTTACTATATCTGTTGAGTTATGTACCATGTGACAGGTACTGCTGTATATGCACTCGATGAACTTGTAGTTCCTTTAGTGGTGTAAAATATGTCCCTTCTCGTACCTACATGGTGCTCTAGTAAAAATAACTTGCCCATGCTGGATGTAAGTCATAAAGTAATGATTTGTAAGGCAAACGCATCTTAACCGAAATCTTGAGATAAAACACTTGGCATGCCTAAGTACTTAATTATAAACTGCATAATAAACTGTCTGATTGTGATTCTTTGTTATGTGTTCTAAACTGTTAATAATATTGTAATAGTACTGTACATATATTCGCACAGAACAGAATTTTATATGAAGTCCTCCAAGTTCAACAAACATCTCTAATCTTCATTTAAATGCTATGTATGTATAATGGATCATGTCTTTATTTACTTGGGCAACAGCTTCAATTATCCTGGTTAAGAAATCAACATTGTGTTGCATTGGTTCAATGTACAGTATTTCTTTCAAGAAACCCCAAAGGAAATAATCAAGCGGCGGCAAGTCAGTGGACCTTGCTGGCCATCAAATAGGATCATATCTTTCTATTCACTTCTCTCGAAATTTTCAAGTCAATTGCGAATCAGAATTGTTAGTGAGCGGGACGTCCTTCTTGTTGGAAATACGCTCATTGTTTATATTCTAAATTGTCTTATACTTCTGACCAGAAAAACGTGATAGTATATTATCCAGTTACGTTCATTGATTTAAATTTACTTTAAAAAATATGGACCAATTATTCGGCTGAAAGTAATCACGCACCAAGGTTGGAAGGCAGAAGGTCGTGTGGAGGGTCACGCTGCTATAGCCTTAAGGGCGGATAATGAGATTCCAGTATCCTGTCTATCTGAGGGTTATTAAAGCAAAGGTTAAACTAAGGTTGGGAAGGAGGTATACCACTGTTTTCCCTTCGAGAGAGCAGTAGGAGAGGGCAGAGAACATGTTTCTCCCAGGATCTCTGATATGCTATACAGATGGATCCCGGGTAGGGGATGAGTTTTCTGGGGCAGGAATATATCTGGAAAACCTGGACATCCGGCAGAGCTTTTCGCTGGGCACACACTCCACGGTTTTCCAGGCGGAGGTTTTTGCTATTTTGATGGTAGCAGGCAAGGAAGAAGTAAGGAATTGTGTGGAGGAGAAAATCTTTCTCTGCTTTTATAGCCAGGCTGCACTCAGGGCGCTTAGCTCTCCGGTGACGAGATCTAGTCTCGCTCAAGAGTGTGGAGATGCCCTGGAGTCCCTGGCCAGACAAAGAGAGGTGGAGTGGGTCTGGGTTTCTGGCCATAACGGAATCCCCGGTAATGAGACGGCTGACTTGCTAGCTCGTCTCGGATCTGGGGCACCTTGTCAGGGACCCGAACCCTTTTTGGAAATTACGCGAGGTAGTATGAATAGTGCCCTTAATAAATGAGCCTATCAAACACTAGATGGAAATTGGGGAAGGAACGGGGTATGTAGACAGGCCCACGACTTCTTCAATAAATCTAGGACGAAGTGGCTGCTGAGCCTTAGTCGAAAATCCCTGAACCAAATGGTGGGGGTCCTGACAGGCCACTGCAGACTCAGAAGGCATTTGAATTTGATAGGCATAGAGGATAGTCCCTTATTTCCGAAATGCAGAGAGGGGGAGATAACCCCTATACAATTCCTAGGATATTGTGCGGCTCTTGGAAGACTAAGATATAGGATCTTTGGCACCGAGGAGCTGCAAAGGGAAGAGATGAGGGGCCTACCATGGACCAGGATCCTGGCGTTCATCATGGCGTCGAGTAGGTACGAGGAAGGCCGAGGGCGAATAGTGGAGGGGTGATGGGATGCCAGGGTAGGGCCCATATGTGGCCTAATTGCCAGGCTGAGGCCGCCCGCACTTACTACTACTAATCATATACCTAACATTCACTTTTTTTAACTTTTGACTTTGTGAAGTAATAAAGCAAGGATTTTCTTGCGACAAAAAATGACTTTGCGACGATACTGCTCTATTAGCCAAAAAAAATGCTCCTTTTAGAGTGTGAATTACTTTGGGCTTAAAAATTATTTCAATTTTCTACCAAAAACCTTTAAATATGTGTCTTGGTAACATCGATTTATTCAGATCTTTTTTGTCCTTCTTTAGTGATAGTCTCGAGTTTTCATTTACTGAATTCAAAACTAGTATTGTGGCTGCATCATCTTGTTTCACCTTTTTATGTTTTTACATCACCGGTTAAATTATATTTTCGAATTACTTTTCTCAATTATTGGCGGGTAACAACTTCTGGGTATTTTTCATGAAACAATTTATCTGCTTGGAGATAATAAATGTTACATTTAATAAGATAAATTTAAAGTAAGCATCATTTGAATACAATTTAAAATCAACAAGCGTAATTTCAAGTGATGTCTGTTACGTCAAAACCAATGTCAAACAATTAATAACAATTGTCTTATACAAATTACTGGTATTTTGATTAATTCCTTTGGAATAGTGTACAGAGAATATAATGTTGATTTTTAAAAATCGACATACAAAGCGTTGAGAAAAAAATTGGAGAAGTGTGTTGAACTTGACTTCATGTTTTGTAATAGTGCGTACGTACAGATTTTCCTGTGTTGTCAAAATAAATGTTGACCTAATGTTTTTGACGCGTTTGAACTCCCGCGTATGAAAAATAAATTATTAATATCCAAATCTGTGTATGTGTTTTTCAATAAAGCAACATTTTTATAAAAAGAATGGTTCCTCGAAAATATTAAAAAACAATTACAGTCCCAGATTATCCTAGAATGACGAGTTGGTATTGTCAAAAAGGTCATGCTTTCATATTTTAAATTTATTTCCAAACAAATTTTCTCCATTATTTTTCCACATAGCGTTGATTGAAGATACTTCACACTTTACTCTGTTTTTAACTTTTCCATATTCTTGAACAACCACACCTACGCCACTGGTAAGTTTCTAAAGCTTTACCAGCTTTAGTTTTTGCTTTTTTTGTTTCATATCTACTAACTGTCATACTAAATATGCATATCGAATTTGGTTAAATTATCTCAAGCAGTTTAGAAGTTTTAAATTTTTTTGGCACGCTGCAGCTGGACAATGGCTGTTCTAAAACCCCCATTTACATAACAAAAACACTTTTGTTTTCAGCCAGAGAATACGCTCTTGTATTTCTTGCTACTACTTAAGAAACACACTGTATATTCAGTTCATAATACTTTTTATTCTTAAAATTTAATTATTATATTGAAAAATGATGTACAGTGTTTCAATTTATAAGTTCTATAAATGCTGACTTATCTCCTTAAAAACAAAGTATCCAATAACCTAATCACCGACTTGCACTCCACCCCCGTTCCCAAATTTCGTCCCACATAATAAAGTCTCCTTTGTTCTTTTGTCCGACTTTTTCAGTTGAGCAGCAGTCGATAATGATATTTAGAGGCATCTGTTGAATCGAGTTCACGACTCACAGCACACCTCTATAGCAACCTTTCACCTCGACGGATCACCTAGGTGACTACACAATGAACCTCGAACACCCCAAGTCGCAATTATACGGAATCCTGTGCCGGAGAAAATTTGACGTTAGGAAGAGACATGTCTCATTAGCATGCTAATTCGGTGTTTGAAAACGCAGTCTTATAAATAAATTATTATGGAAGTGGCTGGTACGTATAGCTTTACTTATTTTTATGGATGTTTTAATTTATGTAGGTATATGCAAAATTCAATTTGTACAGAATGATATACAAAGCAATTTATTATATTGTACAGTGTGGGGCATCGAAAACTTACCACCTAGGTTTTCTTCGTGTTGATACAAAAATTAATAATGACGCTCAGACAATTTTAACTATAAGAACATATTTTATGGGTTGCTGTTGTTGTTAACAGCGGCGCTGATTGCTAGCAGCACTCAAGTTTGAAGACCCATTGTGCATTCCGCTGGTTATAGAGTCCTGCTGGAATCTCTCTAATGTCTTAAGAAGACAGAAAAGTCGCCCAAGATATTTGTGTCTCTTTACCATTAAACAGACACAGTTACAAAGGATGTGAATCGAATCCTCATTTGCATTGTCGCAAAGTCTGCACCTTCCCAAGAGGGTAAGAGCTCTGACGCCAGGATGACACGAGAGGTGACCCTGAAGGGCAGAAAAGCTCGTGAAGCTGCCTGGCTGTCTATGCATTCTAGAATGTGCTGATGTATATATCTCTTCCTGATATTCTCTTGAACGCAGGCAGAGATACCAAATACTTCCGCCTAAAAGACCGTGGCATGTTTCTCCAAAGATTGAAATAAATTCACTCTTGGTCGTACTCCATAGACCCCTCTCCTGAGCTCTGGTCTGTCTTGGACCCATCCAAACCAGACGAGCCCTTTTTGAGACCTGAGCGTCAGGATTAAAGAGTCAGGCTTCTCTAGTCAGAAATTCTACCTTAAAATTTCTTTGAAAATCATAGGTAGATCCCCTACCCTACCTATCTTGTCACTGGGTGCAGTAAGAATCTCATCCCTATCTACTAACTCCTACTATACTATAGATCACGATGTGGCCCCTGTGGTTATTTTCACCTTTCCACATCCCCACTGTTTAAGCCGATAAGAAAACCTTCTCGCTTCCCCCTCATTCTCGAGATGGAGTATTGGAAGAGACAGGACCTCTGTGGGAGCTGTGCTTATCGCCCCTGTCACACTAACATACGCAAGTTGCTGAAATTTGTTTAAATGCTGAATAATATTCACCCATCGAACTACAGGCCACCATACCACAGCAGCGTACGTGAAAGAGGGTCTAACCACTGCAGCCGCAACGTAGCTTTTGGATTAAACTTCCACATTTTGCCAAATCGTCTCATGCAATTCCAAAATGATGCTGTGGCTTTTTGCAATTGCCTGTCAATACGCGGTACCCATGTTAGTTTATCATCCAGAATAAACCCTATTTTATAGGCACTTATTCCCTAAATTTGTACCCTTAAGCGAGGGTGTCCTTCAACTTTGAAATTTTAAATTTAATGTGTGTGTGTAATTCAACCATTACAGCGAGCGTAAATTGAAAAAGATTTTTAAAGATGCGTTATAGTTTATTAAAAAATTGTTTCGATTTAACCAATTTTTAAAGTAAGTTGTGAATTTATACGGTTTTGGAAATTATTATATTATTTTTCACAGCATAGAATAAACTGTTTATATTCTGTGGACATGCTTTACTAAATAATAACTAACATTGAATTGAAATAAGCAAAATAATAATTGGACTGTATAAGAAACATGAGCAACTCAATTCACAAAATTTATTTAGCCGATTTTGGTAATAACACGATTATTACATAAATATCTTACATGTTACACAACAATTATTGTATCTATTTATCCGGTTTTATTTCTTAGTATAATACAATACACTACAAAATTATCAATATGTGATATGACTGACTGGATCTATCTGGTACTGAATATAATTTATCGTGACTATTATTCGATTTCAGAACTTATTATGATATTCCGGCTTCAGTTTCAATGACTTTCAGACAGTTTTGTAATTTTATTAATGCAGCAATCGAAAGGTCTTACTATTTTTAGACAGATGGCAGTGTTAATTCATTTCTCATAATATATAGATTTAGCTGTTTTTGGAAATAGGCGGCATCGGCATATTCAGCTATTGAAAACCTTTCTTTGTCAGTAGAAATCTCCAATAATGTTTTAAATATGCTATCGTGTATTACTAAGGAATACCATAGAGGCCAGTAATTTTTCAAAGTCGAAGATTCATTAGAAATATCATTACAGGTCTACTACAACTAGGTGAATTTCTTCTTTAAACTGTTTGAGATTGATATTAATTCCTCCTTCCAACTTTTTATTATTTACTTCTTGTTTATTTTTCATGTCTTTTAAATTATTCATCATTTCCTCTTTACTGTTTTTCATTTCCTCTTGACTGTTTTCTGTTTTTAAATTTTCCATCATATCTTTTTGTCTTGGCTATTCTTTCTTTCATCTTGACTATTCTTCATTTATTTTATTAAGTCTGCTTTCATATCTTCTTGGCCCTTCTTCATGTCTTTCACCATTTCCATTATCTGTTTGAATGTTTTCTCTATTTCTGTAGATTTTGCTCTTGTATTGGCATTCACTTTTCACTCAAATTACTTCTCTGTGGTACGTCGCACTTCTGACACCAATATAATCTCTACGTTGACTTAGCCAAGATATACTGCAATTATAAAAACAAATTTTATTGTCATTACTTGATTGCACAACAAATATACTTCTCTACAAATAATTCTCAACTGTCAAATCTTTTCTTTGACATTTCACTCAAGATCGGCTTCTGGACATAAACTGAATTCTCGAGGTGAAAACGATCCCCTTATATATGTTTTTAGGATTCTCGAAGTTTCCACGGTCTCAAGAACGCGTCTAGAACCAAATCTAATAAATATAACTTTGTTTAGAGATTAAAAATTGATGATTCAAGTAATTCGTATTATCTAAATAAAACAAAACAAACATAAATTTATCTCATATAAAATATAGTAGTGTTTTTGATTTCTAGTAATTTACTGCTTACTGCTATTAAATGAAAAATATATAATCTTGTTATAAAAGAATATATTAATCTTTCAATAAAGTATTACTATACTTGAGAAATAGTAAAATTAAACTAACATTAGAATAAGTGTATTAATCTTAATATTTATATTGTAGATTTTTAATCTTTTTATTCTAAATGATTTGCCAGGAAGTAAACTATTAGACATCCTGGAGAAAACTTGTTTAGTAGTTGGCACAGTGAAGAGATATTTTTTTAACTTTTTTAGACTGCTTATGAAAGAGCAGAAAATTGTATTTAAAAATGGAGACCTAAAAAGAAATTTATATTTAAGTCTCCTAAGGTTGATTCCACCGTTAAATGTATAAGCAAAAAAATAAATAAAATAAGTCAGGCATAATTTTTGGAACTTGAGGAAAAATTTGCAAATTAAATTAGTTTCCAGGATTGAATCCAGCTCTAGGCATACTTTTTACTCCTAGCGGCCTTATCTGATATAAGCACGATTGATCTCGTAATTCAAATCTCCTTTGAGCTGAAGACGCTTAAGATGTCTTTAGTGAAAAACCGATTGACCAAATAACGTTTGATCTTGCTAATACTGCGCCACTTTTTAACAAATTGCCAATATTCTAGATGGGGAAGGAACTTTGCGTTTCACCGACTGTATGCCAGTTTTACTAAAACTTTAGACATTTGAATAAAAAGTTATACATGGTCTCACATAATTTTGACAGTATTATACTATACGAGATACTTTGATATTAAAAGCTATCTGTGTCTAAGAACCAAAAAAATAAAATAAGATACTGTAGGGATAGAGAATTTCTGTTATCAGAGAAAACATTATTCCTGTGTGTATGCGCGGAATGCTATGGCAATAAGCTACTATATTTCGAAACAATTGGATATGTTATTTCTACACTGGATGTTGTTTAGTTTTGGTACAAGACACATTAAAATAAAGTCAGTCAGAATAGAATATTATAGTCGTCCAGAGTATCCCTATATAAAAGTTATTCCTATTTTGGTCTGGTCTACTCCCTACTAAATATTTGTTCGCTCACACTAGGATATACAGGATTTATAAGGGCCATACAGAACTCAGTATTACCTATTTTGCTCTTTGCTGAAACTATTTAACAAAGATAACCAATAATCCGATAATTGGATACCACGCAATTCATAATTAAAATTTCTAATAAATCTGAAATTACTCAATCGCTTATGGTCTTTTTTGAACTTCTAATTCTGTCGATAAATAATGGTAGAAAATGGAAATTGTTTGTGTTATAAAACCTTTTTTTCTGGGTTGTATAGGGGAAAAAATCTTACTGGATTTTGATTGGGTCAGTAACCATTTTAAATGCATCTGAATTTCTTACAAACAACTTTAATCGCTGATTTAAAAAATTTAACTGTCTTCATAAGAAGGGAAATGTGATTTACGCACGATGGAGTTCCTCCACTAGGTTAGGTACTCCATCTGCATGAAAATGAAATTATATTTTAGTCACATGAGTTAGTAGCTCCTATGATCATTTGCCACTTTCAAGTTCTGAAAACTTAAAGGTCGTCCCACTTGTAACTAAGACGTGTCCAAAACTAGAAGAACTTCTTAGAAGTCACATAATTGTAAAGTAGTAGGGATAGTAAAAAATACGTATCAGTGAGTGTAACTTTGTTTGTTGCATGATGTTATTTATACAACAAAGCAGCCAATTTGGTGAAGGTTACGTAATAGTTACTAATTGAAGGTTCCAGTCTCAGTGTGTTACTTTGATGCTAGTTAGGTTGACAGCTCGTGTTTTCCTACACGAACATCTTCTATTCATAATCGATAGGTACCATTGGTTATATGTATAAACCTATACCTGGTGAATTTGAAGTTCATGTCATACTTCAACTAAGAAGGTGATTCAGTGAATCATTTCAGGTTCAAAAGCCTTAATAAACTAGGGGTCTAGCAGCAATGCTTGCGACCATTAGCAGAGGCGGCTAGGAGATGTCTCAGAAGACCACAATTACGCGAGGATAAGTTCTTATCGTAGCAGTCGGAATGCCAATAACAGAAACCAAAATCATTATATGACTCGGTCCTGGATAGAGGGTCCGCCCCCCCAGAGCCTAGTCCGAGAACAACAACGGCAAGTCGAAAAATAAAAAAACCACTATAGGCAAACAGAATGGCGTTTTTCAAATACCAGAAAAAGCACATTATTCAAAACCATGACAGGTATTAGAAAATTATAATAAAATTAAATATGAATTAAAAAATTGTAACTTTAAAATGGTCTATGTTATGAAGAAAATGTAAATGACCTTTTACATTGGAAATGTGGTAGAGAATTAAATGTGCCTTAGAGTTTTTATAAACATCCAGTGGCGTAGTTTTTCTGAGGGCTCTTATGACAATGCTTCTTAGAATCTTCATGATTGGTTGACATATTTGCATAAAGATATGCCAAATTATTTCCTTTAATTAGATACAATTTTTGGCAACCTACGTCTAACAACTTTAGAGATAAATATACGACGGCAATGATTAGTTGACTCTATTGACTTGACCTAATTAATAAAATTCTAACTAAATCGTCAAATCGGAAATATTTATTAATTAAATCATAAATGGTTGCTTATCCAGTATTGTAATAATAATATAATAATATCTCTACCCCTCATTCTAATCACAGAGATTAGCCCAGAAGTCGGAGACTTGTACGGGAGAGGGGGCGGCATATTACTATTAAGCAGGCCGCATTTGCGCCCAGGAACGACTTACGTTGGTAGGCCCTAACCACTATTCAGTGCAGGAATGAGGGAAACCTGGAAAACCTCATTAATTAGGGGGGTGGTCAAATATCAACCGGCATCAATTTCTCACATTGACCCAAGCTAACATTATTCCACCCTACCATACCCACAGAGAAGGTGCCAATCCTCTCCACGAATACATAATTATATACGGTCTACCGGCAGCTGGGCTCGAACCAACTCCGTCTAGTCACCTCGATTCAAGTACTAACGCCTTAAACCGCGCGACCACTGACCGATCTAATCTAATCTAATACTATTAATATTAAGTTATTCTTGTATAATAAGATTATATAGGTAGTTATTATTAATCTTGATTTAAGAATAATACTTGAAATCAAGAAAACTACTATACTTAATGTGAAGATAAAGTTATGTTTGTTTAAAGTTATTTAGATAATATGAATTACTTGAGTCAACAATTCGTATTCACAAAATACAGTTACGTTTTCTTTATTTGAAGTTTTAAGTGTCTTGAAAGAGATATTGCAAATATTTAAAATAATATTAAATAATTTTAATTAAAGTCAATGTCAAAACAATGCATTTAGAAAAAATAAAACTGAAGTACATAATTAGTATATCAGTATTTTTGCTATATTGTATTTCTTTCAATACTTAACAGTTTGATGAAAAAAATAAGAATTATAAGAAATTACCACACGAAAGGGGGTGAAAAAAATTAAATTGCTGAAAAACACAAATCTTGCTTGCAAACATAAAAAACAATTTAGAAATAAAAAATAAGAACTGGAATTTTTATTATAGTTTATAAGAAGCAATATTCCCCTGTGTTACACCACATATACCACGGCAATGATTTGTCGACCCTACTGGGTACACTTGACCCAATTAATAAAATTCCAACTAAATCGCCAAATCTGGAGTATTTATTAATTAAATCATAAATGGGTGTTTCTCTTTAAAAATGCATACTTAAATAAATGAGTTTTATGAAGGACCGGGCAGGAAAATGCATATCACAAGAGCCCTTTGAGTAATTAATTCAGATATCCCTCTGTTAGGTTTCATCCCAATTTAAATTCAAAAAGGAATTCAAATATCTCTTATAAAGGATACTTTAATACAGCCGACCCTTCTCTTTAAATAAAATAATTTTGCTACTGAAATATACACTCATAAAATAATTAGTATTTTAACAGAATACATTCCAAAAATAGTGCTCTATTATGTGCAATTGCATTTTTCTATGTATGTAATTTTATTACTGTAATTTGAAAAATGAGAAGCTTTCAAATGTAGAAAATTATTTATAGTAAAAAATACAATGTTGACGTTTCGTCTGTAAATACAGGGTTATTCACAACTTATCTAAAAAAATGTGGAAATAGATGCGTCACGAAAAATGTCGTGACGCATGTATTGTCATGAATATCGTAAAATCCTTATAGTCTCCGAGTAAAAAATTATTGAAGTTATAGTGGTTTTTGGGCTTTCACGGTCAGTGCTGTAATTTGATACATGGTGATTTTCCGGGTTGTTGTGCCGTGATCTCGGTAACTGGTAGCTGCCAGAAACAGAGTTAAAATGCACATCCTTAGCATTAGCCGGGATACTTTTACCTGCCCTGGTTGTTCTAGGGCTAGGCTCTGTGGGGACAGATCCGCTATCGGTGTCTCTGGGCCCGTCCATATATTGATTTCGGTTCCTATTGTTGGTATTACGACTGCTACGGTGGGAACCGTTCCTCGGATAATGGTGGTCCTCCGAGGCTTTCTTGGAAGCATGGGATGCGACCAGTTACAGCGGCGGCTACGGAACGCCACGGAGGACCACCATTATCCGAGGAACGGTTTCGGCCGTAGTACACAAAAATAATAATACTCACAAAAATATCGAGAAGTTAGTTTGCGGTTACCAAGGACATGAAAAAAAAAGTTAGTTTACGTGGAGATAGAGAGAAGCCTAGGGGAGCATTTACGACGCTGCAAAGTTTAAAATACCAAATTTAAGAATATAAACACTGTAGAAGCTCCAAAAGTAAACTTAGTTACAAAAACGAGCCGGATAAATGTCGTCAGTTGTCACTTTTGGAAAAAAGATATAAAAAAAAAATCATAAATAAAAAAATATTGTAATACTTACTTTTATTAACTGAATTTGATGATAAGAGGTCTCTAACAAAATCAGTAATAATAATTTCAACTATAAATTTATTTTTAAAATAATTCAATATATAACATTAGAAACTCTATTTGTTTGTATGCAATAATCATAATTGGTGCTTAACTAATAGAAGTATTTTGATTTGCTAAGCTAAGTGCAAAAAATATCTAAACAAATTTATTAGCTCTGCCCAAAAATTCTAAATACAAATTCAAATTATAATATTAAGTATATAAAGAATACGAATTATGTACTACTCCGGCTTTAATTTTTCTTAATGCAAAATTATTTAATATTATTTCAAATATTTGCAGTAATATCCAATCACTTAAGGGTTTAAATAAAGAAAACATAACTTTATTTTGAGAAAAACAGTTGTGTACTGAAGTAATTCAAATTATCTAAATAAAACATAACAATTATTTCAAAAATATAACTTTATCTCCAATTATTTGTATCAGTTAACAGTTATCAGTTTTAGCCTTGATATGATTCAATTGAATCTTATTTAAGTAAGAGAGAGCAATTTGTTTATTATAATGGTTTTGAGTCGACTCATTATATTGCTACCTCAGGGGTTCCTCAAGGTTCCGTACTTTGGACCCCTTTTTTCCTTTTATATATTAATGATTTAAATGATGCAATTAGTTCTTGTAGACTTTTTTATGGTGATGGTTTAAAATTATATTCTGTTATAAATAGTTTAGAGGATTGCTTGAAGTTACAAATTGATCTTGATCATATAAATTCTTGATGCTTACGAAACAGATTGTATCTTAATCCTTCTTAGTTTCTCAAGGAAACAATCGCTTTATGAATTTGTATACAGCATTGACAATAATAATTTATCCCGTTGTTATTCTTATTTAGATCTTGGAGTATTGCTTGATGCTAAATTAACATTTAATGCTCATATTATTAAAAAGACTAAAGAGGCATTGAGATTTTATGGTTTGCAATTGTAAGCAATTCTCAAATATTGAAGCTATTAAAACACTATATTTTGCTTATGTTCGCTCTAGGCTTGAATATGGTGCTCTGGTATGGTATCCTTATTACAATATTCATAAGTGGCAAATTGAAAGAGTCCAAAAAAAGTTCTTAAAATATTTAGCCTACAAAGTTGATGGGATTTATCCCGAAATAGGCACCATTGACTGTGCTGATTTGCTTGCTCCTATAAACTTTTTAGTGCCTAGGATAAATTCAAGAAGTACTAACACCTTTAGACTTGCAACGCCAAATACTAATATTTTATGTAAATCACCGGTTTATATCATGTGTGACAATTTTAACCGATTATGTAACTCGTGTGATATATTTTTTTGTTCTTTACATACATTGAACGTTGCAAGGCTATGATTATTTTTATTTGAATGTTCAACTTTTGGATTAAATTTATGTCATTGTAATATTAACACACTTGTATATGTATATTGAGGTATATGTGTCTGAGGTATTATTATTATTATCATTTTTCTTGATTTCAAGTAATTCTTATTCTTAAATGAAGACTGTATATTCTTATTTATATAAGAGTAAGTTAATCTTTCAATAAAGTAGATATTACTGTACTTGAGGAATAATAAAACTAAGTTAGTGTTGGAATAAGTGAGTTTTGATATTAATAGATATACCTTTCTTTCCCTGTACGAAACAGAAAAAGCTAGCTGTCATGGACGCCAAATTCATAAATCCGAATTTGAATTTTGTACCTTTACAATAAGCATATTTCAAACAGTCATAACCTTCATTTTGAATTCTGCTATTTTCATGATTGTGTATAGTAGTAAGTAGTACCATTTCTTTCTATAAATACTGTGTGTAATCGTGAAATTCCTTGTTTTTTTAGAATAATATAACAATGTAATTTTATGAACCCCTTTATTCCCATATTTATGTACAGCCAACCAAGAGATACAGTTACATTTCAGAAGATAGCGGAGCATAAGAATTCATCCGAGCACATTTTTACAACCCATAAAGCAGAAACATTGGGAAAAGAAAAATAAATATATAAAATATAGTCCACGGGAACGAAATAATAAATGATTTCTACATGGTGTTCTGAAAATTAAGAGGAGAAAGAGCAGAAATGAATTTACAACATCAAAATTACACCATTTAACTAAATTTACCTTGGATCGTTGATATTAATGAAATTAATTTTTCAGATTATTTTTTTCATACAGTCCATATATTCATTTAGTAGCTCTTTTTATTACAATCATTTTTAGTGCCGAAAAAGGGACATTTTAAAATTAGTGACATACCAAGTGTTGTAAAAAAGCGTGGTATATAAAGGTGTATTTATTTTGAATAATTATGAAATACTATGATTCTTTTTATAAAAACTGAAATTTTCTTGTTTTAACTGAAGGTTACTTATACAAACCACAGTATAGATAGCTAGATAGATCAGCAATTTCACTTGTTGTGACCATCTAAATAATTTGAACACTCCTGTGCTAGAAATAGTATGGTCGAAATGGTCGAAACTACACTTTAATGAGAAGTATTTATAGTCCTATGTTACCGACTTCATAAAGAAATTAAGCAGGTATGGCAACAGTTAAACATCATCTAGAATTTCTACAGTGTGCTTATATATACTACCTATACATGTCTTTAGGAAATTTAAACCTTTAATAGCTGCAGCGACTCATTCCTAGATTTCGACTGAAAATTATACATTAATCCATCTCTGTACAAACGATGCTTGCACGCTAGCGCTTGAGACAAACTGACGGGAAGCGGAGATCTCTTCAGCCTGAAATGGATGCGCGACTTAGTATTTCAACTCAAGTGATTCTGCTGGTCTATCTATAATGTGATACAAACCGTAAATTAGAAAATTAAATACAACGTTGCTTATCATCCTTAGAGTATCCTATATAACTAACAACTATCCATTAAAACTGCAATAACTATTGCATCAGATTAGTTTTTAAATTAATAAAAATCGAAAGCAACGTTAACATGCATTCATAAATAAAAATCCCATATATAAAACTAAAAAATTTAAAAATATACCTGTAAAATTTTTGAACATACTGTGCCGGACATTTTTGTTGCAAATGCTGATTACTAATGTTGCTAATTTTGTTGTTAATTTAATTTATATGAGTAATCAAGTGAATATTAAAATTGATTAGTCCAACAAAATAATATGTTAAAATAACAAAATATATTTGTATGTTAACAGCATTTGTATTATCTTAACTAAATAAAATGGTTATATTGACTTGCTGATTCTGAAATAGAACCAAATATTTGATTAGTTTCAATAAATACTGCAATCAAAGAGAACCATTGTCTTAACCAAAGATGTATTTAGAAATCAATAGAAATACTAAATTGGATGAAACATACATATACTTTGTTGTGCATTTGTATAGTGTGGAAGAAAGGTATGGAATAAATTAATTATTTCTAAAACAACAAAGTTTCATGAAATTTCCTCGAACCCGTCGATTTTGCTTTTTAAAAAGACTCTTTTTTCTATACCAACGCATTTTCGACGTTCATTTGTTTTCGCGTGATGACGTCATCGGATATATTTTTAAATAGAACTGCTATATTTTTTCATCGGATTCTTGTAGAGCTTAACTTGCTGAATTCAAAAATATATAATTTCAACACTTTATTCCTTTAACTTTCCGAGAGAAAAAAATAATAACCGATCCAATAAACGCTGCAGTGGACAGATGTCAATTCTGATTAGATTTTGTTTAGCTGCCAGAAACAGTTACTGAGGTTAATTTGTCGTTTTTGCTGTCAAAAGATGTAATATTCTATTATTCAATCTAATAAAACAAAATAATAAATTAGGGGGTCAATTACGATTGAGGCAACCAGAATTTAATTATTAATTAATTAATTAATTATTGTTAAATTGTTTTAAAAATGACGAGTCCTTATTTTGTGATACTGCCGAAGAATTCACTACTCTCTCTCTCTTTTACTCTCAACCAGCCCATCACAGACACAAATGGGAATATTCACATTTTTTCAATGCGATTTTATTGGATCGGTTATTATTATTTTTTTTTTCGGAAAGTTGAAGGAATAAAGTGTTGAAATTATACATTTTTGAATTCAGCAAGCTACAATAATCCGATGAAAACATATAGGAGTTCTATTTAAAAAAAATATCCGATGGCGTCATCACGCAAAAACAGCTGAACGTGGGAAATGCGTTGGTATAGAAAAAAGAGTCTTTTTAAAAAGCAAATTCGACGAGTCCGAGGAAATTTCATGAAACTTCGTTGTTTTAGAAATAATGAATTTATTCCATACTTTTCTTCCACACTGTATAACCAAATAAATTGGTTAATGTGTAGAAATAAATAAACAGCCCCTTACTAAGTTAAGGTTATATTTGTAACAAGAATTTTACTTTAGATATGGACCATAAAAACATAATAATTAAAATTGTTATTTTATTAATTTGATGTTCTAACCATTTTGTCGCTTGTTTTTAAAGGTAATATAACTCTTTCTACTAGGTTAAGTTTGATTAAATATGGAAATATTGCATTAAATTGTTGTTATATGTGGCTTTAACTTTTAGAACCCTGTAGAATACATATTTTATTTACCAGTCACATTTTAATTACTTTACTAAAACTATGAACTGGGATTTTTCGGTAAGCGCCCTCCCTTGATATTGATTTAAAATATCCTTTGGCTGTAATATTACAACCCTTATTCTCATGTTCGCAATTATGCCAAACAAAGGGGCACTTTATATTACATCTTGTATTTATTGGCGCTTTTGTGAAGTTTATTATATACCAACTCAAAATATAAAATCTTCTCTCAGAATTTGAGGACTCAGACATTAATACACAATTTGGCTAATTTTAACATATTGAAGCATATTAGAATGTGTAGGATAAAATAAGTAACAAAATATTTGTAAGAATATGGACTATAAAAAACGTATTTACCATAGGCCTTACATAATTTTGAGCATGTGCAGTATGTACAGGTGTGTCCAATTATTTTATTAATTAAAACGTCAAATTAATTCTATCAATAATTAATAACGATAGCGACAAAAGCAGTTGAATTTGTTGTTTAAAATAGTTGTTATTTATTTCTTTCCTTGTTAATTTCTTTCATTTTTTTGTCTGGTCGCCGATTGCATGCTTTGCCTTTCGTATTTTATTAACATTAAATTGTAGATTTCCTTATGATGAGGCTAGACGGAGCTGGTCGCCGAAATGAATTGTTAAATATGAAGCCACATAGATAATAAGGGGATATATTGATTATTACAATTCCAGAAACAAGAAATAATATTTCAAGGACGTTTACAATCACAAACAAAACAATTGAAGAATTGAATCTACTACAATATACAACAAATATATTTCCCTTAGACCTACCCGCACTCCTCATAATCACCACATTTATTATTCTTATAATAAATGTATAGTACAACCGATTGGAAAAAATACATTCACCAAAATTTCAGGAAAAATAGTCACCTTTCTGAAACTGCCTAAACCTGCTACATACATAGGACTTTGCTCCCGCCGTAGCTCTGCAACCGTCTTAGCTAACTCTGGGCGTGATTTGCTAACTCTTAAAAAGCATGGAGATTGGCGTTCTTTTGCAGTTGCAGAAGGATATATCGACGACTGCTTATCGAATAAGATTAACATTTGTCAAAAAATTCTGAGAACAGCTGCCTAATACTCGCAGAAAAAGCACAAGTGAAGTGTTAAATAATTATGACCAAATAAATGAATTGCCAGTTAATCTAGATAATTCCTATGCGCCATCAACTTCCAAAGAAATAAATTACCGTACTGCTAGCACTTCAAAAACCTATCATATGCCTATAAATTCTGGTATTACTATCCATAATTGTGCTCGAAGGATAATCAACATTAATTATTATAACAAGTAAATTCCTACTACTTAAGTTTCTTATTAAATTCTGTCTATATTTATAAAATTACAAATTTTTGTTATATTTTTCTATTTTTTGGTAGGCGTAAAGCAGTTGTGTGTCACTCATGCAGAAAACGCTTTAGCAGGGCTTTTAAAGCTCATTTTCTGCCATTGTGGCATAATATGCCAATGTGATTATTGCCGCCAGATACATGTTCTAACATTTCAATACGTTTGAAAGATTATCTTGTAATACATTTTAAACCAATATATAATGCATTCAACTTCCCCATTAAAGAATTTGGAACCTATAACATTTGAGATATCTATCTATCTTATGCCAGGTTATATTTCACCTGGCATAAGACACATGAAAATTATATTTTAGTCTACCATTTAAGCAGTGATATACATCAATTCTCACAAATTTTCTTCGGTTTTTTAAAACATACATACGTATTTAAAAAATATATTTCTACAAGAATAGGAGCTAGAAACACCAAATGTACATCTTAAAAATTTTTGTACAACAAAAACGTTAGAGGATCTCAGTCGAGATTCCACCATTGAGCATAATGTTAACGGAAACTCACCTACCTCGTTAGTTTGCAAATTACGTTTCTGTTTATGTTAGAAGTTATAATTTTTATAATACCTTTATTTTGACGTTTTCCGGAATATTCCAGGCTATATTATATTTGTTTCTCGACACGTACTCGAGATCGCAGAAACTTCGAGAACTTTAGAAATCTATATAAGCGGATCAATTCCGCCATCACAGTCAGTTTATATTGAGCAACCAAACGCGAATGACTGAAACGTCAAAGTAAAGCGTTGACAGTTGTTGTGAAATTGATTTGAAGGATATTTCTGGTAGATATAATCAAGAGTGACAATAAAGATTGTTTGTCTACGTGACGTGTTTCCACGCTAACCCAATTTAGAGGTTACAATAATATAAGCAAAGAAGTTGACCCGTGTTAAAAACTGTTCTAAAATTTCGGAACAAATACGCAATAGAATACAACTTTGAATTGATTTCTTTACAGTTGTCTTTCCAATTAAGGTTAACATCCAAATTAAACCACAAAAATTTCATACATTTTACGGCAGCAGGCAGAATAAGATTCTTAAATAAAATATATTTTTTATTTCTATATCCATCACTTTTACATCAAAATTAATGACGCTAGGAATTGTCATTTTTGAGATAATTGCATTTAAAAGAATCAATTTAAGATGACAAGAATGTTTATTTTAACATCAAGAGAAAAATTGTAAACATAAACATAACTGTAGTACAGGTCTTTTCAATAAATTTTTAAACAAATACAGGGTGAGTCAGTCATAATGTCACTAATTTTAACCACATATTCGGGAGGCCTAGTAAAGGCAGAAAATCGACCTTTAAAAAAATAAACAAATCACCCTATAAAAATCAGTAACACGACGCTCCTGGTGCGCTACAAACTTTCTGATGACGCACCCATACGAGAATCGGATACCGTATCAAACCATCGATGCCACGTTTACATACATAACATCGTCTAACACATCAGCGTGTTATTCAAATTTATCTCCATTTAGCACTCTGCATTTCCCGCATTTCTTTCTCCCCAAATTTGTAGATCATGCCACACATTTGGAGGGGGGGATGGAGAGAATACAAGCAGTAAGCAGTAGTTTGTTTATTTCGGTCTCACCTCACGTATTTGGCGTAAATTTACAACGCATAATTTTACGAATTCCGAATATGTGGAAATGGTAGTGTTATTCGGAGAATGTTTACAAAATGCGACTGTCCCTAATTTTATTAATAAAGTGCTATGGACGGATAAATGCAGTTTTACTTGAACTGTGAGCTGTAAACAGGTTAGTGCCATACTACTTAAAAACAATAAATTTCTAGGACTACAAACTGAATAATTAATTGTACTTACGAGTAATACTAAAAATTCATTTTTATTTGTAAAACGTAGTGAGAACGTAATATCAAAATTATTAAACTGTAAGAACCTAACATTCGAAAACATTTATTTATTATCTACATTTGTTTTTATTAACAAATAAATCAATATTTAAGGAAAATTCATTCATGTATCTAGATTTAAAAAAAATTGTTTTACTCCTTGTCATTAAATAACAGTACACAAACTAGGTATCTAGTTAGGTAGGTTATTGACCTAATAATACGGTAGGTCAAGATAAGCGGTGTGTCATTTCGGTCTTGGACAGTTTTCTGTCGACAACAGGATGGTTTTTTATTACTTAGTATTTAAACACGAAACACTTTTCAGCTTCTCTTAATAATTTACCCATTGGGTATAGGTTTTTTTATGTAATGTACGTAAATGGTTTATTACTCGGTTTATTATTAGACATGTTGGAGTGTTGTTGCAGGCATAACAGCTACATTTGCTCAGAGAAAAATCGACACGCGAGTGTACGGGTATCGTTTGATTGGGCCGTATTTTCTACTGGAAAACCTGAGTGGACCGCGTTACTTGAAATTTTTATTAGAATTATTTGATTATTATTATTTGATTTTATTGGATATTAACATTTTAAATTATTATTGCCTGAAGTTGAACTGACCAAGAAAAAATGATATTCTAAAATAGTCAGTACAACCGTTTATTTGTGATGTATAAAACCTAGGTAGGTAGGTACTCTATAGAAAAATATTACAACTTGACAACATTGCATCAGGTCGACATCGAATTGAACTGTGAGCTGTAAACGACCAAGGCTGTCAACGGTCAGTGACAGTCTGAAAAGGAGGTTGAAATAATGATTTGAAAAAAAAATTTTTGGCGTAAATATGTATTTAGATTTTTTTTTAATCACGTATTCGCATTATACTCATTATTCTCTATCTCCTTTTAAAATTAATGACATTATGACTGACTCACCCTGTATATTTTAAGTAAAAAACGACCTTAATTTATCTAATTCAAGTGACATAATTCTTCATGCCCTCGCATAAAAAAGTAGCTTCGGAAACTTCTGGGCAATACAGTATAACGTATATCAGGAAGGGTCACTGAAATGACCAGCACTCGATCTTACATCCAATCAACCCTAAGTTGACTCCCTCAGACTGTACGCCACTTTCCTCTGACGTTTTGACGCAAAGGCTAGCTTGAGAACCGGTCACAGTCTCAAATCGGTCGGTTCACCAACAAACAACTCCAGAAGTGGGACATTTGTTATTTGAAAATTTGATTTGCCGCGTTATCGACCGCGACTTGGAGGTAACTTGGAAATAATTCTCAGTTTTTACTACTAGATAATTCTGAATTGAATTTTGCGGCGCAAGCATCAATAAGTGATTGTTTTTTAAACAATAGTTTTTGAATATTTTGACATCTTAGAAAAATAAGTGGACGAATATATCACTAAATAAATATATTATTCACAGTTAATAATTTATTTGTTTATCCACATTCTTAGATTAATGAAATATCCTTTAATTTGTGTGGTAGTTTTTCCTCTTAATATACTGTGATATACACAAAATTGATAAATCATTTGAATGACATCAAAACATATAAAATAAAATATTTATAATAATGATGCGAAGAAATCAAATCACCGATTCAAATAAAATGATTTCAGTAAATTTAGGAATCCTAATAAATAACTTACTGGTATTAAAACAATACTGTTGAAAAATAAATTGAATTAAATTAATTAAACCAATTATAATCATAAACCAATTTAAAAAATAATGAATTTATTCGTTACTTTTCGAAAGCACTGTATATCGACATTTTTTAATTGTTTATTTGCTGTTCACTACAAATTTTCTTGTTGCATTGGTTTTCGTGTGTGGAATGGTAATAATAAGCACATCCCCTTTGTCTTCTGTATCGTGGAACGTCATATTTGCTAGTTCTTCGCTGCGTGGGGCCCCGGCAATTCCAAATATTGTGGCTACTTTGGTCATATGACTGGCTGGAGCATTTAAGAGATCATTTTCTAAATTCTTTATTTGTAATACCTTTGACTTTAATAAATGTGCCATTAGCTTGAGGTATTTTCTAATACCACTGTCCTTCTTTACATCGAAGTATAATGTCAACACCAAATGCTTAAACCATAGTGTTGAGGGAGAGTTTTGCAATGTTGTGAAAATAAGCGAAAAATACCTCTTCTTTTAAAGATGAAGTGTTCTTCTCCATACGCTATTATTGAAGGCAACAATCTCTTTTTCAAGCGACTGTTGATTTTACAGGCTTCTCACTCATTTGGGGTAGCTTAAGATGAACCCAAATGAAAAATAAATGAAACTCAACTTTCAAACTGAACTGATTGAAAGTTTGAAAACTTATGAAAACAACAAGAATTTTTATCGGTGATTACTTGTGTTTGGCGTTATACTCATAAGCACCTCGAGAAAAATCTAGCGCATTTTGTTGCTTAATACTGCCTGCATCCGTTTTATTGCGTTGAACACAAGCAATGTCACAACAATACAATAAGCCTACTGTATAACGTAACAAACTTGTACACTTGTACACTTTTCCGCATGATCGTAGGAAGATGTATTAAAACGACGGAAGTCGATGAAGTATAATAATGATTTATATTTGTTATACCTACTGATCTGATCCAGGTCAAAAAGAGAGCAACTAAATATATTAATAAATAAAGGTATAACTCAAAATATGTAGCTGTCCTGTCCGTTAAAAAATCGAATTACTCGATCGAAAAGAAATAAAAGATTCTAAATAAAATTTTGCGCTAAGAAAAATTATCCATGAGCGTATGTTACAAAAATGGGATGGACAAAGTACTTTTTACCACCCAGATTAGTTTTTTTAGACATTGTTTACAATAGCCCTATTGAGTGGTCAGATCTTCTTAAACTGATTCAGTTTCAGATCTTCTGAAGAAGAGAGCGACATGTCTCTCGAAACGTTGAGAGTCTTAAACCGACGATGTGGCCAACAGTCCGGAAGCAGCCAAACCATTGATGGAAGCCAACAAACCAACACCATTGGGGATTTACAGAAAATATTTCTGTTAAATTTCAAACTCAAACGTAAAAAAGTGACAGTTGAAATTATTGAGAAAAAGTTTAACTTTAATTGTCTTTAACCTTTTAAGGAAGTGATTAAAAGGCAGTTAATAGGATGACCACCCTGTATAAAAAAATTAACACTACTTAGGTACTGGAAAATACGCACTCCACTTTCCGATTAGGTTAATATTAAACATTTCCACTCAACTGGAATATCCTTCAGCCAACTCCCGTAACGATAAAAAAGTTCTAAGAGGAAGCTACTTGATATTAAACTGACCGTATTATAGTCTCAATCCACTAGAGGAAGACGGGACGATCTTAAGTGAGATAAGAGGGAGTAGGACATGACGTGGGGAGGAAATGGAAGACCGAACTGACCGTGTGATATAATCGTAAAACTTATTGATGGCGATAGAGATTATCAGCAGTTATGGGTTGTTCCTTGGTCGTTCTTGTGTTTCTAGAAAATTGCTATTGTTATCTCCGAGCTTCGTCAATTTATAGTGGCGTTATTCTTTTATTTATTAGAAGGACTTCCAGCAGAAATTTTGATATACTACGAATTTTTATAAGTCGATTTGAGCTTTGCATCTACAGAAACAACTAAGAGCTAAGTCTCACATATTACAACTTGAAATATTAGATAAAAATGCTTTTTTTATATAAAAACAATTTTTTACCACGTAGGAATAGTTGTCATTAATAAAATAAGTAAGAGAAAAATTGAATTTCCAGAACTCATATCTCATATATACAGGGTTAACTATGACTAAGTACAAAAAATTTAACCACGTGCTCAGACAATAACAAAATTATTCCAGAATTTTAGCTCGATCTTTAAAATATGGGGCCTTTTTTTCCTACGGAAAGTCGGCGCCTATGATAAAAATCGACTGAGATGGCTTAGATTCATAGATAAAGCTTACATCTGTCAACAATGTCAACTACCATGCGGTCGTCTTTTTGTAGCGTTTCTAAATGTAGAAACGACAAAAACAAACATTCTTAATAGTAATAATACCTGATAGATAGGTAACAGTTAATCCAGTTAGCTCCAGTATTTTGCATTCGTTTTTCGTTATTTCGTTATAAACTGGTAAAACTACATGTTCGCTCATTACAGCCACTTACTGCCGATAAAAGACAGTTCCCGTAGGTACAATTAGATAAAAAAACTATTTATGATAAGAAAAATCGGAAGGAATGGGTGGTAGTAATAAGTAGGTAATAGAAAACTTTTAATGCACCCGCGGCAGTCTTGTCCCATAACCTAGAAAAACAAACCGGCGAATTATATTGTGGGAAAATATCTGTACCCGACACATATTCCTTTATTTAATAACTATAAAACGTTTAACATTAAAATAAGGCACTAAAAACTGAAGAAAAACACAAAACCACAACGTAAACACAGGAATTGAATTATGACATGACAGCGATACCGACTGAGCGACTGTTGCATGACTTGCTTGTTGGTTGCCTACTCTACATTGGCGGCGTTAAATAAGGATTTTAAATACTATCGAAAAAATTTTTTTGGCTTTATAAGTAAGTTTGGAATTTTTTTGAAGGGTGATTCCGTTAAATCTTAATTTTCCCTATCTCCTCTTAAAATATTTGTACTAAGTCATAGTTAACCCTATATATTTTTTACTAGACATTAGTTTTTGTAAGATAACTCCTCTACAAATTGTTCAGCATTATCTACATCTACAATATACACGGCTATAATATCCCTAGGATATTGATAATGTACGAGATAATTTAATGACAATAGAAATTTGGCAATATTATGTGGCATTTGCCAATGTCTGGGGGATATTCGGTCAGAAGTCGCTACACAACCAAACAACTATTTTTTATTTATTAAAAGTACAGCTGGTAAAGGCACAGTTATTAAAATTTAACGTAACATAAGACTCGCTATTTTTCTCTACTATAGGGGATCTGTTATCATGCATAGTATTTATGATCTTATTATGGTGTTGTTGGTCGATGTTTAAGTAGGTTTTATAGAATTTAAATTGTTTGGATTTTTTGTCAATTTGCTAACATCAGTTGATCTGTTCGAATGGTTTGTTATTATTTACATTTAACCAATAGCCTCAGCAGACGATTTAGTCTGCTAGTCCATTAATAGTATTTTTTCAAACAAAAATGTTCCATTTTTCCAGTGTTGATTAGGTTTTAAGAACAGCCGTGGTGAGGTAATATGTTCGCCTCGGTCTGATATCAGTTTATGAAAAAGGCGTACTGGGAAGCTTTGATTTTCACTATTGACAATCAACTATTTACTATTTGTACAGCTTTTTAAATTATCTTGGCAAGTTTTACTGAACACTAGATTATGTTCAATAAGATTTGTTGGAGAGCCATTGTTATTTTCCTCGATTTGACTGCGTCGTCTCCTCTCCACGCTAATTCTACAGCAGCAATAGAACTGACCGCTTTTAGTATCAATGCCATTTCTTCTACGCTTCTATGGTCATTTAACTTGTATTCCCATTCATAACAAATCTCCATAAACATTCCCCTCGTGTACTTCTAACTGTTGCATTGCCAAAACATGAGATTTGGAAATTTATTTGAAATATAAAGCTGTCAAACTTAAACAATTTTGGTGTCATGATGATTGAAAAGATCCTTGAATGCTGGCATTAGTTATAGTCTAAGAGCCAGTGGCCGGCAACCTATAAGTAAATGATTATACCTGAAATTTTGCACAGTGAGTCTCATACCTATCAATCATGAGGTAATGACTCGCTAAGCCCGGCGAGGCCGACCCAACTGTTACTCAGGTGCGAAAGGTATGAAAATTTAACCAACTTCGTTATTAAATTAATAAAGCTGCCATTTGAAAATTTTAAAATTTTAGATCTAACAAATTAGACATTTATTTCTATTATTTATCATATTTAGCACCTTTTTATATTAAAATAATATAAGTAACAAATAACCACTATTTCAGGTACAGGTTCTGAGATTTGGTGATGTCGATTACAATGCTTGACATTTCTGACAGTTTTTTAACGTCAAAAATCAGATTTATCAAATACTTTTCAAATTTATAATTTTTGCCAATTTCACAAGTGTCTGCCATGACTTTAGAATCACGGTAATCGTCTGCCTTTGTTATTTTTATATAATAATAATTGTATATTTTAAAATTTTCAAACGGCAGCTTTGTTAATTTATAACGAAGTTGGTTACATTTTCATACTTCCGGCACCTGAGTAACTCTTGAGTCGAATCATGAGTGATAGGTATAAGAGAGTCACTGTGCAAAATTTCAGGTATAATCATTTACTTATAGGTTGCCGGCCACTGGCTCTTAGACTATTAGATGTTTCAATGATTGGGTGATTTGTGTCACATGACAAAAAATAATGAAATTTGAATGACTGTTGGAACTGTCAAAAAAATGTTCTTTATAATTTTTAATATATATTTATATTTCTACACATTGCTCTTGATACAGCAGTGTGTTAAAAATTTATCACAATCCATTTTATTTATATACTACGAAAGTAAGTAGGCTAACACGCCAAAACACACAATCACATTGCTAAGGTTAACATGACGGTAGACAGTAATTTTTTAGAGGTATAAAATATATTACTTCTGGTATCTTCATGGTGCCCCTTAGTAAGAATAACTTGCTCATGTTGGGTATACGTCATAAAGTTATAATTTATGAAGTAAACGCCTCTTAATTGAAATCTTGCCTCATATTTTGTAGCAGCATCGAACACATTTGGTGTACCTAATTACTTAATTGCAGGTTACAGAATAAACTGTCTGAAATAATAATATTGCAACAATACTATCTAGCAACGTATATCCGCAGTGAAGTTATTAAAACAACTCTAAATTTAAATATAACACTGAGTTGGTGGTGAAAATCAAATTTTAATACCATTCACGCCATCCTGTCTCTGAAATGCTGCTGTGCTATTGGACCAAAGTTTGTAGGCAACCTCGATGGGTTTAGAAATCTTAGTTACATATTTAGTTAATTTAATGATTAGAAAACATACTTAAGAAGAACTTGGAATAGCGTATCTTATAGCTACAAAGAAACTTGAAAAATCAAACAATTTTACTGTTATAACAAATTTCTTTTGTCAGATTCGATTCCTTCGGTTCTATGCCGATTACAGGATCTAATTATTAAAATATTTAATAAATATTTAACTCATGTAGGTAACTTATCTAGATCGTAGATTAAAAACGTCTGCATACAATATTAAAGCATCTTTCAATGTAAAAATAACTATTCGTAAAAGCTTGATTGAGAGAGCAATTTTATGCGGGGATTTGTCTGGAATATCACCACCACCTTGTTTCAAAAACGGGTTAATAAAGAATATATGGCAAAATATTGTGGGGGTAATTCATCGAGTCAGGGCATTAGTCCGTAGAGTAGTTAGTTTCATACAATATTATTAATACCTAATAGAAAATAGTAAATAACTTTTGTAAATATAACGCGAAATGGTACTTTTGCGTTTGTTATTTTTTCGAAAACTGCAATAAAATAAGACAACTGTGTTATGTATGATAATTTAATTTATATTTGAATTTCTTTGAGCTGTGTAAAAATTATGTTGGCATTTGTTTTATGTTCGAAAACGAAAAAGACTTTGACGTTTGATTTGAATTTTAGTAGACTGTATGCGAATGATAAAAATTGATTAAATAAAACAAATAAAGAAAGACGGGTTGCAAAACGACTTACCCATGCAGCTCTGTTGGTGCAATAGATGGTGGTAAACGGTTTTAACTAATCCGTCTTCTTTCTTGATTTATGTTATAACAAAAATTCGCTAGCGATATGTGTCTCGTCGCGAATCGGTTTTCGAAGTGCTGGTTGCAACCTTTTTTCGCAAATAAAAATATTTGTACAAAAAGTATTATAAGAAACCGCGAAAATAAAAGTGCCGACAACTTAGTTTTACTTTTGATGTTAATTTAGAAACATGATATTTTTAAGTCAATGTATGCAAAGTCAAACATGTCACATTTAGTAAAAAACCAATTTGATTTAAAACGAAAAACAAAGGCTAACACTTACTGCTTGTTGTTTTGCCATATCAGCTTACATAAATAATATGGCGTAATGGATTTTAGATAGGTGGAATAATGAGTTTATGGGTTTTGATAACGTTTTCATGTTTGTTTTGAAATCATATTTCTATTTACAGTTTCCCTGTTTTGCATAATTCAATAACCTGTGTTATGTAGAATGAAGTTTCAGCATTAGATACAGGAAAACTAGCTTAAATAGCTTCAAAATTTATATCCAGTTACATAAATGTCAGTACGACTTAGTTTTATTAATATTTTGTAATTCCTATTTTACATGGTAAAGTAAATATCATTTATTGCGAGTGATTTTAAATAATAATGTAAATGTAGATTAAAAATTTAATACATCTCTAGAAAAAACCGGAACAGCAAGCATGAAATTACTAAAGTATTAGATACCAATAGCTGTAGTTAAACTGTCAGCCAAATTTAATCTATTGAATACGTATGTGGATCTTGAAAGTTAAATCGTTTAGGTCAGTTAGTTTTTTAAGTATAAGACGAAATTTTCATTGCTATAATAGTCTCTACTGTTGTGGCAATGAACTTGACATCGAAACTATACAGAGTGTTAAAAAAAGTGTAAAATATTTCAGGAGGTAATAGTATGAACCAAAATAAGCAGAAAAGTCTTAATAAATATGGGTCCGCAAAGTAACGGATGCGGAGATATGAACCGCTATTCGTTTTTCAACAAAAGAAGCTTTTAACAAACAAAAAACAAAGTTACAGAAGATGCTCAAAGTGCCCTCCGTCCATTTCCAAGCAGGCATGACATCTTCGTCTCAACTATATTCGAACTCTTTCGAAAACACCCTCCTTGGTTTGGATTTATTGACACTTTTCATTAATCCGTAGCTGCAGCTCTTCCAGGCTATTTACAGGAGTACCATACACTAATGTCTTCAAATATCCCCAAAAAAAGAAATCTAGAGGGTTCAGATCAGGCGATCTTGGGGGCCATAAAACAGGTCCGGTCCTTCCTATAGATCCATGTGGAAAAGTTTGGTGTAAATGCTCTCTAACGGCCATGGACAAATGAGCTGGAGCACCATCATGCTGGAACCACATTTGTTGCCTCTAATTCAAAGGAATGTCTTCCAAAAGCTCATACAGTGTGTTCTGCAGAAAGTTGACGTAATCAGCGCCTGTTAATCGGTTTGGTAAAACAACAGGACCTAGAAACCTATCACCTACAATACCCATCCAAATGTTTATTGAAAAACGTGCCTGATGTCCAGATTCTATTAGAGCATGAGGATTTTCGTCGGCCCAAATATGCGTATTGTGAAAATTCTCCATTTCTTGTTAACCCGGCCTCATCAGTAAAAAGAATGTTTGCAAGAAAACCAGGGTCTTCAGCATCATGACGTAGAATCCAGCGTCAAAAAACCAAATGTGCTTGATGATCATTTATTGGATTTAAGGCCTGTACTCGTGGCACATGGTATGGATAAAGCAGTTGCTCGTGAAGGATTCTCCAAACAAGAGGACCACTAATTCCTACTTCGGTTGATATTCTACGCACACTCGTACCTGGCGTCTGCTCTACCAGTGCTAGAATTTCTTCTTCTGCTCTTGGAGTGGATATCGACCTTGGTCTTCCGGATAAATGGCACTGTTTGCTCAAGGAACCGGTTATTACGCGAACGCAATATTTGATGAATTCTTCCAAACATGCGTTGTGAAGGAATCTGTCGATTTGGATAAGCGTCAACATAAAGACGTCGCGCTTCGGTGGCTTTCCCATTAGCTCGACCATACATGAAATGCATGTCTGTTCATTCTGCCTCAGAGTAACCAGCCATAGCAAAAGAAAACATGTGCACTGAGAACAACTGTCAAATACGTACTGTTTATTTCACTAAACATCAATCAACTGTTATAAGAAAATACACAGCGTTTTTGCAAAATAAAAAAGGCGAAAGGCTAAAAACATAAAACATTCCATATCTCCGCAACCGTTACTTTGCGGACCCATGTTTATTGAGACTTTTCTGCTTATTTTGGTTCATATTATTACCTCCTTAAATATATTACACTCTTTTTTTAACACTGTGTAGAGACATAAATAACCGCTAGATATAGTACAATAGTTATTAATTATATAAAGGAATTAACAAGCCTTTAATCTTCGAGAAAAATTGACATTATTTTAAGAGAATTGAAAGCTGGTTAATTTCTCGAATGTAATTCAACGTTTTATCCAGGATCATGGCCAAAACCGGTCAATTAGGAGAGAGAAATCCGTGTGAGGGCAGTGAAAAATTATATTTTTCAAAAAAGTCATATTTGACAAATTTATTTTAATCAGGAATATTGATTGTCACCTAAATACTACAAAATCTTGGAATCGCTTCTATGACATACGTTTGTTTATTTGTCAACAAGAATGAAAACAACTTGCAAAGTTGACAAAAAAAATTAGTGAGAATGCTGAGAATTTCTTCATTCCGACTGAAATCCATCAAGAAGCCCAAGAAGCAACATTACATCTGTTACCACCAAAAAGAAAAAGAGTGTACAAGAGGAAGTTGGTGGAATTCGATAACTGGCGAAAAAATGGGGTATAGGAGAAGGATCAATTACAGAAGAGGTGCTACTATCCTAATTTTCAAGGAGAAACGGTTTGCTGCCTCTTCGATATGGACAAAAGTGCACACAGGTATTGATATTTCGAAGTATGGTAAACTTACTTCATATTTGAAATTAGAATTAAGAAGTTATAAACCAAAGAAGGCAAAGATACTGGAGATAAATTAAATCGAAGAATTTTTTAAGAAAGCATCGGATGAGGATTCATAAATAAGGTAGAAAATACACGATAATAGTTCAATTTATACATTAAGCATTTTATTTTAAACTCCTTACAGATTGCAATAATCATGAGAGTCACAGATGCTTGTCGACGCAATGAATGGACCTTTTTTGATATCACCCATGTCCAAGACAGAGGCAGTACGTACTCGTTCCAGATACGAAAACAAATATTTCAAGAAGTTTCACGATCATGGAAGAAGCTTTTTAAGTCAATGTTGTCGAAATGTGTCGAAAATTCATAAATCTGTGATCTAAAAATATCGGTGGGCGATTTTTGTTGCGATATGTGGATGAAAAATGTACTACAGAGCATGTGGGCATCTTCGAAAACGTGTAGCTGCGTTTCTTGGGCTCCTTGATTCAGAAAGTTTTACCGGACATGGAATGAGGCAATGTTCGGCAACATTACTGGCCAATGCTGGAGGTGATATTACCACTGTGAAGCGTCATAGTGGTTGGAAATTAACTACGCAAGCAGAAAGTTATATTGAAGATTCACTGTCCAGCAAGATGGCAATTGCTGAAAAAATCCAGGTCTTACCTGGCGAAGTTGTGGGTCCCTCCAGTCCTTCACAAATTTCTTATCAAGTGAATTTAAATAATGTCAGTCAAAATGACAAGATCGTTCTTGAAATACTGTTAATGTTAATAATAATAATTCTAGATAAAATGATATAAAATCGAAGCGCGGTATTATGAATTCTAATCCACTAGTGCCTTAAAAGGATGAATCCACGGAAAAGAGACTTATTACAACTTCTTAATAGAGTAGTTGTGGATAAAAGACTATTAAAAATATATGTGTTAAAGATACAATTATTTTAATTGATCAGTATGAATTTAAGAGGTAGGTTTGCAACTTCTAACCTAATGACAACAATAACACAATTTATATCTGAATCCATAGGCAGACAAGTGCAAGCAGATATTGCTTACACCGATTTTTCAAATGCATTTCGAGACTGGACCAATGAATATTACTAACTAAATAGTGCATTTTTCTCTAATTCCATTTTACAATTATTTACGTAACATAGTTCTGTTAAAGTCTGTCCATTACTTGGCAATTTAAGGAGTCACACACGGATCCGTCCTTGGACTTCTGCTATTCAACATTTTCATCAATGATATTACTGATAGATACATAGTGATTATCCGGGTTATTATGCCGTGACCTCGTTAACAGGTCGCTGCCAGAAACAGGATTAAAGTACACATTCCTAGCATTAGCTGGGATTCTTTGACCTGCCCTGGTTGTACTGGGACTAGGCTCTGTGGGGACAGGCCCACGTCGGAATTGCTCCTCGGATAATTTTTTTTTTCACATAGATGGCACGGATTGTAATCGCAAAAAATAAGAAATGCAATCGTCGAAAAATTGACTTTAATATGAAAAATAAAAAAGACAGTATTTCTTAAAAACGTATCTAGTGATGACAGTTAACATATTTTTCCACATCCTCGTTCCTCACCATCTGAAGGCGTGGTGAGTGGTAATTTTCACGTCTCAAATGGAAACTTAACGCTGAATTTTTTTTGGCAATTCAAAGTTTATTTCGGACAATTGAAACGAATCATATTTACGATATCTACCAAGATTTAAAAAAAAATGTTTCTGACAAAACTCGTGTATTTTGCAGCGTAGACTCGAAACCTTCAATAAAAATTGGATGCTCCCGTTTCAATTTTTAAAATTTCCCCTCACCCCACTCATAGGGGTTACAGAGACGGACTGATTATATTAAAGAGATATTCATTTTTGTCAAAGTGTATTTCGGACTATTGAAAAAAATCTTATTTACTATTCTATCAAGATTTAAAAAAAATAATTCAGACAAAACTCATGTATTTTGCAGAGTAGACTCGAAATCTGCAATAAGAATTGGGCGTTCCCTTTTCAATTTTCAAAATTTCTCGGCACCCTACCTATAGGGGTTGGAGAGAAGGACTGATTATATTAAGGAGGTATTCATTTTTGTCTGGACAATTTTTCTGAAATGATCTGTATTTATTGTGTTACTTTAATTTACTGACTTCAATAATTGTTCGTATCTATACTTTAAATCATTATAGCTCTAATTAAAACGACTGTTCAACCAAACAAACCATTAATTTACCGTATTTAACTTAAATGGAAAAATTAACAAGCATTCAAGCCTAATAAAATTTTATTATCCCTTATAAAGGGCTCCTTTTCACTTAAAACCAGGTACTAATTACGTTTTAATTCTTAGAGGAGCATTAGGAAACCAAAATAATGTCGGTGTTACCTACACGGAAAACGATATGGTAATGGGTAAATATTTTTAATTTTCTCCTACCTATTTTACGGTGACGTCGGCTTGAAGCTCTATAAAGGAAGATGGGAAATATAGACGACTTAAGAACGTTTAAAATTAGCCAAAGTACCTAAAACGGTCGTTAATTTTTAGTGTTATTGCCCTTTTAGGTTAGACTGCTTTATGTGGTATAACTAAATTTAGGTTACTTCTTTGGCAAGAGTTTTACAAAAATATGTTTCCTATTATCATTATAGTATACACGGTGCAACAAAAACATGTCATCCCATTAACTGCGTATTTTCGACGACAAAATATGACAATTTAATTCTACTTTTCTATATACAACACTGCTTCTCTTAAAAGATAAAGGTTGTTGAAATTAGACGTCAAATAAGAAATTTACTGTGCTATGAGAGTTCAGTTCATTACTTAAACTTATTTATTGTGACAGTGAAATGTATTTTTTGAAAACTGTCATCAATAGTCCACATTTTCTCCTAAATTTTCAGTTGACAAAGTGAAGTCCTTTTGTCACATAGCTGTATACTTTTATGTTCTAGCACGCCAAAGTCCTTTTCGTAAATTCGTTGCATAATAATGATATTTCGCAAAGACTATCATTTCAGTATCAAAATGATAGTCTTTTAGGCACATCTGCGTAAAAATAAACTGAACTGAATTTTAAATTATTTATTTATTAATAATAATAATAATTTCTCTACCCCTCATCTACCCCTAATCACGAGGATTAGCCCAGAAGTCGAAGAATTGTGCGGGAGAGGGGGCGGCATATTATTATTAAGCAGGCCGCATTTGGGCCCAGGAACGACTTGGTAAGCCCTAACCACCATTCTGTGCAGGAATGAGAGGAACCTGGAAAACCTCATTAATTAGAGGGGTAGTCAAATGTCAATCGGTATCAATCTCTCACATTGACCCTAGCCAACATTCTTCCACCCAAATAAAGAATAATATGGGTAGATATTGTGGGTGTAATTCAATGCTGGTTGGAGCTTTAGTTCGCAGAGTAGTTAGTTTCACACAATATTTTTAATACCTAAAAATATGTAAAAAACGATGACATAAAGGGTAAAATTTTGTTATTAATTAAGTAGGCCGTTATCATGTTTAAATTCATTGATAGCATAATCACTTTTGACATTGTCGATATTTAATTTCATATAATTTTAATTTATTGGTATAATAATTTTTATAGTTAGATATTTGACTTAACTTAAAGGAGGCCACCTGAAGAAGCAATCCAAAAAATTCAGAAATAGATCAGATCTCATCTATTGTGGTTGAATTTTTGAGTTCCCACAATTTCAAAAGTGAACTTAGATATTTATAGGAAGTTTTCATTAAACCAGGTTAGTAAATTTAGCTAGATTAATTTTTTTAGATAATTATTGAATAGAGCTTTGTCTGTGGAATTGTTCATTCATTAGCATACCTAGATGTTTGGTATCAGAGAGCATCCGTGTGACATCGTTGACAGTAATTGTAAGAGATTTGATATATATCAACTTAAAATATCTTTCTAATACTGTAAAAAATAGAATAACTTTCTCCGAAATATCACATACCTTTTTTGGGCACACCAAATATCCAAAGGTTTTTTTCCACAATTTCTTGGATTTCTGAGCTTCCGCCTCATTTTCTATTTCAGAATTTTCAGTATCACAAGAATCTGCGTGACATATACTGAAGATTTTTGAAGAATTAATAACGTGTTTAATTATTGGCGTTTAAAAAAAAATAGTTAGCAGTAATGCCCACTTTACATAAATTTTAACTTGAGCACATTGCATATAATATCCCTTCATTTTACTTAGTGCATGGTATATTATTTACGTCGTTTATAACCTTAACCTTAAATAATAACGTAACACGTACCTAAACGTTTTGTGGTATTTTTATTGATTTAGGTATTATCTATTATGTGCGTAGTATCATTTTGTGTTACACGTAATTTGCTGGCATAGTGATATAACAATGAGACAAGTGTATTGATAATAATGACCTGTGTATAAATTATTAGTGTAACGTAGTGTAAAATTGCTTATAAATTTCCTCCCTCTGCACTACGATTTGTTTATTTAAAACATGACGAATCCAGGATACAGGTGAACGTGAAAGGTGTATATAATTTTTATCATTTACTGTAAGCATACAGGACCGGCTTACATAATTTAAAAATACGAAAATAGGTGAATTATTTATGATATTAACATTTTATTGGGCTATTTTTTGCATAGGTATCACTTGTTCTTCGAATAAGTAGACGTATACTAAAATTATTACTCCACTTTCAACATCACCCTGTGTAATCAATAACGAGTTTTCCACCTCATTATACTCATATAGTTAATAGCCTAGGTACTTCTTTATAGTTACTTACAATTAATTAATTTTAAGGGTAATTAATTACTGTATAATAAAGAAGCTAGTAAAATAATCTACTATACTCGTATAAAGTTACAATAATACATGTGTATTAAAAAATTATTGAACGAAACGTTAAAAAGCGCTTCAAAAGACCAAAAACTAAAAATTTCAACTTCATTAAACCTAATTGTTGAATAATTGTCGATCACTATGGACCCGATTTTCAGTTCATCTAATCTCCAACCCTTTCTTTTCGGGAGACAAAGAATTTAAAATTCTTCCCTAGAGGATTAAAACACTTTAAATAATTGTTATTCTTTTGCTAATGCCCATCAATGGAGATTAAAAAAAGAAGGGTTGCTCAAATGGCTGTACTGTTCTAAAACATTTAACAATTTTGCTATTGGGGTGGTCTCAATTCGCACATTTTCCTAAATGGCAGGACTGCAGGAAAATATTGATTGTTCTGGGATAGTAAGGTAAATGATTGTCTTTGATGAAGTTTGCCTTTACAGACATTTATGGTGCATTATAGTACAGATCAGTTATAGGATAACTTTAATACTTTGTGTTTATGGATTATTTTTTAATTTATGATGATTATTTTTTGTGATAAGTAATTTTGTTAAACTGATAAAAGTGCCAAATTCAGAAAGAAACGTTTTCGATAAATACACAAGTGTTTTTATTTCATTGTAAAGTTACTAAAATAATTCAAATATTTTTTTTTGATTCGAATCACGTGAATTCTTTGATACAAAAAATGGATTAGGTATGGTATGAAAATAATTGTATGAACAAATTAGTAACCATTTTTACTGTATTGTAAAGGTACTTAAGGTAATACAAATCAATTTTTCTGCAATTCCTATACCTATCCCACGCAGTACAATACAATAACCCAATATTGGTCAAATCGTGGCTAATATTGGTTGTATATTAAGTAGGTATGTTGGTGAAATATAAATATATCAACAATTTACAATATGGGTAATTTAGTTTTCATGTTATATGCCTAATATTTTACATGCATATATCTGAATAAGCCTACACACAAAAGTTTAAATAAAATCCACATTTAAATTTGACTCTTCGCTTTTACAAAGTAGAAAAACCATGTTTATGAAGTTCTAGGTAAGTAACGAAGCCACTTTGGATTTTATTGGTTAAATAATTTCAATAATCCATGCATTCCTATCAAAAAAAGTATAGACATATTTGTTATAAAAAAGTTTGTTTTTCTTCTACACTTCAATAATTGTAGGAAAGCCAGGTTAAATAAAAAAATTAATTATCACAAATATTGTAACGACTCAAAATTACGCATTCTATCACCTCTTAAAATTATTGTAACGACTTGCAAGACACCCTGTATACTTAAAGTGTTAATTTTTGCTCGAACAAAGCTCAGTCCATAATTTAATTTTAACCCCAGCGTTTTAAATACTTGTACAAGTAGCAAAAACTCTGGTAGATCTTCTATATTTTCACATGAGCTATAATAAATGTTATATTTTAGGGCATTCCATAGAAAAAAAATGGATTGAGATATGGAGATCAAACAACAAATCTATGAGTGTCAATTCAATTATTTGGGAAGCCACTGCAGAAACATTTCTAAACTTTTTTTATATATATTTTTTAAGTATTAACAATATTGTGTGAAACTAACTACCCTGTGGACTAAAGTCCCGACCAGCGTTGAATTACACCCACAATATCTCTATCATTGGCTTTCGTAACATTTTTTACTGTATTAAAATGGTTTTTTAAGCTAATATAAATCAAATCTCCTACAATTCCTATTTTTTACTTTATTATTTATGGATAGGAATTGTAGGAGATTGGATTTATATTATTATTAAAACCTTTCTAATACAGTAAAACACTTCTAATGCATCCTCCATTTTCATCTTTAAATATTTAAATAGTTTTCAGAAATAAGACTCAACTATAAGATAAAAGCTAGCAAATATCGAATCTGTTTAAATGTTTGTTTATTTGAATAACCAGACTTTTTATTTAAATTATTGAATTTCTATTTAATTTGATTTATTCCTCGAATAAAGTATTATTATTATACAGGGTCATTCATTAAGAATGGGCAATCTCTGAACTGGAGATACTACACACCAAAATATGGCGATTGAGCCAAATATGCCTTATCCGAATGTTGCTGGTTTAAAAAATACAGGGTGTTCAATGCTAGAATTTTATTTTGAAATATCTCAATAACTTTGAAACCTGTCGGAGTATTAAAACAAAATTGGCACAATTATATTTTTGGGCACGGCAAATAAGAATTTTGAACTCATTTTGACGTCACTAGTAGAGGGCGCCAGTTATGGCACAGCATGTTTCTTTAAATGGCAGAACTTTTTTGCTGTTTAGTGTATCCATCTGTCTATTGAAACAATCGAAGTCGTTAGGAGTAACAGTTTTCGAAATAATCCTATTAGAAATATTCAGTGCCCCGATTGAAAACTATTATCGTTTCAGGTAAAGCGCCTTTTCTACTGAAAATACAACAAAATTTTACTTGAAAAAGTTGTTCAGAACAGTAAATTATGGGGATGTGCAAATTTTCAAGGAGGATCATTGCGAATGACCTTGTATCATAATAACTCTATATCCATATTTTATGAAATATAATTATCTTATTTTTCAAAATATTTAATAAATTCTGTATGTTTAATGTTGGTTTTTTATTATTGTATATATTGTATATATTACTGCACCTACCTTGTTGATACTTTTTTTGTGGCAAATGATACCTACAACTTTCTATCACCTTTCGTAAACATATTAAATTTACTCTAACAACTAAAGCCACGTACAGAAAATATCCATTAGTGTCTGTTACATCCACATTAGAACTTTTCTGTATGTCTAAAAGGAATCAAGTGAATTATTTTTATAACTTTGTAGAACGCTGTTTTTTTAAATTACCATCATAAAAAATATATTTTAATTACATATCCTACTATTTAATTTCGGTGAAATTTAAAGAAAATATTACTAATACATAAATATATGTCTATTATCACGAAAAAAATCTCTAATTGTAGGCGTTTATTTATCCTGAAAAAATATATGGTTTGTAATGTCTACCCTTTATGGACGAAATTAATAATATATAATAAGTGTTATCAAATTTTATTTATTTCATTCCTTGGAAAAAACTTATTTGTTCGTTCATTATGTATTACACTTTGCCACCATGTCGGTTGCCGATCTGGTGGAACAATTTCCAGTGCCGCGCAGAAGTGTATTTTTTTAAGTATATTCTAACTGTCTTTTTTGTTTTTTTTATTACTCTGTATATAGTGATTCGGCAATTACACAGGCACACACAAATAAGTTCTGTGCCCGAGTTCCTACCCTTGATTCCCCATGTATTTTTGGCTACCTAAACCGATCCCGGGGTCGGTATAGCCCAGACGTTCCATATTTGCGCGCTACGGTCAAAAAAATGACCAAAATATGGCCATTACCTGGAAATAAGCGCAAAGCTTTACCTCCGTGCCATTGAAGGGTCCAAACATCAATCAGTTTTTGGATAGGACCTCGCACATCCCAATTGTCACTTGAGGGCCACGAATTGGCAGAAAATTGGTCCTAAAAAATTTCAAATCATATGATTTCACCGTATTCAGGATCGAATTGATTTAAGAGGATTGTCTTCATGTAGCATTGCACAGGGAATAAAGACAAAAAAAATAAAAAAAATAAAATAAAAGTAAAAAAATAAAAAATTACAAAAATAATAAAAAGAAAGAAAGGAGCTACAATACTTCCTACATCAACGTCGTTGACTTTGGGTCACGCCAAAGGAAAGTAATTGTGACCTGTTCACAAATTTACGACGTTGACGTAGGGAGTATTGTAGCTCCTATCTTTATTTTTTAAAATTTTTATTTACTTTTTTATTTTTTAATTATTTTTTTTTTAATTTTTCTTTATTTTTTGTGTCTTTATTCACTGTGCAATGCTACATGAAGACAATCCTCTTAAATCAATTCGCTCCTGAATACGATGAAATCACATTATTTTTTCTGACAATTTGAAATTTATTAGGACCAATTCTCTGCCAATAGTGCCAATGCGTGGCCCTCAAGTGACAATTGGGAAGTGCGAGGTCCTTTAAATAAAAGGTTTATGCAAATTCTCTTTACGGCATATTAAGTTTCTCAAAAAAAAGCCCAGTGATGCGAAAATCGCATCCTTTTATCTCTTGTAGTTAGTCGAGATCGGAAAGACTGTACATTAATTTCATTAAAAGTTTTATAGGCTCAATTTTAATATTCATCATAGCAACGTAACTTTTAAATAGATATATTTATATATATTTTTGGTTCAGTGTACTGTTTCTAAATTTTATTTAAATTGTAGTAAAATATAATCTATGAAAAATAAACTATACTTCTCAATTTATTTAATATCTTTCAGAATAACAAATCATACCCAATCTGTGAGAATATAAAAGAATCCTGTTACCCATAAACTTAATATTAAGCGCGACAATAGGCAAAAATGCCTCAAGGGCCAGAGATCGATAGGTTCCGTTTCATCAATCAGATTGATAACAAGAGGAAGTGACGTAACCAACACCTACAGTATCGCTAACAAAGGCCTTCGTTGATGGATGAACTTCTAGATCACCTTCCATTGTTGATAACATGATAAATCTTCCGAATATGCTACAAAGTTGCTACAAACTTACTCTGCACTTTATCAAACATAATTAAACTTGTATAATTAAAATCCGGCCAGAAAATTGTCCGTATATTCTCTTCAATTTGTGTAGATGGGAGTTCACCGCTTTCTTCATTATTTTAATTTGTATGCACATCAGAATAATATAACTCTTTAAAATTGTGCTTTAAAATCAGAATTTTAAAGTTTGAGTCCTACTCTTCGTTTTGCATTATTATTTAATTTATTTAAATAATATTTTAAATTGGTTAGAGTCGCTCTTAGAGAGTAATAAGATTTTGAATACAAAAATATTTATACACAGTACCTACATCATCATCAACTTTGTTAAAGCCGGTAACGGACGGCGAGCGATAATATATTTCTTTGCAATGAGATATATTCCTACGGACAAGTAAACAGCATAGATATAAATATATAATTAGTATAGCGTCAATGCGTAGCGTTATATGCATTTAATCACAAGCGATATTTTTGTAATATATACTATAGCTCAATGTAATATTTTAAATTGGTTAGACTCGCTCTTAGAGAGTAATAAGATTTTGAATACAAAAATATTTATACACAGTACCTACATCATCATGAACTTTGTTAAAGCCGGTAACGGACGGCGAGCGATAAAATATATCTTTGCAATGAGATATATTCCTACGGACAAGTAAACAGCATAGATATAAATATATAATTAGTATAGCGTCAATGCGTAGCGTTATATGCATTTAATCACAAGCGATATTTTTGTAATATATACTATAGCTCAACGTCCGCTACCGGCTTAAAGGTAATGAAAATATATTTAATTTTAAAGTATACAGGGTGTCCGGAAAGTAATGGGACCCAGCTTAAACATAGCTTACTGTGATCAAATAAAACCGATTTAGACAAACTTAGCTTAGTCCAAAAGTGCCTCGTTTAGAAGTTACAGGGCTTCAAAAGAAATAAATTGATTTCTTGTTAAGGGCATAATTAAGAAACGAAACGTCCAATCATCTTGAAATTTGGTATAGTTATGTTTTAGATAAGTACAAGGCATTGCGAAGGAGTAAGTAGTGCCGCATATCGTAGAGGGCGCCCTTGGCAGTTTTTTTGTAACTCATTTTTAGTGTATTTTTTTGTTGGTCCTATTCTGATACGTTTGACTTAAAATTATGATAGTGAAATTTATTTAGCGTAGAAAGGTTATACTTGTTCCACGTTAATACAATGCACCGGTTTCGGTAAAAAAGCATTTGAAAATTTTTCACATTGAAATACTTAGAAATAAATTTTCTAACTCGATCAAGTTATCACTTGTCAAATTGACGTTAATACGCCTCAATTAAATAAAATTTGATCAGAAGCCTGTCAGGTTAATATTAATTGTTGTACTGAGTTATCGTTGTGTAGTTGCCTAAAGTGTATAAATGTAATGTGTAATTAATTTCAAATTGGTAATAATACTTGTATTTTGTCAAATTTTGAAAATATGCCTCGACATAATCAGTTTTCCAACTCAGAAATGGCAGATATGATGACTGTTTATTGTCAAAATTAATTATATAATAATTCCGTGAACGATGGATTGGACGTGGAAGTGATTATCTATGGCCACCGCGAAGTCCAGACCTAAACGCTATAGATTATAGTATTAGAAAGTATTAGTATTAGAAATGCATTGATGTCGATGGAGGACACTTTGAGAACCTTTTATAAACTATTATGTTTGACAACGTTAAAATTAATTTGTAAGTAGCCTTATTTTTTTGGAAAATTTATTGCAAGTATTTTTTTTTTTTTTTGGTAAATGAGGAAATTTTCAAACGCGTTTGTACCGAGAACCGTGCATTGTATCAACATGGAACAAGTATAGCTTTTCTACGCAAAATTAATTTCTCTATCATAATTTTCAGTAAAGTCAGTCAAACTGTTATGTTTGATAACGTTAAAATTAATTTGTAAGTAGCCTTATTTTTTTGGAAAATTTATTGCAAGTATTTTTTTTTTGTTTTTGGTAAATGAAGAAATTTTCAAACGCGTTTGTACCGAGAACCGTGCATTGTATCAACATGGAACAAGTATAGCTTTTCTACGCAAAATTAATTTCTCTATCATAATTTTCAGTAAAGTCAGTCAAAATACACTAAAAATGAGTTACAAAAAAAAAACTGCCAAGGCCGCCTTCTACGATATGCGTCAGTACTTACTCCTTCACAATGCTTGTACTTATCCAAAACACAACTGTATCAAATGTCAACATGATGTTGCTGTTTCGTTTCTTACTTATGCCCATAACAAGAAAACAATTTTTTTCTTTGAAGCCCTGTAACTTCTAAACAATGCACTTTTCGACTAAGCTAAGTTTGTCCAAATTGATTCTATTTAATCATAGGAAGCTATGTTTAAGCTGGGTCCCATTACTTTAGGGGCACCCTATATAGAACCGCAATATCATATATTAAATTGTTACTAAAATTTAAGTATTATATTTATTTATTAAGACAAGAAATATAGTAATGGTCGCCGTATTTCTTGTAGTTAAATGATCTGGTATGTTTAGGTACCGCAATTTTGGAAAAAAAACATGTAGAACAAACGTAGGCACAAAAATAAAATTCTTTATGTTTTGTTTATTTATTTTTACTAATTAAATTTCTCTGAAATATTTCTAAGAAATTTTGACAAGCGGGCATTTATTACTATCCTATTGATATATACAGGGGATTCTTACAAATACAATTTTTGTAAAGAAAGAATCAAAAGAGCAGTTCAAAAATCACTGCACTTCACTGGATACTGGTCCACTGTAAAACCTGACAAGGCAAAGCATGCAATCGGCAGCCGGACAAAAATTTGAAAGAAATTTCCAGGGAAATACTTATTTTAGACAGTTTTTGTCGCTATTGATATTAATTATTAATAGAACTAATTTGAAATTTTAATTAATAAAATAGATTTACAACAAAATTTTAGGCCCATCTTACCCAGTTTCTACAAACTCTAAAACAAATGTTTCTGGTTTTTGTCTGTTTTGAACGCGTACGTTATTAGTAGCAACTATCGCACTTCGATGCGATACACTTCAATTTTTAAATATCCCCACATAAAGAAGTCTAAATGATTTAAAATCAGGAGATCGTGGCGGCCATTGTACCGGTCATCCTCATCCAATCCCTTGGTATTAATGCTTCGAACGCTGTATATGGTACGGTGTATGATACGCCACACTGCTGTAATACGCCGTGGACGCCCTGGACCTCCATCTCTTCCACGAGTCGGTTTCTAATATCCCATGTCACGCACGTGTTACACTACACTTGCACTCACTGCACAAGTTTACCGGGAAATCGACCTGCTAAAGCATTTTCACGTCACCATAAATTAAAACTAATTTTTTCTAACCTCTTTTAAAATATTTGTACTTGGTCATAGTTAACCCTGTATAAAAGATAGGGTAAGAAAGGCAAATTAAGCATTTGGAATAGTTTGGGGGATAGGAGAAAGAAAATTCGGACATGACTTGAAATAAAGACAACTAATGTTATTCGAAAGTTTGGCGAGGAGCATACTCCTGTATGGAGCCCAGGTGTGAGGATGGAGATAATTTGAAGAAATAGAAAAAGTACAGGAGAAATATCTAAGATGGATACTAGGAACAGACAGAGAAATTCCGGGCTACATTGTCAGGGAAGACAGCAAAGCAGAATAAATGAGGATGAAGGCAGGATATCTAGTAGTAAAATACGAAGAAAAGATAATGAGAAGGAAACACTGCAAGATACTACAACAGTGCTGGTTAAAAAAAGAAGGAAGAAAGAGAGAATAAGGGAAAGATAGAGAGAAATACTACCGACGAAATGGGTATGCAATCACATAAAGCCGTTAAGAACTTGAGGCAGACAGATGAAAAAATAATTACAGCTAAGAGACAAAGACAAGCAAGAAAGAAGAACAAAAAATAAAGGACTCAAAGATACAATGCAAAATATAAGAGTTTGATAACAGAGAAAACTTAAAGAGGGAAAGTAAGAAAGAAAGGACAATGATAGCAATGATGATGATGATAGCAAAATTTAAATTAAAACAGTTATTTTTAAGTTTATAAAATTGTTTAAATGATAAGATGTTAGGTTACGTTTATCTGTGGATGCTGTGCTGTGTTCCTTAATGTTTAAATAAATAAATAAATAAATAAATAAATAAATAAATAAATAAATATTCAGGTGTGGCAATGAGGAAAACGATAATAAATGGTGGACAGATGAAAGAGAAACGATAGAACATCTGCGCGATTGTGAAGAAATGAGGGAAATACATGAAAGCAGAGAGCAAATTTTGAACGAGGACGGAAGAGATTTAGAATGGAATAGTTAAGGAAGTCAAAGAATCAAGGGCCAAGCAGAATAGAGTTTAAGTTTGTCTTGAGTTTTGCAATTGATGTCTACTATAAGCAATATTGTAATTATTCAAGCCTGTAGGGCAAATAAAACTTATTATTATAAATAAACAAAAAAAATAGGGGCTTTCGCATTTGTTTATTTTAAGAAGAGTCCAAAATAAAACTTGTTTTAAACAGTCATTAAAACGGTTTGGTCCAAAATAATACCTCTAATCTCCATAAAATAATACGCTCCTAACGAAAGACCGGAACGTAGCAAATTTCCTTATTCTAATAAGAATCGGCCTACAACAAAGAGGCAACAAAAAAGACAAACACGAATTTAAATTAAAATATTTACCGAGGCAAATGAATGTTTCTGGTGGATTCGTATTTCCTTTGAGAGGGGCGGACATGCAAAGAACTGATTGTTTGAAGAAATGCCAAAAGGACGCTACTTGACAAATTCGGTTTGCGTTCCGACTCGCAGTTTCCGCGTGAGTAGCCTTGTGGGGCCTTCCGCAGTCGCAGGGCTGCGGCGGGGATGTTAAGATTTATCTCCCAGGGCCCCGCTGTTGTCTGCCGAACTAATGTCCTATCGAACTTTGCCCACACTTCGACAGATAGACCGTCGAACGAATTATATTCTACGTTTCATTTCGTACATTTTCGTTATCGTATTAAATTAATAAATCAGGAGTCTTCTATATCAATTTCAACTAAACGTTTGTGTTTGTTTATTCATTTCAAAAGATCAAGCAATGTAAGTAAAGTAGATGAAAAATCCTGTGATTTAATATATATATATTGTCTTTTGAATGTGAATTCATGCAGTTTAATTTGTATGCTAATACTAATAACCGAATGTTAGATTTAATTTTATGTAACAACTGTGAGATAACAAATAACCTACCCCTTGTTTGTGAAGATGTCCATCATACTGCAATAGAGTTTAGTTTTTCTGTTAAGTATACCAAAAGATAGCCTATCAATATTGCTCATAGCAACTACAATTTTACAAAAAAGCTAATTATAATGGCATCCGTAACTGCTTGAGCAGTGTTGATTGGAATTTATTATTGAAAAGTAAATGTATAGATGATGATGTTTCATCTTTTTATGAAAGATTCAATTCTGCCATTGCTTTGCACGTTCAGTATCATCACTATCCGGTCTAAAAACAAGGCATTGTCAACGCCCTAGTTCATCAAACATGAACGTTTTATGACCCAGAAAACTAGGTGTATCTGGCAATAACATGTCTACACTATATTCAAGAATGAACTGATAAGAATACACTCCGAAGAAAACACAGTATCAATACCATCCCTGACACCTCAAGGAAGATAGGGATAGCCTTTCCAAAATCAACTACATGAACAATATACTCCAAAACATTTGTGCGTTCAGTACCTAGTGTATTGCAGCAAGGTAGAGATTGATAACATGGAGATGGAGGCATGAGGTTGAAGTAATACAAGTGCCACTGGAGGAGCAACAACACTGAAAAGTCAGCAGTGCATAAAAGTCTATTTACACACATCAGTGCCGTATTACTTCCGTACCAGTATCAGTGAAAAATAAAAAATTGTTGCTTAGATTTTAAATTAGCCTGTTTATACACGTTCGTTACAGTGCCGTATCAGTGTGTCCGTTCAGTAGCCTTTATATACGCAGGCGACGATATTTTTGTAATTTTACTGACGAACTGACCAGATTTTTGTTAGAATGGATGAAAAGTTTATCGATTTGGTACAGAATTATCTTCGATTGCATGATAAATATATTCAGACCACTTTGTTTGATCGTCTACTATCTCCTTATTAAGGACTACGAACGGATATGTGTAAACTGGCATCAGTGATCGACCACCAATAACATCGATACTGAACTGACACTGAACTGATACGTCACTGATGTGTGTAAATGGATCTTAAGGCGGATACAGATCTTTCGATAGATCTTGACTAAATTAAGATTTTAGTGAGAAAGAGGATATTATAGTTTTCTACATAGAGGCCATATATATCCACGAAAAATATTCAACCGAGTCGAAAACTTAAATTATCAATTTCAAAATGTCATTTAAAAAAGGAGAGTAATACGTCTCTTGAATCAGTAATCATAATCTGTAAACCAGTGTTTGACTTAAAGGTTTCAATAGCAGTTACCAATAGTTGAAAAATTTTCGAGATATACAGGGTGTCCGGAATATGAGTGCCTTAATTTTGTCATATAAGTTTTACCAAAGTTTACTGAATGAATTATACCTCTCTCTGTCGGCACTTTGATGTTTTGAAATCAAAGCCGTACCGCCGCAGGTAAATACTGTCGCAAAAAATGGCCAATTACGAGGGACTTAAAATAGTAGTTTCTTTCCAATTGGGAAATATTTATATACGAGGGATATTTCATAAGTATGATGTAAGGCTGCCTATTGTATAAATAAAATATTTGTAATGTAATAAATATAAATATTATAAAACGATTATAGGTAAATGTATAAGGTTTTGTTAGCTAATCTTGGAAGTCGTATATATTCACTTGTAAATTTTAAAATAAAATATATGCGTACTCTACTATATAAAAATAATGTAGCCATGAGGAAAATTTGCAATAAAATGTTTATTTAAATATTAAAAAAAAACAATATACATTATTTTAAAACTAAAATAGGAAAATATAATCTATATTGTTTACAAGTTACAAATGCTACAGTATAGATTTTTCCTTACTCTTTTAATGCAGCTTTTCTTGGACTCCTACATGAAAGTGTTTGTGAGGTTTGGCAGTCTGAATCTGAAATATAATAAAAATGCATTATATTCTTGTTTTGTAATTTAATAAACTATATATTCTTTTCAGTAAAAAATTACTCAAATGAAAACCCAATGTATAAGTATGTCCAGGTCATTTTTTAGTACTTAATATTATTTTAGTGATTTGGGTATTTCTATACGTATATTAATTAATTTGAGACAAATTATTTTAATTTATTTAAAGATGTTACTGTACATACCATTTTTATTATACTGATTGTGCACTGGTACCACTTAGAATCGTTGTAGCAGTTTGAACTTCATCATCTTGAAAATTTGGCCCAATATAGTTTTGGTATTATCAGAAACTCTCATTGAACCAAAAATCCTAAAGTGTATGTAATTATTGCATGTGACATTTTCAGTCCGGCATGGAGTAGCGAACGGCCGATAGATGTAGTTAGTTCTACACCGCGTACTCATGGTCCCTTCTGTCGGGTTAGACAGACGAAAGCAGCTAGGATTATTCGTCGGATACCTCACCTATGGCATACTGATGAGAGCTAATAAGCTCGAAACCGGTATATGTCTGGTGGGCGTCTGACGAATGACTCTAGCTGTTGCTATAGGTTTTCCAGGTGTAATTCAATGCTGGTCGGGGCATTAGCCCGCAGAGTAGTTGTTTCCTGGAATTCATCGTTTCTCGCCGATCGCGATAAAGGTCGACAGCTTTCAATGGTGTCTACTGCATGTAGAACGCTTCGTGTCTGTGACATTTTCAGTCCGGCATGGAGTAGCGAACGGCCGATAGATGTAGTTAGTTCTACACCGCGTTCTTTATATTAGTTGATGAAATATAAAATACATACCTTGGACAATGAAAAAAGGAAAAACCACGTCTTGAAGGATAATTATTCACAGTACAATATATCACGGGCAAGGAAAATAAAGTAAAATAAACACTAACAGATATTCAAGGTTTTTTGTCTCACACTATATCGATCACACTCAACACGTTACAGTTGTAGCGTCGGCCACCGTGTAAGATCCTGGGTACCGAACGGTTCCCGAGACGGGTGAGGAGAGCGGAATTGGTAGGGCGGGGCGTGTTCGAGAGTGAAACAACTTATATATTTATTCTGTAAACTTTGGTTGTACTAAACAAAACTTATTTACTTACTGTGAATAGTTTTCTTAGAACTATTTTCATAACAGAATGATAGTTACAAGTGTTTAAAGTTACTTCTGTTTCTTGCAAGAAGCTTTTACCCTACAAACGTCTCATAGCCAGAGATTTTTGTCTAGATTTGCCGTCTTGAAGTTAGTTATAGTTACCATAAATTGTTCCATTTTTGTTTATGTACACACACAAACATCAAAGAAAAACTAGACAAAATGGATCGCACCATTATGTCTAATATTACTTTTAGGTTATCAACAGCAGTCTGACATGTCATATATTTGACAGGAGATTTTAATACTAATTCCATGTCGAAATATGATTTTGGGGTTTCGTAGAGGTGCTTACGTCGTTTGACTTCAGTCCGAGAGTATCTGCGCCAACACGTATAACCCGCACTTGCCAGTCGACGCTTGACCAGATATGCACTAATTGTTCTGATAATCATAATGCCATTATAGTGGAAGACACAATCTCCGATCATAGTATAGTATTATTTTTCATGAACACAATTATACAGAAACAATTTGAAAATGCTTTTCGTATAGATAGCAGAATGTGTAGTAGTACTAACATTAACTATTTTAATACTGCACTGCGAAGCGAAACATGGTCAGACACCTACCTCGCTAATGGCACTGAAATTTAACAAATTTCATGATACATTAATGTATCACTTCAATACACATTGTCCACAAATTAGGAAAACTATTCATAGGAAAACAGGAAAAGAATGGGTGAACGAAGCTATAAAGATATCTAGTTTAAAATTGAAACAATTGTATGGTTTGCAGAAAGTCGATTCTAAATTTACACATTTATATAAAACCGCAAAAAGAGAACATAATGCACTTGTCAGTAAAACAAAGAGTGAATATTATTTAAATCGAATTCAAAGTTCTAACAACAAAAATAAATCTACTTGGGAAATTATAAATGAACTAAATGGAAAACAAAAACAATTAAAAAATATAATTTTGAACGTTAACAACACAGCTATCACGGACGCTTGTCAACTTTCCGATCAATTTAATAATTTCTTTATAAATGCTCCGTATCAGTTGCTCCAGAAAATGAAGGTAACTGATGCGAATCTAAATCTAAATTTAACCAACCTTAATAGTAGTATGTTCCTTAGTTTTGTAACTGAACAGGATATTTTGCATATTATTAAGTATAAAATAAAAAGTAAAACTTCTACAGGGTATGATGGTTTATCGGCTAAGCTAATTAAACAAATTTCAGAAAACGTTGTCAGGCCGATCACACATATTATAAATGAGTCATTTCGTGAAGGTATATTTCCATCAAGACTAAAGGTTTCACTGGTGTCGCCAATTTTTAAAAATGGAGACACCAAAAATATTGCAAATTATCGTCCTATTTCTATTCCTCCCACTATCTCAAAAATATTTGAGTATGCAATTTTGTTGCAGTTGCTCAAATTTCTTAGTATAAACAATTTGTTAAATAATTGCCAACATGGTTTTCGCGCTAGACATTCTACTACAACAGCCGTGCTATCATATTACGAGAAGATTTTGGAGGCTATCGAGGCTGGCCCGACGGGAATTTTCTGTGATTTCAGTCGTGCTTTTGACTGCGTGCAGCATGATTTATTACTAACAAAACTTTACTCCTATGGCATAAGAGGCAACCCATATGATTGGTTTCTATCATATCTTAAAGGCAGAAAACAAATGGTCAAAATAGTACATAATGAAAATAATAAACAATCGTCGTATACATCTTCTGTATTAAATAACAGCATTGGAGTTCCACAGGGTTCAATCCTGGGACCAATTCTATTCATAATATATATTAACGAGTTGCCAAATATAATGCAGAACGCTTTCACTACTTTATATGCAGATGATGCTACTCTTCTTTTTACTGATGCAAACCAGCAATGCAGTCAAAACAAGATCACTGCAGAAGTTACTAATTTGTGTAACTGGTGTAATGAAAATTCATTATTTTTAAATAGCTCTAAAACCAAATGCATGATTTTCCATACTTCTCAAAATCGTCGCGAATTTCCTACAGATATAAAGTATGGTGATTTAGAGATCCAGAGAACTGACAGTGTTAAGTTTCTGGGAATTGTGTTTGACGATACGTTAACGTTTAAAAATCATTGTGATATGCTTGTCAATGTGTTGAACTCCAAGTGCTTCCAAATTAGAATTCTAAAGAGTGTTTTGGATATTTCTGGATTGTTATTATTCTATTATGCAGAGGTTCAGTCTAAATTAGCCTACGGAATTGTCCTATGGGGAAAATCTTCCAAAGCTCAAAATGTGTTTATTACACAGAAACGTATAATTAGATGTATTGCTGATGTTTTGCCTGTCCAGTCATGCAGACCTCTTTTCAAAAAATATAATATTCTTACGCTGCCTGGTCTATATATTTTTAACATGTTGGTGTATGTTTTTGAGAATAAACACAAATTCATAAAAAATGATTTTTATCATACATATGACACCCGCAATAAAAATAAATTTTGTCCTCGAAAGCTTATGATGTTCTTGGACTGAAGTTATATAATCATTTACCAGACATCTATAAAAGCCTACCATCTCTACGGAACTTCAAGAGTCAGGTTAAAAAATATTTGATTGGGATTAATGCTTATTCAATTGACGAATTTCTTAATTACAAGTGATAATAAAATAATGGTATCCTCTTTTACTTATTTTGTGTTTGCTCATTGTAGATGTGGATTGTGTTGTGGTGATATATTTTGTGTGTTGTTGAATTTGACAAATTGTTGTAAAAATATCGTAACATTATTTTGTATTGTATTCATGTATATATGTATGTTTATATGTATATGTATGTATCTATGTTTGTTTCAAATATGTTTTTTATTTTTTATCAATTGTATATACCTGGTTGGCACATCCTATAGCATCTCTGTACTGCTCTAAATGGATAATAAATGATCTATCTATCTATCTATTGCAACATTGTCGAACGTCACAGTACATTACAATTTTAACGAGTTTATCGAAGTCTTTTATTCTTTACTTCATTAATTCTGATCCAAAAATCAAATTATGAACAAATTACGTTAGACGTGGTTTTACTTAGCCTTAATTGTACCTTAGTTTGCAATTTCGTAACATAGTTTTGCATGTTATTGCAGTTGTATTTTTATTTTTGAAATGTATTTGTAGACAAACTATTCGTTTTAGACATTTTTTTCATATGAGTGTTTTATTGCTTTTAGTCAGATATATAAGCCCTTAAACTTACAGCACACATTTCCTAGACACCCTGTATGTTGCTCTCTTCCTTAGAAGTAACTATAAAACTTTTCTTTTCAAAGACATGCCTCTTGATACATTCAACAACCTAAACTGGCCTGAAAATAGATTTAATTCAGTGTCATCTTAATTCTTGAATTTAGTCTGGATTAATTGTTGTGGATAAACTAACCCCAATCATCAATTAAAGAAAGTTTAAACTGTTTAATTGAATCACTTAAATACCCTGTAACTTTTAAACTGTTAATAATTGGATTACAGATTGATTTTGAGGCTCTGAAATATTTGAATCCCTCTGTATATTCCAGGGACTAAATAAATAAATAAAAATGAGTTGCATTTTCATTTGAGGAAAGTCAATAACACACATGTGTTTATATATAATTCACTCATTTACAAATTTCATAAACATAAATAACCTGTTTTATGAGAAACCTGGCCATTGGCGTTAGCCCGCTAAAGGCATAAAAAGATAATTTCCTGGCAGAAACCGACGTCGATTCCCTCGAGGGTTTTTAAAACCCTAACAAATTTCCACCATCCTGTACATCACATAAAATGCTTTAATCATAAAACCGAGCGCGTAATAGAATTAGTGAAATAATTTAGGGCCGTATTAAAGTCCGGTTTTGCATCGGATTTTTCGCCGAATAAGGATATGAATTATTGTGGTCATATAAAGCCAGTAAAATGCGAATCCGGGTAAAAACAAACAAATTAGAAAGGTAGTTAGCGGCTCGCCATATACCATTCTATCTGATTCCTGCTGGAGGGAAAAAGTTGGTCATATAACCTAATATGCTTTCCGGGAAAAAAGTGCGCCGCTTTAAATCAACCGATAGATAGATTGTAATTTGCTAATGGAAGGTCTATCTGTCTCTTTCCTCGCCTGTTTCTATTTAATAAGCGCTGGCTTTCGTCTCGTTGTTTTTTAAACTGCGCGTTTTAATTTTATAAGCGGTAATTGAAGTGAATATTGCCGTCTGAGGAACAGGAATTGGATTTATTTCGGATAAATGAACATGTTTCTGCATTTTGGTTGTAAACTCGCCTTAATTTCTCTTTTCTCTTCTAGGTGATTGTTCTATGGGTGTGGGAGATTAGAAATGGAACTAAGCAAATTATTTCATATTACAAAATTTTTATCAAAATGCATTTATAGGTATGTTTTTACACCGACAGAAACTTTAGATTTCAGCTCAACAATATCATTTAACAAACACCACATTTTATTAAGGCTGTCGTATATCACACCGTAAAATGATCCAATTTGTGGTGGGGAAAAATAAAATACGTAAAACAAAAGTAATATCGAAAGTAAAATTATTGATGATTTGCTCCTTTACTATTTAAATTATCCTCAAACAAAATAATAATTTTTAAAAATGGTTTGTAACACACACATTATTTTGTTATTCGAACCCCACATTTTAACAATTATTTTCACATACTTATAAGCAAAAGTGAACAATCTTATCTGCAAAACTATCTGTTTATGTTATAACAATACTTACATCTACAGCTAAATTTTAAAAGTATACTTTGAAAGATTTTTGTACCTAAAAATTATATTATAATCGTTATATACTCGTTTTACTTTCGTATCCTTGAATATTCACAGATGGCATGATGTCACATTGCTGTTACTTGCTAAGCTCTATATTATTCAGTTCTTAAATGTGTAAAATTATTTGTGTTTGTAGAAAACACTATTTCAAGAATACGCCGCTTTTAAGGTTGCCGTATTTCTCGCCATGCTATTTAGCACAAAATAGTATACAGGCTGTTAAAGAAACATCCTTGCGCTGTCTCAATTTTGTTCATATTATTATTTTTGGCTGCTGAAAGCTGACTAATCCCGAAAATGTTATATTTCCTGTTTTTAAGTTACATCATACAAATTACTTTTTTAGTTGCATGTTTTAAAGTAAAAAAAAAGTTTGTAACAGCGGCGCCCTGTATATATTTTTTAATTCACACTATCAATATTAAAGTTTCCTATTATTTTTTAATTTTGGGTAATATTTTTATTTGTAATTTTTATTACATTCTGATACAATGCAACATAATTGAAAAATATACAGTCAAACGTGTTACACTTACTATTTCTCTATCTTTACTTTTGAAGCTACTAATTAAGAGAATATTCTTCCCAGATTTGAATGATGCTGATATCACCCTACGTTGTTCCCTATTAAATAAACATTGAATAATGAAGTTATTAAAAGAAATGAAATATAACTATTATCACGTTCCTTCAAATTTTGACTGAATATCTAGCGACATCTTACATTATAAAATAATTGTACGGGTACTGTAAGTTCAACGTAACAGGGAAACTTAGGTCGTAGCGGGGTTGTGTAATTTAATAACAACCCCAGAGGCTTCAGTGGTGCTCCATTGATCTTTCTCAATACCTCTTATTGAATCAATAAAGAAATGATCAGAGAATGTGTTGCTCTACACACCAGACACAAATTTAATTTGTAATTCTAGGAGGCTTATTTGTAGCACTTGTGAGGAGAATTCAGTGTAGTCACATGTATCAGCACTAAATATAAATAAACTTTAAAAGTTTTATTAAAAATCCACTTTTTACATATTATTACATGTGTGTAATATAATGTAAAATCAGATATTGAATATGACCAAACTTAAATAAGTATTTTGCTCATTGTTTTGAACATATGTTTCATAAATACGACTTAAAGACAATGAAAATATCTAAACCTATACTGTGTATTCTTTTTTAGTACCTATATATAAAAATTTATCGAGTTTTAGATTCGGGAAAAATAGTATTAAAACATTAATGATCTTTTTTATGTCACGAACGCCTATTAAGGTATCTGTAAATTAAAAAAAAATAGCCATATTAAAAAAAAATGAGGAATTAAACTGAGTGATATTTGTTTTGATCTAATATGGAAGGCCTTGGTGAGGTCACATTGAGTTATTTCTTTTAAAGTTTTGCGTTTTTATATATTTTCTCAATATAGATATAAGTACATAGTTCTGCAGTGATCAGTTTAGAAAATAATGAAGAAGAATTTCTAATTCCATTAATAAGGTCATTTGGTCAAACTTCAAATTGAATATAACACATAAAATTTGAAGTTTATCTTATCAGTAGTTTTCGAAATAAACGAGGTTAAAATGATTCCTCAAAGATCGAAGAAATTGTACTAAAAAACTTTAGATGTGCCGAAAAAAAAGTATTTAATATGTCGGAGAAAGTTATTCAGGCGTACTTATCCCTGTAATCCTATACTTACAAATATGGATATTAGTAAATTTACCAATGTTATTGCTTTCCTCAATAGAAAATCAAGTGGTTATAGACCCAGAAAATCCAGAATATTTTCCAAAGAACAGGTTGAAAGGTTTATCAAACAGATGATGAAAAGTACTTCTTCCAAAAAGTTGTCTTGATTGTTGCCTGTAAGAAAGAAGAATTAACTTATTTTCGTACAAAGAACATTGAAGATGCTGTCGTTCAATAAAGTGACTATTCCCAATACAAAAACTAATGTTCCTAGATTATTTACACAATACCAGAGGAAGATCTAGAAGGAGCAAATGTTTTAGAAATTTTCCAGAAATATGCAAGTCTACGTCCATAACCGACTTTTAATCAACTATAGGAATTCAAAATGTACTACAGAAGCAGTGGATATAAATAATATAGGTTCAATTCCTAAAAAGATTGCCGAATTTCTTAGATTAGATACCCAATGTTACTGAGTATACTGAGCACTGTTTTAGACGATGTTTTTTGCATTCTTCCTTGCAGATGCAGGAACCAACATATCAATGCTCAAGAGACGCAAAGGTTGTTGTTCGACTTCTGTAGCAGAGGGGTACATACAAAATAAGCAGGTGATAGCAAGGAAAATTATCTGGGAGAAAGGAAAGCACCAGATGCATCGGGATGCAGGTGTTACCTTCTTCCAATATTGAAATTATATGAAGTTAATACAAAAATATATGTTCACCTAATGCCCAATTATTCGATTTGAATGATTGTGTTATTAATATTTGTAATAAATAAATAATTTAAAATCCAGTTATTTTATTTTACTTGTACACACATGTGCGTAAAATGCCTAAAATATACTGAAATGACAATCGACTGTCATTATTATGAAATGATTTTACGAAAATGCGCTTTTATTTCTATAAAAAGATAGTTTATATTTTCTTAAACAGTTTTATTATATTTAAAATTAAATAGAAAATATAGAAATTGTTGACTAGTTCATATGCTGTTCAAAGAATTGGCTATTTTGTGTCACCAGAACGATTGTTTTCATTCCAGTTAGACCAAATTGGATAGTTTATAAACTAACCATAAAAGCTAATTTAGTGGCATGGCTACCCTAGGCAACAATTTATTGGAATATTATTGTAATAATAATAAGAGCTCTGAAAATTAGAGAATACAGAAACATTATTAAATGTAGGTAATATTTAATATATTCTGAATTTAAATAAAAGTTTGATATTTTATTTGGTTCTGACGCCTATAATTTTAATATTTTGAAAGTGGTTAGCGTCCATGACACCGCCGTCAGATATAGGAATAATAGATCCGGCAAGCTGTTGACCCATTTATCAACCTCCGATTCTGCTAAAAGTTTCTTATAAAGCCTTGTATTAAATTAGACGCAAGTAACGGTGCGGCAAACTGTTAATTAAATCACCAACTAATTGCAAACCTGCTCTCTCTCATAGTAGAACGGACTAAGGCAAAGGAAGAGCAACTTGTCAGTAATTATTAATTAACAGCACGCTTTCAGCCAGCTTTCTGAGCTTTTACCGGCTTCTCTCAAGCTTTACGTCTAGAGCGGAATATGTTTATATGAAGAACGGGCGGTTTTCGCCCTTACGAACGGGGTTGCAGAGCACAGAGGGCTCTTAGCAGTGTATGTAATAGAGGTTATATTTCACGGAGAGCCTGCAATATACTATAAAGATTTCGAACAATTTCTCATTAAGAGCAATAAGCTACCAATTGTCATTTATTTTGTACGCAATTGTGAAGGTCTTGTCTGTGCTGAGCTGCTACGAAATTTAGTCAAACATGTCAAATAAACGAGGATAATTATTCGTTTGAAATGCCTTTACAACGCGTAATTATTTTGATTTATTTGCGAATAATTGTTGGCGTGTAAATAGTGTCAAGGCGAGTGTACTTTTCAGTATTGGAACACTTCAGTAATTCATGTCGAATGTATCTCAACAATAAGCGTCAGAAAAGAAGATATTAATTTTCAGCAGAAAATAACTTATGTAATAACTACACACGCTAGAGAGGTTGCGGTATATTATTATCAAGCAGACCGCATTTGCAGGAATGAGGGACACCTGGAAAACCTCATTAATTAGGGGGGATAGTTTTGTACTATTTTAGAAATTTTGATATGAATTCACAATTTGCTTGATACACTGAAAAAAGTTGCCACGTAAATGAAATTTGTGTAATTTAGAACATATAAAATTTCCGTGTTAATAGTTTCACATATTATAACTTTTTTATACATTTTACACAAAATGTGTTAAAATTACTTGTATTATAATAAGATATACTGAATTTGTGTAATATTTACCAGTCTCAAAAGCACACTATTTTGTGTAAACTTAACACACCTCTGTTCATCCCTATTCCTGACTGGTTCATCACGACTGTGCAACTGTAGTATATCAGCTGTTTCAACACACGTCGCTACGCTATGCTGGTCGTGTAACGATGTTATGTTCTGTTACCACTCGTTCGCTATATTCAAATGGAGTACATTTAAATTTAAATTGAGGTTTGACCAATGAAAATGGTAAGTACTACCCAACTAGGTATAACAAATATTTTGATAAAACTGAAACTAATTAGGCAAATAAGTTCTAAACATTTTAGGAATTCATTTTGACGTTTTAGATTACTCTGTATTCTGATTCTCTTTTAACTTTAGAGAAAGAAAATGATGGCGTCAGATCACTACCACTTGATTTTCGTAAACTTCTGTTATGTAGTCCCTTATTAGAATATATACTAGTGGTACTAATTTTGTTAGAAACTTGGTTGTTGTTCATATGAACTAAATTATATATTTCTAATAAAATCATAAAAAGTAAAATATTTTTTATTTTATTACTCCTTATACTTTTTGTTTAATATGTTTATTTTGAGATTTTCTAGAGCATGTCAGGTTATATTCGATACATTCTTGACGACTGACTTCTAGAAAACATCAAAAGAAACATATTACAAAAATTATATTTATCAATAATTATTTCGAAAGCAAACAGGAACATAATTAACATACTAAAAAGATAGGTGCGCTTCCATATCAATAACTATTATATAATACAATTAACTTGTTAATGTGTAATTTATACACCTTTAATAATACTGAAATGTGTAAAAGTTACCCGATTTACGTCATACGAAAATATGAATAATTCATTATATTTTCATCAAAATATTTAAGAAACTGTAACTGAGAAAAATAAAACTATATATTACACTAAATTATAAAAAATGATTGCTTTCTACGCGATAAACTATGGAAAATTATGTTGTTAATAAAAACAAACAACTGCGTCGCGTTAGTCGTGACGTAAACCTCCGAATTCTTGCCGCAACTATATGTAATGTTTAGAATGTAGCATCAAGTATACAGAAATATTATAGGAGTAACAAACTGAATTATTAATAGAAAAATCAGGTAAAGTAGTAACAGGTAGGTACTTATTTACAATCTATTTTATTAAAATAAAACGGAGGTTGCCTGTTTTAGGTAGAAACTAAAAATTGCAACTTTAGTTACGACTGAATATGTAAATATAAAATTTGTAGTCAATGTGAGTTGTTTCGTCATACCCAGACTAGAGAGTCAGTCGCACTACAATAAGCAAAGTACCTAAAAAGTATGAAGCCGAAAATATAAAAGATTTATCTGGTCAAAATGCTCACTGTTATCCGTTAGATCTTCTTCAGTTAACTTCAATTCGAAGTTCTCACTTCACAGAATTCTGAAGGCGCAAAAGTGACATTCTTAAAAAATTGTTGTCTTACAAGACCTATGAATCGATGACACATACACAAGAATACAGTTTTTCCCGGAAATTCTTGCTAACGAAGCTTTTTTTGCTTAAACGGCAAGAAAAATAGACACCACGGTCCGAAAATGTGAATATTTGAACTGAAATTCAAGAAAATTACATACTAGGTTCTTATTTATTTGAGGGCAACTTACCAGGTGATATCTATTAGGATTCCTTTTGTGTTTTGAGCCGATTCCAGCTCTAGAATTATCTTCTTCTAGAAATTGTATCAGAAAAGAAGTACGAAACATACCAGATTTGAACACTAAACTGGGCCTTATGCAATGGTTAATAAGGGTTACTTTAAATTTTTGTTGTAATTAAATAAAAAGTAATGTAGGTATAAAAGCTTGTTTAATTTAATTCTACCATTAACGACTTTGACAAAATAGTATTTGCCTTTAGAAGGGCTATTTAGGTACGTAATGAAATATAGATAGTTCTAGTTAAAAAAATATCGATAATTATAGCTTTATTAAATATGCCTCAGAACATATATAAAACATTGCAGAAAAATGAAAACTCCTGTAAAATAATATGTTTTAGCGACATTTTTTAAATCTGAATCATAAAAGAAAATGATTTTGTTCCATTGTTTTAGAACACACAGGATAAGCAGTCAAAGAAAATTATTCACGCTTTAGGTTTTAATCTGGATGAAATCTAGTAATTGACGTATCAATATTTGACATGTCTACGTGTATTCGACCAACTCTGTTGGCTGTCTGTGTCGCCCTGGCGAGCCAGTGCAGGAAAATTTACAATCTCTTCTTGGTCCCTGTGGAAGTAGAGTAGCCTTTGGACGGTTGCCAGGCGACGCTGGCCCTAACATCGATACGAGGATGTTCGATTCACAGATTAGACCTATTTTACACATTTCAATTGCTAATCGCTTCTTCCGGATTATGCCCGTATAACGTTTCGCACCGCGACGCGCCAATGGCTGTCCACAAACTACAGAAAGTCTTAATTCCAGCGCCGATTTTATACATACGGACAATTCAGAGATAAAGAATCCAATGATGGAATGATGAGACTAATTAGTAATACCTACATAATAGTATTAATATTTTATAATTTTGTTTAAATTACATTGAAATTGACCAAAGTGGGATTAATTCAAGAGAGATTTTCTCAGAAACCGTTAAAGATAACGATTTGAAACAAGAGTACCTTTTTAATATAAAACAGTTCGGGAAAACGGAATTTGTTAAAAAGTCAAAGATGAAAAAGTTACACACGCAAAATACCAAGGGACCCCCCGGACCCACCCCAATCGACCTTGTGGAAATAAATGGATTAGTCCATCAAATCGCTCATCAAAATTTAGCTGCGTATACCAAACTTCATTCATTTATCACAACGCGATTGAGAGATATTGCAAAAAAATGATTTCCATTCCTCCCTCTTCAATGGGCCCCTATGCCCTTAGGAAGCATTTCCGGACCCACGTTCATATGAACTTTTTTACTTAGTTTTGATCACAGAATCGGCCTGTTCAGGGTTGACCGCTAATTATGAGACACCCTATATAAATACAGTTGTGTTTAGAATAGAGAACCAATTATTAAGATTGTGTGTAGTAAAACAATATGACAATCAATGAGACAATTGCATGATTTTTGCAAATACGTGCAGAATAAAGAATGTATTATATTTATCGAAATGGCGTTTGTACTAGACAATTTCGTGGAAAAATAAGCCTAAAAACTGTATTTAAAAATTTAATCTCGCCATGCCCCCATAAAACAGTCGCCGCCATAGTGACCTGTGACGTCAGACGCCGTTCGCACGTGTATACAATTTCTATACCTTCGGACAACGCAGTACATTTGTTTAGAAGAGTTAATTGGTCATTTGTGATATTATTAGGTGTTATTGTGTTAAATAGACATTGGCGTTGAATAAAGTTGCAAAATAGATTCGTAAAATGGGCACAGAAAGTGCATGTCACCGGGAATGGGAGAAGTATTGCATAATGCCATTATAAAAATATTTCACTGTGCCAAAAAATTAAAAGAAAAATGTGGCGTAGGGTGATGAAACGCTAGCAAAGGAAGCATTGCAATATTGTTTGCTTGTGGATACCATTTTAATGTAAGTTTAATTGAAAATACAGATAGGTTTAAGTTCTTCGAAAAAATTAAAATATAAAGTTGTAAAGAATCAATTAAAGTCATTGTAAAAGATAACAGAATACATCTTGCAACAAAAATAATTAATTTTTTTAATCCCGGAGAGAGGGATTTAAATCAGTCCCTCAGAATGGTACAGAAGTACACGCAGGCAGTTGGAATCAAGTTCGGGCTGGACAAATATGCACTGGTTCATCTCAAGAGAGGACGAAGCGGTCCATACGAAGAGGATTCCCAGCTCATAGACGGAAGCATCTTTCATCATCTAGATGCTGGAGAGTCGTACACCTATTTGGGTGTCCCACAGCGGGGCACTCATGAAGTGGCTATGGTGAAAAACGCTCTCCGCGGCAGGTATCGGCACCGCCTCCGACAGATCTGGTCTTTAGAGATGTCGGGTAAGAACAAGGTGAGTGCCACAAATATGCTTGCTGTTTCGATCCTTCTCCACTCCTTTGGAGTAGTGAAATGGACACAAGATGAGCTGAAGCAACTTGATGTAGGGGGTCTCCACGGCAGAGTGGTTTTGGAGGAGGCCTGTAAAGTCATCAGGAGCTCGGATCCCCTTCTCTGCATGGTCCAAGACCATGAAGCAGCAGGGATAGGAGAGTTTGTGTATAAGACAGCGAGAAGAGCAGCCAATGACCTTGGTGTCGTGTTCGATACTGAGCGGGAAAATCCAGACTGTCACCGAGTCGGATCCTGCTCAGTTAAAAGCTCAAATTACACATAAGGGTAAGCCAATGCATGGCCTCTTCTACCGTCCTCTAGAGGTGATTGGCTTATCTGAAAAGCTGACCTTTGCTCTTTTGAGGTCAGCGGAGCTGAATTCTGAGATCGAGGGATTCATAATGGCTTGCCAAGATGGTGTAATTAACACTCTCGTCTATCGTAGTTGTGTCTTGGGTACTGAGGTCCTTGATACCTGCTGCAGGGTCTGCCGTCATCCGCCGGAGACGCTTATGCATCTCCTGTCGGCCTGTCCTGCATATGCGGCCACAGCGAATATCCAAAGACATGATTCAGCCTTACGGGTGTTGTATTATCATTTACCACACTCATATGAGATAGACGAGACGCCAGTACTGCCTTATGCTCCGGGGGATATAGAATATGTTGTGGGGAATGTGCCGAATTTATTGGAACTATTAATTCCCCATACTCAGGCAAATTCAAGCCAATAAGCCTGATGTAGTCCTCCTCGACCACCAGCTTAGGACGATGTTTGTGATTGAGTTATCGGCTCCCGCAGAGAACAACATCGTCCTAAAAGAGGAGGAGAAACGGAGGAAGTATCGAGATCTTCTCTCCGAGCTCCGCAGGCTGTATCCAGACCACTCTGTTAAAGTTGTGGTGCTAATTATAGGCGTCCTGGGTGGAATGAGACATACGCTGCTTTCTGAATTAAAGATCATATCGGCTTGTCGAAATTCTGCAGAGATCTTAGCCGGCAGAATGCAGAAGGCAATCGTCCTTGGTTCGCTACGTCTGCTCAGAACACACGATTTACGGGCGCAATGATTACTGACTCCACGGAGTGGAGAGTGGTCATCGTTTCACTCTTCAGGACAAATAAAACAGCAATATATTTAACAAAACGATGTATTTATGCAATGTAAATGTAAAAAACAAAAAATACATTCGGTATCTTTTAGCTAAAGGCAAACTAAAGATTTACGTCAACTAAATCGGCTGAGGTTTCATTTTCGGGAAGCTCGACCCAGAACTGCTTCTACTTGTAGGCATTTTAGGCCCTAGGTCGTACTACGGTAAAATAGTGTATGTAATTTTATAGTGCATATACGGAAGTTAACAGAACAGCTACTCTGCAGGCTAATGCTCCGCTCGGCATTGAATTACACCTGAAAAACCTGTAGCAACAGCTAATGTTATTCGTCGGCGACCTACCAGACATATACCGGTTTCCTGGAATTCCGTGTTTGCAACATATCGTTATCGTTGTTTCGCGATAGAGGGCGCTAGCTTTCAATGGTTTTTACAGCGATGTAAAACGCTTTATTTCTGTAGCTTTTTAGTTCGGGATGGAGTAGTAGCGAATGGCCGCTATTGCTTTGATGTAACAAAATATGTTCTTGTATAACGGTATATAGCACAAATATTCTGTTTTACCATTGACAAATTAAAAAACAACCTTAAACGTAAACTGGTGCTATATTATTTATGTATTTATATATTTTTTTGTCATGGCAATTTATAACTATAGATGTAATCAATAACTAAGACGATGTATACTATTGCGGCTTAGTAGACTTTGCTGAATATGCTGTTTTACCAGTAATTTATTTAGAAAACTTGAAATTACATGAGAACGGGAGTGAAAAAGTACATAGTATTGGCCGGAAATTAAAAAATCTAGTCTAAAGTTTTTTCACATTCACTGTTTTTCCTTAGCAGGAACACACATTATAAATCTGATATTTATTATCATATCTAAGGGTAGTTTATAAAATATTTTTGAGTAGTGGCACATTCTCCACGTACTTACAAAATGTATGACTCCTCATCTCCTCTCCAGCCTCCCATTTCTGTTGGGATTAGTAACGTTATCGCGACCACCGCTTGGGGTTCATATCTGGGTCTGAGGTGGCCCGAAAGGGTGGCGCGGCGGTGTCATGATCCTAGGCGGCGGTGACGCTGAGACGGGGGTGGGAGACGCCTTAACGCCGTGTCGACACCAGCTGGCTGGGCCTGCGACAGATGTTCCCTGCAGGGCACCGGTGGCTAGATCCTTATAGACGCTAAATATAAATACTGTGGAACTTCAGAGGCGTTGTTAAGATTAAAACTGTCTCTCGCAGGGTAATTTTTCTGTTAACATTCGGTCTTACAATCTATTATAAGTAAACAAGTAAGTATTATTATTCAAGGCATTTGAAATAGAAAATAAGTATAATTTCTGCACGATCCGTCAAATAACGTATTTACTAGTTGGATGAAAAGGAATAGTAGGGTTGTTTACAAATGTCAGATTAGTAAAACCACAGTATACTAAGCAATCAGTAGGGAAATTCAGCTTTCCCGCGTCTTCCAAAAATCCGCCATGTTGTTGGCGACTGACAGTTATTACTATAATTTCTCAATCAATACTTCAATTTATATGAAACTACACTGGATTACAACAGTTAATTAAGTATTAATGCAAAGTATTATAACTACGAAACAACTTTGGTTATGTTTACACCAAATTATTAGCTATTTTGCGTATGTTCTGTGAAATCCGCCATATTCTTGGCGACTTTTTCTAGAGTGGGGGTATTTAAAAACTGCCAGACGTATTTCATTCATAAATTGTCTAATATTCCATACTGATTGCTTAGTATACTGTGAGTAAAACAGTCACTTAGCGATCGGAAAGCAGTAAGTTATGACAAAAATTGATAGGTAATAATTCAAACGACTCAACTGATTGTTTTTTGAAATAGGTTTACCGCTGTTTATATATCTCCAAGTTAATTGTTAACATTAAAGAAATTTTAATCTAAAATTAATTATAACCATATAGTTTTATTATTGCATGGATCGTTCAAAAAACTTATAAAACCATTATTTTTTCTGCTCCTTGCCTTCTTTGTTGTATTTTTTACTGACTATTCCGATCTTTATTTTCATTTCCGTTCATATTTCCTCTACATGTCTCATTTCATTGATGTTACTACTACTGATATTTGATAGTTATCTACTTAAATTTTCATATTCTATTTCCTCTTCATTATTTCTTGGTCCAGCCATGAAAATTCCTGTTCTGGTTTCTAATTTCTGGTAACACTTGTTCCAGTTTTGCCCCTACCCTAAAATGCACAGACAAGGAAACTATTCCCTTGTTTATGGCAAAATGGTCCGAATATGCGTCTAAATGTCTATAAGTCCTTACACACTTTTAATGCATTTTACCTCTAGCTTTTCTATTGCAATGTGATCTATTTGGTTTATTCTTTTCCCATCTGGTGATCGCCTTGCTGCTTTGTGTATTGCTTTCCTTTGGAAATATCTACTTTTTATCATCATATTCTTTTCTTTTACTGTTTTTATTAGTTACTGAATGGGGCTATGCTCTCCTATTGTGGGTTTATACAGTTTTTCTCATATCATACTTTGGGATCTTCTGGTATATTCAATCCAATTCATTATAAAATTCACAGTGGCAATGTCACCCCCAGCATTGGCCAATAATGTTGCTGAAGAACGCCTCATTCTGTATCCGGTAAAACTTTCTAGATCATCAGGGACCCCAAGAAATGCACCCACATTTGAAAATATTTTTGAAATTATGTTGATGCTTGCACATTATTGTGTAGTACATTTTCCAACCACATATCGCACGAAAAATCTCCCACCGGCATTTTAAGGTCTCAGATTGATGTATTTTTAACACATTTCTACAGCATTGACTGGAAATGCTTTTTCCGTGTTCGTGAAACTTCTTGATATATTTGTTTTCCTATCCGGAATGAGTAGGTATAGGTAACTCCCTTTATCTTGGATATGGACGATATCCAAAAAAGTTATTCATTGCATAAACAAGCACCTGCGACTCCCTTGATCGTTGCAACTTGACCGGAATTCAAAATAAAACGTTAAAATTTATAAATTGAAATATTAAAATCGTCTATTTTCTACCTTAACTTGTAAATATTCCTCATCCGGTCTTTTTTTTTTAATTCTTCGATTTGGTTTGTCTCCAGCATCTTTGCCTTCTTTGGATAATTTCTTGATTCTACTTTCAAATATGAAGTAAGGTACTACTATGACTATGGTAACATAGTTCGAAATATCAACACCTTTGTGTACTTTCAACAATGATTTTAGCTTGGAATATTTTGTCCACATCGAAGAAGCAGCAAACTCATTCATTGTTTGTGTCGATCCTGCAAATTTGTTCACTCTTGTTGACAAATAAACAAACGCATGTCATAGAAACGATTCCAAGACTTTCAGCTAACAATCAATATTCTTGATTAAAATAAATTTGTCAAATATGACGTTTTTTAAAACTATAATTTTTCACCTGCTCTCACACGGCTTTCACTGCCCTAAATGACCAGTTTCGACCGTGGTCGTGGATAAAACGTTGAATTACACTGGGGAAAATAATCAGCCTCTAATCCTTCCGAAAAAATGTAAAAAGGCTTGTTAATTTCCTTAAATAATTAATAACTATAAATAATATCACAGGATTTATAAAAATAGGCTGTTGTTTATAAATAGGAGCATACAATAACGGAGGCATGTTTTTAATTATGGCAAGGTTGTTACTTGTTACTCTAAACCAGTAATAACTACTGAACTAAACTAAATTTTGCGCTCTCGGTTAATAATATTGGCGAGCGTAGGAATTAATTAGAAACAATGCGAGTCATGCATATTTGCCAGCAAATGCATAAAGGTATGCAACAAATATGAACTCGTCTCCAATATTTAGGGGTGTTTTGGGGGGTTTGTGGCGTATTTTCGGGGACGATCCGATCATATCACGCTAGTAAGTGCTGGAATTCACTATAATGTGTCATTGGCGTCATAATTAACATTCCATTAACAACATTGCCAGACTTTGCGTTATTTTATTCTCTGGCGTCGGGTGCTAAAATTCCGATTTGATGAAAGCAAATGACTGGATCAGAGGAAGCGCCACTGTTTGCATTTGTATTTATTTATTGCCACCGAAAGCATTCGACAATTATTTAACTCCATTTTTATCTGTAAATTTATACAGGACGAACGAGTAATATTTGAAGAGACATGTCTTCAAAACAATTAGACAAAATAACAAAAGCTATTTTTTAGAGGTCTCCAAAAAATAGTTGATTATACTCGTATTTAATGGCCTAAGTTTCTGGTTAAGCCTATGTCGTCAGATGTCGTTATTTGATATATTTAGAAGTTTACTCAATTTTCTATGAAAAGTCAAATGCGTGACTATATTTTTATTTTATTATATTATTACTAGTAAAATAGTTTCAAAAAATAGCTATCATTTTCGAAACTTAATAAGTTATAAACAAAAATACACCTTTAAAAATGTAGAGTAAAATTTCACTCAAACTCAACACAATTGGTGGTTAAAATGAGTATACACTTGATTGTGTTGACATAATAGCACAATTTGTTTAGTACTGTTCTTTCAGTTGTTAGCTAAATAAATCTTTTGAGTAACATTGAATAATTTTTGAGTTAGCTTATTAAACTATGTGTTATTACAAATACAAAATTGACTTATATTATCAATATATTTCGTTGTTTCTTTGACAAATCTTCTCTATCACACAAAATTGTGCTGATAAACCCATTTCTTTGTTAAAATGTTCAGTTACTCAAAATTCAACATCAAAATAATTTCACTCATAAATGAGTTTTAGGTTACTCAATTACATTTTTTACAGTGTATGCTATAGCTTCTATAGATACCAAATTACACCATCTGATGTTTCAAGCTTAAAAAAACTTAAGTATTGTTATATACTCGCGACAAGAATTCAGACGACTTACGTCATACGAACACATGAATAATTCATTATATTTTCATCACAATGTTTAAGAAACTACAACTGACAGTAATAAAACTATATACTACACTAAAAGTTGGCATTATATATTGCACTAAATTGCAAAAAATGATTGTTTTTAAAGCGACCAAATATCAAAAATTACGTTGACAATAAACCCACCCACCCCTACACCTTACTTTACAGATAGAGCAAAATAACAAATAAACAATTTTTAAAGTGACAATGGGAGAGTGCAAGACCGTTCAACGTAATAATGGATTTAAAGGTTCGCCATACAGCGGTAAAATTTGAAAGTGGAAAATAATTTTAATAGACTGCTCGAGGTCACTTTTGTTATAAATATTTTTTCCAGTAGGACAAGTAGATTCCGGGATGCAGCCGCTGGTCGACCTTAACGGGACACTCGGTACAATAATTATGGATTGTTACTCAGTGAAATATTTTTCTCCACAAAATTGTTTGTAAAAATAATCGCATAACCATTGTTAAATAATAATAATAATAATAATAATAATAAGAACACTTGAACTATTGATATGACTCTATATTTATAATTTCACAGAAAATTGATATATCAAAAATTGGTTATAAACCCTAAACAAATTTGGCGTGACTTAAGTAGTTGATCGTTGCCAGTAACATAATGTGCATATCCCTAGGATTAGCTGAGATTCGTTAACCTGTCCTTGTTGTTCTAGGGTTAGGCTTTGTACTCTGTCAATTCTCTGTGACAGTTTTATAATATCTCATCCTACTGTTTTCAAATTGTTTTTTAATATTGTTTTCAAAATCAACACTTGTATAAATTGTTTCCAATACGTCTACATATAATCCATAATGTTCAAATCGGCACTACGAAGCGATCAAACGTAGTATCTTTCTATACATTTATTGTGAAAAATGATCGATTATATTAATGACTTAAAAAAGAGGTCAATACCCAGACAGCACATAATATCCACTGGATATCTATAAAACAGCCGAATATCCACTGAACATCCAATCCACGATAGATATCTAATGGATATACCATTAAATATCCAGAAGATAGCCCGATGTCCATGTGCACAATAGATGTCTAATGGGCATATAATAAATATATCATATTTTCATATCTATAATAAATATCTGATGGATATCCATTAAGTTATTGTAAAACATAAAAATAATTAATTGACTTATATTTCAGAAATGAATTGCTGGATTATAAAAAGGTAGCCCAAAATTAAGCAGGAATTGAAATTATTTATCCCGTAATTTATATTAAAAAAGTTTTTATTCGTAAGTCGTAAGATGTTTTGTGAATCGTGATTGCTGTTTTACCGACCGAGGCACGTCACCGCGGCCATCTTGTAGTTATACGTCAGTGTTAACTTTCCAAACAAAGCTCGTTTTATATTGTGAATTATTATCTGTTTTTTGTGTTTTCGAAAAGGAAATCAATTTTTCTGGCTGGTAAGAAGCATTTTCAATAAGTTTTGTGATAGGTATTTAATATTTTTAAAGATTATCGCACGCTTTTATTGATATACGGCACGATATCTAAAATTTTCATAAGTAGGGTTATAACCTAATTTTTCTTATAGATTATGGCATCAAAACGTATTCTTCGAATTTCCAGTATTGTAGATTTCTTTAAGGAAGAATCGAAGCTTATTTCTCGTGGAGAGAATTCAGTGGAATCGAATCACGTAAAGGATATGCAGTTTGATGCAGACTTGCTTTTCATCCATGGTAACGTACATGCCAGTATGAGAGATCGTTTGTACAAAGTGGAGGTAATGAAAATAATAAAATAACTGACAAGAGAAATTACCGTATTTATTGAAAATTATCATCAGGACAACTTATATGCCATCATATGGCAGCATTGGCGATTTTTGCTTACCATAATATATATGTAACAGACATAGCTTGCTCCTGGAGTGTCAAGAAAGCAAATAAAACCGATGCAGTTAAGACGATCGATGAAATTTTCCCAAAAAAGAAAAATCATGCCTTTACAAGTGGAACTGTTACGGACACTCAGATTAAGGAGTTTAAAGCCAATTTGGGGATGTTTGAAAATGCTGTGGGATTTACTTGGCTTTTAAGGAGTGAGCCCAGAGTTATGGAAGAAATAACAGACATTGAGGCGATCATTTTTAACAAAGATTATTTGGAAGCCGATAACAAAATTAATTATTTTCAAAATGCTGTTAAACTCACCGAAGGAAATGTTTTAGATATAACTAAAAACAAATGACCAATTATCAAACAAACTTTGGCTCATAGCCAGGAAAAACAGGCTAACTGCAAGTAATTTTGGAGTTGTTTTAACAGCTGAAAAATTTGAGATTTCCCCATCATTGTTTGCAAGACTGACAGGTAAAATTCTTGATTTTTTTAAAAACAATCAAATAAAATGGTTGGTTAACGATGAATATTATCACTCCAGTGAAAAAGTACTGAGCAAATTTTATATTTTATTAAAATATATAGGTACACCATAATATACCTACCATTTTATAATATATATTACCAACTACAAATTAAAATTACAATTTAATGTTACCCGGTTTTTCTTCATTATATCTTCGCCTCTCTTTTTTCCAGAAACCTATACACTAGATGGGGTAAAGGCGATTCAGTGGGGTAAACAACACGACAAGGAATCGCCATTAAAAAAAATGTTGATGCCAAAATGTCCTCAAATATTGTGGAATAAATTAACGTGCTGTCAAAACATGCAGAAAAAGAAATAAATTTGTTGTAATATTGCCATATTAAAAAAACCCCAGTGTAGATATATATTAAACTACTATTTGTTAACCGTGTATATTTTGTTCATTTTACAGAAAGAAGAATCAAGAAAATGAAGAACATGCAAATAATTTGTAATTTTTATAAACAATTACTTAATGATATCTAATAATAATAAAAATATTGAACTCTTTGTGCACATGAAGACTATTGCTTTGTGTTCCCGATCCCAAATTTTGGAAACTAGAGTTAGAAGGAACTGCTTGCATTCTTTTGGTTTCTGATGATTCTTATGTTCTTAAGATGAGTAAAGAGAGATGGCTCCCAGGTATTTGAGTTAGGTCATTTAAAATACACTGGCTGTAAATCGACAGATAGGTAATACTAAATATCGAAGTTTGAAATAAATCTGCCAATTTAAATCATATGTCTTAATTGGATGTGGCATACAGGGTGTTCCTAAATAAGTGTCACAACAGAAAATTGTAAATTCCTCATGAAAAAAGAAACATTTCTTTCCCCTTCCATTTTTCTCTCCGGGCTTTTTTCGAGATACAGGGTGTCAAAACTTTACAAACAGGGTAGTCAAAGTTTTTGTAAATTTTACTCACCAAGTTGATAAAAAAATTAGTTCAAATTTAATGTGTTGTCAAATTGCATTAAAATTGTTAATTATGACTACATTTTTTTTTGAATTACAAAAGATTTTCAAAATCTTAGAAAAATGTTTGTTTTTATTAATAAAGCAATAATCAATTTTTCTTGAAAACGGTCGACTATAGAGCATAACTCTTTGTGTAGAATTCATAGGCACTACATAATTTACAGTCAAATGTCAATTTTTCCAGTTTCGTAAAAGTTAGTGAGGGGTAAACCCTTACGATACCTTAAAATCTCCACCACTGGCACGTTCAATGAATTTGAGAATAGTGCAAAAAAGTAGCTATTAATAGTGGTAATGTATGTACGAAAGATCAGTCCAATAGTTTAAACGGTTCCTAAGATATTGGCAAAAACCTAAAAAAAATTAAGTTTTAACACCCTGTATCTCGAAAATCAAAGCTCAGAGAGAAAAGTGGAAGAGGAAAGAAGTATTTCTTTTTTCATGAGGAATTTACAGTTTTCTGTTGCGACACTTATTTAGGAACACCCTTTATATGTGGCTCAATTGCAACCAGGGTTGGATATGGATATGCAAATTATGTGCAAAAGATATCCTATTAATCTCTATTGGATATTATTGTATAGATATTGGATACCCATTGTATATCACCACACATATCCATAGGATATTTTCTATATCCTGGATATAGGCGGACATTTGGATATCCAGAAAATGTGGATAAGACATCCACTGATATCCATTGGACATATTGGATATCCACAGAAGATATCCTCTAAATATCTAATAAATATACTGTGCTGTCTGGGTAAAGAGGTCAATGAAAAACTTATTATCTCATTTTTGATTATAGATGTTTATCTATGGATATAGGTATATTTGAAACAAAGAAAATATGGAGATAGGTACTGCTTTCAGAACAAACATTACAGAAAATTAGAGACAATCTTTTCAACATTTCAGTAGATGATGTACAAAATGGAGATTTTGGAAAAGGATGAAATTGCGTGTGGTTCGACGGAATGATATGTGAATATTATAGATTTGTTTTCGATCTATATTATTTAAAAATTGTATAACAACTAATTTTTTTAAATGATGTACCCTTTCTGAACTGTTTTGCTGTAGTCGATGCTTAACTGCAGATGTTTGGTCATACTTAACAGATGGCATCTTCAGTGACCCTCGTACGTCGAGCGGCGACTGAATCATTTAGCCACCAGAAAATAGAACTATAACGTGCGACACCATTGCAATCCATTATCTGCTGCTGTTAACTTCAGTATTATTAGTTAAAATTCAGATGACTTACGTCATACAGATAAATGAGTAATTCATTATATTTTGATCAAAATATTTAAGACACATCAACTGAGAATAATAAAACTATATACTACAATAAATGTTCGTACTATGTATGTTACTAAATTACAAAAAAAAAATGTTTTTAACGCGACAAACATTTAGGTTGACAATAAAAACAATTGCTTTGTTGTGAAAGAAGTTTCAAGGACACCATTCACAGTAAGTATGTTTAGGTCTATTTGTAATTATTAGTCATTTTGAACATATAACTATGTATTGGGCATTTTATTCTCTGTTGTGAAGGCAGCTTTAAGGAAACCAATTCACAGTAAGTATGGTTAGGTCTATTTGTAATTATTATGTACATATATTTTACATAGTAGGTATGCAACGTTGCCATATTCAATGCCTGTTTGAAAAAAAAATTGTTAAATCAAATATTTTTTGTTTGGTGCAATTTATCATACAACAAAATAGAGATACTCATATTCCGAACATCCTGTATAACTCCATTTGATAATGGTTTATAGGAATATTACAAAGAATTCAAAGTTTCCATAATATCTTCAAATAATTAGAGTTAACTAGCTAATAATTAACTGAAAAATAAATTTGTATTCACGCCAATGAAATTTTATGCTTTTTGATTTAAACCCCACTCGTTGTAAGTGAAACAATAATTTAATCGCTGTCTTAATTAATGCCCCAACCATTGTACCGATCGGGCTATGCGTCTTACTAGTCCAATTGGTAAATTGTTCCCTGACATATATATCATTCTCAGACCTCAAGAGAGGATGATACATGGCCGAAGGAGTTCTAATATATCTTCTCCTCCACTCAACGACTGTCTGCGAGCGGGATTTGTAGTTTCTAGATACACTCCAGTTAAAACTTACTAATTTAACGTTGAGTCTGCTCTTTATGTATTAAAATATTAAATAAGTTTACTACTGTTAAATATTGAGTAAATAAAACTCAAATCAGGTATATAATAAAAAATAAGATATCTAAACGAAAATACAAGCACTTATTTAAAAACGAATTTTCTCAATAGCTTTTTGAACTGATTTAAATTCACAATTTTTTATAGTCGTTGTTATTTTATTAAATTTAATCGAGCCCCTGTATAAAACAGAGTTTAACATTTGGGCGGTGCTCCATCAGCAAAACAAAGTCCGTACAATTCTCTAAAAACTTTTAATTTATCATAGATATGCAAACATGGAAGTTAGTTAGTTCTACACCGCGTATCATAGATATATTCAGGTAACAAATTCAGTTTGAATATAAACAAATGTACACCAAACATGATTCTATGTTTGACAGACAACATATTTAGAACATTCAACATTGCTTACTATTACATTTTAATATCATTCTCATAGCTCTGTTTTGGATTTTTTCCAAATGACTAATTTTATATTTTGGCAAATGAAACAACAAAACTGAGCAGAACTTCAAATAACGAAGTGCAAAAGCGACAATCTTATAATATAGTCCGCATGGGCATGAAAACTTAAGCTGAAATCTAAAACTGTACCTAAATACTAAATTCTTTATCATAAAGAATGTGTCCCCATGTACAGTAGTCTGCACATTCTCAGTATTCAAACCTATTCTTGACATTTTGACGAGCACTTAGAATTTGAATTTAGTTGTATTTAAATTTAATTTATTATCGCAAAGCCAATCAAATAAGTTGCTAGGTTCATTACGATTTATAACTACTTGCATTTGATCAAGATTTACCTATTATATAGAGCATTGTGTCGTCCGCAAACAAGACCATATTACATTTTTGGGTCACTTTTACCATATCATTGATATACAATAACAACAATAATGGACCCAAAGCCGTTCCCTGTGGTACACCGTACTTTTCACTTTAAGATTTAGGCACACAATTTTTATACAATACACGTTGGGCTATATTACAAAAATAAGACATAAACCAATTTAAAACGTTATGCCTAACCTATATGCTCTAATTATTGTATCAATATTTACCTATCTACTGTTTCCAAAGCCTTTTTAAAATCCAAAAATACGACCAACTCAAGATTATTATTGTTAATAGCAATATTTTTTCAAGTAACATTTTCTTGTGTTTTAGCGGAAAGACTTTATCTGAAACGACAACAATTTTTACCCGGTGCATTGAATATTTCAAATAGTTAGAATTATTTCGAAAACAGTAACTCCTAACGACTTTAACAAGATATACTTTTTTCACATAAAAAAGTAGGAAAATCGACTGTTTTAATAATCAGGTTATATATATAAGTTGTAGAAATGGTCTGACATTTAAAATAACATGTTGTGCCATAAGTGGGGCTTTCTACTAATGACATCAAAATTAGAAACAAATTTGAATATCTCGCAACCAAAAACCCACGATCTTCAAAATGTATCCAAATATTTGGATTTCTTTAAAAGTTGGTTATCCCCGATTGGTTGATGGTTGATCTTTTTGAAAGTAAACCCATAAACTAGGATGAATTTATTAATACAGGAGCAACTTCAACAAATCAGCAGGTAAAACTAGTTTTTGAACAAGGATGCCACAAATTCTGGTTACAATTTTATATCCTGCATTATGGATCATTGTATAGAAGCTGTTGATAGCTTTCCCGTCTTCTTATTTAGTAGACGTGAATTTAGTGTAGTTATGAGCCTCATAATGGAAAAATGAAACCCACTGGAAATTAGTGCTTGTGGAGACTTACAGTTGAACATAAATAATCTCATCATCCCATCATGTTCATCCATATTACTGACAAATTAATAATTTTATTTTGTATTTTAAAGCAATAGTTACAATTTTATTAAATAATACTTTAAATATCAAAAAGTTTGATTTATATTTTATTTTTACGTATGTACACCAAAAATTTTTTTTATTACGCTGTTTTGTAGAGTTACTGTAAGAAGAGGTCCCATTGCAAAAAATAAAGATATCAAAACCGTATTGTCCTTGGATAACTACAACAATTGACATAATGATGAAAGTCAGGGATAATGCACTATCTCAGTATATACGAGCGCTAAAAATTATCAACAGTGACTGTTACGCTAAAATATTTCAAAGCTTTTGATTGTCTTGATCACAGTTTACTTTTAGCAAAATTAAATTATTATGGCGTTTCTAACGCTTCGTTATTACGGTTTAAAATGTATTTATTTTCCAATGAAATAAAAATTAACAATGGTGTACCTCAAAGGTCTATCTTAGGTCCTCTGCTATTTGTAATATACACAGCTGATATTCATTAGTATATCCAATCAAAAGTGCATTGTTAGTTGGACGATGCCCTAATGTATGTATCTTTTAAACAAAATCAACAGAATTTGTAAAAATTTGTTTTAAAATTAACGCCAACTAAGACAGTTATATTATTTGGAACTTCCCGACCATGTGTGAAGATTTGATCTGAGAATAATTTAAATTTATCTGGCCTTGTCATAGAATTTTAAAGTAGTGGCTTTTATTTAAATAAAGATTTATTTAATAGTAAGTTTGGGAACCACCAAATATACTCAAATTTTTGTATCTTCACAGTTGTTTATAGTACCCAAAAGCCTACTTTTCAGCTAATATCAACATTTTGTGGACAAACCTATTAGGACAGCAAATAGGTTTTGAATCTGTGACAACCTGGGGATCTACCGTGTTTCTAGATAATAATCACCATTACCTTAACATACTCACATTGCAGTATGTTACAGTTTGAAGGAGTTTTGGAAAAACTTCTACTTGATTAATTCTGAAAAAAAAACATTAAAAGAGTTTAGTGCTTCGACTCATTTCTATGCAATTTTGTAACTCAGTTTTGCATTTTATAGTAGTAATTAATGAAATATATTTGCAGACAATTTTTTAATGTTTAAGGAGCAATAAAAATTTAATAAATGTTAAATATTATTACATTTATTTATTAGTTTTCAAATTAAAATAAGTAGTTTATTGTCAAATCAAATGGCATAATTGCCTTTTGATTTGGCTGACCCTGATAAGATTAACAACTACTTTGCTTCATTTTTACAAAATGTCTCTAATAAATGTGATGATCAAATAATCTTTTATAATAATAATAGGATAGATAAAGATATATCTTTTAAATTTTCTCTCACTACTGTAGATGAGGTTCATTCAATACTGAACAGTATTAAAACAGACGCATTTGGTGTTGACAATACTACTCCCACGATGTTGAAGTGCTGCAGCCCTTTTATTGACCGCTATGTTACTCACATAATTAATTGTTGTATTGAGAGACAATACTTTCCTTTCATGTGGAAACAGGCGATTGGTTTGCCTTTACCTAAAAAAATAACCCTACCTCTCTTTCTGACTTGAGAATAATCAGTATTTTGCCTGCTCTTTCCAAAATTTTCGAAAATTTGTATATAATCAAGTGTATAATTATTTCACAAATAGCGATCTTTTGCCTCAGACACAGTGTGGTTTCAGAAAGGGAAGTGGCACCTCGACTGCTCTAGTTACTGTCACAGATGACTTAATAAAAGCTCAAGACTTGGGATTAGTTAGTGTTGTGGCTTTATTGGATTTTTCTAAGGCCTTTGATACAATAAACCATAAGCTTCTGTGTTCTAAACTTAAATATTATGCGTTTGACGATGATTCACTCACACTCATTAACTCTTATTTACATGGTAGATCTCAGCGTGTGCTTGTTAATAATATTTTCTCTTCCAGTTTAGAAATTCTTTCTGGCGTTCCTCAAGGTTTGATCTTGGGCCCCTTGCTTTTTATAATATATACTGCTGGAATATTAGAATCAGTTAAACAGTGTAAACTACAAGCATACGCTGATGATACTCAACTGTATTTTCACTTCAATGTTGAAGAATCTCGGCAGGCAAGTGATATCATCAATTCTGAGTTAGAAACTATTAAACAGTTATCAGAGGAACATGATTTAAAATTGAATTCTAATAAATCTAAAATTATGTTTTTTGGTAGTAAGAATAAGGTACAAATTGCATAGTAAATCAAAATTTTAATATTTTGATTGATGGTGTTCCAGTTCCCACCTGTGACCATGCAAGAAATCTTGGAATAATTCTTGACAATAATTTGCGTTTTAATGAGCATGTTAAAACTTTACTGCAGAAAGCTTATTCCTCTCTTAGACTGATTTACAGTAGTCGTCACGTTCTTAATAAAAAACTTAAAATTATGTTATGTGAGTCACTTGTTCTTTCTCATTTTAATTATTGTGATTATGTGTATGGTCCATGTCTTACTCAACATGAGAAAAGCAGAATTCAGAAAGTTCAAAATTCGTGTTGTCGTCTCATCTATGGCCTAAGAAAATATGATTATATTTCTCACAAAATTGATGAGAGCAAGTGGCTTAACATGGAGAATCGTAGGCGTCACCATCTCTGCTGTTTTGTCCATAAAATTATAACCGTTCCATCTCATCATTCACTGAGAACAAATTTTATTAAGCGTGGTAATGTTCACTTCAGAGATATTAGATTCAAAAATAAATTCACTATGCCCCATCACAGAAGTGCGTTTTTAGAAGATGTTTTACTTATAATGCCATCAAATTGTTTAATTCTCTTCCTGATGAATTTAAAAGATTTAATATTAACAAATTCAAATTTAAAACTAAACAATATCTGTTAAGTAGGCAGCAAATTTTGCAAATTTTGTAACTTATAGTATGTTAATGTGGTTTTCTTAATCTCTATTTATTTGTTCTTTCATTTGTGTATATGTGTGTATGTTTACTTATGCTTGCTTGTGGTTGAGTTGAGTAGCTTTAGCTATACTTCGCCATGAGATAAGTGATATAACAACCAACATTTTTGCTGATTGATTCCGTTGATTGTATTTTTATGTTTAAATATTAATAAAGTCGATTTATTATTATTATTATTATTATTATTATTATTATTATTATTATTATTATTATTATTATTATTATTATTATTATTATTATTATTATTATTATTATTATTATTATTATTATTATTATTATTATTATTATTATTATAATTCTATAAATACGTCAACTAAAACCCTCTATCTAGACAAAGCCAATAGCATTTTCGCCATAAAGTTCACAAACGGATCTATATTGTAATACCGTTCATCACCTCACCATTAATAATTATGGTAATGTTGAAAACGGAAAATAATAGACACCTGCTTGTTTTGACCCGTATTTGCTGCACTAATTTAGTTGAGATTTGCACCAATAAAGTTTATTAGTATAAAATTAAATGAATCTATTCGTGGCAAAATAATAGTAATCGTCCAATTATGCTTACACAAATCCGCTTTCGTCATCGTGGAATTTCCACAGCGTTATAGTATTTACATTACAATACACAAACGTCTGTTTACATCATCAATACCGTAATACGGCAGCTGTCACCTGTATCTACAGAAACAAATCGGGCTGAACGGCATGTGACGTCACACCAATGATATCGCGTTTGGGGTCACGTGTTTTTGTTTACAGTCCATTGCAATTTATTAATGTTAATATTTTAATTATTATATGATTATTGCCGTTAGACATATTCTGACCTTTCAATATGTTTGAAAGACTACCCATTTCAAACCAACATAAAATTCATGCAACTTCCCCATTTCTATTATTATCAGGAAGATGTTAGTACAATTTACACTTACACTTTATTCAAGTAGAGTAGACACAATTAAGAGGATAATAAAACAAACATTTATTTAAAAATTTCTCTTCTAATTAAGAGTTCCTTGAAGAATTTTTATATCTATCGCGAGCACTGTGGAGAAGGAAATTTTTAAGTAACATTTTTTCTAATTTATGCCCTCTGCCCCTGTATTAATTATAACCGCACCGCCCTTTCAACTTCATAATAACTTTAATGAAGAACTCGCCGAGTAAATATAAGGACCCGAGCAGCCCTTGCCGTTTGAAAAAATTAGCATCGGAAGTGTTGTAGGAGGGCCCAGGAGTAAGGTAGAAACACGGTGGGGTGGCAGCCAGGGACGGAGAAGTTGTTTCGTAAAATAAGGAAACCGTTTATTCAAATATACTTAAGTATTACTCATTATAGGGTCGTTTCTAGTTTTTTCCAAAATATTTGCATAAAATAATTAATATGTTCTATCATTTTTCCTAATTAACTGGAAATACTTTCATACCATAATGTACAGGGTATTTTAAAATTAGTATGCAGTAATTTACAAGAACTTTTATTAATAATTTTTCATATTTTTTTATTCTATAAAGAACGATCGTTTCTAAACCAGCTATGCCTTATCATACCACTACCACCCCTAAATAGGGTCACAATAAATATATTTTTTAAGGGTATAATATTCGACCAAACAGTGCAGCTTTTATCAGGCTCCGCCCATAAGCACCTTCAACGGCAAATTTAACTTTGTGCCCCTGTAAGTTAGGCAATTGTATGAAGAAATTTAGCAAAACATGTCTTCTTGGTAGACAGATTTCATGAATATAAATGCAAAAAATTTAAATCTGAGGCAATTGTCTGTTATATGAAGACTTGATTTACTAGCCTACAGCTTTCTTTTTTTATAATAGTGCCTAACAACGTCTCACCGCAGTCCTAAATGTGGGCAATATTGCGACCAAAATATTGTTCAGATCTATTTTTTTTTTGAAAATATGGCTCTGCTGACTAGTAAAATAGACTTTTATTAGTTGATTAAAACTTGCCCAATCTTAATACGAATTTCCATTGAGGAGAAATATGAAAGCGCGTGGACGTCTAAAAACAGCTTTGTAAAATTGCGAACATTACAGCCTTAAAGCAACACATTGGGCATTCGATGTAGTCGATAACGTTTAAGCAGATCAGCTGATATTTTACCGAATTATCTTACACCTTTAATTATTTTCCTGCCTTATGCATTTTTCAAATTTTTAGTGTGGTTAGAATACCTAACTGCAACCTTAATCATCACTAAAGCTAATCCATACAAATGTTTTCCACTGTAGCAAAGTTTGATTTATTCGTCGGCAAAAAAATCAAAATTGCACTTTGAAGTTTAGAAATTTACAACAATTTACAATGTTTTGTCATAGAAATTATTAAAATGTGAAATTATTGTTCTTTTTTGACTGAGTTATGTTCTACTCAAAACATTGATCATGTCTAGAAGCTAAATGAAGCAAAGTGTGCCATTTTTAACTCTGGAGCAAGCATATCATATTTGCTACTTTATTTAAGGTATATATTCTCTATCAATCTTCTCCAAATTGTTCCATCTCTATTCAATTGGATTTAGAACGTGTTTCATTTTAACTAAAACCGCGGCCTTCACCGATGTTATTTGATATAATTAACAATAGTCAATGTTTGTCATGAAATAAATTCTAAAATGTTGACTTAAAAAGAGCAAAGAACTTTATCTTCACTTCAATTCACCATTATCCATACAGTTAAGATTATGATTTATCTCAAAGACATAGGCATGTTTTAAAATATTATTTTCCAAATTAATATTTCACACTTGTTAACATACTATAAACATTATTTAATATTGTTACGGAAGCTCACCTACCTTTTAGTTTGTTAATTATGTTCCTGTTTACGTTATAATTTATAATTCTTGTCCACATTCTATTTGATTCTCGAGACCGCGGAAACTTGTAGCACCCTAAAAACCTATATAAGCGGATCGGTTTCGCCGCTGGAGTCAGTTTAGATTTAGAACCCGAAGGCGAGCAACTAGCGTCAAAGTAAAGCGTTGACAGTTATGAAATTTGTTTGAATCATATTTCTTTTGAAATCAAAAGTGACAATAAAGTTTGTTTGTCTACGTAACGTGTTTCTACGCTAACCCAACGTAGACATTATATCACAAAGTAATACCTTATGGGTTACAATATTGTTTCAGTTCTCATTAATATATAATTATTAGCAATGCAGCAGCAGTCAAGTCAGAGATATTTGCAGCTAACCTATGAGCCTCCTTCTCTCTCTTATTTAGTGATGAAATGATAGAAGGTCAGTTTACTTCTAGACTTGCTAATTAAACATTGTATGCAAAATAATGGTTAACAATAGAAATTGGTGGAAAGAAGAACGTCTGTCGACAGTTGGAAGAGCATAGCTTGCGTTTGCCTCATACAAGAACACTAGAATAGAGCTCTAGCCCCAAAGTAGCCTTAAGTAACCCAGTAGTTTAGTAAGATCATCTATTATGGTAATAGTAACTTGTCTTATGCATAAGTACTACCTCTTGCAGCCAAGCGAGAGAAGAACTGTTAATAAAGTTATTGTTAAATGTTCTTAACTAATTTTTTCCTGATATTCAGTGGAAGCACGCCATCCCATTCGTGGCAATATAGAGGAATCATGCTTTAGATTATTGATTACTGTGCCATTGTATTGAAAATAGTTTTCTCCTGGACAGTAAGCAGGTATTAGGAGAGGTATGAAATTATGTTATATGTAGGTAGCTTCTACAAGAGAAGAGATATAAATATAGTGCAATAAAATGTTTATTGCATTCATCTGTCATTCTACTGCAGTATTTTGTTATCATGACAAACATAAACGTTCAAATCGACGTCATATTTTCCTAGACTTCGTGTCATCTAAATAAAGTTTATGGTTTTTGCATGAACGTAGAAAAAATATTGTATGCAACTCGTACAAAAAGTAAGTGTTCATTAGACGCGACGTGGCCGTCGGGCCGAGTTGGACAACACGACAAGTGCAATAAGCACTTTTTGTACGAGTTGCATACAATATTTTTTGCTACGTTCATGCAAAAACCAAAAATTGTTACATAAATTACTATTGTTCGTTCCTGAAAAAAGAAAACACAATTTTTAGGAAAGAGAAGCGTTAAAAATCTTTCGTTTGAATCTGTTCAGCGGTTTTTATTAATTTGAAAAATATACATTTATGCCATCGTTCCATTGTCTTTTCCTATCTACTGCTCAATTCAGTACTGCATCTAAAATGTTCAAATAAAATAATAATTAATTACAGCTTACATTCATTACAAAAATATTGAAATAAAAGAGTACGAATATCCTTTTCGTACAAAGAAACCTCCGCCTACTATGAAAACTCCGGAGAGGAAGGATCCGCTAAAGACTCGGCTGGTTTACCTATAAACTACCCTTAATTCCTACATCCCTCTAAATTACAATCCCCATTCTTCCAGCTTACTTTATTTTCCTTTACCTCGCAGGGGTAACTAAATAACTGGCCCATTATGTTCTGATAGGCCCCTTTGCAAAAACGTTCTTCCGTAGAAGGGTCGTAAGGGTCATCATTAGAACAGGCTCCCGCTTTGCAATATATGATGCCGGATTTACATATACATGTGTTTTATAGTTGAATTGTTGTGTTTTGGGCTTTCCTCCTTTGATTTTAATTTTATTTTACTGCTTTAAATTTGGGTTTTATGCTGCAGATTTACTCCAAGGGACCGATTTGAGTATATATTGGCATTTAGGATATAGTGGATTTTTAAAGACAGGTCGAATTGCAGCTCAGTTATTATTGACAGTAATTTCTGTTTCATCTTATTTGAAAGACCTAAATAATAATTAAATACTACCTATAAATTTTTTTAAATTTTTAGTTAGTTGTTATACAGGGTATTCCATAAATATGGTCCATAAGTACAGGATCTAGTTCCTTGAGATATTTTAAGAAAAAGGTTTTTCTCTTACCTACATGAAAAGTATTCACTTTGTTCCCTCATTTGAGGGAGGAGAGTATCACTTTTTCTCCCTAAGGAGGAAAAGTAATTTCATCTCTCATTATTAAATATTGATCTAAAATTTTGGTCGTATACCTATGGAGCACTCTGTATATTCTGCATAACCATAAAGTTTGGATACGGATTTTAGTAACAAAAATATGCATACCCAATTTCACTTTAGTATAAAAAAAAACAAATAAAAACATCCTAGACTTCTAGAGAAAAAACTCAAGTAAAAATATCCTAAGATTCATGTGCATTCAATAATTAGCAACATGCGAGAATTAGGTACACATTGTGAACTTTTGTTGTTAGTTTTGAAAAAATGGAAAGTGATACTAGTGATTCTGATTTTACAAGAAGCCAACATAGCGGCGTTAAACTTACTTCCGCAAAAATCTAAAGTATCTATATACACTGTGAGATGTAACTGGTCTGCTACTTCCTGCTCGGCCTAAGCGGCTCGACTTGTAGAAAGCGACCTACAATATCGTAGGTACTTAACCGCAGACCTCTCGCCCCGGGCGATGCGCCATTAAATTTATAACTGGTCCAGTTACATCTCACCTGCACTCGATTTATATGTGAAACTACATATGAAGGAACAGCCAGTTCAATTGTCGGCCATCTCACCTATGGCATACTGATGAGGGCTAACAAGCCCGAAACCGGTCTATGTCTGGTGGAGTGGCCGACAAGGGTTCTTGGCTGTTTCACACAGATACTGCAGGTATAATTCAATGCCGGTCGGGGCATTAGCTCGCGGAGTAGTTGTTTCCTGCAGTATCATTTATAAAAATATCTATATACACTATTTTTAATAAAAGAAGTAACTGAAGAAGTAATATGTACAAAGGGAAAATAAAGTGTAACTAGATCATTTAGGCTGTAAATTAAGAGAACTATTTTATTTAGTTTTTGATTTACAAAGAAGAAAAATAAAAACAAAATAAATCTAGTGTTTAAGCGCGAGATATTTAAATCACTCCTTTTAGTTTAAAAATAGAGTATAGATATGAAAGTATCCAGTACAAAAAATGGGTCCAAAACAAGAAAGTAAGAAATCATTTAGAAAATGTTTTAGTTGTTTAGTTTTCAGTAAAAGGAAAATCATTATCAGCTTCAACAGTTTGGTGCAAATATTCAATGTTACGCACAATGCTACAATAATTGAAAGATAATGTTGATAATAGGTCTGTTCCAACAAGAGATAGTGACTGATTTGAAACTGTTAGAATTATTCGACCAGTTAAGTTGTGAATGTGTTTTCAGTGAATATAACTCAAGAAGTAGTTGGACGAACATTTCTGACATTTTCAAACTAGTCCCTGACTGCTGTTGGAACAAACCTTTTAAATAATCCAAAATTGATAGCATTTTTAAAATGTCAAAATGCAGGATACAAACCAAATAAAGCTAAAACCTTTACCAGAGAAGATATAAATAAATTTTTGCTTGAGGTACCTCACAATGTTTTGTTAGTAATAAAATATTAAGATTTACCCAATATTATTGTGTAAATTAATGTAATTTTTGAGACGCATGTCAATGTGATGAGCTTCTCAAAATGACAGTCTTATAATAACCAAAATTCTCTACTCAAAAGCAAATAAAGGGTATACATTAACTATAGCGACAGCAACAAGTAATAGTCCAAATTTTGCAGAAATTTACAAAAAATACGTATCTCTTCGACCGAATACTGACCACAAGCGTTCCTTTTTATACTTTGAAGCAGGAATATGCGTAAATCAAGTAGTTAGCACAAATACCAGATCTAAAGTACCACCAAAAAATTGCTGAGTATCTGAAACTTCCAAATCCCACACATTATACAGAACCCAGTATTAGGAGAACTTCAGCAACTCTATTAGTAAACACTGGTGTAGAAATTTTAACTTTAAAGCTTCACGGTAGGTGGAAATCAACAAATACTGCTGAAGGTTATATCGAAGAGTATCTTACAAGACAGAGAAAGATTGCTAATCAAATTATGGGAAATGATACAGACCATGTTAATGATAATCAACATAGCACCTCTAGATGTTATCATCGTTCTTGTAATAATGTAGGAAGCGATAATACTTCACATACTGAAGCTGGAATTGCTTCGCTTTCTTCTGTTCAACTTCTGGCTACTTTACAGTTATGTGACTTCTAAGTAGCTCTCTTGGTTTTAGAGGCGAGTGTGTGTGTTACTGTGTGGGACGACCTTCAAATTTTTTGAACTTGCAATTGTCAAATGACTGTAACATGTTACTAAAATATGAAGTAGTTTTGATAATTGCCGCGACGTACAGAGAACTTAATTGTTTATTTTAAGCCGTGGAACTTGCATGCAATATTTATGAGTCCGAACGACAATGGTTATTTATGCAACAAGTACAAAAAGTAAGTGTTTATTGCGCGCGACGTGAATCGTCCAACGAGGCCGTCAGGCTGAGTAGGACAACACGTCGAGTGCAATAAGCACTTTTTGTACGAGTTGCATACAATATTTTTTCTACGTTTATGCAAAAACCAAAGAATGATATTTAGATGACACAAGTCTAGGAAAATGTGTCCTCGATTTGAACGTTTATGTTTGTCATGATGACAAAACGCTGTAGTAGAATGACAGATGACAATAAACATTATATTGCACTAGTGCAATAAAGAACCACTTTTTCCACTAAATATAGTTCAATAAAGTTTCGTTTTTTGCATGAACGTAGAACAGCAGAATTATTGCTACTTGTAGAACTATTAATAACCATCACGCATAGCAACTACAAAGTCCGTATCACCTCTTATATTCACTATGAAGTAAATTGTATCATGTAGTTTCCCAACGTTGAAAACCGTCATTATGTAATGTCTGTACTATTCGATCATGTCACGTGTGCAGTGTAATTTTTATCTTTGTGAGTATTATCATATTTTATAACTAATAACTTACTGCTAAGTATGCACTATATATACTAAATTATAAACTTTGATTAAATATGTGGGCCAAAACACCAAAAAGAAAAATCTTAAGGAGGAAACATGTAAGAGGCAAGCAAGCAAGCAAGAAGCAACGCTACAAAGAAATGTAAAAAAATATAATGCAGATATAAGTATTTAACTACTACTGGAAGATAAAAATAAAGGAGTATATCTAGTGTAAACGTGGAACGTACTGCGTTCAGAATGAACAACAGGGAAAATGTTAACAAATAATGAGTGGTAGTCACAACTTTTTCACATAATAAAACATCAGCATGATTATTAACAATGAAAACAAATAGCAGTGGTTCCATATTGGAGCCTTGGGGAACTCCTGAGGAGGGATGGAATGAACTAGATGTAAAGTTTGAGTATCTGTCTTGAAACTGTATGTTTGTTAGAGATATGATTCTAAAAGCGTAATAAATGATTGAGAAAAGTAGAAGCGATGAGTTCTGGTAAAATCTCAGAAATGTACTGTATACTTCTGTGTTCTTGTCCAAAGAAATGGCTCTAGAGTTTGCGATATAAGTCTGATTCCTTTTTTGAGTATAGACATATAAATATATGCCTTTTTCCAAAGAGAAGGAAAAATAGACATGCAAAATTTCAAGTAACATTTTGCTGTGTTTTCAGCAGAAATGTCACTTTACCTGAAACCAAAGCAGTTTTTATCAGGTACACTAAATATTTCATATAGTATGATTTCGGAAATGGTTACTCGTAACGACTTCAAGAAGGTATACCACTTGATGTATACATGATGTGCAATAAGTGACGCCCTCTACTAGTGGCGTCAAAATTAGAAACATTTGAATTTCTCGTCCCAAAAAACTCCAATCTCCAAATTGTATGCAAATATTTGGATTTCTTAAAAAGTTCCACCTTGTAGATCAAAAAGGAAAAATATTCTCATAAGACATATTTGGGTTAATAGCTCTATTTAAAAGTCAGCAACCTGTCATTAAGTTTTGTCTCGCTATTAATGAAACATCCTATATAATAGAACAAAATATATTGGACTCATTTCGACATACTCCTTCTTTGCAAAATGCTTAAAATATTAATTAATCAATACGCCTTCAATATCGGACATAGAAGAACATCTTTCAGAGAATTCAAACCATGAAATTACTCGAGATATATTTTAAACGTGGAGTAGGAAAATGAAGATTTACTAAAGTAAAAAGTAAAATAAAACCAAATTAGCGTCTGACTTATTTTAATAAGCAAATGGTTTAAAATTAGCAGGCAAGAGTGAAAGGCAGCTTCTTTTGCAAACAAGAATATCAGACGGTGCCCAATCCACACATTTCCGCAGGAGATTCCACCATTCTAAGCCGCAGCGTCGGTCTTTATACGAGCGTTTTAGGGTTTATATATTCATGGCAACGCTCAAGATTAAGACGCAGTATGGCCAACTGTGATGTGTGTTAAGGGATTATCATGCAACTTACAACTTGATGGATAATTTTAGAGGCGGTGTACACTGCAAACACTGTTGAATATTTATTATGTTATATTCATATAGACAGAACGACAATCTGGTTAATGCTTGCAATTGGAAGACTTGCTTATAAATTGTAATTTAATGGTTCACGAAAAGATCAAAAGATTAAGAAAGATACGTTCTCAATGCAGTATTTTTTTATTTTGATAAGTTTAGTTTTTTTGTTTTTCTTTAGTTTAGTTAATAATTAATATCTTAGTTTTTTGTTTTATAAATAAATATCAGGAATACGTGATTATAACAAAACCAAATCTAGTTTACTAATTAGTAGTATGTTCATAAAAAATATGCCGCTATACCATAATGGTAATGAAAAATTAAGTAACGCTAAAATATAAAATAAATAGAGGCTATTTAAAGCATGAAGATAATACTTTGCATTATACTTTCCACAATATTGTACTTACAATTTTTTTCTAATACATATTTTGTCTTTTATAAAATATTGGCTTTAAACATATACAGAGCGATTCAGACCTTCTACAAAAAAAATTGAATGTACTCTTATAAATACAATTTTGTTAACAAAATTAAAAACAACATTCCGAAATTGATTTAAAAGTACACTTCTGCGTAGCATTGGAAACAGGTCTACTGTAAAACTTGACCTTGCGTAAGGCAAAACATGCAGTCGGCGACGGGCACGCCACTATTGTTATTATTAATTAACAAAATTAATTTGTGGTTTTAATTAATAAAATAACTTGACATACCTGATGTTACAACTATTCAAAATTCTGTAAACATATTTGTGCCCGTCTTAATCAGTTTCTACAAATTAGTTCTTATCCGTTTTGAACCCGTAAGTTATTGGCAACAGCTATGGTACGTTTGCGTACCATCAATTGTGCCCACTTCGGTGGTAGACATTTCATTTTTTAAATATCGCCAGAATAAAAAATTGAAAGGATTTAAATCAGGAGAACGTAGCGGTCATGGTACCGGTCCTCTTCGTCCAATCCATCGTACGCCTTGAACTTCAATAAGGTACTCCAGAAGATTTCGTCGAAAGTGAGGGGGAGCACCATCGTGCAAGAACTACAGTCGGAGTCGAGCAGCTAAGGGCACATCTTCCAGAATGGTCAGGTGATTTCCAGGCTGGTTGCCACGTCGTCGGTTTAGAACTTTTGACGTTTCGATCTAAACCGACGACGTGGCAACCAGCCCGGAAATAACCTGACCCTTAACGACAGACGCGGAGCCCTACAAACTAAACATCTTCCAGAAGTCCAGCCAGATTAATTCGAAGAAATTCAAGGTGCTAAACCCCATCCATTGGATTTGGTAATATGAATGATCCAATCAAGCGACCGTAAACAGTCTGTATCCAAACATTTAAGGAAAAACGTTGTTGAAAATGATCCCGTTGAAACTCGTAAGGATTTTCAACATCCCAAACATGAGTATTATAAATGTTACACATCCTATTCTCTGTAAAAATAGCATCTGTAACTAACAGCTGTAAATCTGGGATTTTGAGCATTTTTTGCAGCAACCATTCACAAAATCTTATTCGAGATAATCCCTTGGTATTAATGCTTGGACACACTGTACATTAGGGTGGAGCGAAAATGTAGCGTTTTGAATTTTTTTCAAAATTTGATAAGACTTGGGTGGTCAAAAGTTGTTACTCCGTATACTGATTGTGCCCTTAGAATTTGCAATAAATCGAATTATATCTTCAGGTGCCACGGCGACCTTAAAAATTGTAAAAAAAAATTAAAATTACGCAAAAATCAATGCTTATGCAATTTGTGTTTCGTTCAAAATATGATTGAACTTGAGCCAAAAATTAAATGTTTATGCTATCAGTAACGCCCTAAAAAATGTCATAATTTCAAACAGATTTCTTGAGGTGCCACAATATTACTGAATTTTGAAGATTTACCATCAAAATCACACATATTTTCCAGTTTCAGTTCTAAAATGCAGAAATTTGACAAACCCGATAAAGATACATCCGTGGAGTTAGGTGATAGTCTGTTAGATGATCTAACTATGAATTCAGACTTGTCTTTATTTGAAGATATTACCACCCCCTCTACTTCATCTGGTATTTCCACGTATGGCCAAATGCGTAAAACTCTGCCAACATTAGCTCGTGAATGTGATCGATGGGGTCTTTCTGACCGTGGTGCTGCTGCTGTTTCTTCTGCGTTATTACAAGATTTAGGCATTGTTCATGAAAACGATACAGCGTCTATTATCGATCGCAGTACAATTAGACGTGAGAGACAGAAATGTCGGAGTAAATTCCAGTGTGATTCCGGGGAAAATAAGGTGCTAAGATCTATTTATTTCGATGGAAGGAAAGATCCATCCAGAAAAACTATTATAAAAGATGGAGTATATCATCCGGTAACAACTATTGAAGAACATATTGTCATTCTTCGAGAACCAAATTCCGAATACTTAGGACATGTTACTCCTCCGTCTGGAAATGCTATTAATATTTCAAACGCCATTACCGATTACTATTTACTGATAAAAGACACTCAATAATTAATTGCTATAGGATGTGATGGTACAAATGTCAATACCGGTTATGAAAATGGCGTGATAAGAAAGTTAGAGTTCCATTACAACAAATCTCTGCATTGGTTTGTGTGCTTGCTGCACACAAATGAACTTCCGCTAAGACATCTCTTCACTAGTCTAGACGGCGCAACACATGGTCCTAAATCATTTGGTGGTCCAATCTAAAAGAATGCGCTCAGCCCGTTATAAAATTTAAACCAATTGAAGGATATCCACTGCCGGAAATTTATTTAAAGGAATTAAGCAATGATCAGAAATATCTGTACAAGATGGTTCTTGCTGTTATAGCGGGTGAATGTAATAAAGATCTGGCCAATATTCAACCTGGACCAATATCACACTCCCGCTGGCTCACAACTGCCAGTCGAATACTTCGTTTATATGTCTCCTCCTCACAAAATCTGATCATTTTAGCTACATATGTAGTAAAAGTATATGCACCGGTCTGGGTTAGTATTAAAGTTAAATCAGCTTGCTGGGAAGGTCCAAGACATTTGTGAAAACTCATAATACGTACAACAACAACAGAGGCCTAATTCAATACAACAGTTTAAAGTTCCCGTGTAAATTTTGATGCCCAAGAGTACTACGAGATGATAGATCATGAGTCTTTTAAAAATATTGAACCTCCTTAACAAAATCACTTATAACAGCCGACATTAAAAATTACATAACTAACGGCGAAGAAATGATAACTTTTCCCAAACTTGTGTGTCACACTCAAGCCGTCGAACGCTGCGTCCGTTTGGTGACAGAAGCTGCAGCAGCTACATTCGATCGAGGCTGATGTCTAGATCTATCATGCCACGATATAATAAGAAATCGGAATACAAACTTATGTAGTAGTCTAAACTTATTATTTTAAATGTTAAATGATAAAAATGCGTTTTTTTAAATCTTTTGTTTCTCATTAATTTAGTTTATATATTTTATGTATGTACGCCACTGTCGTTGATTATGTCTATGTTCAGTTTAATAGTTCTAAATAAAAATTATAAGAGTTAGGCTAGAGCTTATCTTCCGTAAAAGAAATATAAACTTCATTTTAATTAAATGTGAATTTCCTTATTTTTACCAAATATGGATCCCTTTGTGGCACCTCAAAAGACGACGACACTGTCCTAATTTTTTTCTGTGGTCCTTTTCATAGCTTTGAGTACTTATATTTGGCTCAAGTTAAACTATATGTGATATCGACAAGTAATTAAAACAATTAATACAATATATCAATTAACCTCATTTTATGAAACAATCAAGGTCGTTGTGGCACCTTTAAAAATCGGCAAAATTTAAAAAAAATGAATCACAATCTACTGGTATACAGTAGCAACTTTTGCGCTCCCAAGCTCATTGATATCAAAAAAAACATTTTTTCGCTCCACCCTACTGTACATGGTACAATTGAGCCTCGTGTATGATGCGCTGCACTGTTAATTGGGGCATTCTTTGTACTTGTTGAGCGATTTGCTTGGTAGTTATTCGGGGGTTCTATTTAAGAATCTATGCTATGTTCCTCAGTTGTAATATGCCGTCGATGCCCTGGATCTCTGTCTTTTCCACGATTTTATTGATAATTTTCTTTATCACGTCCTTGTTGCATTACCACGGTAAAAGTAGCAGCATTTGGTATATATCTACCGGGACATCGTACAGACGAGCAGCTGATTTTACCTTATTTCACCATAAATTAAAACGACACAAGTAAGCCATTTTTGACACGTGAAAAACTAATGTAAACACTATCGTAAAAATGTTAATACTATAATCGGATTTCAGTAGTCGGAACCGCATGCATTCCGATGATGCTAGAAAATACTATGCAATTTTATCTACAGCATCATGAATATTTTAATTCTATAGTAACTTCAGTGTTTTGTGAATGGCGCTATTCTCATTGAGAGTAAAGCAGTATGTAATATTTGTTATGCATTAAAATGTTTATCATAGTACCTCGCAGCAGAAGCACATGGATACTATGATAAACATGGTATGGTATGGTGATAACGACTTATTTGAGAGGCAAAGTTCTCTGGTACGCACCTTATTGTAGGCCTCTTAATAATAAAAAAATAATTTCCGCAATATTTTTACGTATTGATTTGGCTTCAACAATATTTTTAAAATTGGTTTTTTAGTAGACAAATTTATGTTTTGTTTATAAACATTATATGACATCTCATTTCCTTAAAGTAACATTTTACTGTATTTTCAGTGGAAAAGGCTCTTTATCTGAAACCAAATCAGTTTTTACTCGGTGCATTGAATATTTTAAATATGATTATTTCAAAACTATTACTACTAACGACTTCAGCAAAGTATACCTTTTTCAGATAAAAAAGGCAGGAGAATCAATTGTTTCAATAGTTAGATGCATATACTGGGCCAAAGTTCTGTGATTTAAAATAAGCATAGTGTTTCATAAGTAGTGCCCCCCACTAGTGAACAAATTTGGCTAAATCGTATTATTTGTCGCCAGGAATTTACTCTTGCTCTATGTTGCATTAATTTCTGGGCACCCTGTATATATTGGTTGCGCATCAAGATAACTGGATTGAAACTGAATGGAAAACTGAGCTAATTATCTAAAGACCTATTTAGATGGTCAACTAAGTTTTCCGTTTAAGTTTCAGGTCACTGGTCAGTTATCTTTATGTGTAAACAAATCAATTTCTTTTCATTTTTCTGTGTTGTAAATACATAGAAATAACTGACAGCTGAAATAAAAACTGAAATTACTTTCTAAACGGACCATTTTAGGTGTGTGTTTACACATACCTAAAATGTAGGTTAGTATAAACCTAAGACAAACAATAGAGATTGATTCTATTCGTGCTACAGTGATTATTTATAATGTGTGGAACCATCTTTAAAAGTTCCTTTAGACGGTCAGTTCAGTTTTCCGTTTAATTTAAGTTTCAGGTCAGTTGTCAGTTGCCTTTATGTGTAAACGCACAATAATTTGAATTTGTTTTTATTTTTCTATTGTAAAGATATACCGACAACTGAACGAAAACCTGAAATGGCTTTCTAAAAGGACCATTTCAGGTCTGTGTTTCCATATACCTAAAATTTAGATATGTGTAAACCTAAGATGTATTATAGATATTGATTTTATTCGTGCTCTAGTGATTATGTACAATGTGTGAAACCATTTTTAAAATTCCTTTTAGACTGCCAGTTTAGTTTTCTATTTAATTTAAGTTTCAAATCAGTTATCAATTATCTTAATGTGTAAACGCATAAAAATTTCCATTTCTTTACATTTTCTGTGTTGTAAACACACCAAGCTAACTAAAAACTGAACGAAAAACTGAAATGACTATTTTAGGTGTGTGTTTACACATACATATAGGTCAATTGTATTTATGTGTAAACGCACAATAATTTCAATCTGTTTTTAGTTTTCTGTTGTAAACATATAAAGATAACTGACAACTGAACGAAAGACTGAAATAGCTTTCTAAAAGAACCATTTCAGGTATGTGTTTACACATACCTAAAATTTAGATATGTGTAAATCTAAGGTGAAGTATAGAGATTGATTTTATTCCTGCTCAACTGATTATTTACATTGTGTGGAAGTATCTTTGAAAGTTCTTCTAGACGGTCAAATCTCTTCTCCGTTTAATTTAAGTTACAGTTTCTTTTAATTTTTGTGTTTGCAATAATATAACGAAAAGCTGAACTTACTTTCTAAAATGTGTAAACACGTACTTAAAAGGAACTTTAGATGTATAGAGCTTGATTCTATTTAGGCCCTAACTAATATTTATAAAATGTGGGACCACCTTTTAGGGTCCTTTTAGATGGTCAGTTCAGTTTTTCAATATAGGTTTCAAATCAGTTGCCAGTTATCTTTATGTGTAAACATTTTACAATTTCAGTTTTGTGTGGTTACTCGTATATATACCTAACTGATAACTGAACTGAAACTAATACTCAATAGAAAATGAGCTGACCGTTGAAAAGAGATTTGTGTGTAAACAAATAAAAATTAAATAAAACTGAAATGTTTACAAATCAGATAACTGACAACTGAACCGAAAACGAAACTAAATGTAAACCAGAACTCACTATCTGAAAGGATCCTTCCTACCTAAATTATTTTTGCTTCGCCAAAACAAATGAAAGAATTTTACTAAAAATATCACAAATCCAGTCACCTTAAATGTTTCGATCCAGATAAGATTTTTTTTTATTTCTGATTTTTTGGGCGAATAAACAAGTTATCACAGATTTTCAAATAATCGATATACCTCAACGCTTTTCAATTATAAATTAAATTTTGGAACTTTCAACACAATTGTTTTAATGCATGTTGTAAAAGTCTTCACATGTGATTTTTTTTTGGATCTTATATTACATACTGTCATTTAATCCCTTTCTCGATAAATCTATATTTCTCTATTCCGGTTTCCCCGGTGAAATTGCAAATTATCTAGCTCTAAACTTAAACGTGACAAGAAGCTGATACCCTGTCATTTCGCCGTCTTATAATTTAAAGCTGACCCTCAAGGTATTTGATCGGAACGAGGGTCGAATAGTCTAAAGTTGACCGTAAAGGGCAGTGTTGGACCTACTTTGGGTAACTGCTTCCTCTTCCTTACATCCCTTTTGTCAGATCGCTTTTGTCCTGCCCTTAGGACTATTTGACTTAAACTGATTTGCAACGAGAAGTCCGAGGAGGTATTAGATTAATCTTCCTTTACTACGCCGACGAAAATTATTTCGAAAAGTAACTTCATGTTAGAAAAAACTATTTATACATTAACTGCTACATAACTAAAAAAATTAATAATATGAGTTAGTAAATAAAACTTAAGTCTACGGCTAGCTAATTGGTCAATGCATTGTCACTAAGAACCATACAATTTTGACACTGCAATGAATATTTTACAAATTAAATATTAAACGTATTTTTTAAAATAAATAAATTTATCGTGGATCAACTTCATAGGCGATAATTTCAAAAAATATGCTGTTAGAGTTATTAGAAACGAAATTAGGAGATAATTAGTTTAGAAGTTGTTTTTTTTTTTGACAAATCAGTTAGAACTTTTCTGCTTAGTACTACTCAATAACACTAAGTATTTTTGTCTTCTGCACTTGCAATTTTTATATGAAGTTATTCATCGCATCGATATGCATACGGCACTAGATATGGCAAAAATCACCTAAAGTAAAAACAATATTTTTCATTTACAAAAATATTTTGTTTATAATTACCTTTGTAGGTACATAAATACGTATCATCAGGCGCCTCCATTAGATATTTTTTAAAACTAGTGATTTTTTTAGCACGACATCCGTCCGACTTTCCAATATCAATGTTGTTGTAACATTCAAAGTAGCTCTCAGCATCGCATATATTGACCATAATGCAGAAGATTTCATACTTTTCTTAAGAGTTAAGGTCTTCCATCTCAAATAATAAACAGTTAATTATACAGATTTAAATAGAAACAATATGGTAATTACTGCATACTTTATTTACTGTTTTACTTATTATTATTCGTGAAAGAAATAAGTATGATACAATTTTAATATTATAAAATAAATAGCTTTGTCTGCTATTATGATAAAATTCAAATTGATCGGCAATACAATTATGGCAGTAAAGTAGATTTATTGCCTTGGCTGCCTATTAAAACAGGGATGGCCCGAAGTACGGAGTAAAATTCATATCTTTTGAATGAGTTATTTTTTTTAAACGCCGAAACACGTTAACTGATTTTTTCCCAGCTTTCGGTTATACAGTGTGGAAGAAAAGTATGGAATAAAATCATTATTTCTAAAACAACAAAGTTTCATGAAATTTCCTCGGACCCGTCGATTTTGCTTTTAAAAAAGACTCTTTTTTCTATACCAACGCATTTCCGACGTTCATTTATTTTCACGTGATGACGTCATCGGATATATTTTTAAATAGAACCCCTATATCTTTTCATCGGATTCTTGTAGAGCTTTACTTGCTGAATTCAAAAATATATAATTTCAACACTTTATTCCTTCAGCTTTCCGAAAAAAAAATAAGTCTTTACCATAAATTAAAACTATATCCATCAACTCCGCGTCGCTAAACATGTAAGCTATTTTTGACACTGGAAAAACTAATGTAAACACTATGGTAGGAATGTACCCATGAAGCTAGATACTACAGTAGCCCAATGATGTAAAAGCCGAAAATATTTTTTTCTTGGAAACTGTAAGGCATACATATGACTTCATTGCTAGGAATTGTAGGAGATTTGATTTATATTAGCTTAAAATACCTTTCCAATACAGTAAAAAAATGTTACAAAAGCTAATAATAAAGAATATATGGGTAGATATTGTGGGTGTAATTCAACGCTGGTCGGAGCTTTAGTCCGCAGTTCGAGTAGTTAGTTTCACACAATATTGTTAATATCTAAAAATATATAAAAAACGATTACATAAAGGGTAAATTTTTTTCATTAAATAAGTAGGTAATTGATTGACAGGTTAAAGTCACTTTTGACATTGTCGATATTTAATTTCAAATAATTTTAATCTATTGGTATAATAATATTTATAGGTAGATATTTGACTCAACTAAAGGAGGCCACCTGAAGAAGCAATCTTAAAAATGCAGAAATAAGTCAGATCTCATCTATTGTGGTTGAATTTTCGAGTTCCCACAATTTCAAAAGTGAAGTTAGATATTTATAGAATGTTTTCATTAAACTAGGTTATTAAATTTATCTAGATTAATTTTTATTTTAGATAATAATTATTGAATAGAGTTTTATCTGTGGAATTGTTCATGAGCATACCTAGATGTTTGGTATCAGAGATCATACATACGACTTCATTGATAGGAATTGTAGGAGATTTAATTTATATTTAAAATACCTTTCCAATTCAGTAAAAAAATATCTGATTTTATGTTGAAAACATAATTAAAACATGTATCTAACTACCTATTTTAAAATAGATATACTTTTCCAAAATTGTGAGCATTGACCCTTAAAATTAATTGTAGAGAATACCTCAGTGCTTAAAGTGGCCAAAATCGACGTTTCTTTGCTCCTAAACACCCCCAGTATATCCTGCAGATAAAACAGAAATAGTTCGAAAGTGGAGTTTTAAAATTCAGCGGACGGAGTGCTTTTTACCTCCGGACAAGGGAAGTGAATTTACAATTTGGCCTTTTCGGCCGTCTGCAGCTCCTCTTACATCATCGCCAGCTGGTCATCCCCAGTGGATTTGTAAGTTGATTCCGGCTGGCGACGAGACCGGGGACGGCGGGTGAGGCGGCGGTGCCCGCCCCTGAAACCTCTGATGTTCGAGAAAAAGACACTACGGTCGACCGGTAATGCCGAGTCGTTATAAATTTAAAGGGTATTTGAATATTTGTGAGGTACGCTACTGACATACGAATATAATTAGTGTTTTTAAAGCCAACCTATAAGTTATTATTTTTCAATTTATTTACCTGTACTTTACTTATCAATATAATGAAAATATCTACCAATACTAATAAATCCAGATAAATTAAAATAAATAAAATACATACATACAAATACATACATACAGGGTGAGTCAGTCATAATGTCATTAATTTTAATCACGTATTCGGAAGGCATAACAAAGGCAGAAAACCGAAAAAAAAATTTTTACTCGCCCTTTAAAGAATAAACAAATCACCCTATAAAAATCGGTAACGACGGTCCAGGTACGCTACAAACTTTCTGATGACGCAGCCATATGACAATCGAATGTCGAAGGAAACATCGTTGTCACATCATGTTTACATACATAATATAGTCTAACACTTCAGCGTGTATTCACATTTACTACCATTTAGTCGTACTTTCTGCATTTCCTGCAATTCTTTCCCCCTAAATTTGGAGATTACACCACACATTTGGAGGGGGGATGGAGAGAATACAAGCAGTAGTTTGTTTATTTCGGTCTCGTGTATACAAGGTTAACTGTGACTAACTACAAACATTTTAACCACGTGCTCGGGAAGGCCTAAAAGAATAAAAAAATTATTCCAGAATTTTAGCTCGATATATAAAAAATGGGGCAAAACCCTCTTTTCCTACGGAAAGTCGGGGCCTATGATAAGCATCGACTGAGATGGCTTAGATCCATAAATACAACTTACATCTATTAACAATATCTACTACCATGCGGTCGTTGTTTTGCAGCAATTCTAAATGTAGAAACGACAAAAATATTCTTATTAGTAATAATACCTGATAGAGTTACAGTTAATCCTGTTAGGTCCACTATTTTGCATTCGTTTTTAATTATTTCGTTACAAACTGGCAAAACTACAACATTTTCATTCATTATAACCACTCACTACCGATAGAAAAACACTTCCTGTAGGTACAGCTAGATAAAATATCTATTTGTTATAACAAAATAGAACGAAAGGAATAGAAAACTTTTAATGTACCCGCGGCAGTCTTGTGCCATAACCTAGAAAACCAAACCGGCAAAATATAATGTGGGAAAGTATCTGCACCCAACACAAATTTCTTTACTTAATAAGTATAAAACGTTTAAAAAATAAAAAAGGCACTAAAAACTGAAGAAGAACACAAAACTACAACGTAAACACATGGTAAACACAGGAATTAAATTATGACTTGACTGGAAATTTTACGGTCGTGTTGCTAGTTGCCTACGTTACCTACTCTGATTCTGTAAACGTGTGGTGGACAAGTCGCATAGGTGGCGTTAAATAAGGATTTAATAAAATTTCGAAAATTTTTTTTTTCGCTTTATAAATAAGTTTGGAATTTTTTTGAAGGGTAATTTCGTTAATTCTTACTTTTCTCTATCCCCTCTTAAAATATTTATACTTAGTCATAGTTAACCCTATATAAATTTTTTAATGTGTCTTCGACTGTCTTGATGTATCGGGATCATGTAGAACACAGGCAGAAGGATAATAACAATAACAATATAAATCAATAGTTTTAACTGCAAGGGTGTTGCGGGGCTACAGGCAGTGGCAGAAATTTGGGGGTTGCAGGAACGAGGTGTTCATTAGAGGCTAATTAAGACGCTGGTTATTGCTCCGCTGAGGCAGCTTTTGACGTCTATTAAACAAACTTACTCGACACTTTTAGCTTGATTGTTTCGAAGTAAGGCTCCAATGTTAATTGAGAGAAATTAACGTAAAAATTATTAGCTAATATTTCCCAAAACTACCCCAGCACAGGTCACATAAATCCAGATAATAATGCAATGCTTCTTTGTGTTTAATCTGAGACTGAATGGTATGCGTAGACATATTGAGGAAGTGGAATATGCCTAACTTTATAGCTGCAGAAGCCATTAATAAAATAATATTTATTTACCAAGAGTAGATGACAAGAAATTAACTATACATAACACACAATTAAAATCAGGCAAAGAACGCAGCTGCAAGAATAAATACATCACAATACAATTAATATGGTTAGTGTCACTTTGAATATATAAACATTTTTTTGAGATGTGGCAAAATACCCGGTCATCCGGTCAAACTAGTCTAATTGGAACATGTTATAGTCTCGGGAACAAATAACTTTGGACAATGTTGTACATAGGATAGGTTGCTTATATGATATAATGCAGGTACGCACTCTACAGTAATAATATATATTTCTGTTACACTGTGTTACTCTATATGCATATGAAACTCTGACGGAGGCTCATTGTAGATCCATTTCTTTATGCGTTTTTTAAAAAGTCAAACAGTTAAACTTCCATCTTCATGATCATTTTGTGCTAACATTATAATCCTT